>BSAI01000108.1:27350148-27642249 GCA_036245035.1 Adrianichthys oophorus
ACATTTCAATTATTTAATAAAGTCCACATTCTCATAGTCCAACTTTCTTGATTGTGATATGTGCAGTAAAAAATATTGCACCATCACCATACACAATATTGTTGTGCTTTCATTTAACATAAAGAGATCTGTGAAACCCAAAATTAACTTTTGGTCATCCCTACTCACAATAATCAAAATACGTCTGTGTATCGATTTAAACATACTGTCTCTGGTTGTGGTAGAGAAAGACCAAGGCTTTGAGGAGCTGATCTGGTTTCTTCTGTCAGTAATGATCTGCCCTGTTAAGGAGAAGGTTCTCTCAGGTGTCTATACACGTTTGTTGTGGAGGCTGTTATACTATACACTTATTATTATATACTCTTTCTTTGTATTATCAATAAAAGTGAAATGATTCCAGATTTTACTTCTTTTTTCAGTGTCACTCAGTTTCTTGACATTTTTGTGTTGATTTAGTTCTTGTTGTTGCTGTCTTTCCCTCATAGTCACTGACGGCATACTTGGTGCTTTATGTGTAACGGACCCTTCTGCTCCCACGCAGGCTCAGTGCAAACGCCCCCACCTCTTGCGCAAACTCATTGCAAACACATATGTATTGACCATTACTGTGCAGCTTGAAGGGAGAAAACAGAAATGGCTACAGAGAGTTTAAAAAAATAAAAATACGGCTCCTAGGTATGGAGCCACACCGGAAACAGTCACACCCATGACTGTTGTCACGGATGATTTGTCAAAATTGCAGTAAAGTTCCAGTGAAAATGTAAAGTTGCAGGGTGTGAAAAAATTCGCAGGGTTTGCTGATACTTGTATTTAATTATTGCATTTGCAACATTGCAAATTCCCTGAGGGAGTGTATACTGGGTTGAAATCTGGAGCCTGAGATGATTCCAGCTTTATGACATGTCGCCTTATCCTGCTGGAAGTAGCCATCAGAGGATGGTACACTGTGGTTATAAAGGGATGAACATGGTCAGGAGCAATACTCAAGTAGGTAGTGGTGCTGCAACCATGCTCAATTGGTACTAAGGGACCAAAGTGTGCCACGAAAATATCCGCCACACCATTACACCACCACCACCAGCTTGAACCGTTGATACAAGGCAGGATGGATCCATGCTTTTATGTTGTTGACGCAAAATTCTGACCCTACTATTTGAATGTGGCAGCAGAAATGGAGACTCATCGGACAAGACAACGCTTTTTTGATCTTCTATGGTCCAGTTTTGGTGAGTCTGTGTGAATTGTATCCTCAGTTTCTTGTTATTAGCTGACAAGAGTGGTACCAGGTGTGTCTTCCGCTGCTTAAAGGTTGGACGTGTTGTGCGTTCAGAGATGTTCTTCTGCCGACCTCAATTGTAACCAGTGGTTATTTGAGTTACTGTTAACTTTCTGTCACCTGGAACCAGTCCTCTAACCTCTGACATCAACAAGGCATTTCTGCCCACAGAAATGCCGCTCACTGGACATTTTATCTTTATCGGACCGTTCTCTGTAAACCCTAGAGATGGTTGTGTGTGAAAATCCCAGTAGATCAGAAGTTTCTGAAATACTCAGACCAGCCCATCTGGCACGAACAACCATGCCATTTTCAAAATCACCCCAATCACCTTTCTACCCCGTTCTGATGCTCGATTGGAACTTTAGGACATCATCTTGACCATGTCTACATACCTAAATGCATTGAGTTGCTGCCTTGAGATTGGCTTATTTGATTGGCTTATTTGATTGGCTTATTTGAAACATGCTTTTGAGGGCAGTTGTGTGCTTAATAAAGTGGCCGGGAAGGATGTGTGTGTGTGTGTGTGTGTATATGTCTATATATCTCTTGTGTGGTGTTCGTATTTTTGCTGTATGTAATATATATGTGTAGGGTGGGTGTACAGTATGCGATCAATGAAAATGTGTTTTGATTTATGTTCTTCACAGAAAATGAGCCAAAACTAATAAATTTCAGGTTGTAAAAAAATTAATTGTTTCATTTTTCTACGGATAAAAAAACTGAAAACGGGTCCCACAGACCCGAACACCATACAAGGGTTAAAGATATATATATATCTTTTTTTTTTTTTTTTTTTTTACTAACTTTCTGTTTAAAACTTGCAGCTACATTCTCCAAGGAGAATAAATCTGTAAGCTCTGGGCAACATGAGGAAGTGAAAAAAGTTATAAAAACAACAGAAAGATGCAGTGAAAAAGGAAACCTCAAAAGAAGAACAGCAAAGTCTTCATACCCGAGGCACTGGACTCTTCTAAACAAAGACTCAAAACTCTAGTTTCCCAGCTGAGGAGTCAGGAGAGTAAACAGGATCTTTTCTATTGAACCAAGTAAAATGTACTTGCAGAGAAAGCAGTCCAGAATCAGCCCACCTGTGACTGAGCAGCACTAATACAAACTCAAAGGATGCAGAGACTGTGCATGTTCAAGCAGAGTTGAGTTGTTTGAACCATGGCAGAGGCAGAGCATGAAACTAAGTGTGAACATGTTTGAATACAGTCAGTGTTAACTGTAATTTTGACATCATGTAGAAAAAAAAAATATTTCTTTAACAAAACAGTAAATGTTAATTAATAGAAACTATTATGGAATCAATTTTCAAACTTTGGTTCTTCCTTTCAAAGCATTTTTATAGTTTCATGTGTTGATTTGTGGTTTTAAAACTACTCCTTAGAAGTGTGTGTCCATGCCTTCTTCAGTCATAAGCAGTGGTCATTCTTTGTTTGAACAATTCTAAATGAAATGATTTACCTACAAGAGTCAGCTCATTTTATTTCCAGACCAGCCTTCCCTGCAGCTCTCTGTTTGTATTTTGTTTTCAGAAAAAAACTAATGTGATTTTAGTTTAATGAAAAACATCATTTTTATTTTGTTGGTAAAAAAGCTAATTTAGAGTTTGCTCATGACACACAACAAATGCTGAATATTTTTATTTTTATCAAAATCATCTGGCTATAAACGATTCGATGAATACTAATAACTACAAGAAGACATTATTGGTTTGTAGGAAGGATACTTTAGAGTCATGAAAACCTAGATTTAAGCAAACAATCAAAGATCCACCGCTATAAAAATCATGTTTTTGTATTTTTTTTTCATATTCCTGTGGCATTTTGTGGCATTACTGTACTTCCTATAGAAAACTATTTTTTTTTTTCTGAAAGCAGCATATGCTAATCATAATTGAACTTAAAAAAATGATTGAAGTGGGACTTTAAAGAATACACTATGCAACGTGTTCCTGAAATGTTGCTCTACCCGAAACAATGTACATCTGAATTACAGCATGGTGACTGAAATTTAGTGTATAAGGACTTGAAGCTTTTTAAGCAGTATTCAGTGACTGTGTGACGGCTGGATAATATCACGGTTGAGTTTTGATGCACTTTTTTTGGGAATGATGGAGCCAGTCGAATGCTGCTGCTGCTGACTGAGGGGTGCAGACAACGGCTGGCAGAAAATCAAGCCTTTAGGCTGTCATGGCTGCTTCAGTGTTTTTATACTATTTCCAGTGGAAATAACCAGAATCTTCCTTAGAAAGGCTCTTTTACAGGAATCAACAATTTTCAAATGGGTTTCTGTTGAGGCATGTCCATGTTTTAACGATGGATGGACTGGAGTTTAGGTCTTTTTTGAAATTAGGAACACAACTGGCTACTAAACAACTTTGAATAAACCCCTTTGATTGGACGTCTCATTCAAGTGTTTATTTTGTTCTCATTGGTATGTTCTTTCACAATATTACAAATATTACAATATTTCAAAAACCATCATTTGGAAAATCCCCGATATCTGTCTTTTTTTTGTTTTCTGGAGGATGCCGGTCTTCCGTTGTACATGCTGAGAATTCCGTTTGACTTTCTCGCATGTGACTGAACAAATACTGACATTTTTAAATTAACATAGGACACACCCATTGATAACATTCAACATGACTGTAATCCTTTTAGTAAGAGTATGCTTGGAAAATTCGTCTTGATGCTTTAGTTTGATCAACTTAAGATAGTATAAAAGGTTCTATAGTGCTTTTTATTTTTCATCCTCTGTTGACTAGACATAGATTCATAATGGTCAAATTCAACACCTGAGGATACATAAATGATCTTTTCTGATTTATTATATGCAGAGGTGGATTTCTAAATGGGGAAAGAAGGAGAAAAGATAAAAATAACCTCCGAGGATGTAATACATTCTCAGAGATTGGACGGACATTTTTCCTCACTGCACCGTCTTGTTTGCAGCAGAAAGGTTTCGAATGAGTGGCCCTGCTGGGGTTTGGTTTCCATTGTTCATTTGTGTTATCTCTTTCGTCGTGCTTGTCCCCACTGCCTTCACTGGACCCCAACTCCCTTTTCAGTGCAGCCCCAGAGACTCGCATGGACCTGTCTGAAGCATTGGAAGTAGGGCACAGAAAGCTCGTTGAAGGAAGGTGAAACCCGACAGAAAAATAGGTTTGAATTGGAGACATGAATGTTTTTTCATGGCTGAGCGTCACAAAAAAAATATGGGGCAAATTACTCAACTGATTACATTTTCTGTTATAAATGATACAAAGGTGTAGCAGGACATTAGCTGGAGTTTTTCATTTAGATTATTATGTTTTAAAAACAATGATTTGTTAACCTGAGCCCTTGTAAATATCTACACACACACATTTAAATCAGCTCTTAAGACTGATTGGATCTCCGTGGAGGTTAAGCGCTCCTCAGCTCTTCTTGTTGATAAAGCTCACCACTTTGAGCACTACTTAACCTTCACTAGACTTTATCATGAGTGATTCTTATTTTCTGTTCATCATCCTGGCACATCTGTGCTGAGAACAAAACATTTTCCTGTTAAGTGTCAGCACTCATATCTGGGTTTACCATCTTACTGAAGCAAAATTTGGACTCAGGTTGACTTAGTTTGAAGTGATGCTGAAGAACCTTTGGGAGGCGCTCTTCCACATTCAGACAGCCCGTATCCATCAGAATTCATTCTTATTCCAAATGCACTGCAGTCTCTCATAAACATAGCATTAGATTATGGAAATGAGGGGGTCTGCATCTTTTCTCATTTAATTCCTTTTGGGAGACATTTAATTCAAGCAAATACATAAAACAGCAGCATCAGGTGTTTATTAAGGGTATTGTGTCAGTTTGATTATGAGTGTTCAATCACCCATCACTGAACACTTCATTAGAGCTGTAATAGTCTTTTAAACATGTGGGCACTTGACTTAAAACAGTTAGGGGGGAAATTTGCTGCTTGTCATTCAACAAACAAAGTTTTCAATTTAATCATCATCTGTTGGGAAAGCACGTCTGCTTCAGAAAGACAAAAAAACAGTTTGATTTATTAAACAATGAAACCCCTTTGTTTATCTGTCTGATAAAAAAGTTCAAATGACAGAATAAATTGTGTCACACACAAACTCTCTGTTTTTGTTTTGCCACAGATAGAAGTTGTAACAAAGTAATTTTCTTCCAGACAAACCAACTTAATTTTGTAACCTGAAGTCTGCTTTTGCAGCCGACCGTAAGAATACAGATGAGAGGCACTTTCACTTTTTCTGCTTCTTTGAGATTTGACAACATATCCATCTTTCAAATGGACTTTCTGGCCAAAGCTCAGTAATAACTACGTAAAGTGAGTCATCTGAGGGTGGACTGACATTAATTGCCCAAGACATAAGGTCAACCCATTACTTTCTGAAGAGCAAATATTGGAGCAATTGATGAAAAGACTAAAAGAAGGTTTGAGTCTGCACATGAAAGATAATGGGGCTGCTGGAGGATCTTTTATGTAGTGACCGCCAAACCACATTTACATACAGGACAATGAATGCTACCCTAAAGGCTGGTGCTTGTCTAATTGCAGTACATATTATGGACAAGTCAACAGAGGGATACACACACGAGAAGACATAAGACTGACCGAATCTGACTTCAGTGCTAAACACAAGACAACGGATAGACTGAAAACAAGGATTTTTCGATGAAGTAAAAAAATCTGGATAAGAATTAACAGGATGTCTTTGATTTTATTAAAACATAAAGAAAACTATTAGGGGTGTAATGATTCATTTTAACAACAATTTGATTCATAGGCAAGGCAAGGTAAGTTTATTTGTGTAGCACATTTCATGTACTAAGACAATTCAAAGTGCTTTACATAAAACACAAAAGAAAGAAAACAATCAAAATATCAAAGGTGTGATCATCCAATAAAATTTAAAGAAAGCTAAAATGAACTGAATTTTAAACATGCATAGATAAACCATGCGGATGTAAACTTTTGAATACAAATTAATCAAATGCAGCTGAGAACAGGTGGGTCTTTAATCTGGATTTAAATACACTGAATGTTGCAGCTGATCTAAGGATTTCTGGAAGTCTGTTCCAGATCTGTGGAGCATAGAAGCTGAATGCAGATTCTCCATGTTTAGTTTTGACTCTAGGAACTGACAAAAGACTGGATCCAGATGAGTGGAGAGGTCTGGCTGGTCTATACTGGGTCAGGAGGTCAGTCATGTACTTTTGGTGATAAACCATTCAAAGATTTATAAACCAGTAGCATAACCTTAAACTCATTCTCTGGCAGACAGGCAGCCAGTGTAAAGACCTCAGAACTGGACTTATGTGGTCTACTTTTTTGGTTCCTGTGAGAACACGAGCAGCTGAGTTCTGAATAAGCTGCAGTTTCCTGACTGATTTTTGTGGTAGTCCTCTGAAAACATATCATAACATGTGGCATAAAAATATAACTTGTGGTTGCTGATATAATTCAATTTGATATTGGTTCATTTTGAATGATCTGATTGGATCTGATTCACTAACCTAAAATTGATCCAGGACATCTTTAGCCCAAACTTCAACCAGTGTGACTCAGGGATAAATACCTGGTACTGAACAGTGCAGGTTAAGTTTTCCAGATTACATTAATTTCTTGTAAAATAAGCAAGTGTAAATTAAATATGTGTACAAACAGGATTGGTTTACAAGTTTTTACTTGTATAAAGTTTAAAGAGAACTTGTTTAAAATGCATCAGCAGTATGGCACTTACTGATGGAAAAACTCACAACAAAACTTCCTCCACAGAAGCAACAGTCCATTTTGTGTTTCTTAAAACATGAAAAAAGATACAAACAAACTAACAAGGATCTACATTCACCATCTGGGTAGGACTTGACTTTGTTTCTTTGAGTCATTTTGTCTAATGATTCAAGTCAACGAGTGACTCACAAAGCAGTCGAGTCAGATTATGTTTAAATGTATTTTTGTGCAGAAATTATTCTGATGTCTAAAAACAACAAAGCCAAATAAACAACTGGAAGGTGTTTCTTACGTAATACTTTTTGGACAAATAAGGCGTGAAAAAACCTTGAAGTCCAGATAATGAGCTCTTGAATACATTTTCATGTCCTGACTCACCAGAATGAAGGCAGTACTCAGCTTTTATCCTAAAGAGCTCCCTTTGTAAAATAGAGGGTAAATTACCAGCATAAACAACAAAAAACTGGTGTATCAAAACTCAAATGTTGCTAAAAGATTAAACCATTGCTTGATGTTTTGTCTTTTTCATGGAATGTGTATCTGAAGTTTCGGTTTACCTACACTTCCTCAGCCTTAAAGAATGTTCTTATCATCCCTGCACAGATGTCTCAGGCTTATAATATGTTTCTTAATTTATATGGTGGGTGCACCATTACAGCAATGAACCCTCATAGCATAAAAGCACTAAACACACATTCATATGGGGTAAAGGTTTGACTCAAGCTGAACGTAACCTTTCAACTGCTCTCTTTAGGAGTCGCTGCTGCCAATCATAAGTCTCTTTTTGACCCTGTCCTCTGCATCTTAATCGCTCACACCATCCTCCCTCATGTCCTTCTTCTCCATGAACCTCCTCTTTGGTCTTCTTCTAGATCTCTTTCCTGGTATCTCCAACCTCAGCATCAACATCATCATCCCTGTTCCTCCTCTAAACATTTGTCCCTATCTCAAACATAGGCATTTCATTTACGGTTCCGGTCATGAGAAGACGTGTCTTCAGCTCTTCTGATATGAGCGACTTTAATTTCTAATCACTACATAATTACTGCAAAAACAGTTGTAATTTTGCAATATAGAGAGGGGAATATGGCACCAAAGAAACCCAAGAAACATCTGACCTTGTAGAATTCAGAATTGCGCTTGCCAACATCTAAGCTAAGCTAACTCCACCACTGGCATTGGAACCTAAGCTATCTCAATTGATGAAACTGGAAGCTAAACTATTGGAGCTAGATGCTAATCTAACACCTCTGCTGCAACTTGCGGAAGATTCACACATTTCCATTCATGTTCTTTATCTTCCTAACCTGCTGTTCATTCTACCATCTATGTTTCTCTGCCTCACCTAGAGATCCACCATCCTCCTCATTTGTGTTCAACCCGTCATTCAAGTTCTCATATGACTTTACCTCCACCTCCACCTTGTACTGCATCTCGTTGTACTCCTGTGTGTTGTCCTCTCAGTGTCCTACTTTTTCTTAGCAACCTGTTTCCTCCTAACACAATCCTGAACATCTTCATTCCACCATCACATCTCCTGATCTACTTTCCTTATTCCAAATGAAACACCAGGTTCCTTCCCCCCAGCCTCTCTGATTATTTTAGCTGTAGATGTCAATTCATCTGGAAAAACCTCCTGACCCGCCACAGCCTGTTTCAGTTCCTCCCTAAAAGCCACACAGCACCTTTCCCTATTTCATTTCCACCGCTTAGTCCTCTGCTTTCCTTTTGTCCTCTTCATCATCCTCACTCCACCATCTTATACTGTCTGGTTACACTCTCCCCAGCTACCACTTTACAGTCACTGATCTCATTTCAACTATAATGAGTCCACAAGCTGAGCACACAAGTAATGTTAAAGTGTGTCAGTTTATCATCCTAAGCTCCAATCAACAATTATTTTTACCATCTTTGTCAGTGCACTAGTAATACGGAAACCGAACACAAAAGATATCACTGCTCATTCTTTCTTTCAGCTGTGAGTCACATCACAGTTTGTCAGCTGTATCCCCATGACCGATAGATCTTTGAATGGACTTCATGATGTTCTCTGTCCTATTTTGCTTTCACAGCAAAACCACAACATTCAAGGATCCAGGAAGCAGTGCCTTGTCTGCAGGCAAACCAGGCCCTTATGCACGAGAACAACAGCTAAAGCAACTAGAAAACCCGTACTTCAAAATCAGTTTGACTCCAGTGTGGAATGAACAGAATGTAAACTGAAGTCTAGTTTGAGAAAGGGTTCATGAAACCAGAAACATAAAAGCAAACTACTGAACATGAACTCAAAGAGAACCGCCCAAAAGACAAAACCAAACTGAACTGTCTCAGTGGGGCACCTATCAATGATTACTTACTTAAAATATTATCTTTTTTTCTTTGTTGCAATCAATGTAATCAAACTATCAATGGGATATATTTTTACTACATTAGTCATCATCCTGAAATTTGTATTTTTTGTTGTTGTGCAAGTGAGTCGTTGTAATTAAAAGAAGAGCTTGTTTAAATGTCACAGTAGCACTGAGGCACATTTAACCAAAACATGTAATTATCTGCATTGCTCTCCTAAGTGTTAATTTGCTTCTTGAATCTCATTTGAGCTGATCATTTGATTACTTTCCTTTATGACAGAAAATGATCCATTGTGAGCAGAAATACAGTGCAAAATTCTATGATCAACTGTGCATTGAAAAACTGGTGTTTTTTTTTGTTGTTTTTTTTTTCATTATGTTTATTTTGCAGATGTAACTGTAAAACGAAAAGCTTGCCCTTTGGGTTTTTGGTTTCAAAAGTTGTGTAAATTATAATGTCTGAGTTTCTGTTATTATCCAGCAACACTGAAGCTCTTTAATAATGTCAACATTTTTGTTTGTCAGTATTTGATAGGATCATGAGATGTTGGATTGTTTCAACTTTACAGGAAAAATCAACACAATAAGCATAAAATTAATTTTAAAAAAGGGTATTGAACAGACTGAATTGTCAAAACAATTCGTCAATTTGTGTGCCTCGCTTGCAGGTGTGACCCTTCATAGACACTTTGACACTGTTCAGCACCTGAGTTGGCTTCCTCAATTGGTCCAGTTTGTTTGTCAGCTGTAAAAGCTCATCTCACCACTGCTGCAGAATAAATACAAAACACCTTAAATAATTTTTTGACAGCCCTAATAGGTTTAAAATCCCTTTATATGGTTTGACTTGTAGACTTTCTCTGAAGGTTTATGTTCCAACAGTCATAGTTTCATTAGCATTAGAAAAGAAAGAAAAAGAAAAAAAAAACAAGTGTTTTCTTCTTTTCATATTAAAGACAAAACCCCACAGTATGCATCAAAACAAGAACCAATTAGAAACAAATCTAACATATATCTTGTTTGTTAAAGTGGTGCATTGAGGAGGGGACAACTCTTGCTCTTGTCAGTGAACAATTCTCCTGCTGCTGGTTGTCTTTTTTTTTTTTTTTTTTTACCCGGTCAAGTAGGCACTTGATTTTCCAGTCAGTTTTGTTGGTTGCCGCCAACCTTCAAAAGAGAAACTTCACAACAAATGAGACTAAAAGAAGATTTGAAATGTTTGTATGTTTCCCTTCAATTTTAACCAAATAGATAGGACTGTTGTAGTGTAAAATATGCAACTCTAGGGTTTCTATACCATCTTTGTAGACGATAGGTAGATAAAAAAAAAGAAACAGGAAGGTAGGAGGCAGTAGTTAGTGTCAACAGCAATCCTTCCTGCAGTCAACTGTTTTCAACGCATTATAAATGTGTAATTAAATTTCTAGCAAGTACATTTAAAGCACAATCAAGGTTAAATATATCAAAACACTGAATTGTCCCAGATTTGCTTAAATTGTGTGTAAATGAAAAGAAAATATGTTGTTTTGTTGTTGTTTTAACTGTTAGTTGTCTCTGAGCTCAGCGGTCAGTTTGCCATCATATAGAAAATGACACCAACCTCTCCCAACAGTATATTTTTTATTTAAAATTTAATGTAAACGTTTAAAAAAATGTTTGGCTTTGACATTTTTCATTTGAAACAAACATAAAAGTTTTGACACATAAATGCGATTACCAATCCTTAGAGTATTGTCATTTTTTTTTTCTTTTCTTTGCTTTGTTTTTGAATGTATACATTTTTATTTTGTCTCTACATGTTTCATCTTTGTTATAAAACATAAAAAGACAATTCAATCTCAATTTTGTGAGTTTTAAAAAAAAAAAAAAACGACACAATTCGCTACTCTGATTTTTTTTTCATGGTTTTAGGTTCATTGTGGAATTAATAATTATTAAAAAAGCATTCAAGCATTGTTCTTGCTTTTTCAACTCGTTTGACCAAATATTTGTGTCAATTTTTCACTGCTTGTCAAAAAGACAATGCAAAATGTAGAGGTGGGTGAATTAAACATAGCAAAGTTGTTGGTACCTGTTGGTGGTATTTTCCAGAATGCTTGATTGACATTACATTGTGAATCACTCCATCAAGCCATGGCTATTTAGCACAGTACAGCAGTAGAATATAAATGAGGTGAGAAGCCATAGGATGTCGCGGTGTATGAATATTTTGCTAAAGTGCTCAAAATTAGATGCAAATGATTTGAAGGAAATGTTGAATTTTAATAAGCTCCACTTTCCACCAAATGCATGCTGGCTGCGAGACAAAAATGGCGACCAAACACACATCATCAGCAGATTCAATTAGCAGAAATAATGACAGAAATCAGAGGAGTTCATTAAAGTGTAAAAAAAAAAGACGAGGTAGGGCTCTGCCTGTGATTCAGCCACCACTCCAAGAGAACCAACACACACACACACATATTTTCTTTCATAGGCTTCCACTGTAGCCTGCTGGGGTCAGGTTAGCAACATCCATGACTCTTTGTTTACCTTCACCCCAAACCTTGTAGAGCCAAGACATCTGTGAAGCCCTTTAGTGAGTCAGTCAAGTGATCGGTGCCAAACAGGGCTCAGCTGTCTGCCACTTCCTGGTTTTAAGGTGGATTTTACTTTTTCCTTCCTGGCTGGACTTCTTATTAGTGTCACAAAGGCCACACAGGTGACAACGTCTTTCTAGGTGGAAGCCTTGGTACCAGTTTGTTGTGTCATAACTTTTGTGGTTGTTCTCTTGAGAGTTTTTAATCTAAAGAATCCAAACCACCTGCTTGGGTATAATTTTCTAGAAAAAAAAAATGCACAGGGGAGACTTTACCTCATTTAAGATATAAATTATTTATCTATGAAATATTTCAAAATTGGATTTGTGTTAATGAGTCTTTTTCTGAAAGCTTTTATGTCTGGGAAGCATAACAATGATTTCTATATTGTTCCAGTATCAAAGCAATGCAAATGACTGGCACTGTTCTGTAATGTGAGGGCAATTTAGTCCAATATTTTACAAAATCTGTGAGAGACAAACCCAGCATCAGCATGAGACTCTTAAACTGAGATGCTCAAACCATACTTGACGAATCCCGATAGCTTTGATCTTTAATGCCACATTACAATGAGGATTATCTTCAGTGACAATACTTTTAAGAAGCTCTACAAAGCAGACAAATGATGTAAGGTAGACTGAACTTGGTCACATCGTATTGAATTAGTGTTTAATCACAGCCATGATGATGCCACGTTGTCTACATTTTGCTTTTCTCTTACATCCCTTTTAAGTCTGTCATGACGAAAGGTTGGTGACCGATTTCATTTCAAGCTGTGAGCCCAGACCTTACCTGAAGTAAAAGACTGGCTGATTATCCAAAGTGTGATTAATGTCTATTCCCAGCATATCTTGTTTGTGTCGCAGATTTTTTTTTTTCTATTCCCAAATGCTATGATGGATTTGGAATAAATGCCTGTCAGGAAAATAATTTGGAAATACCTGCTGACAGCCTGTCAGTTTTGATGCATCTCTGTTGGTCTTTTGTAAAACAGCACCTGAAATGTTCATTGAAAGAAAATGCAACCTGCTCATGTCTTTGTAACTTGCTGCTGCTGGTTACTGACAGCTAAGGACTTTCAGGGCGTCAAAACATACTGTATTTTTTTTTTTTTTTTTGTTTTGCATTTCCCTCATGGCTTACAAGAAGTCACAAAGCCTGTTTTGTCTTGGCTGCTGTCTTTGACAGTGACATAAGTGAAAAATTCTTTCGACATGTCAATTATTAAACCAGCTGAAAAGCTAACAGCGCTTGTTTGTAGAGTACGATGTCGTCCCAGGATCATCAGAGCACGCCTCATTTCATTTCATCTCAAAACCATGAATGATTCATCTTAACGAAAGCTCTCGGATACAAACAAAAAATTGTGATAGCTCCAAAAATCGCCAACCTTTCTGCTTGCGAGGCAAGCGAGGATTAGATGTTATAATGAAAATGACAAATGTCAGCTTGTTTCATTGGCACATGCAGCTGCATTGTTTACAGCAGAGCTAAACCTACATGTACCCTCTCCAATGCAGCAGCTAAAGTTCAGCGGCTTTCATATGGGAACGTTTCATTTACCATTATTGTGTTATTAGGGTGATGCAATAAAATCCTTAGGATATTCAGGTAACAAGTATCAAAGCACAGTATAGCGATCAGGTTTTAATTAAAATAACTCTATAACACACACGTACAAGAAAAAAAAAAACCTTCTTGGAAATGCACCTGCAAACGTATGCGGTTGCATTGAATAACAGCTGTTGTGTACATCTGTGACCAGCAGACTGCTAACAGCATATGGATTCTCAGATTAAAATCTGACAAAAGATTAGAACACAAATCCAGAACAGAAACACCTTTGAAATGTCTGACAGCTTACAGGCATCACAGCATGTTCGATGGAATAACTAAAGTACTGTAAAAATGGTGTTGCTCCAACGGAGCTGCAGTTGGAGGGCAGATCTGCTTCATCCCAACTCCTCGTACTTCTGCAGTCTGCTGATTCAAAGATTTTACTCTTTGATTAAATTTAAATGAAGTACTGTACATTTTATGAAGAATTCATGAACTGGGAGTTAGCATTCTGACAGCGTGCTCAGGCAATATTTAAATACTCATGCAGAGCTCAATAAAATGTGTTTTCCTTTTAAATTAGGATGCTGCTTTTTTATAGCTGCATATTTCACATTTAGTTCAAGCATTTGATGTTAGCAGCTTTTTAACAACAAAAAAAAGTTTGTCAGTTGTTGGTATTTGATTTTCAAAATTACATCATTGGGTGTGACTTAACTAGAATTTTTTAAATAACATTTTTAATCTAGAAAAAAAAACATGATGTAAGAGTCAAAATCTAACATTTTAATATATATTTTTTTTTTGTTTCAACTTTTACACTGCAGTGTCTCTAGTCACTGCAGTTCATTCAATCATGTTTTTAGCTCTCATGAAGAGGAGATGTTTCTCATTAACAAGTGATCTACAAGGCTACAGTGGATGCAGTTTTTTTTTTTTTTTTTTGTATTAAAGTCCCAGTCTGATCATCTTTTGTTCTATTTTCAAAATGTTCCAGTGGTCTTTTACTTGAGATTTTTAGCTAAAATTAAGAAAAAAAAAAGAAACTGTCATTTTCTAGGATGTAGCTGTACAGTTTTGATCCAGATTCCATGTCAGACGAGGAAATCACAGACGTACATGGATCTATTTGTTTCAATGTGGACGCATCAAAATGGAGCGTATCAGTGAGCTTGTGGCCTGCTGATTGTAGCACCTACATCACTGCTACAAGCTTTTTCCATGTTTTCATCTGCTTCTTATTCACAACGATTTTAATAAAAAAAATACTCAGAAACACAATTTAAAGCTTAATTTTCTTTAGATATGTCCACCATCAGAAAAATCCCACAAGATCATGTTAAAAGACCCACAAACACATTTTTTTTTCATTGGAGTGGGTCTTTAACATGTAATCTTTAAACAAGGCAGCAGTGGATCAATTTTTTCTGCAGATATTACCAGTCCTGTGGAGGTTTTGTTTGTTTGTTCATTGTTTACTTTGTTAAACTGCTTTTTAAGTGATTGCATTGTGCTTCTGCTCAAATGCTAGAAGCTCCCCAGCTGTTCTGAGACAGGTTACGGCAATGTTCCTTCTACATTAAAGGAATAGCATTACTTGAACCAGTTAACTGAAGAGTTCTGGATATGTGAGTGTTTCATGAGTGTTTTCATTGTGTGTTGGGGTCAGCTTGTACTTTCATGCCTGCAAGGTGCCCATTATGGGTGCTAGCTTTCTCAGTAAAAGGAGGAACATGTCCTGTTATTACATATTTTTACTGCTATTTCTTTTGCTCTCTCCAGCTTTGGTAAATATAATCTGTAACTCCTGGATGTTTACATTTTCCAGCTATTCATGTTTCAATTCATCCATTTCTTATTGAAAGCAACAAGTTCATCCCGTTTCAGTGCAGCTTGTCAAAAATGCTCCTGGGAAATGAAGGCAGTGACTAATTGAAGGTGAGGTAGATGAGATTGGTAGAGCCAAAGGGATGGCAGCTGAAATGTAAGTGGAGCAGAGAGGAATCAGTGGACACATTTCTTGTCTTTTAGCCCAGTTTGTGACCAATGAAGATATAAACAAGATCAGAGCAGAAAAAAACAGCATAATTAGCCCCTTCAAACTCCTTTTTCTTATTTTATTTGGTTTGAAAATTCTCAAATTCTTTTTGTGACAGTAACGCATTAATGAACTCTTGCTGAAGAATTCACAGCTGTTGTTTACATGACAGTGGCCTTCAAAGTACAAAACCCACTGGATGAATATTTTTTGGAGAGAATGAAATGCATGCATTCTGTCACAGAACTTGAATGTTTTCTGAGTGTGGCCCTGACAAAAGCTCACGGCAGGACAATAGGTCTGAAAATAACACAAAAGACATGAGTTCCAGGATAACTGGAAAGACTGGATGTGAGAAACCTTAACTCAGAATTGGTTTATTCTCCAAATTTGTTTTCAAACACAAAGCATTGCAAGGAATCGTTTTATTGAGGAGAAAACATTTAGGGTCTGCCTATCAGACTTTCACAGGTTAACCTTTTATCACCAGAGATGTCGCCGGAGATGTCTAAATAACACACCGTTGACCATTTACAGTAACGTTGAACCATCAGGTTTTTGAATTAGAATCTTCTGCTGTGAAGTACAGTACAACAGAACTTTGGCCCGCTTTTCCTTATGCATTCTGACTGAAGCTCCGATCCGTATCTCCACAGCCTCTCTCGTTCTTATCTGAACCCACCACAGAAAGCACCAAAATCAGCATTTTAAAATGGTACATGCAGCAACTTGTCACAGAGTTTTGGTATACCCATCCCACATTAAAACTAAGTTGTACATGTCTCATTGAGCTCTGAAATAATAACAACCGCAAGGCTAATGCTAATAATTAGTGAACATTTAACACAAGTTGGTTTCACAAGATCTTGTTGTTTGGAGCAGTGGTGCAGAGCTGCTCAAAGAGGCTCAGTGTAATATGCTGCTACCAAGCAGTCAGGGTTTTTAATGGAAAAATTCATGAAATCATTCAGACTCTTCCAGTACAGTGAGCTTCACCATTTACTGCAGGAGCTGCATCTGAACGATGGTGCTTTCAGTGGTACTTCCATCTCTCTGACCCAGTTTGATGATTTGCTGTCCTGTATTAGTCTGAGGAGGAAAAAAAAAACTAATTTGAATAGGAGGATTTTTTTATGATTTTCTTCATACAAATAAGAAAAAAATTCAGGAAAAGAACAATCAGATTCTCATTCATGTTGGTTTGGGACTCCACCTGCTGATCACATCAACATGTCACATGTCAAAGCTGAGTCCCTGATAGGTTGACACAATGTGAATTCTTTGCAAACATTTTGATATTTGAACTTTGGAAACATCGCACCAATCTTTGCCGTGCTGTTGCCAGAGAATCACGCCACGCCTGATGCTCAAAAAGTGCTACAGGACCTCTGATCCCGTCTGCACCTGACTTAACATTGAAACTGGATGGCCCTGACACGTAAATTGTCTTCAGTGTTAGAAAACTTAAATGTGCTTTATCCCCACGTAAAATCGATTTAACAATCTGAATCATGCAAGTTTTAAAGTGCAAATGGTCAAAGTATGAAACCTTATATCCGCTGACTGTTGCCTGGTCAGGTTTGAAGAAAAATACTTCAGTTTCAGTTCTTCTCAAAGATCAATGATGGAATTGAAGATCTTATCTTTGTGGTCAGGACATGTTTTTCATCCAACTCTACCAAACCTTCATTCCTAATTGGACATTATATCATTGATCCATTTGGGAAGACTGGCAGGGAGACTAGGTTTACAGCAGCTTAAGTAGGTAAGAAGAAAGCAAAGAACATGTGCAGGTTGGTTTGTCAATAAACAAACAAACAAAATAGGGGAAACACGGAGCACTTTAAGTCGGTACAGTGAGTGGCTGCCTCTCCAGCCCTTGTTTTATTCTCCTCGTCCTTTGTTAGTTGTAGAGTGAGATAACATATGGAGCAGAGTTCTCCAGTATATTTGTTTTCACACATTAAGAGAATCATGCAGTTTGTCTTGATATTTTGGTGTCTGGGGGAATGAGATTGTCATCATTAAAAGTAAGTGGCCTAACCTCAAAAAACCTCCCACCCATCCTGACTCTGTCCCAAAATTTGAAATTGGAAAAGTTCTTCCAGAATCATATCCAATGAACACCCGTTCATGATGCTACCGCCACCCTCCCACCCTGGCCATGTCAGCAACATTTCTGTATTTGGTGACCTCCAAATATATTTAGGGTGTGATTTTATATGTGTTTAATACTTCAGAGTTTTCAAGTAGTTTCCACTTTAATATCACAAAATAATAATAATGCACACATATATGTGAATGAAACCTCTTGACTAGTCTAAAACATGAAATGGTTCAGGTACATTCTCTAAACCAAAATATCAAATAAAACCAGCACATGTTCATGCAAGCTGAATTCAAATAAAACCTTTGAATCTAAAAATTGTTTCTCCTTTCATTCAATTTCAAGAAACAAAAAAAAAAAAAAGGATAAAACTTATTTTCCAGGTTTATGGTTGTTTGGGGCTGCAGTGGTTAACATTCTTGCCTCACACCATGAAGGTTCAAGTTTCAGCTGGGACCTTTCTATGGAGTTTACATGTTCTCTCTGTGCATGTGTGGGTTTTATCTGGGGACTCTGGTGTCCTCTCACCGTACAAAAACATGCTTGAGAAGTTAATTGGTTACTCTAAATTGTTCCTATGTGAATGTGTATGGGTTTGTGATTGTGGTTCTGTGACAGACTGCAACCTGTCCAGGATGTACCCTGCCTTTGCCCAACAGTAGCCAGGTTAGGCTCTGGCACCCCCGTGACCCCGTATTGTGTAAAATGGCTTAAGAAAATGGATGGATGGATGGATGTTTGGTACAACTCAGTCCTGATGATCATGGTGGTACTTCTGTTGTGACTCCAGTCTCTAGGAGAACTCTGAACTTCTCCTGATTGCTCAGAGCATTTTTTGAATCTTAGTTCCCTGGTAGTAAACTGATGAACAGCTGGAGTAGCAAACGATCGAACCGAACAGTCCGTCATGACCGATGTGGCTCAAGTGTGTGAAAATGATCAGTTACTTACAAAACCTCACTGAGCTGTGATCCTCTCACCTGAGTTATGCCCTGCAGAACACAGGAGGTATGTTGCAGTTCAGCACCATCATAGTGCATTTGGAAGCATGCACAGATGTACTCTTAACATGTTTTCTGGTGAGACTGCCTGATTAAGTACCTCTATTTCACAGCAGAGTAGAAACACAATTCAACTAATCAAATTATGAACAGTCAGTGGATGGCTGCAGGCAAAAAAAAAAAAAAAAAAAAAAAAAAAAAGCCACAAAGAGAGGGAGGAATTGATCAAGGTCCTTTGAGAGGGCTATGCTTTGTTGTTTTCAGAAGAGTCCTTTTTTTCAGAATTGAAATGAAATTCTGCTGGGGGACAAATGCTGCAAACTGGAGAAATGCTGATTGACACTATGAAATTACTTTTTCTAACCCTTACCCCAAAGAGAATATTTTTTACAGAGCACCCACAGCTTCAAAAATGCAGATTTGTAAAGATAACTGAACTGATACAAGGCATGTTTGCCAGCTCCTCTGCAGGCTTCATCCCTCCGACTCTGAGGTCTTACTTTTGTGCTTGGCTGGAAGAAAGATTTCCACCCTCGTCTTTGAATTTTTGTCCTTGTTAGGCCCTTTATGCCATCTTGGATTGAACATTTTGGATAAAAATCATAGCGGTCCAAAGCCTGATTCCTTGACAGAGAATTACAGCCACATTTGTCCACATTGCAAAACTTCCACCCAATGAAAGCTTGAAAATTGCAGCTGCTTACATCAGGGCACGTGCATGCACATTTCTCTGCATGATGACACAATTCATGCTACTTTTTCTGCCAGATTTTGTGCAAAACATCCATCTAGTATCATGCAAGAGATCATAAACAGAGACTTGTCCTGCAAAACATTTTTCTATTTACATCCCTTCCTTTTGCTGCTGTCAAATAGTTAGTGTTCAGTTTCTGTAAATATACAACAAAGCTGTAAAGCTCCTTATAAGCTCCATATTTTTTTCTGTCATTGAAATATTTTTTATAAATGATTTATTGCTGATGGTTAAATGGGGTTCAAGTCTCATTTTTAAGCTTCAAGAAATGTTTTTTTCTTTAGATACTTCAAGTACAAAAAGTACATTACTCCATCATTAAAACTCATCCTCGGGTGAAATTTCCAAAATTGTAAATGATTGATTATGTTTCAGCAAGTTTAGATTTTGAGGATGTTCTGAAAACTAAAAATCAAGAGGGAGACTTGAAAATTCTGAATTCAAAATGTTGCTTTTATATTTCAATTGAGTAACAATAATAAATGTATTCCCTTGTCTAAATTTCCTTTAAAACCCAAAGAATAGCCAATAACCACGATAAGATATTATAAGATACCATAGATTAGCTATTGTTCTGTTTTTTGTTTTTAATATCTACTGTGACGTATCAGAGAACTGGACTGAGCGAGTGTGACGTCATTCATAGAAAATAGTTGAATTCTTCTTGCTTACCCTGCATGCAGACGGTGGAGAAAAAGAGGACAAAATAAATTCACCAGAAGAAGAGCTAATAAACATGGTTAAGTTTACACAAACATTTACACTACATGTGGTAACTAATCCTCTAACTTTTACTCACCAAAGAGCAATATCAATAGCTATCATTTCATCACCCAGCCCTAATCAAAGTCTTTGGGATTTTGACCAGCAGGTTCTTGTTTCTGTTTGGAACTCCAGGGGGGAGGGGCCACTCAGTCCAGTTCTCATAAATGACCAATGAATCACTCAGTATAACTCTGTGTCTTAACTTATGGATGACTTATTTATCATTATTATGTTTAAGTAATATCACAATATCTATTCAACTCAAGGCAAATATTAAACTGTAATCTTACTCATTCCCAATCTGAAAGTAGATGATAAAACCTGAGCTGACAAAAAGCTTTTTTTGTTTTGTTTTTTTATTATTTCTTCTTTTGGTGTTTCCTTGGCTCAGTGACTGTTTCTCAGCTGGAACAGACTCATACCAATATAGTCACAGGGACACATATTTGTTTTATATATTTTTGGACCACCACCAGTTTAGACCAATCACTGACCCCGGATTACCAAAAATGAAACCAGATTATAATTATAATATGCGGCACCATTAAAGAGAAAACTTTGAGGAGATTGAAAGTTAGAAGGTGTTTCGTTGGTTGGTGCTTCCCATGTGCAGACATGGCAGGTTTGGAGCAACCATCCACCACAGGATGATAATACAGACAGACGTTCAGCCACAACTTGATTCAGCCTTATTAAAAAAAAAAAAAAAAACACTTTAATGTATTTCTTATATAATAAATAAATAGAAACAAATTAAATTAAATATGAAATAAAAATAAATTACCATAAATTTAAAGACCAGAGCATGTCAAGTCTCCTATTCTCAAAACTCACAGTTTCAGGCATTTCATGCCTGCCTTTTTATTTTTTAATCAAAAATATAAAAATAATTGACTTCATATTTTTGTGAGAATTTAGCTTTTCTAGCATTTTTTTTTTCTTTTGTAGAACTGACTGTGTTTTCCGTCATTGCATGCTGTAGTGTGGCCTTCTTCCAAATGACATAGCTTTGTTTTGGACAGAAGCTGCAGCACATCTGCTTGAAGTTAATTTAGGTGAGATTAAGCTTCAAATTAATTTCAGCACCTTTTTTTCTTTTATGTTTTTGTTTTTTCATGTGCTCAGAGAATGTGACAGTCAGAGTGATTTCCTGAAAACAAGCCCAGAATGCAAACAAGCATCACTTTGTCAAGTATTGTGAAATTGTCATGTTTGACAGATAGCCTCTGCTTAATGCACACAGCTCTGTTTCAGTGCATACAGATGGGAAAAAAAGTCAGGGTTGTCATGGTGACGAATGCTACGGATGTAGCATTCATAGATGTCTGCCACAGCCGGAATTCACAGTGCCGAGACACAAATGGGCAATACCATGCTGATGGACACTTTTGGCCAGCAGAGCAAACTCCTTTTCAGCCAATAAATACACACTAATCCCCAGAAAACCTGTCAGCCGGGAATCTGTTATTTTTCCGTTTTTCCTTTTTCTGTTAGACATACCATATATAGAACTTTGCAATACCTGACCGGGACAAAAACAAACTTGTTTACATGGTTTTTAGACTTGTGCATGATAAGATTTTCATTTTTTTTTTATTCAAAAATCTGTCTTCTCTTCCCCTTTTCCATATTTCCACAGACTAAACAGCTTTGTATCATGCACTGCTGGTTAAAAACCAAATGAGATTTTCCAGGAGACATCAATGGTTTTTTCCTACATTTACAAGTAAGATGCATTCTCCTTCTAAATAAGAACAATTATATCTCAGACAAACGTTCACGTACTCTTCTCACGATGATCTTTCTCCATGTCTTGGAGCAAAAGCTTTTCTTCGTGTAGATAAAGAAGAGATTTAGGGATTAGTGATCTTACAGCAAAAGACTAAACAAGAGCAAAATGAAGGCATCGCATGGATTGTGAAGAATGATGTAAGCCGAGGCTCACACAATTCCATCCTCCTCTATTTATCTTTGCCTTTGGCATCCACAGTTGTGGGACTATTCCAAGATTATAATCATCGGCAGCTTTAGTTCATCTGCTCCCGTAAAGAAGAGCGGTTCATTTGAGCGCTGAGGTGTTTCAGGTGTTTTAGGAAATTATGGCTTTACAATTAAAAAACAAACAAGAGGATCCCAGCTTCTCTATCTCCTTGTTTTCTGTGGACCCTCCCTCCCAGACTCTGCTCAGTCTAGGTGAGACGCAGCTTATTGACTGCTTTCTCCACCTTCTCCTGGTGCTCTCAGACTCCCTGCTGCACTGATGAGGAAGCGACTGAGAAACTGCTGAAGGCTCCTTCTCCCTCTGTTTCCGTTTGCCAGGTACTTCAGTCAACAGATCGTCACATCACACAGAGAATGAAATCAAAACCGAGGTGGCTCTCCTCTATCTGCTGTCATTTCTCATTAAAGAGATATGAATCACTCCTGACACCGTGTAATTGGTAAATGGTAATTTCTGAGAGAAAATTCTGGGAGAGTAAGACAGAATCACACTTTGGATTTGAGATCGGAGAGGATTTTGACATGAAGCTTAGCCGTCTCTTCCTGCTGTCTTTTTTTTCTATCTGATAGCCAAGAATTCCACTCGCTGCAGAATCAGAGACGCTGCTATTCTAGGTAGCCTCGAATAATGGCTCCGCTGGGTTTTAATATCAGCTGCTATACATATTTTCTGTGTGGTTTAAACTAGAATTCCACAATCACAGCTCGAAAGGAAACATTTTCCTTATTTCTTCCTAAATGAAAGACCAGCTACTCAGTTTTCCGAACGAAAAAAAAAAAAAAAACTTTTGGAAAATGAGAAAGAAACGCGATGCTTTCTTGGTTTGTTAACAGTTTAGCAAACCTAAAGGTTTGAATGAGAACAAAGAAATTGAAAAACCCGTTGAAAGTCACGCATTAATCAAACGAACTTCAGTCACATTTACTTTAACAATTTCAGTAAAGAGATAACAAGCGTTAAAAAATGGGAGATGGTCTCCCACAATTAGAGACTTTTTGCTGCTCAAAGATTGCCGAAGGGAGGACACTGTTGAAAGGGACCTAATTGGTTTCAGGTTGTGATTCCACTTATATAATTAAAGCTGTACTGATTGTACACCGTGCTGCCGTTCTTTTGACACAAACTGGGCTTGATGAGCTTTCAGATGCCTCAAGAAGATGCTGGTTTTATTTCCTCCAGAAAATTGAATTATGGGAAATATTGAATGTGTGACATGAGGCAGTTTCTGATGGCCTTAAAATGTTAGCGAGTCCCTCGAAGCTGGTGGGACTCTCGATTGAAGAGGGGGGCTTTGGACACAACAAAAGGGCTGTTTGGCTGGGCTGGGGGTTGCACTCTTTGTGCTTTTGTGCCCCCCTGCTTTTTGGTGCTGGGTGCTGCTGCAGTGGGCCCTCTGGCAATAATCTGGGTGGCTGGTGTCAAGTTGCTTGGTTGGTGGATTCCATTGGTCTGCTTCTCCGTGGGGGTGTCATGGGGTCTTGGGTGCCTTTGTCTTTTCGGCTTCTGCCACGGGCTTGGCATGGGGGAAACCATGCCCACCAGGCACTTGCCCGTACTGATCTTTTGTTTTTTTTAAATACTTGACATGTGCTGCCTTGTTTACATGTACAGTTTGTGTGTGAGAGTTGATCTGTATTTTGCATTTGTGGGTCTGCATAGATGTGTGTTTGAAGATTTTGCAGCCAACAGGTAATATGATTTGAGTGTGTGCGGGGACAGGCCTCGCCCTTTTGGTATACATCTATACATTTGAAGGCAATGGTGAACCTCCACCAACTTGTTGGCCTCTTTTGTTTGCAATCATCTTTTTAATGTGTTCCTTTAATGATTCGCCAACCTCTTTACATCCATAAGCTATGTACGCACCAGGTAAATGATGTGTGTTTAAGAACATCCTGAAAATGGGTTCAGAAACGCATATGGTGTTTACATTTTGTCGCTACCTTATACTGGTCCATGTACCTACACTTGGAAGAGGCTTGTTGCGAAATGTCAAAGCGGTGCAAATCTGGCAAATCTTGCTCCAGGCTTTTTTCTTTCATAGCTCTCTTCCGATAGACCTAAGACTTGGTGTCAAGTAATTCCAGCTGGAAACAAACTGCAATTATTAATTTCTCTTTCATGATCAATTTTCAAACAGTTGGTACTTTATGGCGTTACATCTCTGCCATCAATTTAAATGGTGCATATTTGATAACTGAGCGAGCGTATCTTACAACTGCACCGTGCAGTTAACTGACCGATTGCGCAGAGCTCTTGACTGCGTGCTTCTCTGTGTTCAGGGGGTGCTTTGTCACTCGGGGGGCGGTAACCTTTCTGGTTGATCTGAAGGGCCAAAATCTCAGGTCAAATCCGGCGAGGCAGCGGGGCGGGACTTTCTTTTTTTATTTTATCTACTTTAATAGAAAAAAACGGCGGATGAAACGTGGATTAAAATGTTAACGAATGGCCAAGAACAAGGTAAGAAAGTGCAGCGGGTTTTTTTGTGCTGAAGGTTTGACTCGTGTAAATCACTTTATTATGTAAAAATACATGTAAACTTTAGTTACCATGTAATTTATAAGTAGCCCGAGACAGAGCTACTATGCAAGTCAAAGTACAGGAAGTGTGGTCCTGCCCTGCCGCCTAGCCGGATTTGACCTGAAATTTCGACCAATCAGATCAACCAGACAGGTTACCTCCCCCCGAGTGACAAAGGACCCCCTGAACACAGTGAACAAGTGCAAAGAAAACTGAGCGTGTGCGCAGTCAGAACTCTGTGCGGTGGGAGCTCTGCGCCCGCTCAGTTCGGACTGCACGGTGCAGTTGTAGAGTATGCTCACTCAGTTGTAAGAAACACTTGCTCAGTTATCAAATATGCGCCGTTCGATTAATGCCCAATTAATTATGCCCAAAAATATGTGACTTTTATAGAATGACAATGTATCTTTTTTTTATGAAATAAAAATATTTTTAGAATTTGTAAAAGATGTAGACAAAGAGTTTGTGGGAAGCCTGCTGAATGTACATATGAACTAACTGCTTGTATATCTATTTATTCTGTGATGCACTTGTGACACTTTTTTGTCCCTTCAAACATGTATTTGATTACACATCAACATGAGTGTTTCTATTTCTCAAGCTTCTCCTTGCTTTGACAAACATAACCTCCACCCTCCAATCTTGAATAAAAGTTTTAAACGAAGCATCACCATCTCATGCTTTCTTATCACTACAGGCACATAGCAGTTAATCACTGGCACATGCATTAACCATGTCAGCTTAGTGCAGTTAGCCGTGCTGCAGGGAAGAGCCATCCATCACTGACTCCTCAGCTGCAGCTGGTTTAGAGGTGAAGAACTGCATTTCATCAGAACTACAAGATGCATGCCAACTCAAAACCCTTTAATGCAACCCAATTAATTTGACTGGAGTGCGGCTGGCATTTCCTCTTACAAATATGATGCAATGCTGCTATTGTTGTTGATTAATGAAATCCATGCACAGCTTTTTACTATTTATGAGATTTGTTTTGTTTTCCTCTCTTGTTCTTTTTTTTTTAACTTGTCCTGTCCAACAGCTGAGCAGACAGATATGAGCTGAGAGCCTCTTGCATTAGACAGATTTTACTCTTACAATCGGGGGTTATACCTCGTCTCTCCTCTCTTGGTTTTTGGTTTTAACAATCTTTGTAAGACCTTTCAGTCAGAAGTCAATGAGGATCGTATTACATTTTTTAACCCACTTATCAACCAAACTGCATAAAAATAAAATTTAAAAAAATAGAAAAAAAAACAGATGATTTGTCTTCATCTACCCTCACGTTTGTTTGTGCAGAAAGACCTCACAAATAAAGTATCTGTTTATAAAAAACACATTTCACTTTAGTTGACTTTGGAAGATCTCGAAGTCTTCGAATGATGTAACACAGGTTTATCAGTTTCTCCTCAAACGAGTTTCTCATTTCATCCTGAGGAGGAAAAAAAAACATAAGGAGCCCAGCCAATCCCTGCACAAAGCTTTATTGATATGATTAGGAGTAAATAAAGTAATTATGCATACAGCTTGGCAAGGCTCTGCATATAAATGGGCATCATCATAGGGGACAGTGGATGAGTTTACAGAGCATTTCTACTATTGCTAGGAAATTCATTCATTCATTCATTTTCCAATCCGCTTTATCCCTTTCGGGGTCACGGGGTTGCCGGAGCCTAACCCGGCTACTCATGGGCGAAGGCAGGGTACACCCCTGGACTGGTCGCCAGTCTGTCGCAGGGGCCTTGCTAGGAATAGATTTTTATCGAAATTGATTGCTTAGGGATTATCCAGGATTTATTAAATATTAAGGCCTTGACTTCAACTAATGTACATAATTAGGGTTTGTTCAAAGTCAAGGCAAACTTGGCATAAAATGTGCATGCAAAGTGATTCATTACTGAGCTACTAGTCAACTCATCAAATGTGATTTTCATTACGTATAACAATTAAGAATGCTTGAGCTGAATTGATGGAGTAACAAAGTCTCATTACCTCGCGGTTTGGATTAACAAATGCTTTCTGACATGTGTTGAAACAAACCCTGAACAGAGCAACATCATCTACATTAGATTATTAACAACTTACTTCATGGTAACGGTCCTGTTAGGTGTTTTTTTTATTGTGCTTTATTACTCCAGTGACTGTGAATGTTGAGACGGAGTTCCAATGATCAAAACACTAATAATTATGAGTTACTTATATTACTCCTGTACATTTTTGTAGTACTTAATGTTTCACACAAGATTTTATTGGCCTCTTTATGCATCATCTTTTGGAACTATTGGAAGAATCTGCAAGAAATTTAAATGAATTACATAATATTTGTGCCATATTTTGCACGCTGTAAGGTGCTCTTAAAAGCCTTAATTTTATTTTCAACTATGACAGTGTGCCTTATGCTCCAGAGCGCCTTCTATATGGATTATGATTTTGAGAGGTAAATGGCATTCTGTCAAATTGTTGCTAATGTGGACAATGTGTACCTGTGTCAGTCTGTGTTTTTTTACGTTACCAACAACGTTGGGAGTTATCGCAGTTACGGTAACGTTTATTTTAGTGGTATCAGTCTGTTCTTTAACGTGGTCCAAACACAGTTGGGAGTTACAGGTATTGTGAATAAACTAATGCTTCTAATGTAGCTAACATGTGGAGTGTCAAAAACAACTTCTAGAGTTTCTGTGAACACTGTTAAAAAAGTCTGACTGACTGACAGACTTATTTCTGACTCTTTTGTCTCACTTAATGCACCTTGTAATTTGGTGCACCCTAAAGATAGCATAAATTCAAAAATAGACCATTCATTGATGCAGCTCCTTATACAGTGCCCGTAGGCTATAGTATGGAAAATACAGTAAATTGTTTTGTTTTTAGTTTTTTTTTTTTGTTGTTGTTTCTGCTTCTTGCATCCTTCCTGCATTGCCTTGGTTGTGAATTTTTAAACAATTTAATGAAAATCAAGGCTAAACGAAAAACACATGTTTGTGCATTCTGACCTCTGTAGAACACACACCTGTACCTTAAGGATAAGATTGTTCAGTTTTCAATAAAATAAAGACTAACAAAGATTAATGGGATTGATTGGTTGTATAGGGCCACGCTCTGCTCTTTGTACATTGGAGTGGATGGGGGCTGACTTGCTGGGGAAAAAAAAGCCATTCTTAGATAAACTTTATGAGAGGAAATTCCTTTGGTTTTTCAGCAGTTTTACATAAATTGGTTTCCTGACTGACTTGACTGCTTTTTAAATCCGCTTTAATCTGAACATGACGGAGATTTGAACCATGACAACACTGACAGGAAGAGCAAATGTCACTGAGATGAATCATTGTGAACAAACGCAGTGACTTTAAAAGACTCAAATAAGTTTGAGCTCCTGAGTTCTTCCTGGAGTCCAATTTTTTTAGAATTGTTTTGCCGTCATGTCGTTTCTGTCCACATGACTGTGACTAAATCACACTCCGAGTTTTAAGTGAATTGTCTGTGTTCTGGGTTTGGATGGTTGAGTGCTATGGCAACAGAGGCAGAACAATGTTTGAACGGCTGCTTTGAAGAGCTGAGTGCAGCTTTAGCAGAACGAGAACACATTCGGAGAAGAAGCTGGCGGCACATAACTCACATTATGGAGCTGGCAAAGGCTCGAGTGCCTTGCTCCTGGTTGTGATTGGTGATTAGCAAATGTTTTTTGTCCCCACCACAGATCTGGGTAATGGGTATGTAGACTTCCCCGCTGGTACTTGGAAGTTAATCACACAACAATGGGGAGCTGAGGAAGGGAAGGAAAGGTAAGGATGAAAGGGAAAGGGGTGCAGACTTCACAAGACAACGCCCCGAGTTTAATTGCGTTTGGATAATCTCATTGTCTGGTGGCCTGTGTGGCTAACTCTCTCCCTTTGCTATTTTCCCCTCAGAAGCAGGAGTCAGGTTACTTTTTAGACTCCTTCAAAGCTTGCAGATGCAGTGGTCTTCATTAATCAGCAACAAAACTGTGCCATTTCCTGGGATTTTGCAGTTAAAAGTCATATAGAGTAGAACCTGCCATGAAAACAGGTGTAACTTGGGTTTGTAGTTTTCATTGCTTTATTTGAATCCTTTATATCTGTGCCCTCCAACTTTTTTCAAGTCATGGACCAATTTAATGTCAGACAATATTTTTTACAGACAGGCCTGCACGAGGCTGGAGAGGGTGTCATTTTTTATTTTTAGCCTCCAGTTTCCCTTAACTTTTGAGGGTAATGCTTATCTTCATACTCTGCAATATCTGCAACTTATTTCAACTTTATTTGCTCACTAGATTTTGTGTACGAACCATTAAAATGTGATCTAGATTTTCCCTTAACCCATAACTGCCATGAAACAGCCAGATGCTGATTTTTCAGCGTTATTATTATGGTCTGTGAAAACAATTGTCATAATAAATCCATATATGGAGTACAAACTCCTGGTTTTTCGTGATGCAGCTTTCTTTCATTTTGAAGTGGAATGCTCTTTTTTGTTTCATCTTTTCTGCCAAAAGAAACTTTCCAAACATGTTTGTTTTTTGTTAACTTTGCTAGCTTGGGGGTTTTGAATTAGCAGCTGCTTGAAGAAAGCAGAGGATGAATTTTTCACTTGTGACTGAGCAACTTGACATGTCAAGAAAGAGTCGGATGTGGTGGAGAGCATCGAGTGGTTTTTCAAAATACAACTTCCTTCAGATTAGAAGTAAAACAAAAAAAAGTTTTTTTTTTGTTTTTTTTTTTCGACCTGGTACCTGGGGACCACAGCTTTACTTATTGGGGACATAATCTGCCCTCGGGGCTGTGTACTTGATTTAATGAGTCCTTTTAGCATTAAGCTGTATAGGTTCTTTTCTATTTCAACCTTAGCAAAATTTAATGACCAACATTGTCCTCGTGGGACTGGGAGTGGCCCTCATTTATGGGCCCCTCACTTTGGGCAAAGAATCATCAAATGGCTTCCTTTTTCTAGGGTAAGACCTTATAAAAAAGAAGTTATATTTGCCAAAATCAAGTTATAAAACATGATTTTTATGGGGTTATAGTCTGAGGAAAATGTTTAGAGGTTTTATAAAACCTCTAAACCCAGCTGTAAAACACTCATGACATTATTATTTTTTTTCAGATTTAAGTACAAAACAAGTCCTGCTTGGCAGAGTCAGACTTCCTGAGCCAATGCTGCTGTCGAGTGAGAGTTTCAGGCTCGGGTTCTGGTCCTGCCTGAATTACCTGGATGAAGTGCAGGGTTTTTGGAGAAAAAAACCTTCCTATTGTCAACATCAAGTCTTCACAGAATAATCCGACAAGTGGCAGGTCCCTGCTTTCCTGCTTCCTGTCAGGAGCATCCCTGCTTGGAGGAGGAATCTAATCAAGGATGCAAAAAGCATCATGCTTTTATTTACAATTTCAGAGATGCTGCTGCAATCAGACGAGGAGCACAGGTGCTGCTGCAGACAGATGTTTATGATGAGGTGCTGCAGTGTGTGGACAGGACTCATTACTTATGCATTGAGTGGGTCATTTCATTTGTTGGCTGTGGCTTAATGGAATCCCTTCTTTGTTGACAAGCAAACATCTGGACTCGTTATGCTTTTCAATGAGCATCAGAATCTAGTAAATGAGTATATTTAATTCATTTGCTGCTATCTCAATACATAGAAAACAAAAACAACTGTTATGATGAAGGTTTCTTACAACATAGTTAATAAAATAGAGGCAGTTTCTAGGAAATTCAATATATTGCAGGAAACAAAACTCATTTCCATTTCTAATCTAGTGCCTTGAGACGGGTTCTGTTGTGAACTTTTAAATGTACTGAGTTGATATCTTTTTTAACATAAATTATGCCAGCATAGAAGTTTCACTTTGAAATAAGTTTAATGTCCCAAAAAATGTGGTTGTTTCTGTCGAACATGTACGACTTTCTTGTGTTTAATGATGTTTGATATTCGGTCAACAGGTTACAAGAAGGGATAGAAATGGTTCGCCAAAAATGTTGTCAATGTTACTTTTTTAGCTATGCGGTGGAGCAGTGGTTAACGTAGTTTCCTCACAATGCGTATTGTTTTATTGTGCTATGACAATGTGCATGTGTAAGTATATATATACAGTGTACCTTTGCTATTCTGTGGCTCACCTTTTGCAGTCTCGCTGTTTCAAAGATTTTTTTTGTGCAATGTTGCATGTTCTTTTTTTACACAGTGTACTGCATTTTGCATCTTGATTGGCTGTTGAGTATTGTCAATCAATCCCTCCCAACTTTCAATTTTGAGAGTTTAAACAAAACACTTATACATAGCTGTGTTTTCATTGTTTATATTTTTGTAATTATTTTTAATTGTTCAGTAATCTCCATAATCTTCTATATTTTTATAACCAACAGTTGACTTGAGAGCTCTTGTCTGCACAATCAATCCAAGTGCCTGGACTGTCAATTGATGCACAAATGGCCAAATAAAACTTTGAAGCTTGGGAAAGCATTGGTTCAAATTCCAGCGAGGACCTACCTGCGTGGACTTGTTGCGTGTTCTCTGTGTGTGGGTTTTCTCTGGGCACTTTAGCTTCCTCTCCCAGTTCAAAAGCATGCCTCATGGGTTAATTGGTGTCTCTAAATTGCCTCTAGGCACGCATATGTGAAATTGTGTGTTCCTGCAACAGACTGGTGAGCTGTTCAGCTCCTGTCTTTTACCCAACAGTAGCTGGGATAGGTTCCAGCAACCCCGTGACCCCATAAAGGCTTCAGCAGGTTCAGAAGATGGATGGGTGTTTTTTTTTTTTTTTTTTTTTTTTTTTTTTTGATGATGGTGAAAAAAATGCTGCACAAAAGGTCAATATTATTTGTAATTTTAGTAAGATTTTTTTTCAGTGCCTATAGCCTGAGACTGAAAAGGCACTGCCCCCTCCTCCCAGAAGAAACTGCATGTGACAAAAAAAAAGAACAGAAAAGTTTCCTTGATGAGGTCTTGACCCTAATGGCTTTTCAAGCAGATTTCTTTTATCTTCTGTGTTTCAAACCAAACCGTTTAAATCGGGAGTTGTTCTGATAAAGTAGCATTACTGTCCTGCTTATGCTATTATAATGGTTCTACATTTTAAAGTGAGTGACTCTACAGCTTGATTAATGTGTGTAAAGTCCAAAAAGCACATTTCCAACATTTCCCCCCTGGAAAATGTGGCTGCGACATCTGCTTTGTTATTAAGAATCCAAGAAGGAGCTGCCACCTGTAGCCTTTCTGGAGAGGTTATATTTGGTGATGTAAAATGTGTTCACGTCACATCCAGCTAGGTCCAAGTTGTACATCTCAACAAAATGTCTTGGAAAAAAATTATTTTCCGCAATCTGTCAAACGGTACAGCAGTGGTCTACCAATTACAGCTGTGAGAAGCCAGCAGCTGTCTCTGCTCTGCAGACTTCTGTGCCACCATGTCTCATCTTGCACATCACACATCTCCCAGTGCAGAAACCACTGCTGTTCAGAGAAACACGGCTGAATTTTAGAAAAAAAGACCAGCGGAAACCAGATTTCTACTCCTGCTGATTACAGCAAGTATTAAACTGATCTTTCGGACGCCATTATCCAGATCCTGCACTGAAGCATTGACGGCGCCACACCTCACAGACAGCAGACTTCACAGATAACCAGTGTTTTATTGAGGGCATCTGAAGGTAACAGCTCTCTGAACTCTGCTGGAATAAAAACAGTTATTAGATCCAACTATATACTGTCTCATGGTCAGGGGCTGCCTTGGATCATTACAGGGTTTCAACAGCGTTCCTGATTCAAACGAGCTTTTCTATTACTGAGAGAGCAGAAGCCCTCTTCAGCTCCAGCACGTCAATCACAACTTTAGACACTTTTGGGAGGAAGTTCAGAGCCGGCTCCTTCATGAGATCTCTGCGATTGGAGGGGAAGTTGGATCATGCTGGAGTCTCCTGTGAAACTGCAGTTTGCAGACTCAATTCAGTTCCTGTTCATGGATGAACGGTGAAGAGAATTTGTGTCAGAGGAAGCAGAAGGCATCAAATGTTCACGTCAAGCATTGGGTGAAAAAATATGAACTCCCCTTCTTGTCATCCACCTCACTTTCTGATTCAGATGTCAAACATCATTCGGTGACACGGTTGGTTTTGTTTACGGTAATATTTGTTGTGGATGATGGGCCTCACTTCAGTCAACATTAGGTTGTATGTTTTTTTATGGCTTCATTCAAACTATTGGTGTGTTTGTCTTCTGCTGGTTAAAACTGTTTCTGACTAGACAGTGTGTTGCGTCTGAATGTTTTCCAGATGAGCCCCTGTGTGTGAGCACATTGATTCGGGGGGCTTTCTGCTGCTTCAAGCTCCCCGTGTTTATCTGTACATTCATGAGCTGCTTTATCTCATCAAGCTTACACCTGACTGCCAAATTAGTTTTTTGAAACCAAACTGCCCCCCTCCCAAAAAAAAAAAAAACAGATTGAATGTGTTTGACAGGTTAAAATTGTTTTCTACAAACTGTTTAGGTTTTAATTTACTGAAACAGCAATGCACAGGACATTTTTAAAGTCATTATTGCTCCCAGAAATGCTTGGGGAAAAAAAAAAACAAAAACATAATTTAATCTGCCTCCTGTTAATGTCATGGGGGGGGGGCTTTCAGAGTCTGGTTGTGTTGTTGATGATGATGGGACATGCTCCGCTCAGTCGGTGTTTCAGCAAACAATGCAAGTTTGACATGATCAATCCACATTCTGCTGTCAGGCTGTCCAGAATGAGAAATCGAAATTGATTTCTAAAGGATGTTATTAAGATCCAGGCTATGACTTTTGCTGCCTTAGTTTTCCAATGTAATTATGGGAATGTTTCATGAACAAACACTGAGAAACTGAAGGGACTCTTCTGACTCTGTTTCACTAAAATAAATATTTGCTTGGGTCCGACTGTAAAGTCTCACGCTTGTGGCTTTCTTAATACCCTTTTATTCTGTAAATACAAACATGATTGTTATGAGTTATGGGCAAACATTTAGAATACCTGGTAGTTTCAGATATTTTAGTCAGATCAGGATCTGGATGCTCTAAACGAGATTCACAAAACAGAGTGTGCTGCTCTGCAGAGTTCAGCAACAATTTACCGCCAAATCTCACCAATGCATATATACCATGTTTGAAAAACTGTGGCTGGAGCTTCATAGAATGGATTTCAGTGGTTTTTGCAATAAAGTGAGCTGTAAAATTGTGATTGTATTTTTAGGAAAAGACATGTCCTTTGACCATGTTGGACAGATGCAAGGACAGTTTCTATTCCTCTACTGTTGTTTTGTTTGCTACAATAGAGACCATACCTGGATATGTGGAGGTGGAATACTGGAATGGTGCTGAGCTCATCCTCACTGGATTCAATCCAGCGCTGCAACAATCCTTTTTAACAACAATTCAATTCGTATCATAATTTGTGGTTGCTGATCTGATTCGCAATTGATATTGATTCATTTAGAACGATCCAGTTCGATCCAATTTTCTGACCAAAATGAATCCATCTTACGCCAAAACTTCAACCAGAGTTAAATACCTGAGTATTGAACAGTGCAGGTGAAGTTTTCCAGATACCTTATATTTCTTGTCAGATAGGATTGAAATTGGATTAGAAATGGTTTATTTCAAGCAATCAAAGCAGAAATAATACAAAAACAAGACAAGAAGCAGAAGTTTATATATATGCAAAGATATATCAAACATAGGATAATTACTCATAAAAATTGACTGGAAAACATGCACATGTCCAGATAGTAAATAATTCAGTTAGTACTCTTAGTCATAAATAAGCATATTACCTATTTTGTAAATAGAACACGTCACAATGAAACAATTAATATTAAGATTTTTAAAAGAAGTTCAGTAGATTGCTTAAAAGGGAGTGGGAGGAACCAAAATTATATAATGCCACCCATGCTTTGCTTTAAATAAAACATTAAAAGAAACAATCAAAATGAATATTAAGGGTGATTGCAATAAAAAGATTTAAAGAAAGTCAAAAAGAACCACATTTCAATCAAGCATAAACAGTGCAGATTTAAAATGTTTGAATGCAAACTGATAAAGTGCAGCTGGGTCTTTAATCTGGATTTAAATAAACTGAGTGTTTCAGATGAAAAAGCTTTTTGTTCCTGATACGTGAAGCATCTAATCTAAATGTTTCTTCTCCATGTTTGATTGGGACTCTAAAAGCAGACTAAAGACCGGATCCAGATGACCGGAGAGGTCCTCATATCATATGCAGTCATCGTAAAAATATACAACTCAAGAGTCAAAAATATGTGCAGATTATTTTTCATTAGAAAAAAATAGCTACAGTATATTAAACAGGATAATTTATTTATGATTTATTTCTATAAATATTAACCATTTTTTAATAATTATTAGGAATAATTCATTTAAATCACATATTAAGAAAAAGTGAAGTGATAAGATCAGAAACAAATTGCTTCAATTATCTTGAATAAATTATTTATTTATTTTATATTCTTCATTTTATTTATTTTTCGTTTTATTTTTGTTCGGCCACAGTCAGTGTCCTTGTGACAGATGAACCAAGTTACATATATGATCATGATGTACAGTAAAAAGTTCCATATTTTGTCAATTATCAAAGGTTGGTATTCCTTCTTTTGCTGTGTGATTGACAGTCATCCTTCTGGTTCTAACAAAGTTGATAAGTTATCTTGCGCCGTAATGTCTGCAGACAGTGTTTGTCAAGGCCCTTGTCCAGGGGTATCCAAATCCAGGCCTAGAGGGCTGGTGCCCTTCATTTTTTCCAACCAACATGCCATTGAAGCTCCTCATTGGTTGAACGCACCTGTTCCAGGTAATCAACAGCAGACAAGGCAGGATTTCTGAAATAACAGCAGGAGTTCGGCCCTCGAGACCTGGATTTGGACGCCCTTGTCCTTCTGCAGCTGTCATCAGCTGAATAAGTTGGGGTCAAGTTGGCTGCAGGTCAGAACTCTGATGAAAATCAAGATCACGGTTGACTTTTAGAGCTAGTGGTAGATCCCAGTGGTCATGATTTTCTTGAAATTATATTTGACTCTTCTATGTATTACTACATTTATTTGCTCAGAGGTCCATTATAAAACATTTCTCAAAGTCTTTCATGTTGTTTACAACCAGCACCTTGGACCGGTCCGGTGTAATGAGTGCTTTAACAAAGATTCTGCAGCTTTTCACCCAAGTGTTTTGAATTTTGTTTTGATTATGGCAATGTTGTTGATGTTTGGTAATTTCAGCATTCCTTCTGGTCAAATGGTCATTCAGATAAACAGCAGATCCTTTCAGGTTTTTCCTTTGTTTCATCAAAACTAGCTTGTGTTTTTGATTCAAAAACCTTTCCATTTATCTAATTTTGAAACAATTATTGGTATGCCCAATTTTAAGGATAAAGTTTGATTTGATAATTCTCATATGCGTCATTTAAAGTTCCAATCCCACTATCTTCTCATCTAATCACAAATAAACTTAGACTTTCTGTCCAATCAACCTTTAATCCCTTCAGATTTACAGGAACCTCAGTCTTAATCCAGGATTATGTTTGAGTTCACTACCAATGTCTGGATTTCTACCTGCCCATCCATAAAACCAGCCATCTTTTCATTCATCTATTCTTGTGATGGGCTGGTTCCAGGTTGACTCTGGCAATCCCTTAAACCGTAAATTGGCCAATGCGAGTGCAGATAATAGATGGACTGATACATTTTAACATTCATTATTATTTATTTTATTGTCAGAGAAATGCTAATAAATTAAAAATAAGCATATTCTTTCTAAACTTTCTGGGTAACAAAACTGCACAAACAACGAAATACATAAACAAAGAAGATTAAATCAGCTGCAGTGCCCAAATTCTCCTGGAGCAAACTAACAGATAATTTGGTGTGTGAGACCTCAAGCTTTTCCCGGCAGTTCAACCTCTGACACCTATTAAAATTCTCTGTTTTGCTGAGTGTCACCACTGTATTATTTTCATGAATTATGAATGTATGTTTATTCACCTAAGGAACGTGCATATATTTGTTGCTGCTTCCTCATTACATTAGAGTTTCAGTGCTGTTTGGCTTGTAAACATGCATTCAGGAAATGTCTCTCATTTACAGAAACATGGCTGCATCATCAGCTTTTCAAAGAACATTTTGAGTTTGGTCTATTATTTTTCACCATTGTCTATCATCGTAAATAAATTCAGAAGTGGAATGAAATATTTTCTTTAAGAGTGCCTTGATGAATCCTGACTACATTCTTTTTCAAGTGAAGCCGTATCTTCCTGCTGATTGCTCTTTTTTGGGTCAATGGATAATTTAACATAAGTGATTTTGTTTTTTAGTTTATGTTAAAATTGATTAAAATGAAACTAAATAATCAAATAAACATTTATTTGTTGTAAAAATGCAATCACTGAGCAAGCACGTAGTTTCTAATGATCACTTGTCTGTTGATCTGTTAATAATCAAATACTGTACATAGCTTTGTTATTGTTTTCTTGATTATCTGCTCGCGTATCTGAACTGGTTTTGTGTTTGATTCTGGTCCCTGTGTTGATAAGAAAACCCAGCGTTTTGGTCAAACCTTTGTTAATGAATCATAAAGTCCAAAAGTCAAAGCGCCATTAATTAATAGAGGATGAAAAAAATATTTAAGTGTTTTGACACATTAACAAATTCTTCTGTCATATTTTAGCAGAGAGTGAATTGTTCACTTTGCCTCCTTTCTTGCTGCTCTCTATGTGCATAAAATCAGCCAAATTCAACATTATCTAAAGGGTAAAAAATGGGATGATAAAACAGAGGCTAGGGGTCATTAAGCACCAGGTTGGGAGACAGACAGAGACAGCTCGGGAGACATCGAGCCCCAACGTCATCAAGATTAATCACTGACATCTGGTGCCTTGGAAGACCTAGTTAGTAACCCTCTGTTTTCCTCCGGCTGGATGTGAATCATCGATGGCAGGCAGAGACGCAGGAAGCTCAGCCCGGCATGGTTGTTGTATCTTTTGTTACACTGCATGACAAAAGCTCATAATGAATGAGAAGGAGGAGGCACAGTGAGTGCTAAAGCTTTTGTATTCTGATAGCTCCGCCATGGCATCATTTCTTTACAGTTAACATCACAATGACATTATCAGAGTGATGCTCCAAAGACCAGCGACAAGAAGCTCTAGGTTCCTGTTTTCACAGCTGTGCTTCTCTGCTCTACTGTTTAATCTGCTTTCAATCAGTGCATCCATGAATGTAAATATGATCACGAACCTGAAATATATAGTTCGTGGAATTTTAATCCAAATAGGGCGGACATAAATAAAGGAGGAATCCTTGACTACTTATTTAGCAGTAGATTGCATGGAAGAAAGACGGATTGACGCTGAACTGTCAGAGAAGGTCGAGCAAAAGTGGGGCTGAGCTGCTGAAGAGGCGTGAGTCTTCTGAGAGATTGCAGAAGGCTATTCTTACCATCACCTTTTTCTGTCAGTTGTCCATTATTGGGATAACTTCAAACCCTGGGCTGAGTCTGACCCACATCCTCACAGGTTTGTTCTGACTTCTTTTTTTTTGCTGCCATTTTCTGTTGGCTGAGTTCTATCATTGGTTTGGTGGAGAAAGCAAACCTGTTTCAGGAGCATTAAGAGTCTAAAGAAAGCAGGGGGAAAAAGCTTCAGTAAAAGTAGAGCTAACCCACATCAAAGGTTACCTTTAAAAAAGAAAAGCAAAAATAGGAATTAGGAAAAAAGACTTTCAACTGAAAACATTTCCAACGTTTTTTTTTTTGAACAGCTGGACCTTTGAGACCTTAAACCACCACTTTATGTTTGGGAGGAGCCATTTTTCTTTTTCTGCAGTGAAGTGAAAAAAATGGGTCAGGGAAGGGTTAGAGTTGAAGGGGATTTCAATACCATCATTTCACAGACTCCAAGTCCAAAACTTGTTGACAGTGGAGCTAAACTTATCACTGCTACTTTGGACTACTTCTTATACTCTTTTGTCATTCCCAACTATGAGATGTGAACTAAAACACCTCAAGGTCACTTAACTTCCCACTTTGTCATCCCACTTAACATTACCATCTTCCCATCCAATATCATCTTAGTTTGTGCTTCCTGTCCAATCAGGAGATGATTGAACTCTAAATTTATTGCAATGCTGAGCACACTTCACATTAGCTTTGGTTTATATCCAGCTTTGGTTCCACTACCTGTGTCTGAACTCCATGAATGTATCCGTCCACCATCCATCCAGCTGTTCAGGATGTGAGTTCCAGGGCTATCATCCCTTGCATCAGCTTCTTCAGTACCAATCTTCTCAGACTTCATTGGAGGACCAGCTGTGGAAGTCGTGCCTTCATGAAGAAATCTCACATAAACCATCAAAAGACTCATTTCACAAACATGGCCTTCTGGAGTCTTTAGTTCCTCTAGAACCCAGACTGGTCTGGTTGTTTTCTGCTGTTTTTTTACTGGTGATGCTAACCTGCTGGTAACAGGAAGTCATCTGCAGAGGCTTGTTTAAACACAGCTTTCTTTCAGTCTTCCTTTTCTGGAGGACACTGAGACTTTCCTTTTTCAAACTGTGAGTCGGAAGGTGTGATTTTAGGAATGTACTTGCAGGAGAGTTTAAACCAACCTGCTTTTGATCCAGTGCATTATTAACTAATATTTATATTTATTGTGCTCACTACAAATGTGTTCTGCTTGTATTCAGTATCATTTACAATTGTCAGCTTTTGTGTATATGTATGTGCAGAAGAACAAAAAAAAAAACTGAAACCTAAAAGTTTTTTTGTAATGTCTTCTTTAACCAAATCTGCACTTGTGTCTAAATTTATAAAACAGCTTAACTGATGTATTAAACAAATAAGTTTGGTTGCTAATAGATTCTGAACATTTTGGTCCACCTTCACACTTCAGAAGTAAAATAAGGTGTAGGCCACAGAAGATGGAGAATGTGAGGAGAATAGAGGAGCAGCTGCATCTTAAGGGGAGCAGTCCGTCTTTCACCTTCTTTTGAGGCTCTTTCAGCCACCTCGGACGTTAGGAAAAAGGAAAGTACCATTGTTGTGCATGTGGTAAGTGCATCGTGAAGTATTCGTAAGGCTAATGGAAGTTACACGCACTTATGACGTATGGGTGACGCTGTCGCACTGTGTCCTTAGAGCACATTCTAGATGTTAGTAAGGTGTGAGTACTGGCTCCTTACTGACTGTGCACAAATGCTGCACGCACATGGGTGTGGACATGATGGATATGTGTCCGTAGGACGCCTGCAGTATCTCCACAGAAACCACACTGTGACTGTCTAATTTCCTCTTTTCTTAAGCTGCGTTCACAATAAACACGATTCGCACTACATATTTGTGTTGGATGCCTTTCTTTTGACGCACGTCAAAATTTGCTGCTCGACGCCTGTCCAAATCTGTGCTTGATGTCGTGATGCCCAAGATGCATGGGAGGAGCTACCACCAAATGTTTCTGCTCCATAGAGCAGTGTCTGTGTATTTCTCATTACAATGCATAGAAGACACTGATAATATTTAGAGATCAGATTTATTTATTATAAAAAGTTTTAAAAAAAACATCAGTGATCACGTTTCCATGTCTGGGTTCAGGAAACCATTTAGTCTCTCCTGGTATGATGAGCTTCACTCCTGCTGCAGAGGTGGGTCTGAATGACAGCTGCTTTTCGCAGTGTTTCTGTGACACAGTTCGAAGCCTTGCTGTTCCGCATTAGTCTGAGAAATAAAAATCAAACCTAGAGGACCTTTTTATTATTGTCCCAATGAAAATACGAAAATATCATAAGGTTCAGGAGACCCAAGCAGAATGCCTCCCCATCCCGCATTGGCTCTCTGTCTGCCGACGCATTTGTTCCAGCCCTATGGACCCTGTGACAGGCTGGCGACCTCTTCAGGGTGTATCCCACCTTTTCCCAACAGGAAACAGGATAGGATCCGGTAACCCTGCAGCCCCAGCAAGTTAAGAAAATGAATGGAAGTTAAGGACCAGAGCAGTTGCATCACTCAGTCATATTGGATTTGTATTCTACCCACTGGTCGAGTCACTCAAAAAGTCACATGCCCAAAGCTGAGTCCCTGATCTGTTGATACAACAACCTTGCCAAAGTTCAGATTTTTTAACTCTTGAAATGCCGTGCCCAATGCTCAGATTGCACCGCAGAACCTCAGATCATGTCTGTACATTGACTCAACACTAAAACTCAATGCCCCTGGCACGTGAATTGCGTTCGGCTTGAATGCAGCTTAACAGTCAGGCTGCACACAAGGAACACACACTTATCCTGTGAACAGCACTAACGGGATTCCAGGATTTGGGAGGGGACTGAAAAAAAGAAAACTTTGCATGACACGCCTGCGTCTCATCTACTTTGCCCTTGCATGTTGTATAAGTGTTCACTACAACCTGTTGCTCGCAGCATGCCCGTGGAAAAAATGTGCATGAACCTTTTCTCTCTACGGGTTCACTGAGCAGTCTATCACATTGACATTTTATGCAGGTCACCTGCCTGTACACCAGTACAGGTTTGACTATTTTTCTCTCCAGACAGCTCGCATCCACCCGTAAGGGCAGTTAGGATGAAGGCTTTAGTCTCCACTGCCAAGAGAACTGTATCGCCAGCGCTCAGTGGGGAGTTTCACAGTACTACTGGTATACGAGTTCCAGTTTTCCTCATGGACTTTATAGGTGTTAGAATATGGATGAGATGAGAAAAATTTAATTCCTGGGTTTGTTGAACTGGTTTACGCGGGCAGTGTTCTGTGTTGTGTCCTCAAATGATGATATCCTGTTTGAGTCATCTATCCTGCATTTCCAAGGGTATCATCTCATTATTGATTGGATGAAAGTGAAGAGATATGGTTATTACTGAGCTGAAGGCCACAGAGGTGCTCAAGGTGATTCATGGGAGGGTCTTCCCCATAATTCAAATCCTGGACAAATAGTTCATTTCCAACACTGTTGGCATTTGAAGAAATCAAATTCTTGAGTTGAATTTAAAGCAGGGCCAGAGGCAGATCCTCACCCCGAGGATGGGGGCAGTCTCTTCCAAGCTGTCCGATTATCTTTCAAACACCACCACAATAAACTCTTGCTCTACACACAAACACCAGCCTTCAACTGTGGCTACAGCTTTTGCATTATTGGCAATAAATGCTTGTTGGTATTAGTTTTTCTTTCCTATATCAGCAATATTTTTCATCATAATTGTTGCTTTTGTTACAGAAAATCTCCAGAAAACTATCATTTGCAGTTGGTGCTGAAAAATAGTTTTCTTTTTTTTTTTTTTTTGTACTGCAAGGACTAACCATTATCATTTTTTTTCTGACTGTGGCCTTTCCAGCATTACTCCCCCATATTGCCTCAACCTTTTTTACTGCTGTCACTTATGCAGAGCCAATTAACATATTGTGTCCGAGGGAGTCATTCTTCCCAACACTCTTCCATTTCCCTCCCTGTTTTTGTCAAACTGCTAGCTACTGGGCAGAGTCACAGAAATTAGTGGTGTGGGCTGGAAGGCTCAATTACCTTTTAAGGACTTTAGAGGTATTATGTGTCCATGCAAGTCTGTCTCAGAGCTTTCTTCAACGATAAGAGTGTAAAACTAGAAGGAGAAGCGGGGTTGGGGGGCTGCAGGAGGAGAAGAGCAATTGGTGAGCAAGGGCTGGGTTGAATTTCTAAGAGATCTAATCCTCTGTCTGCCAAGTGTCTCGCTGTTGGCATCCCAGTTTCCCCCAGAGACGACGTCAACTTTTCTTCTCATCAGCCCACCTCAGTCTCTCCTCAGCAGCTCTCATCTCTCTCCTTTTTTTTTTTTTTTTTTTTTGTGCTGTGCCATGCCGAGTGAGGGGACGGCCAGAAGAAAGTCCATTCGAATATGATGGCAGGGTGTACTCTCAGAGGAACAGCATCACTCAGTGAGCTGTGCCAGACCTGGCCTCGTTATCCATCTGTGACCATGTAATGGAGATGGATACTGTACCACTGGCAGCCTGAGACAGGAGAGAAGCATGGACTGCTAGATATTAAGCCTCTAAACAGCAGAAACGCTACAAGCATTGGACATGTAATCATCAGGCATGTACAGAACGGCTGTGAGGTCTTTCTGATGGCGTTTCAGTGAATGCGATGGTGCGAAGCAAATGAGGTGAGGCAGAACCGTAGAAGGAAAATTTCGGTCTGCATTAGATCTATGAAAGTTTCATGTTGACCACAAAATTTAGAAATCTTGATTCTGTAAAAAGTCTTGCACATATCTGTTTTATCATTTTTTATTTACCATCATGATGGGGTTTAATGTGAGTGTGTTGCTGGACAATATTTAATGAGTTCAAAAACAACTCTGGACAACCAAGCCATAATGGTTTTGATGTTTCGGTTAAAAAATGGTGAGAGCCACCAAGCAGAATATCTAAAGGAATGATGTGATGTGGTCAAAGAAGACATGAAGCAAATATGACATGGCAGACAGAGTCAAACATGGTCAAGCGTTCAACCGCTGCTCATCACATTTGAGGAAACAGTCAACATATAAGTAGACCTGCTTGTTTTTCAAACGTGTTAAAATGTGTACATAATATTCTTAACTGAGAAATAAATTGCCAGCAACTGGTAGCAGCAGCTAAAGACAGTGATTATTTTATGAGTTTACTCTGTTTCCTATAAATTACTTATAACATCATAGATCATTGATCTCTTGATTGATTGATTGATCAATTGATTGAGTCAGGCTTTATGACAAATGGAACAGTCCAGTCAATCACACAGCATCGCAAAGTCCATAACAAATGATTTCTTCTGTTGAAAGGGTGCAATGGTTAATTGCAACATAATCAATTGATCAATCCAACCAAATCGATCTGTCTGAGACAAGTTATTAATCGAATTGACCTATACAATTTTAATATGAAATACATTAATTAAAATCAATATTAGAAAATACCATTTGGATTGGGACATTGTAGGTTTGTTTTACTATAACCTAAAAACGACCAAGTGCATCACAGCGGACAACACAAGTGGACAAAATGATCAACCATCATTACAGTGTGGAAACACTTTAGCAAAGACCATACAGAGTAGTAGAAGGTTTTAATGATGTTCCCTTTGAATTTTTTTTATGTAGAAAAAACAACAGTGGGCTGAACTTTATGAAACTAAAATGTGAATAGATTTGACATTGATTCTTGTTTACTTGCTTGTTTGTACACATATTGTATTTGCAATTGATTATCTTGCAAAAAATACAAGGAATCTGGAAAACTTCACCTGCACTGTTCAGTACCAGGTAGTTATCTCTGAGTCACACTGGTTGAGGTTTTGGCTAAAGATGTCCTGGATCCATTTTAAGTCAGTGAATCAGATCCAATCGGATTATTCCGAATGAACCAATATCGACTATGAATCGGATCGGGAACCACAGATTATGATTTGAATTGAATTGTTGTTAAAGCGAATTGTTTTGTTGTCATTTATTTTAGACATCTGCAACCCCTCAAGTGTTTTTGTACATTTTCACAAACTTCCAGGCTCAGTTCAACCATTTGCTTGAATCTGTTTGAGAAAAGAAAGAACTGTGATGCAAGAATTTGCATTCCTTCAAGTGTTCATCTTTATACGAAGCTTGTAAAAACTCTCCCATCAATGCAGTATGTTGTCTGATGAAACATTCACCAACAATACACGTTAGCAAGAGACCACACATCAAAAAATAGCTTTTTTGACATTTTTGAAGTTATCTTTAGCATTATTTTCTAGGTTTCGATTGGAAAAGCAAACCTTAGTGTTTTGGTGTTTTTCCCATACTTTCAATAAAACATTTTTTTTTCAAATTTTCTAGAATACATATCTTGGTTGAAGCATAACAGTAGCGGTGAAACAAATGATTTGTGGTTTATTCTTGTATTTCATGCATGGTTGCCTACATTACTCACACTACAAGTGAATTTTATCCGAGATTTCTGTGGTTCGTAGCATTGATCAATTTTATCCGACATCTAAACAGTATAAAAGTAACCTGAGGTTTTCCTCTCTATATACAGAAAAGGCATAAATAGACGTGGTGCTTTTCCACTTAAATTCTTGTTGTGCTGAAGCTCAAGAGTCACAGTCAGCAGTTAATTCATGCATTAAAGAGGATGTCAGGAAATGTGTTATTCATTGATATCATTTGATAAATGTGAGCCTCAGTTCCATGCATTACAAGCCCTCTTGAGGTCCTTGTAAATCTTTGCACAACAAAGAGAAAAATGTGTTTGCAGACCAACAGATGCATGTATAGATATGCACCGTCATGATCTGCAGGATCTCCTTTTATTAAAGTGTCAAATCTGGTTATAAGGGATTTAAAATAAAATGGAGAGCATTTATTTGCATCTAATGTTTAAATGCAAAGTGTCTTGCATGCAATGTAGCCAAACTCTGAAGCTTAGGGAAATGTTTTTGTGTTTTGAATATCCTTCCATATTTTTGGTTTGGCTATAAATTTCAGCGATGTGTTGCTGAAATTCTGCCACCGCTGCTGATTAATTAACTTTACAGCGGCTGTAATTCATGAACGTCAGGTGAGCAGTTCTTTCGCTAAATGAATATTAATCACACTTTTTTGTCCTGTGAAATGCCTGAAAGGTTCCTGCAGCCGTCACTGGCTTGCATGCAGACTGGTGCGCCTTGTCTTAGGAAAATGGTGTGGGAGGTGCATGTGGAGAAAATTGGTTTGCAATCAGCTCTGCATGGGCGTGCACCCCCCCCCCCCTTTTTTTTTTTGCCTTCATTCCCTTATGCAGACTTCAGAGACAGAAAAAAAAGGCTCACTTTCTAATTAGATTTTTGGCGTTTTTACTCTGAATCTCAGTTTGTTCCATGATCATACACACATTTCTCATTTAATTCTTCAAAAGGCAGATTGTCTGCAGATAAAAGCTCATACTTCACTCAGCATGGGAAACTCCATTGTCATTAGATAAAAGCAACATCACAGACAACTTGTCTTTGTTGTTGGCAACTTTGATCTTCCACCAGGGGTCAGTGTTGTGCAGGGAGATTGATCTTCTCTTGCCCCCCCCCTCACCTTGTGAGAAGATCAATGAGTCCAAATCTCCGTGGTAAATCCCCCCCCACGTCCCTTCTGTGCAGCTCGGAGTGTCACATTATGCGCGTTTGCGTCTTTATGTACAGTACGAACAAGAAGTGAGATGGAGGATCAGGAGTGAGCGCGTGCACACACAGCTGTCATTACTGTGCATGTTGAGTATCTGTTGCAGCACAACTGACTCACTGATGTAAATGCTCTGTCGGTGCCACGGCGTGGTGGAGCTGCCAGTGCGAGTCTGGGTGCAGGTCCAGAATGTGAAATGTGTTCTGCACATGTACATGCGGCGCCCTGGAAGCAAGGTGAGTCAGGAAGGAGACAAGCAGCATCTCATTAAAATGATGTTTGTGTGACATACAGAGAATGAAAAACTGCTCAAAGCTTCACGTTTCTACATGGATGGGAGAACATTTTCCTCCGTTCTGGTTATTTTGATCTTTTATTCAGAGAAACAACATGAACCAAGAGGTAAACAAAAATAATTGAGGATTTTGTTTATTTAGTGTGTGGGATCTTTCTTGTTAAATCGTGACTGAACACAAAATTCATTTTCACTCGTGAATCTTCCTTCAGCTTTGTTTTCTATTATGTAAAACTAACTTTCAAAACAATTCTGGGTCCAGGTCTGGGTTCGTTTTTCTTATGTCTTTCATTTGACTCTGATTTAGGATCCAATCAGATTCTCTCAGCTCTTTTGCAGAGGTAGAAGTCTGATCAGAAGACTGCAGGTTCTGTTCCCGCCCATGTGCTGACATGTCCTTGGCACTGAACTCCACATTGCTCCGGGTGGTTTAGTTGGTGCCAGGGTTCGGCAGCGAAGCCCCCATCAATGTGTAAATGTGTGAGTATGGGTGAATGGGACTGTGACTGTTAAGCATTTTGGGTCTTCTGACCGACTTTTAACCAAATCTGTGACCTGGTGAAGAGTGTCTGCCCTGAAACTGGATGGAGGACTATGAGTTCAAATCCACGGATGAGTCATACTGAAAACTCTAAAAATGGGAACCCCAGCATTAAGGGGTTGTGTTGGGGGGGTTGAACCATCAAATGGTTCCTGAGTCTGCAGCTTATTACTTTCCCAGGGGATTGCTCATATGCAGAGAACAGATTTCACACAACCAGGTGTGTGACAACTAAAGGGACTTAGTTGGGATGGGACACCAATTACACAAACTGGCAGCAGCTAAACCCAGACGTTTTTTTTTTTTTTTTTCCTTGTCCTGTCCAACAGCCGAGCAAACAGATATGAGCTAAGAGCCTCTTGTTTTAGACAGATTTTACTGTTTCGATTGGGGGTTATAAATCATCTGACACACAAGGTGTATATTTGTATAAAGCCCTTTTGTAATTTAAACTAAACTTTATTTATATTAATTATGTTTGTATCCTTTTTGGACCAGGTGGAAAAGAAAGTGGGGGAAGAAGAGAGAAAGATGTCAGGGGGGGACATGAGAAAAGGGAAAAAGGGTGGGTTACAGACGTTGGAGGATGACTACAGGAGAGGGAAGGTAGAATCATAACACAACAGGCAACAAGATGCTGGAAGTTTATAATCGTTGCAGTCAAGTGTAAACGTTACTCCAAAATGGACGGGGCCTGTCCACACACTCAGTTGTTACAAACATACCTGCTGGCTCAAGACTCTTCACAAACTTGTCGACATACAGTTCAGATGCATACCTATGCAAACAAACCAACACATGCAAAGCACCTCATTCCGTCACGCTTGCCAACTGTGCAAAGATTAGCCGACACCTGTGCTCAGGTGAATGCCCATGTTAAGCTGAGATGAATGATGGAATGTAAAAAAATGAAAAGAAGGGATACTTCTCGGCCATCCCCACACCAAGACGCACAAGCAGCAGCGGCAACCAGAGACCCCCCACACCCATACCATGGGGCCAACAGAGAAGATCCGCCCGCCCGGCAGTCTGGCCAAGCACCCAGACCAGTGCCAGCAGGACCATCACACGAGCCCCCAAAACCCGAGAGCAGTGAGGTACAGAAGCACAGAGTGCAAGCCCTAGCCCAGCCAGAAGAGCATCCCTCCCACTGCACCAGGAGGTCCAACGCAGGGCCCCACCCCCGAGAGCCACACCACCTCAGACAAGCCACCCACCACCACCCAGGAGCTCCGAGCATCCCCCCACCCCAGCCCCGGATACAAGTCAGGGCCCCCCAAGGGAGACCCGCACCAAAGCTCCAGGCAACCGCAGGAGATCCAGGAGAGAGCACAGCAGGGGTTAGCCACCCTCACCTACAGGAGGGACGACCAAAAGAAGTGGGAGTCGCTGAAAAGTGTTGAGAACATACCCCGTCCAGGCTCTCCCAATGTTGGCATTTAGGAGAGGCCCGGCACCCGAGAGCAAGGACCAGAACCTGCACCATAAAAACACGGACACCCTTCGGGCTCAGTTAGTATGTGTGCCCACTTATGGTCTTTGCCAGAGGACTAAGGGATCGGAATGCCGGACCCAGAAGGTCGACACCCAAGAGACAAGGCCGTCGCTGCTAAGGGCCTTGTTCCCTCCACCAGGCATGGAGTAGGGGACAGAAGATCAGCAGTCCTACCTTTCTTGTGTGTGTGCTGTGTGTTAAAGGGTGTGTGTAATTAAAGGTGCAGCTAAAATTGGTGAGTAGGGCACTGAGGGGACACCTCCTGATTACTCACAGAAATGCCCAATCGCCCTCTCACCAAGCGGCCCTAAATGTCTACGGTGCAGTTAAAATTGGAGGGTAGGGCACTGAAAGGACATCTCCTGCTTGCTGGCAGTGATGTCCAGACACCCCCCCACCAACAGTCCTACATGTCTAAGGTGCACTTAAAACAGAGAGGGGCAAAAACTATGCGGAAACCTAGACTAAATTCAGACTTTTAAAAGCAGAGCAGCAGCAGCAGAGGAAGAAGAAAACCCAGATCTGGACGCTATGGTCAGATTTTCTACAGGGCAAACGTCTGCTGGTGTTTTTGTTGGGCTCTCACCTATTTTTCATTGCTGCATAATATCAGAGGTGGTTAAACCCTGTGCAACATCACCAAATGCCAGCCCATTCTATATCAACATACAGAGGACCTGGGCAGCCTGGTTTCTCTAAGTTCAAGTTTGATCACATGTGGCCCAAAAGTCTTCAGAGAAACAATTTTATTTAAAATGAACTTCAGGGGAACTTTATGCTCTTCTTTCTGCTCAGTAAGGTACCAGTTGGAGTTGGATAACTCTGACATTGAGATTCGTTTAATCTTTTTCCTTCAGAAACTCTCCTCTAAGTTTATGACCGTCCTCCTCCGCTCAACTGGGACTGGGACTTGTCAGCAGCATCTAGGGTTTTGTGGCATATCTGTCTCGTATACAGTCTCATGTCATCACACCTTCTTGTATTGGTCTTGGTCATGTAGCCGTCAAATGTTCTGGACCCGGCGTAAACAAAGTCAACACCATGTTCTCGTCACTGCTTGTCAAATTCGTTGTTTTATTCAAGACTGTTGAGCTGCTGAGAAATGAACAAACTCAGATCTGGAAGTGTCCAAGGTTCAGCACAAACACAGCAGCATGATAATGAGACCAACATTTGAAGCGAAATAACTTTGTTTTTAAATTTATTTTATTGTCTTCTATTGACTTTATTTTCTTTGGTTATGTGTCTGCATTGAGCTTAAATGATCTGTTAAAGGTTTTGGAATCCACTGTAAATCAATTTTAAATATGTCACTTTCAGAACACAAAACACGTACGTCTCCTTTTGTTTGACATTGATGCTTAGCTTTGTTTCTGCTGGTGATGGAACAGTTAATGTTTCACCCTCAGAGACGCTCATTTTCTGAATAGTTCAGAGCTGAACTGAAAGAATTTTTCTGCTGAAACAAAGATGGTTGTTAAAGTTAAAATTATATCTAAAACTAGCCTGGAGTTCACTGATTGAGTCTTAGACTAGAAATTCACATTTGTGTTGGGGCCGTCTCTTTCCTGTCTAACTTCCTCAAAGCCCTGCACGCTGCAGGTCTTCATCTCCAACGGTAGTCTTCCTGCAGCAGATGTGTAACATATGTGAGATATAAACATGACTAAAGCTATACTTATATTAGCTGATAATAATGAGCGGAAAACATTTGCTCAAAAATGGGCTTAATCCAAAATCCCTTTTCACTGGAGAGACGAGCAACACAAACAACACTCCAAAGAGCTGAAAACACGGAGCTACGGTTTATTGGTGGGTTTGTTTGGATTCTTATTAAATGGGCTAACCATCTGTGCCAGGCAGCCTGCAGCCCCTTCTTCTAATTGTCCCGTCTGCGATGTTTGATTTACATAATTAGACTTTTAATAATCTTTGCAGTGCAGGTGATGTTTGCAGAGTTGAAAGACGTGTCTATCAGACGGTCATTTCCAGTCAGTCGTTCACCAGCACCATTTCAATGTTAATTTTTCAGCCAAACAGATAAACCTTAATGCTTCTTTTAGTCATTTGACCAGGTTTGTTCATTCTTATGTTATGAATGCTAAGTTTTTTTTTTTTTTTTTTTTTTTAACTTATTTCACTGTTTTTGATCTGAAATACAAAAGTAGAGTTATTTATTGCTTTCATTTTGTTTGCATAAAAGCCTCAAAAACTGCTGAAGCAGAAAACATTGAGTGTCTTTCTACTAGTAGAACTGCAGTTGTTTCATAATCAAAAAAATATTAGTTTACTTAAAGTAGGTCTCGACTAACCAAGGCCTTTTCAAAAAAGATGTATTCATTAAAAGGAAAAAAAAACATCAGAGATTAAACTTTTTTTTTTTTTGAAAATATATTCAATTTTAAATGAAAGGTTTCAAACATTTATATCAAAAACACATCCATCCAGCAGATCAGACCATTAGATGTTTTACTGTGTTATGGTTATGGTAACCTTAATCCATACTTTTGATTACCAAATACTGATCAATCTGGGGTTGTAATTGTATTTAGAAACATATTTTTGAGACATATTTAATCCAATAAGTTATTTGTTATTATTATTATTATTATTATTATTAGGGAAAGTTTAGAAAGTTGTAAGATTTGATCAAAAAATCCGTAATTTGTCTCTGAATTTTTGGTAATGTAATCAAACTTGAGCAAGGCAAAAACAGATACACATCACTGATTCTGGAGCTGATTAAGCTCCAAAAGTGTAAACAGATTCTGTAACATTGTTTTGACTATTGTGACTCTTTAACTTTTTATGCACTTAATTCCAGCAGATTCTGAACCAGAGATGAGCAGCTTTTCAACACTGCAACACTTTACAGTTGGGAAATGTATACCCATTCAACATAAATCAGCTGATTATGTCAGACATTGCACTGTTATGGAACTGGTTAGTAATGTGTTGTATATTGGTATAAAATTGCTTCAGACTCAACTCACGTTGATTGCGTGAACAGTCGAAGAGTTACGATACGTCAAAGAACGGGATTAATCTTTGTTGTCGTTGGCTACATTCCCAGTGTTGAAAGGTAAAAAAAAAAAAAACCCAGAATGATGCTTTCAAAGAAAAGTTGTTTTTTCAATTTTGATGTAGTTTTCCAGATTTTGAGCGGTTCAGTGCTGGATTTTAGGTCCAGTGATGGCGGCAGATCAGAACCTACTGATGAAGAATTTGTTAATGGTGATTAAAAACAACAGCGTGTCCAATGAAAAACCATCTATGAAGAAAGTGAGTGGTGAGAGCACCAAAGCCTAAGCTGTCAGACACAGCCGTGTTACACGAGTCTGGTTTTATTTAGCATGGTTTGAGCTCCACAAACCGTCACAGGAATGCTGTTTGACGGCAGGACTCCCTGCTTTTTGTAAGCTCTCTGAATCTTATCGTGCAGCAGGCGTCAGCACAATGGCAGTGCTGTGGCATTGCTGCTGATGCCTGCTGAATGCCCACAGTGGCAGTGGAGGTTTAAAGAGCACACTCAAAGGACTTGCTGATCAAAGAGGCGTTTCATGTGTGAGTTTTGCTGCAGAGTCCAGAGCCGGAGAGATGATACAGAAGAGATGCTAAAGGAGTGGCAGCATGGTCTCAGATGAGTCGGTAAACAAATAACACATTTTAACTGCATTCTCAAAAGAGAATGATCATTTTAATAAAACATGATGTTAAAATGAGGGTGTTCTTTGGGATTAAAACAGATTAGATAAAGATAGGAACCTCCAGATAATAACAGTTGGTGAATCAACAAGCGTTAAAGGATTCAAACAATCTGCTCTTTGCTTGGACACCAAAGCATGAACTCATTATGACTGTGAAGAGAAGGAAAGGAAGAGAGTTTTGGAAAAGCTATTATTCACCGTTGTTTTTTTGTTTTGTTTTTTTACGTTTCTGTACTTTTTAAATTAGAAGTGCAAAATTTAAATGTAATTAGAGATGTCCATTACAAATCGTTTTAATCCAGTTCTGTCCAGATTGGTTTATAAAATAGAATGTACTTCGTCCCAATCTATTTGCTTGTGGCCTTGCTGCCTGCATGCCCTTGCCTTCCTCACTGAGTCTTTGTAAAATGCTTGTTTTGTGTCATAAAGGATGCTATGTTTTTGCATTCCAGAAATAAAACTTTTGTCATCCTTGGCTTATACAGGTTAATGTGCATCATCACATGGGCAATGACCATGTCACCTTAAATATAGAATAACATTTTATTCATTTTTATTTTAAAATTAAAACAGAAGTTGTTTTAAATCTTGAACCTGTATTTCTCGGCTTTTTGCCGATTCACTTTTTTAGAAATTAATGCTTGCGTTGCAGAGGGCCGGGCATCAGATGCAGATATGACAGAAACGATATAAGCATTCTGGTTGCTTATTAAACTTTTTATTTTTTGTCAACAGAACGCTCAGGTTCAGGTTTTTCCATTTTTCACCCACAGTCTGCATCCACCTGTAAGGGTGGTTGTGATGAAAGCTTCAGTGACTCAGTGTAACTGAGTAAGTCATTCATTTTTGTCTTCAGTTAAAAAGCGATTTTGTAAAAAGCGTCATCTTATATCAGGTTTTAGCAGTTCTATGATAACAATAAATTTGACAGTTTCTGTCCTTTAACGGAAATAATCTGTATTTTTTCAAAACCCTTGATTTTTTTTTCTTCTTTAATATGGCATCTTGCTTAAAAAGACTGAAGAAGAGTTGTTTTTGCAACAAAGAAATGATCTTAGAAAAAAAAGCATCAAAGTATTGCACAGGTGCTAACCTATTTTTAAAGTGCTAAGCATTATTTCTGGAGGTTTATTTTAGTAAAAGACATCTGTCAAAAAAAAAAGTCTTATTATGACTGGGTTTCTTCAAAGGTTAGGACTGTGCTGGACGGCGTAGGCCCACAACTCAACAGCTGCGAGATGAAGTTTCTGAGCATGAAATCGTAAGGAGTAAAGAGTAAAGAGTTTGGGGATTTCATCATCCACCATTCATAATAAAATAAAAAGATTCATAGAATCCAGAGAAACTTCAGTAAACAAGACTGAAAACTAACATTTATTGTTTGTGATCTTTCAGCCCTCAGGCTGCGCTGCATTAAAGACACGGATCGCTGCTGAAAAACTGCTCATCAGTTTGCAGCCAGAGATGAAACCTAAACTCCAGCATGTCATGAAAAAAACACAAGTGAGATCTAACAACAATCAGATGTCTAGTTAAAATTCTTTTTAGGGAATTGCAGAGCGAGAGGGACAGCTCCGGCGCCATCCTGCACCATTCATTCTGACGAGAAACAAGAACCTGCTCAGCAGCTGAACGTGTGTGTGGAGCCAGACAGAGGAAACACTTTGCTCTCAAATCTACATCAGTTGGTCTCCTCAGATCCAAACACTGACTCCGAAAGAGCAGCTGATGCAACGCAGTGTTAGGCAGAGCTGCCGAGTTACTGTCATCAAAGTCAAAATCAGTTTAAATTGTCAAAGCCAAACAAAAATTTCATCATTTGATGTCTTTGCACAGAACTGTTCTCACTTAAATGTATGTAAACTACTTGCTAAACAACCTTTTAGGTGAGATCTGCACTAAGAGAAACTTTTGTCTGCAGGAAAAGTGTCTGAACTTGTGATTGGGAGCCCCTGTTTTACCTGAGGTGGCGCTCTCTGGGAGGAGGCTCATCTCCTCACTCTTTGACCCATTTCTCTCGCACATCAATCTCAAAGTTCCCAGTTGGATTTGACATTTGCTGACCGCGAAGGCCACGGCGTCTGAGTCACATCATGTTTACAGTGGCCCCCACGAGCCCATGGAGGGAGGTGTTGTCATCCTTTGAAGACGAACCCCGTTGGGGTTACAAATGTTTCATCGCAGGACAAAAGTGGTGGTTCAGGGAAATATGTAAAATTGATCTGCAGTGACCTGGAAACATTAAACTGAGGTTCAGCTTTTTCTGTGCTGAACTTAAAAGGTCTGTTTGTTAAAAAAAAAAAAAAAAAGGGGCATTAAGAGAGTAGAGATCTACTCCTGCAAGCTTCACTTTCATTCATAGCATTTTAATTCATGTCATGCCAATAATCGCTGACCTCAATTCAAAAACAACAAATATTCCTTTGCTGTGGGAATCTGACTCACTCCTGGTGCATCATTGACTCACTCAGAGCTTTTTTCTGCTGCAGGTTTTCTGGTTAAATAAAAAGAAACAAACGAAGCGTCACATGGGAGCCATCCATCACTGGCGTGAAGGGAGAAGGTCAGCCACAGTTAACCTTATTGGCTTTAATTGGTCCCATGTGTGACCAGCCCCGCTCTGCTTCTTTGAGGGAAACAAACATATTGTTGAGGTCACGTAGCTCCGGCTGCACTTCCTGTGCCGCCGCTGATGCAAGCCGACTCATCACCGTTAGGAAGTGAGGAGTCGACTTTAGGTTTGTCTTTCAGGGGAGTAAAAAGAAAATGATGAGGAGGTGAAGCTCATCGAGAAATCAGCTCCAGTCTGATTAAGTCTCTTGTTAGGGTTTCCTCTCATTATGTTCAAATCATGAGTACTTTTATATTTTTTAAATTGTTAAAAAGAAATTTAAAGAGTTTTCAAAATTTCCGTTAGGGAACTCCAGATCAGAATTGTTTGGAGCTAAATCTGATTCATCGGCCGAGTCCTAATCCAATGCTTTTGTAATACATTAAAAAAGGAATAAATACAAAACAAACAGATCAAGTTCTACCCTGTGTTTTTATTTTATTCCTCTTATTTTGTCATTTGCACTTAGTAACTATAAAGCAAATTTAAACATACATTTTTAAATTACTATATTTTCTGGACTAAAAGTCACAGGTGCCAAAAGATGCATGATAAAGAAGAAAAAAAAAAAACATGTCATGTGTACAAGTCACACTTTTAAAAGAAAAGTGCAATGCTTCTGAACAAATTTGCCAAGCTAGGTGTAATGGTGTGTTCACACCGAACACGATTCACATGTCAAACTCATGTCTGCTGCCTTTTTTCTAACATGCATTAAATCCTTGTCTGCACAGTGCACTACCTGGCAATTTTAATTGCACCCTTTATAACACACCCTTTACCCTCAGCAATATACACTCCAACACAAGCACACACATATTGCAAAAGGAAGGTGGGACCTCTGATCTTCTGTCCCCTACCCCATCCTTGCTCTCGGCAATGGCTCTTGGATGCTGGCTTCCTGGGCCCAGCGGCTCTCTCTCCAGGCAGGGAGAGGGATCCCTGAGATCTTTAACAAGACCATGAGCTATGGAACACATAACATAACATCTGAGCCCAGGGGTGTCCGTGTCCCTGTTGTGCGGGTTCTGGTCCGACTCTCCAGCTTGCTGATGATGATCTATATATGTATATATATATATCGCGGTTCCTTATCGGGGCGTAGCCCAGCAGAACACTCACTTGGAGCGAATCCGCTGAAGAAGAGGGAGTACGCCCTCCCAGAAAGAGAATCACGTACACTGCTGTTGGAGATGGAGAGTGGTGATCCTAAAGTTAATTGTTCCTGCTACACCCCACGATTTCTATTCACAGCCTGTTGCTCAGTCGCCAGTTTTTTTTGGGGGGGTCGGTTTTAGAAATTGACTTTTATCCTTTTGAACGACAGTGTGTTCTTTTAAATCTATTTGTGGGTTTGTTTTTATTGCATGCATGGGTGGGCAGACCCTGCTTTGCTCTCTTCTGGACCTCTCGTGGGGGCCTGGGGTGGGGGGGATGCCCACAACTCTTGGGCAGTGGTGGGCTGCTCATCTGGGACTGGGGGGGGGCTGTCTGGTACGTTGGGGGTGGGGACTGCTCTTCTGGCTGGGCTGGACCTTTTGCTCTCTGTGCTCCTGTTCCTGTCTGCTCGTTGGCATTGGGGCCCCTGCTGTCCCCAGACTGGGTGGCTACAGGGATTCCGCGGTGGGCAGATCTCCTCCATCTGCTATCCCCTGTGGGTGTTGGGGGGGACCCTGTCCACTGCTGCTGCTTCGGTTGGGTTCTTGGTTTGTTGAAGACTGGGCACTCTCCTTCCTTTTACATTCCATCAACCATTTCAGCAGTACAGAAACACTCACCTGAACACAGGTGTCAGCTCACCTTTCCACAGATGGTATGCGTGACAGAATGAAATGCTTTACATGTGTTGGCTTGTATGCATACGTGTGTGTGAACTGTAGTTGACATGTCTGCATGTGAATACTTTAGGAGCCAACAGGTCTGTTTGTAAAATTTGAGTGTGTGTGTGGACGGGCCCCGCCCCTTTAAGATAGTATTCACACCTGAAAGTAATGATGATAATCCTCCAGCATTTTGTTGCCATGCAGGATCAAGTTTTGATCAAGTCTGAAACTTCACGATCTGGTCAATTTTCAATCACGTGATCCAATATGAACATCCCTAATTTCCATCTTTTTCTTTTTTTTTTTTTTTGGTGACGTATTGTTTTTGCAACACCTTTGAATCGCTTCAAATGGATGCCCCTGTGATGATCGTCCTGCTGAGAGTCACAGATTGATTGTGTATGAATGAAGTAGTATATGAAATTGTATGAAATTTGTGTGACATCCTGCTTAAATCTAAAAACACATTTCCATGTCATCTACCTGTATCTACAGAGTAAGTGTGAAGTCAGTTCTCAATAGAATAACAAAAAATACCTTTATGTTATGAGGATAATGTTCCTTTTCTTTGGACCGTGTAACTGTAAAAACTGGAATTGGGTCAAACCTGCGCTATCAGAGAGCAGAATCCAGATGATCTGGTCATATGACCAAAAACCCCAATGTTTGTCTTTTGCTGCTTTGATGCTTCTGTTTGGTGTCATCTGCCCCAACATTGTTATTTATTCAGCTCAAATGACGTACAATATTCATGTGGTGCATTAGCATAAACTAGAGCACTTCAGGGGTCAAACGCTGCTTAGAGGGAGGATGTAGCCTCCAATGCTGAAGACATGACCTTCTGTATGCAGAGCATAAAGTCAGCACTTTCTCTCAGCGTGTTAAATCCACTTCTGTGAACAGAAATCCTGTTGAGTTTAGGTGAGGCACGGCTCTGCACATGGTTACCAGTCATCAGTCTGCTGGCTGATGGGTGGATGGCAGCTTTTTCAACACACTTTTTGTGTCCTTTCAGAGTTTGCAATTGTTTTTTCTAAAATGAAAAAAAAAAATAAAAAAAAACACTAGGCCTTCTTTGATTAGAAAGGCTTGGGCGGAATCCAAATTCTTCCCCTACTCCTACAGCCTCTCTCGACCTATACATTTAACCATTCAAATGGAAAGATATGGAAAAACAGTCTCTTCAAAATCGGACATTACCAACCCTCGATGATGTCATCAAGTCCCACCTGTCCCACATGACCACATGTCATATAAGCTAGCGTGTAGCTGCCAGCGCTCGGAAAATACAAGGCAACATTGGTTTTATAACTTTAAACAGTCATTAAAAAAACAAAAAGTCATTACTTCCTTTAAAATGTAAATGTCTGCGCTTCAAAGCGCACCCACTTGAAGAAATGTGTTTAACTTAATAATTGCCTAAACACGTCACCACTGTAAAGGGTTGCATATCAGAAAAAGGCTGCTTTTCTCTGCTTCCTCATCTACTGGAATTACATTAATTGCATTTACGGTTGGGAAGTTACAGTAGTTGAAAGAATTGGGGATGTAACTAATTATTGATGAATTGTTTGAATGAATTGCATTTATGTTACATTATTGCAGTTTACTCTAAGTTTGATCACATCGAATTATTATTTTTTTCAAGCAAGCACAGTAAAGCCTGTGTAAGAGAAATCTGCAAGCTCACGCATCTATGTCACAAGATTTCATCGCATATGGACGATTGTTTAGCTTCAAGTCCCTAAAAAGCGCCTCTGGCCTTGGTGGCAATGTCCCAGCAGCCTTTGCGTGCTGGAAGCATTCAGGGAAGAACATCTGTCAGGATGACACATTATCGGCCCCCGTGCTGATGAATGCACTCACAGAACCCAAACAAGAGTGGTCAGGAATGCATCCAGACAAAAGAGGAGCTGATGGGTCAGGCTTCATTCTGCTTCACCTGACTCCGCAATGATGTTTCTCTGCAATTAGAACAAATGCTAAACATGAGATTTATTTGAGCATTTAAATATTGATGCCTGCCTCTTTAACATGCAGTTAGGATACCTGTATGTTAGACCTGTTTTAAAGTGTAATGCATTCCAGAAAACCAGCATGACTTACAATGACCCCGAACAGTTTAGAAAAGAGAATATTTTTTTCACATTGCAGTCAGAATTTTTCACAATATAGATTTATTGGTGCAGAATTAGCGACAAACCTTCTACAGTAAATTTAGAAGGTGATGATAATATTGACGCAACTGTTTTTTTTTCCTTTTCGCTTTTTCTTTGTTTTTGAGACCTGATGCAGGCAGTTTCAAGACTAACCGCATCAACTATTTATTTATTTTTTTTTGTTTTTTGTTTTTTCTTACCAAATAGATACTCTAACCCCGGGCTCATACTGCAGGGCTCACAACACATGCAGTCTTGCTCCAGTGCGGATGTGGTGCGGACATCTGAATCTTTGCGTAACAAGAAAAGTGCACTCCATCCAGTCCGGTCTCGCCTCTGCGGCTCTCCAAATCCTTTTCATTGGCTCCAAATTTTTGCTGGACACCTGAGCTGAGCTGTAGCACTTTATTGTGAAGTTGGGACACTTTATGTCATAAACTGGAAATCATGCAAGCGAGTGTAAAGTGCATCTGGTAAATTTTTTAAAACAAAACCTATATTTTGCTGTACTCGCTGTTTTCACTGTGTTGTAAACATTACGTCATTTCCGCTGACACGGGGTCTCAAAGTGTGTGGTAGAGTGTAATTCTGGCCATATAATACCATGGACGATGACAGGCTGATGCAGAATGATCCCATTCTTTTTGATACAGCCTATCCTTTCTATAAGGATAAAGACAAAAAATACAGGGGCTGAGCTTAGATATCACAGGCTGTTGGACTTGATAGTGAGTTTGTGTAATATGGACATTCACACTCAGATTAGAAAGTTAAGAAAAGTATGCCCACCTTTGTACATCCATTGTATGAAGAGGAGTCACATAGAAAAAAAGTTGTGAATGTACTCCAAAATCAGGGCGGAATGAGAGTTTTTTTTCTATGACGTCATATTTAAATGGCAGGCTCTCGCGTGAACCTATGGCAGTTCAGAGGTCCACGAGGTTTGCAGCAAAGCCTGTCTGCAGCAAGACCACAAGCAATCCACACTTGATGTAAGTTATATGCCATTGCTAGACAGCTCGGTAGATGCACTGGAGCGGGACCGCATGCGGTGTCAGCCCGGGATTAGGCTCCCGAATGACTACCACTCAACTTTTGATCAGGTGTGTTCAGCCAAAGTTAGGAATAACCTAATAGATGGCATAGCATGCAGAGCAGAAACAAGCAGGCATATGTAATGAAAAGTCCTAGAAACTAGTTTATAATGGAACGATCGCACAAGGTGTGAGTGATCACTGATTCCCTGTGCAGTCTGTGTGTCACACTGACAGGTTATCAAACAGTAAACTCAAGGCTAAGACTGTTTCTAAATCCCCTCACTACTGTCTAACCCCCAAAAGACTATATAGTGAGGGACTGTTCATTGAAATTCTGACACATGCTCACTATTTTTTGTTTTTAAACACCAAAAATGATGCCATCCATTTGCCAAAGTACATGTGAACCTTATGTCCTTTGCACAACTTGTATGGGCAGTTTTTCAAATTACCAATTGTCCAAACACTGTGGTCTATATTTGCCAAACATTTTAAGGACCAGGGTGGACAAAACTGCTTTGGAGCATTTTACTTGTCCAAATATTTCTGGCATTATCCAGATGTTACTAAGTCTTTGCTTCCTCTTTGGTCAGCAGTGTATTCTCCTTAAACTTTGTCACGGAAAAGGAAAAAATGGAGGAAGGGAATGAATACTTTTTCACAGCACCAAGAAAGAATCTTTTGAGCTGATTGTTCAGTTTTCCCTTTGTTCTCCATCAGAAAACTGAGTCGTGCTCTGTCCCATTAAGTTTGAGCGAAAGAAGACATCTCTGATACTTCAAACTCAGCAGATCAATCCGCATTCATATTGTATAATATCCTTGGATGTCCAAGCCTACAATCCCTACAACTGGATTGTCTGTCAGTCTGAGATGTGACAGTTGTAGGATTTGTCTGGACTGTTTGCTGAATGATTAACATTCCAGCAGATGACAAGGGTAAACAGTGAGAGCTCGTCTGTGTGTCGGCTCGCAGCCTCGGGACAGTCAGACATGGATAGCTGCACTGACAAAACACTCTTAATCCTCATCCCTTTAGATTACAGAAACAATGTCGGAACAGGAAAGGGCAGGAAGTGATGACTGCTGACCTGACGGCCCATGTGAAAATTGCTTTTTGGATTATTTCATTCCGAGTATCATTCGCATTCATCATTTCCTTCAGATGTCAGGTCGGCTGTGATTTTCTTTTAGTTTACTTTGGGTCGAAAAGAAAAAAGGTCACATTAATGGAAATGTTCACTTTCAAGTAGGAGGAATCCTGTTTTTGCTGACAAAAGACAAAAGTAGGAGCTTTTCTTTTTTTTTTTTTTTTTTTTTTTGTAATTGTATTTTTGTCCAATGTGAAATAAGCCAGTGACCGTGGCTTTCACAATGCACTAATGGGGGGGGCGCAGAATGCTGACGTTTTGGGTTCCTAACCCACTTACCGGCTGCATTCATCTCATTGATGTGAATCTTCACATTATTTCTGTCATCTAGCTGCACTTCTCCATTCAAAGTGTAACCTGATTACTCTGCAAAACCACATAAATCTGCATGACTGTCAGCGAGCCCAGACAAATGGAGAGCGGAAAATAACACTCTGTTCAACATATTTTTATTTTGACATCTTTAATAAGAACTGCAAAAAAGCAGATTAGCGTGAAGACGAACAGGCATAGCTTACAGAAAAATAAAGCAGAAGTGACTCACTCCGTGCTTTTAGACACTAAATGTTAACTCTGCAGTTTAAATTGAACCTGTTTAAGAGCTGAGGAAATGACAAAACGAACAAATTAATCCATAAAAGAAAGGAAATGAGAGGAGTCTGGTTTGACATTATCGGCCATGTTGGATTTTGTGTTGTGATCTTGTGCGAGAAGATTTAGAAATGGTGGGTCATAGTTTGGCCTGCACGGTAGCGCAGTGGTTAGCGCTCTTGCCTCACAACAAGAAGGTTCCTGGTTCAAGTCCTGCCTGGGGAAACAGTGCCCCCAATGGGGGACCTTTCTGTGTGGAGTTTGCATGTTCTCCCCGTGCATGCGTGGGTTTTCTCCGGGTACTCCGGCTTCCTCCCACTGTCCAAAACCAATTGCTAAATTGTCCAAATATGGATGTGAGTGTGCATGGGTGTGTGATTGTGGCCCCTGCGACAGACTGGCGACCAGTCCAGGGGTATCCTCTGCCTTCGCCCATGAGTAGCCGGGTTAGGCTCTGGCAACCCCATGACCCGAAAGGGAAAAAGCGGTTTGGAAAATGAAAGAATGAATGAAAGGGTCATAGTTTAAAAAAAAAAAAAAACTCTCAGACTCTCAGATGAAACCTGGACAGTCTCAAGTTTCAAAGTAAACACAGACAAGAACAGAGTTAAAAAAAAATTATCAGCAGCTTAAGACATATGTTTTAGCACACCTAGTACCCAGTGAAAATGAATTTTGGGCATAGTGGACCCCCAAATAAACAAATAAATGAATAAAAAAATAAAGCAGCTTGGCAGCAACTGTGTGGCAAAGTGTGATGTTTGGCAATTTTCACTTTTTCCCGCAAATGGGGAAAAGAAAAATCGTTGACATTTTTTTTTTTTTCACTCTCAGTACTTCCTACATTTAAATTCCTTCCATAGGTTCCAATCTAAAGACTCCTACCACTCGAGCATCATTTGGAGGCAACTTAAAAAAAATGTTGGTTAAAGTTTGTAGACTTTTTACGGGGTCTCCCTGTTGCTCACATATTTTTTACTAGAATAATTAGAAAATTTAATACACAAATTATTGGCTCAAAATGGACGTGGCAGATGTGTTTGGGGCATGCATGCCCCTCAGCCAGTGAGGGCGGGTCAAAAATGGGCGACAGGGTGGGTAGCGCCTGCAGGCCATACAATGCTGCTGGCAGATTTATTTTGTAGTGTTTTCCTTTTCTTTTTCCCATTAAAATTATTAACAGTATAAATGACCTGTACTCAATGACCTGTACTAAAAATGTTTTTCATGTTGAATCGGTCCACATCACCATGGATCATCTTTCTTTAGTTTTCTTTTAGTCTTAAAGATTTTACATGTTCAAAAATAGCTGTTGTATTTTTTTTTTAATCCAACTGGAGGAACTGTTGTGACTTGTAGACAAATTAAACAAAAATCACAAACTTTTAAAGAAACATTTAATAGGCACAGCCCAGTGGAAAATGGGTGAAGCTCTGACAAACACAACCTGATTGTTGGGTTTTTGAAAATATATTCAAAGTCACAGAAAAAGGGACTTGGTCGCTACACAGATAAGTGTAGAGGGACAAAAAGGGATTATGGGTATTTGCAGAAGGTGGCAGAAATACAAGAAAAATCACAAGGGTTGTATTTGTGTTCAGAGGTGTTTCAGAAGCTAACTGCCTTTACATAATGCATAACTCATGTTCAGCTTTCCTCCTGGGTGGGGTCACTGCATGGTTTCCTGTGCACATCTATCTTTGAGATAAGATCTGTGAGTGGCAGAGGGATTAGTATTAGTGTCTTGTTGCTTTTGTTTTCATTTATGTTTCAATCCTGCTGAAGATCCAATCAGTTCATTTTAGAACAGAAGAGCTGCTGCGTCTTTATCTCCTGGAATGTCGTACAGAGACGCAAAAGATCAGAAATGGGAAACTTCACTGATGACCTTATTCGAGCCACTGTCCAGTTTCACCACAGTGGAACGAAATGGGGGGGGGGCTCCAAGGTTTTTCTGCCTCTCAGAGCTGATTGAATGCTCAGAAGATAAGCTCAGCGACATTAGATATCTGGTAGGAGAAGGATGGGAGGTTAATCGCATTCTCTATGATGATGTTTCCAAAGTGACTCTTTTCACCAATGCTATTGTTTCTGAGCACTCCTTGGGTTCCAAGGGCATAGGAGGTGTCCACTGGAGCAGGCGCATTGATTGCTCCAAGATTTGATTAAACTCTCAGCTGTACTCCAAATGTAAGACAATAGCATGGAGATAATCCCACCTTCTGTCCTCAGGTCAGGGATAATGTGCTTTAATGATACGGCTCCTCTCCAACGGGACACCTCCGGCCATTGTGCTAAATGTTTATGAGCTTTGCAAAGTTCAACCTGCAGTTGCACAGTAAACTCAAGAAGACAAAACTTTATTGTGGACAAACTAGCATCTCCATGACCTTATTGATGATAAGTGCTATAGATTTAGAAAAAAAAGTGTGAAGGTAAACACCCTGAGAGCCCTGCAGACTTGGGCAGGTCAGCTCCTGTGACTTTTAAATAGGACACTAGTCCTTCCTCTGCAGCCGATGGCTAACATCTTTATTAGGCCTCATTAGCAGCCATCCTACACAAATTTATTCACAGCAGATTACAAAACCAGGCTTTGGGGTGGAAAACCACGGCCCGCTAAATCATTAATTGATGATCCTGCAATTCCACTCAATGTTTCTCTGAGCTGTAAAAGAGCAGATTGGAAGGAGCAGCCTTTCTTTTATTATTTCCCCTGAAAAGTCCTCAAACACCACAAATTCAGATTTTCAAACGACCTTGTCTCCAAGCACATTTATTCTGCAGTGTGGTCTCAAAGTGTGCAGTAAAAGGAGAGATTATTACTGGCTTTTGTTGAAAAGGGTTCAACAATGGGGTGTGAGGATTACACTGCCATGAACTGTTGATTGTCAGTAGGGCAGGGGGCCTGAAAGATGCTGAAAAGACATTTCTGCCTCCCAACATGAGGGCACTTCCCTGGCAGGACGGGCTCGACAGAAAAGCTGTGCAGTTGGTATTTCAGGGAAGAGATTTAATCTGGTGTGATGGTCTGCTTCTTTCTCTGCTGTATGGATCACTCTTGCAGCTCTCGTCTGTCAGCTCATCTCTCTGCATTCATCTCTCAGATGCTCCTCTGAATCTCTGTAATGACGACAATTAACCTGGAATTCCAGTAATAATAAAGAGTGGAATCTGCGCACACGCCAACTAAGAATGCTAATTGACTTGATTGTTATTAATTTTGACATTAGGTTCTAATTAAAGATAGCAAAACACTGATTTCATTTTCTTTTCATTTCACGACGGCAGATTAAAGGGGCATTGATCACACCTGAATGGCTCGGTGTGTCTGTTGCTAATTAAAGCCTGAGATTACAATTAAGATAATGAGTCTAACTTTTAAATAGGAACACACAAACAGGTTTAGAACCCTGTCAGTCAAAACCAAATGTGCATTTATGAAACATAAAGAAGGCTCAAGGCTTTATTGGTTGAAAGATGTTCTTTCAGTTTTGTATTTTTTAAATAGTCAAAACATTCCATCTGTATGACTGTTTTAGTCGAACAAAGGGTTAGCATGAATATTTATTATTTATGAATATTGACCCCCTGCAATGAACTACAAATGTCTTTAATTAAATTCTTACTCATATTCCGATCTTTGTTGCTTAAGCCATTTAGCCCTACATGGCCATTCATATAAATTGAATACACACATTTCAGAGACCCCTATCTCATCAGCATCATCAAAACTGTCCTTAAAAACAATTAAATAAGACTTTGTCCACATTTTCTGCCCTGTAGTTCATCATCATCACACTACAGGTAGTAGAAGGGTTTCTCCTGCTCATTTCAAAATGGCTGCTTCCATGAAGTTTCAGAAACACTTTTGGCAGAAAATGTTTTGCTCATTTTCAGAACTCATCTATTGTTAGTCATTGATGTTTTGAAATTGAATTCTTTAAAATAACTGTTAAAAATGGTGGCTAAACAAGGTGCTTTTTTTCCTGAATACCAAAGCCATGCAACATGTCATAACTGATACTATATATTCATTATAAGAAAACAACATTGCAAATTTATTTTTGCTGGATTTTATTAAAAGAGTTTAAAAACATCTTAATTTAAAATATATATCTGTCAGATGTTTGATGTGGTGGATTTTACAGGGTTGAGATTGTTGGACTTTACTCCAAATCCAAACTGCCAGGACTGTAGTCAGTTCCATTACAGAAAACGTTTTCATCTGAAGCACACCATGAGCAGAGAAAAGACTTTTGGTGAATGGGGTGGATCTAGTTGACAGACTCTTGAACAAATTGTGAGGATATTATGAGCTGATTCTGTGCATGGGGATGGCACGGCCAAATCATGCATCATGCAAATCAAGGAACACCTGAATACTTTACAACAAGCGGCATTACTTTTATGCCTGCAGACCCACCTGTCAGTCTGAAAACAGAGCAAGGGCATTTGAATTTAGCGGACATGTAGCAGTTGAAGACAGCTGAGAGCATTTCCAAGCTGGAGGTTGTAGTTCCCACTCGGAAAAACATGAAGCTGTATGATGGAGAAGTCTGGAATCTGCAGTTCTCATGATGGAGGGCATATATCAGGAAAATTCAGCTCAAAATTACAATTCTGAGTATTTCTTTATTTAAATTGCTAAAAAAAAAATATTGGATTTGTTACTTAGAAAATACGGTGGGCAGGCCAAAAGTTCCCTGCTCTGCTCCTTTCTGATACATCCACTGGAAGACAAATAGATCCATGTACAAATTTGTTTTCCTTGTCTAAGCTCGTGTCTGGCTCTAAACTCTATGGCTGGGTAGCCATTTTGTTGGCGATGTTGGTCGCCATTTTTGTTGCACCACTAATGTTAGGGTTTGAAGGGCTGTAAGCTAATGTGAGAACTTGTAAAACGAGGTCTTTCAGCAATGAGGACAGGAAGAGGAGCAGTGTTGCACTGTGCTAATGGTCCCATCCACAACTGTCCACAACGCATTTCTGAAAATTTCTCCTACCACTCTGCAAAAACATTGTCCTAGAAAAACAACACAAGTTTTTGATTTTAAAAATGACTTGTCCTACTGCCTCATTTTTAAACTTTGCATAACAGTAAATCTCGCAAAAATGAATTTAATAATTTCAGTGTTTGACACTGGGTTACGACTGCACAGCTGCTGGTGATTGGATAAATCAACCACAAACAGAAATAAAAATAAACAAATGTATTAAATCTGCAGAAGAAAACATTGTGTGTTAATTCTGAGCAGGATTGCAATCCAGTGACTGTAGAAGCCATTAAATAAGAAGGAGCAAAAAAAAAAAAAAATACTGAAGTTTTTGCTCTCTTTTTTTTTTTTTTTTTTTTTTTTTTAGCTCAGAGGCCAATAAATAGCTCCTGGCACTTAATACTCCTCGAATCAGGAAGTGCCTCATTTTTAAGCTGTTTGTCTTACAAACTTATGGTACATCCTCTGTCCTCCTCCCTGCTCATTTACTTTTCTGAATTCATTTTCTTCATCCGTTTCTTACGATAATGAATGAATCTAGTGGCACCCAAGTACTCCTCCATTTACTCCATCATTTTAATTGTCCAAACATCCATGCGCTGTGAGGTGAGCTCTTGTTCTGCAGCTTGTTGTCTTGAAATAGCTCATTAAAAACAATGCTGTTCTGTGAGTGTAATTTTGCATTTTGCCTCACGTTTTCCTCCAGATGCAAAGCCTGACCTGGTTTTGCTAATGACTGAAACCTCGAGTCCGCACTGGTCCCACAAACATTTCTGCACACTGACGTTACGGAACAGTTGAAAGGGATGTGGCCTAATTAAATGGAATATCCTGATGCAATGGGGCATCCCGAGGAGTGTGCAGCACGCTCCTTTGATTAGAGTGGCAGTCAATTTATTATTGGATGGGAAAGCTTATACCTACCTCTGAAAGTGTGGGAGCTGATGCTCAGTTTCTGTGCCTAATGCTGTGAGTGTGATTTGTCATTCATTATTTATTATTTTTACATTACTCTCCATAGAATAACGCCACTAAATGAGGGCCACAGCTTCTTATAAATGGAAACCTGGTCTAAGTGAAGGCTGTTATCCATTTTATATAATTTTGTATCATTAATTTAGCTGGTTTCTCCCTTTAGCAAGCTTCATGTACTAAGAACCCAACCAACATGATAATAGATTTAAAAAGGCAGTGTTTAATGTAAAGTTGAAGCTCTATGCATCGTCTTTGGCTACCTGAGGTGGACTTGTGTAAAATACTTTGGCACAGCATGAAGAGTTTTTTTTTTTCTTTTTGTTCTGGCATGATTTACCCTTTACCCAGACAATCTATATGTTCTTGTTTCATTGTTGCAGATTTGTATTCATGATAATATCAGATCTGCCGGCCGCTGAGTCGACTACTGGGCTTCCATAAATGAAAAATAATACCAGTTTCTACGAACACTTAGATGTAATTCATTCAATAAAGACAAAAGTACGTAGTATTACCACCTAGATGTAAAGTCTGTTCAGTGATGTTCCATCCAACTGCTCCTGTTAAAGTTATAATAATGATGATGACATTTTAAGATTCCTAGAAATGATAATAATGTTTTCTAGGTTTATTTTACGGATTTAAATCATATTACTGCACTGAAACAGGTCTCACGGTCTTTGACCTCTGTGTGGGCCTGTGTGATCTTATTAAGCATAATACTGCATTTTACACAACTGATTTGAATATGTTTTATAGAGGCTAATAAATAAAAGTGGTATCACATACACTCAACATTACATTTACTTGGCAAAGCAACCCGTAAATGTGTAAAATATAACTACCCCGGATGAAGTTTTACTGGAATTCAACCCGACTGTGAGAAGCACTGGAGTCTTGTTTGATAAGGACATGACTGCTATCTTAGACAGAAATCAGGTACTGATTCCTATCACCAACCAAGGTTGAGTTTCACTTTAACACTCATCCACTGCGATTCCTTACTTTTACGTTATAACCATTTAGCACATTCTTGAATGCGCATCACATGCCCAGTGTGTACGTAGCATAAGTGCTGCAGCCAGAATTCTGGTTTAAAAATTGTCAAGATCAAAATTGACAGTTTGAAATCATTTTAGTCAGATTTTATAACATATTTCTCTGCTACATCTCAACTTAAAATATTTGTTTTGGTAAACTTATAGTTCAGTTGCATCATTTAAATGAATATGAGTTCAGTTTATCAGGCGAGGCTGTAAAATAAGGGAGGGTCAGATTCTGTTTTTCTTATTTAGGCAGGGTTCATGTGCAGAAGACCACTCATTCAGACACACCGGATTATTTTTTTTTCAGTGGGTCCTTTATTTTCAAAGATGTATTTTCTTTTTTGCACAACTGTATTAATTCAGGAATTCATGAAGCATGGCCACAATGTGTCATGGCCAAATAAAAAAAAATGTTTAGAATTTAAAAAGGATGAAAATGAGGCGCAGTGGTCAGCCCTAATATCATCAAATTCTTTGCCATCAAATAACTGCAGCATTGATTCTTGAAATGAGAGCGAGAATGAATGGGGTATTGTGTTTTGTCCTTCCCAACTTAAAGCAGCTGCTTTTATTTATTCGTGAATGCAGCTGGGTTGAATTTGTTCGGTCCAAAAATGACCTTTTCCCATGATGCAACCCATATTTCATGCTGGGCTAAAAAAAAAAAAAAAAGAAGAAAAACAGTAATTCTCATCACTCTATATATCTGCTGCTGTTCGGAGCTGTGGTCGCAAGGTCTCTGGTGCCTGTCGTGGCGGCAACCCCCGAACCCGTTGGTGGACATCGGAAGTAAGGGATGCCGTCAAGCTGAAGAAGGAGTCCTATCAGGTCTGGCTGACTTGTGGGACTCAAGAGGCAGCTGACAGGTATCGGCAGTCTAAGCGAGCTGCGGCTCAGGCTGTAGTAGAGGCAAAAACTCGGTCCTGGGAGGAGTTCGGTGAGGCCATGGAGAAGGACTATCGGTTGGCCTCGAAGAGGTTCTGGCAAACCGTCCGGCGCCTCAGAAAGGGGAAGCAGCTTTCTGCAGGCACCATTTTCAGTGCAGGTGGGGAGCTGCTGACTTCGACTGGGGACATTGTCGGGCGGTGGAAGGAATACTTTGAGGATCTCCTCAATCCTGCTGACACGCCTTCTCTTGAGGAAGCAGAGGCTGAGAGCCTTGGGGTGGGGCTGTCCATTACCCAAGCTGAAGTCACAGAGGTAGTTAACAAGCTCCTCTGTGGCAAGGCACCGGGAGTGGATGAGGTCCGCCCTGAGTACCTCAAGTCTCTGGATGCTGTGGGAGTGTCTTGGTTAACGCGTCTCTGCAGCATCGCGTGGCAGTCAGGAACAGTACCACTGGACTGGCAGACAGGGGTGGTGGTTCCCCTTTTCAAGAAGGGGGACCGGAGGGTGTGTTCCAACTACCGGGGAATCACACTCCTCAGCCTCTTGGGAAAGTCTATGCCAGGGTACTGGAGAGGAGAGTCCGGCCGATAGTCGAACCTCAGATCCAAGAACAACAATGCGGTTTCTGCCCTGGTCGTGGAACTGTGGATCAGCTCTACACCCTGTCCAGGGTGCTGGAGGGTTCGTGGGAGTTCGCTCATCCTGTCCACATGTGTTTTGTGGATTTGGAGAAGGCGTTCGACCGTGTGCCCCGTGGTGTCCTGTGGAGGGTACTTTGGGAGTATGGGGTCCGGGGAGCCTTACTCAGGGCTGTCCGGTCTCTGTATGACCAGAGCAGGAGCATGGTCTGCATAGCTGGCAGTAAGTCAGACCTGTTCCCAGTGCATGTTGGTCTCCGGCAGGGCTGCCCTTTGTCACCGGTTCTTTTCATAGTTTTTATGGACAGAATTTCTAGGTGCAGCCAAGGTCCGGAGGGGGTCTGGTTCGGGAACCACAGGATTTCCTCTCTGCTCTTTGCAGATGATGTTGTCCTGTTGGCTTCATCGAACCAGGACCTCCAGTATGCATTGGAACGGTTTGCAGCCAGGTGTGAAGCGGCTGGGATGAGGGTCAGCACCGCTAAGTCTGAGGCCATGGTTCTCGACCGGAGAAAGGTAGTTTGCCCTCTCTGGGTGGGTGGAGTGCTCCTTCCCCAAGTGGAGGAGTTTAAGTATCTTGGGGTCTTGTTCACGAGTGAGGGAAGATCGGAGCGTGAGATCGACAGGCGGATTGGCGCTGCGTCCACTGTTATGCGGTCGCTGTACCGGTCCGTCGTGGTGAAGAGAGAGCTAAGCCAGAAAGCAAGGCTCTCAATTTACCGGTCGATCTACGCCCCAATACTCACCTATGGTCATGAGCTCTGGGTCATGACCGAAAGAACGAGGTCCCGGATCCAAGCGGCTGAAATGAGCTTCCTCCGTAGGGTGGCTGGGCACTCACTTAGAGATAGGGTGAGAAGCTCGGTTACCCGGGAGGAGCTCGGAGTAGAGCCGCTTCTCCTCCAAATCGAGAGGAGCCAGTTGAGGTGGCTCGGGCATTTAGTTCGGATGCCCCCTGGACGCCTCCCTAGGGAGGTTTTCCAGGCATGTCCCACTGGGAGGAGGCCCCGGGGAAGACCCAGGACACGCTGGAGAGACTACGTCTCTCGGCTGGCCTGGGAACGACTCGGGGTCCCCCCAGAGGAGCTGGAGGAAGTGGCTGGGGAGCGGGAAGTCTGGGCATCTTTACTTAGACTGCTGCCCCCGCGACCCGGTCCCGGATAAGCGGAAGAAAATGGATGGATGGATGGATCTATAAATATATATTTATATATATAAAATTATTAAGGAGTCAGAGAAGAAAATGCAATTCAAAAATGAGAAATTCATGGTAGTCTGGAAAATAATTAAGCTTAATAAGAGGAAGCATAATTGAAGAATTTCTGTGTCTAATTAAGTCAGCGGTGCTAATTACATTTTTTCTTTCACAAAAGAGAAGTGTGATAATTATTTTTGTGCTTTTCTGAAGAGTGATTGTATAAGCTCATGGGAAAGCTGATAAGAATGATAAAGTTTAACATTAAAAAGCAAATGGGTAAATAAATAAGAAATAATGTGTTTTTATAAATGGATATGTTTTAACATACTGAGCAAAAAAAACAAAATAATAAAGTCCTTTTTTTTTGTTTTCCTATTTCTGTTGGAAACCAATGACCAAATGAGTGCCGACTTTTTTAATACAAAACACAGAGGCCCTAAATGTTACAACATGACTTTAGATAATTTACATACCAAATGTCAAGAGAGGAAATTCACTTTAACAAAGTCTGTTGCGGTAAAAGCAGAATACATTCACCAGCAGAAAGTTCTATCCACAAAATCCTCTAATTATTTCTCCTTGTGGTAGAGGCTGATGCACCACGTTATATGCAAAGACATTCAGGTTTAAATCATGCCTGTTTTACAAATTACTTTAATTTATTTTATCTTATGAAAATCTCCTCTGTGTATTTTTTTAAACTGATTGGTGATGCTAATAACATGCGGATACACCATTGACCATCTTGTAATCTTATGGAACGAGCTGCCGATCAATGAGTTGTTTCTATGATGCTCCGGTGAAGACTGTTAAACATTTCACACCCAGCTGTCAGAGATTATGAAGGACTGTAGCTTTCCCATGAAGGGTTAGAGCGCATAAGCCGATGGGGCTGGATGGGTGGGGGGTCAGAAGATGCTAAGGCTTAAAGGCACAGAGGTCATCAAATTGCTGCATAGTCATTCCTTCAAACATAACAAGACTTTTGATCAGTTCTTGAACAGACAAAGGATTTGTGGGTTCCCATGGTGACCGGCCACATCCAACTACTCATAGCCAAATTCTGCAAAACAAAAATATAATACCTGCCGCCTCTGGACACTAGTGCAGAAGTGACTCCTTCTCTGAAGGGACTAGTGTAGCTTCTCCATATACTAATCTGATGAACGAGTTTGGGTTTGGCAGTTTCCAACATAACATGTTTGTAACCTGTAACCATATATGCTGGATCTACTTAATCTGCATCACCATTGGTCAGCAACAAACTGGTTAAAAATGACTGAAGTGAGCGCAAATTCCAGCGTTGATGTGCCTTCACCTACTTACTGGTAAGGAGTGTTTTATGTAAACTGTAAACTCAAACATTTTCTTGAAAACATGCCGATGTTGATTTTTAAGGTTTAAAGTTATCATTGCACCTTTAAACTGTGATGACCTGTTGCTGATATGTGCATTAGTCAGGCACAGGCTGCCCAGCATGGGGCCAACAGAACCACAGACCTCCCACCCAGCTCTTATGTCACTAATTGGATCCGTGTTGAGAGGAAATCTATGTCCACCCAGGTGACAGCCTCCAACTGTCGGCCCTACCAACAGATTTAGATGGAATTCAATTAACGTTAAAAATGTAACATTTTTATTTTTATGTTTGGAATACAAGAAGCACAGCTGCTAAAAAGTCAGCTCTGAAAAAATACAGTAAATCGATTATTTTGCAGTTTCTGGAAACATTTTATTATTTTTTAACCACCATGCTCTGTAGATTAATTAAGCGTTATCAAGCTGTGCTGGCCATGTATTCCCATTAAGACTCTTCTAAAGTATGTAATTATGACAGATGCTAGAATAAGTAAGACTTTAGGATATTTTATCTTAATGAACACATTTTTTCACCCTCTGACTTATAAAAAACAAGAAAACATCAAATTTCTGTAAAGACAGAATGGATGCAGTTAAAAATAAAGACAATTTAGTTTTTCTGGTCAAGCAAAACCAAAACATTCAAGAAGTCCTTAAAGAAGCAGAATAGGTCAAAGTTCATGATCCAACAGGAGCACTGCTGAGCAACAATAACACAAAGAAACATCCGAATACCCCAAACTTTTTGAAAAAAACTTTCTGATAAGACAAAAGAGGATCTGAAAAGAGGGTTTCCAAAGATCCAAACTAACACTTTCAGAGCCAGATAAGGAGGTGGGAGTATGATGGTGAGGGGTTGCTTTGCAGCTTCATGACTTGAACAACTTACTATCATTAAGTAATCAGAACTTCTTTGATTTATTGAAAAATGCTGAGAGATTATTATCATAAAACGTCAACCTGTTCAGGTTCTGCATGATAAAAACAAGGTCAAAACCCAGCAGAAAAAAAAAAAAAACTGAAAGTAAAAACTTTCTGTGCATTTTCAACACATACATCTTTACACTCTTTGATTGCATACGTTTTATTAACTTTCTGTACATTCTCATTTATTTCTTGGTTTTAAGAGCTGCTTTTTTCACCTTTACTTCATGCAGACGCACTTTCCTTTCTTTCTTGTGAAGTCCGAACACTTTCCCAGGTGTGATTTTTGCTGAAATAAATCAGACATCCACTTTGATCTATAATGCAGAGTCCTTTCTTTCAGAAGGGAGCTGATGAGACTTTGGTTTGAATCTGGATATCTCATTTTTTTTCTGGATGAAAGTATGCAGTAATTAAAGTCAGAAAGTGAGATACCATTCTCTCCACTGCATAAACAGCTTTATAACTATCCAACTGCCTTTGACTAATCTGCTGAAAGTGAAAATGTTCATTTAACTAATGCTAGATGATCTCACATACAGGACTAATATAACCCTGAAATCAGAGCTCAGATTGTAAAGAAGTTACTGCCCTTTCTGTTGCAGGTCAGAGAACAGGGTTGTTCTTCCGTATAAAGTTTTTGTAAATGTTTTAGGGCACGGCTCTTCAACCCTGCTCCTAAAGAACCACAATCATGCCAATTTTCCAGCTATCCCGGGACTGCTTGATTCTGTCTGTGTGTTCAGTCAGTCACAATGTGGAATACCTTTAGTCAGATCAATTTCAAGCTAGGACCAGGCACTGTTTTAAAGACCCGATCCAGTAAAAATTGTGTTTTAGGTGTTTTAACATGTTTTTGTGGCATTTTTATGATGATGAAGGACACATATAAAGCAAATCAAACTTAAAAGTGCATTTCTGAGTTTTTTTTTTTTCTAATTGTTGTTAATCAGGAACAGAAGAAAAATGCCATTTGAAAAAATGCGTAAGTGTGATGTAGAGGCTACTACTACAAGCTCTCTGCTCCATTCTGATCCATCCACTTGCAGACAAATCCATCCATATCTTGCATGTATTGTCCCACACACAATTGAGAGGCTAACTTCTAACTGTTTCTTTTAAACTAAGGCTAATTTTTTTTCTAAAGAATAATTATAGTTTTACAAAAATGCACAAAAAAACAAACAGCTGTGTCAGCAACATTTGGAAGAAAATGGTAAAACAAATACATTTTCATTCATTCATTTTCCAATCCGCTTTATCCCTTTCAGGGTCACGGGGTTGCCGGAGCCTAACCCGGCTTCTCATGGGCGAAGGCAGGGGACACCCCTGGACAGTCTGTCGCAGGGGCACAAATGCATTTTAAAAAGTAAAAAGAAAAAAATGTTAAAGTCATTTGGTGGTCTCTATCATCTCACCACCATTGTTTATGAATGTAAACAACCAGCTCATAAAGACAGATAATGAATGCATGAGTACTTTAAAGGATGCTGCTTTTGGCAGTGAATGCTGCGTTAAGTCACCTGCAAGCCTTATATAATGCTGCTGCAGCTGTGGGTGGCCCTCTGTGGATGGATTAAGGTCTTGTAATCATACTTAATTATTATCCCCACCTGCTTGCAGACTGCAGAATTCTGAGAGGGGGGGCTTGTAAAACGCAGAGCTGAGCACCAGGACAGCGTCTCATGGGAGACGGCTGAATGTCACCAGCCAAGCCTGACTGGCCAACAAAGCTGAAGGCTTTCAGGCCGGTCGGTGCTTTCTGAAACAATATGAAACAAAAAGGTCACAAGTTCAATGTCAGAAGAATGCTGTGCTTCTCTGGGTCTTAGAAGCGGTTGATGAAATGACATAAGCTAGGTTGACTTAGAAGCAACATCTGCCCAAGAAATGCCTATGTTTAGAGGAAACCAATCAAAGCTAGCTTCAGGAATCATGGTTTTGAAATGTTAGGATCAGATCCAGGCAGAGCAAATGACATTTCCACTCAGGGTGCCTGGATTCCAATAAAAGCCCAGATGTTTGGGAAATCTGGTTTAGAACATCTGATCAGAAAACTCCCTTTACATTTTCTCAAGTAAGGGACACAAACATCTCTAACCTGGTGCATCAGGACATTTTGGTAAAGGGTTTATTCTTTAGCCAACCAATTGTTAGCAAAGTTTACCTATGCAAAACATGATGAAGGCCTTAGTTTAAAACTGAACAAAACAAAAAGCAGGACGATGCAACTCTCTCCTTCAACTGAAACATCTGAGAGGCAAAAAGTGTGCAGCGATGCCTGGACAGGTTTGCCCTGTCCTGTCGATTTTCTTGGTTTTTGTTCAGTTGTCAATTTGAGTTGTGTTGTTTTGGCTTATTGTTCACTTTTTACAGTTTTCTGGTCATCTCACAGCTGGTTGGTCAACCTCAATCTAAGTGAGTCCTGTAAGCCATATTACCAGTTTTTGATTTGTTACACGTAAGTTCAGTTCAGACTTTGTTCTTTATGCTGGTACTTTTCTTATGTTGTATTTACAAAACCATGTTTCTGATTTTTAATTTTGGACACACAAACTGTTCAGTTGGCGTTACTGACTGACCATAATTGTGTCTGTGTGAATATTTCAGTTTATTGTACTGTCTATTCCCAGCCTTAGCAGTCTTGTCTCCTCGGGTTTCAGGGACACTGTTTTCATTGTCCTCTCATCTTCTTGTGCTTGAAACCATTTACAAGTGAAGATGTACTGCTTTTCCTGGTAAGGCTACTTTGGACATGACATAATTACAACAATTTAAACTAAATTTGACCAAGTTTAAATGGATTTTAGTGAATTAGAAAACACCTGCATGAATTATATTTACATATGGCTCATTTGCTTTGTGCTTTGTAATTTTTTTCTCATGGTTAAATTGTGAGGTAACTACCAGTGTGTAAATAAAGAAAATTAAAGCAAAGTGTAATTTCTCACAGGCATGTTTTGTAACGTGTTTACTCTGGTTCTGACTGATTTGTGCCGTCTTTCACCCCCGGTCCAATTTGGATGAGCACATTTTATTTCTGTATTTTCCTTTCATTGAGTCAGTTGCAATTATGTGAGGCAGATAGTTATTGTGCAGAGATAATTAGCGTCACATTACAGAATATCATTTCAGACGGTGGATTTTGCAGATGGAGAAGAGTTACATTTGCATCCATTTCCAATGATCAAAGAGGTATATGAGTTTTTATGCGCCTTCCTGTGAATTTATGTGGTATCTCATTATAAGTTGTTTTGTTTATCTTATATAGTAACGTAATTACTGCCTGTGGAAACAGATGTCTCGACACCTTTCATTATGAAAGGGTTGCCTTAGAGATCCGAGGAGCCAGCTCCACAGGCGACCAGAGCTGAGCCTGGATTTCAAAGCCACAAGAGAGAGAAGTTTATCCATTAAATTAGCAACAAAACCGTGGAAAATAAAGTCAAACACATAGCAGCTTCATTTGGTTTTCAGCTTGGTCAACATTTAGTCGTTCAGTCCTAACTTTCTTTGTCTGTAACTTTTCCAAAATCTGCAGGGGGAGTTAGAAGATTTATGGCGACTATTGAGAAAAACTTTTTTTTTGTTCGTTTAATGCTCTTGCTGTGTTTGCTGTAAAGAAGGCATTTTTATTTTTTGTCTGAAAGATGAAGCTGATTCCTAACATTAAACTGATCTTAAAAAAAAAAAAAAACATACTGACTTAATATGGTATTAAGAAAATGAAAATGAAAAACAAAAAGAAGGTTTTAAGAATGATTGCAATTTCTTTTTGGATAAACTGAAATTAATCATGGGCTGAACAGTGTAGTGGTTAGCGCTCTTGCCTCGCAGCGAGAAGGCCCTAGTTTAAGTTAATTTGTGTCTTTGCAACAGACTGGCAACCTGTTGTACTACCTGGGATAGGCTCCAGCAATGCTGTGACCTCAAAGGGGATCCAGCGGATTTTGAAGATGGAGGGATGAAATTAATTACACCCTTTGAAAAGGTTAAGTCAGTATGTCACCATGCTCAAATCGGATTATGTCAGACCTGTGAAATCAAGAAATAACGTCAGCAGAAAATGTCTGACAAAGTGAAACACTTCAATGCAATTATTATAGAATCTCTTTATAAGTCTGACATGTCAAAGATATTTCTACAGCTATGGGACTCTAGAGAGATTCATCGTCCACACATGGAGAAAACTATAAATAGAAGCGAACCTCTTCAGCAGCAAATGACCAAATACCTAAAACTACGTTCACACTGCCCTCAGCAACCTTTGATCAATGAAAAGTCAACGTAAACGTGCGTTTTGGGCTTAAACATAAAAACTCTCATGTTCAGGTGTAGCTACACAAGTTTTTACGACCATTTACAAGCATACAAAATGCGTTGAATGTGCATTGCCAACTAAACCAGGTCAAACTTTGATCGACCAGGGACTCAGATTTGGTAGTGGTGAAACTCACCAAACTTAAGAGTGTAGCTGCTTTATCTGGTGTACTCAGACACGGCGACAAGCCTGACGACGTGTATGTTTGTTTTTTGAATAAAGACAAACCAAGGCTACTCTCCTGACAATGGTAAGCCATATCTACCAGTGCAAGGATGCTAACAATAAACTGAACCATTTCCATTCTGTGCCTAAATTGTGAGATTTGCACCACTTTGAAATTTTGCACCAAGCCTCTTCCAACTGTAGGACATGCAATCAGTATAAAAAGAAGTTTGTTCAGTAGGAATCAACCCATTCTCACTCCCAAATCATCACGTATTGACCCATGGATAAGAGCCCTCCGCGTCAAAAATGGACACTTCTGGTGTACCCAACTCGTTTTTTAACGCGCTGGCTCGTCCAATTAAATCTAGGTTCCTCATCCTCCAGGCCGCAAACTGTGACCGGTCTGGTACCAGACTGCACCAGTACCCTAACCGTAACCAGGTACCCCAACCCTAACCATAACCTGGTACCGGACGCGTATCAGTACTGCTTTTCAGACGAGGTTCCGGATGCAAACCGGGCAAGGGTACTAGTTCAGTCCGGGTTCAGTACAGCGTCCAACAAAACAGCTGGACCACTGATTTAATCTGAACAGCCAATGCATCAAAAATGATGAGTTGGGGGCATCAAAGGGTGACGCAGAGGGCTTTTACTTATGTGTCAATATGTGACGACTTGGAAATAATAACGTGTTGTATGAACATCATGGGCTAAATGAGCCTTCAAGAACGCACTCTTCAAATGCCCAATGTACACGCAGCCTAAAAACACAAAAACAACTCATCCAGAAGGGAAAGAAGAAGATGGAGAGAAGTACAGGCCTCAGTTGATGCAGATCAGGTCAGAATTTATGGCAGAGGATCTCTCCAAACTTAGACTCAATCTGGTTTCAATGCGGTTTGATGACTTTAAACAGTTTTCAGAGCTGAAAAATCTCCAAATGATTTTGAATTCAAACAAATTTTCAGAAAGGAAAGAAGTGAAATTTCTCCACAGATCTACAAACAAATAATTACAATTGTCTTTAAGCCACAATTGTGGCAAAAGCAGTTTTCAGACTAAAGCAATAATTATTTTTGGATCTAGGGTCAATGGGTTTAGATCACTCTTAATTACTAAAACTTTTTGCTAAAGAATGCCCTTCATTTTTATGTGAAATAACCCCCACCCGCCCCCCACGTAAACTCCAGCTTATTGTATTAAAAGAGCCCAAAGCAAGGCAGCAACTTTAAAGGAAGGTTGTCTTCTGAGCTTCAGACAAAACAAAACCCTGTTCATCGATAACACGCCCCCCCCCCACAAGGACTTTTAGCCAAGATGAGAAAAACCTTTGTATTGATTGTTTTCCCCTCACACTTATCATTTCTCATTTTGTGTGTGAGTTAATTTTCCAACATCAGAGTGACAAATCTCCCTGGGTCTGTGTCTGTAGATCAGCGCCGTAATGACACAGAGTTCGTGGTATCAGTCATTGTATCTGGCGTGTCGATGGCTCGACAACGTTCAGCTCTCTCTGTAAACTTTGGTGCCTGAACACATTTCTCTTGATTTTGCAAAGGACAGCTTTTCCATGTTTGACTCTTTGGGTAATCTCTTCTCTCTGTCAGAGTTTGGTTCAGTGAAAGGAAACATCAATGTTCACGATGCAGCACATCCAAAAGCCTTAATATTAGTATATGATGTGTTCTGATTGTTTATTTGTCACTAAAACATATCCCTAAAGCCAACATTTTTCAGATGTTCTATTATTTCATCTTTTAGGCTCATTTCTGAATTCTGCTTTTCTCATTGGTTCCAACTAAAAGGCAAGGCAGCAGTAGAAAAGCAAGGAAAGAAACTGCAAGAGCTGGGATGTTTAAGCTAGGGAGGGCTAAATTAGAAAATAAAACAGGGTCTATCTGTCATGAAATTGCACAGTAACCCAAATGCAGAACCAGGTAAGGCTCAAGCAGGTAAAACAAAATTAAAAGACAAAAAGCCCCACCTAAGGTGGAAAGAAAAACCCAAACAAAAACTCAAAACAGTCAAAAAGACGATCAGCACCAGTTCTTTGAATTGATCAGAATGGATTGTGTGGACTCAAGCAGAACAACTGAAATACTCCACAATAGCAATCCATTGACAGCAGGCAGCTGCACACTATTCCATTGCAAACCTCTGGTAAATGGGCGGGGCCCTCCAGGAGGAGCCACAGAAAGCTTGCTTAGAAAACACAAGTCAGATGTCACCATTTGTAAATGAGTGGCTATTTATTGAAAATGTGTAACTTGACAAAGAATCACATTTTTCAGATTTGCACTGAGTCAGCCCAAAATAACAAGTACTGCAATAATACCTCTTTTTTAAGTATATAAATTCCAGACATGTCCAAATATCATTTTCCTGTCAAGATCAGTGACAGCAGCTTTAAGACAAAAGGATTGATGTGGAACAAGTCTGTAGTTTTCTTTTGATAAAAATGTGCTGAGATCCCAGGCTGAAGAAACCTTCAATAAGAACCACAGAAACAGGTTTGGAGAAACTCTGAACTTTCGAGACTGAAAGAAACTTCAGTAAAGCTCTAGAAAGACCTTTGACTTTTTGAAAAGTCACAGCAGACAGATAACATCTTTCCTGCATTTACCATCAAGAGTGGAGACGCTCACTGCACTCATTCTTAATCCTCCACAGTCTTGTGACATGCACTTTACACAACTCCACCAAACACGTCCTCCATCTTCAGGAAAGTCTGTTTGACTTATCAGCAGCAGAAACCCATACCATGATGCTTCTACTGACATTTATATACTCACAGTGAAGATCAGCATCTTTTCTGTACGACTCCCATAGAAAATGTACACTTGATATTATTATTATTATTTTCAAATAGATGAAGTTAATAAATTCAGTCTGGAAAAACGAATTTTCACATTTAAGCTGCAATCAATCAAAGCACACTAAGGAGGCTGCGGGAATGTCTACAATCGGGAAGAGAAGTGATCATATGAACCAAAAATGGAAAAGAAACAAACATTTTTTTCTTTAAAACTGCTTCAGAATTGACACCGTCCTGTTTTAAGGCTTCACATTTGTGTGGAATTGCAGTGTAATAGTTAAATTACTGTGAAGTTCATTTGTGTTTAACACTTTGGAGGTGAGAGCACATCTCAGCTGTGATAAATGTTCAGTCTTTATCACTTTGAAGGTGCTAAAACATGGAGCCATATCATTATCAGCCATGTTGAAACTTATCGAGGTAATTCAGGTGTTTTATTAACTCTGGCAGCAGGGATGCGGTGATCTGCGGTGGCCGGCATGCAAACCAAATGTTTCATCATGCCCTCAAGTCTGAACATTACTTGGCTGAGACAGAGGCTTGGCAACGCCGCTGTTTACAGCCAGCGCAATGAGAAACAACAACTGTCGCCCAGCCAAAACCTTCAACTGCAAATAATTTCTCCAACCAGTTGAAAGTCGGAGGAGGGTGAAACATTGGAAGGGAAATGTTCTTTAAATAAGGCAGATTTTAGAATTGCACAATTATTCATTTTAGCTTTTTTGCTGCTTCATATCGGACTGGAGAACTGCATCAGTGCAGCATTTGATAACAAAATATGGGGTTTATGTGCTTTTCTTCATTTAAAGACAGATACAAAGAACTGTCAACAGCTAATAAGTCTTAAATGATCCCATGCCAACATTTGTTTTGATGGTGTATTATAGAAAAACAAGGAAACTAAAATGGTTTAGATTCTTTCCCCACTGCTACTTGTGTCCTTAGACCTCCAGATGCTTCATTTATTTCCTTCGATGCAAAGGAAACAAGGTCCCCAAACGAAGGGATGTTATTGAGGACTGGAGAGACAAGGTGGACAGGATGAGGGCCACGGTGGCAGGATTGTGTTTGCAGAAGATTAAGGCCCTTCAGGATGCTGGGATGATGGATGGACAAGAGCCCTTCATCCATCAGAGCCTGTTTACATCACCTTTAAACAGGCCAGCCATGCCAACTCTGTCTGCGCTCCCTTAAAGGGACCAGGAGGTGGTTTGAGTCAAACCTCATACTCGCCACAACCCAAACCCAGAGGGACTGTAGAGCGTACTGTGTATGTCTGACAAAAAAGACTTATGGAGGCATTTCCTAAAGACCTTATACATCTGTCACAGTTTATTCTCTTTTGGTGAATCTGGATGTTTTTTTTCTGGACCATACTGGTGCTGTTGTCATTCCTCCCATCATTCATTTAGGTCTCAAACATGTCACCATTTAAAGGCCCATTGTCTGCTGATTCCAACTAGGCCCAAATGAGACGTAGCTGACTGCTTCCTGCTGCTGTCCTCTCCAACCATTACCAACAGTGAGACTTTTATCAGGCTTCCATTTCATGGGCTGTCTGTTTGAAACAGGAAGCACTTTTTCAAAGACAATGCTCCATTGTAGGAGTTCAAAGTCAGCTTCGGAATTGCTCCCAACAGCTCACAAAGAGCGCCTTCATTTTTAAATCTCACTCCCATCTTTATGAAAAAAGTCCTGGACTCATCAAAATTCCTTCAGAGGATGCTTTAGACTGTTTCCCTGATATATAATGAGCATTGTTCAACCTATTTCAAAGACAGGTTTCAAATGCAGTTTGAAGTGGTGCAGACAGTTTTAATGGCTCTGCTCAGGCACCAAAACCTCGTCAAATCAAATCTAGACAGAAAATATACGCATCAAATGTTTTGCTGAGCACTTTCAATAAACCTTATGTGTCATTTATCATTTTTCTTGAAGACATTTCTTTGAGCAACAGGAACACAGGCTAAACTAGAGTGTAATATTCTCTTGGTTCATCCCAACAGTTACAGCAGGGTCATTACAGGAAGTCTTTCATCTACATCTCTCTGTGCAAATATGAATTCCCACTAAGGCTTAAAACTCGTTGCAGTAAAGATATCAATATTTCTGTGTGAAGAGCTGCATATAATTAGAAAAATCTCAGGAGGTAAGAAGCCTTTTTTTCTTTTGACTAAATCAGAAGCTCTACCCCTTCCACTCATTGTTGTATCGTCAGATAATACTGAGCTGCTTTATCTCCTGTTTGCAGTTACCTATATTATCACAACCAGTACAACCAGTCATCTGGAGTGGGACTGGTCTGCCGCTAAGCAGCCTCCCTGGAGAAGCAGCATTATTCAGTTCTTTTCTCAGACGTCTGTTGGCGCAATAATCTTTGAACCGGTAGAGCAACTGAAGACAGTTGGGATGAGTTCTCAGTGTTTCCACTGCATTCTCTCTTCCTGATCTCTGATTTGAAAAACCCACTACAATGAAAATAGTGTTTTTGGTGGCATTTCTTATGGCATTTTTTATGATGGACATGTGTAAAGAAAATTAAGAATAAATGGGCATTTCTAAGTATTTCTTTATTGAAATTGTTGTGAATCAGGAGCAGACAAAAAATGCAGTTTGAAAAAGCCTGTTGCAGTGAAGTAGGTACTACAATCGGGGGGCCACAAGCTCCCTCCAATTTTGCTCACCGCTCTGCAGAAACTATGACTTATCGGATCACTTTTAAAATTAACCAAAACATGATTGGAGTGGGACTTTAAAGCTATGAGGAGGTGAAGAAAAAAAAGAGATGGGAGGTAGGATTGTACAATTCTAATCTTGTGTAAAATTTTTAAACCTAACCTTGCAACTATTTTCTAATTTTCCTGCAATAAGCTGTAAATACCAAATGAAATATATTGCTTTTGTTCTATTTAACTAGACCAATGTTTGTAGCCCTGAGGAAAATTCAATGTATGGATACATGAAAACAGTTTACATTGTGCTTGCGTCCTTCTTGATTAGAGATGATTTGCCCCAGGGGTTTTAAACTGAACACTATAGATATTAAAAAGTAAAGAGGAACAAACCTACATTTTATTTACTTTTTAAGATCCAATCCTTATTAAAAAAAAAAAAAAAGTGTGTAAGCAGTTTTGCAGTTGACAGCATTGTAACACTGAAAACACACTTTTCTGTAGATTTTCTGTCTTCTTAAAACATCTCTTATTGATAATCTTTATAGTCATGGTGGTTATTCTTGTTTTGTTTTGTTTTTTTGATACAATGATCCCTCACAATAACGCAGTTCAATTTGGCTGTAGACCTTGTCAAACAATCTCCTTAGTGGCGTGTCTCCGGCACAGATTCCGTTCAGATACTGAGCTAATTTTTTTTTAATGAGGGTTTGAACGTTGAAAGTTAAAACAAGAGACAAATGTGAAAATGTTCGTGTCTGTCTGTGAAAAGTGAGTATAATGTGTAGTGAGGGGGTTTACAGCCTTAAAGCACTAGGAATAACTGTAAAAAAAAAATTAAAGGAGACTACTTTGTGGATTTCGTCTATCGTAGGTTATTTTTAGACCATAACTCCTAGGATTAATGAGGGACCCCTGTAGTCTGTCATTTCTAGCCAAAGTTTGGATGCCACTCACTCAAAAACCTTTACAAGAGTTCAGCTTGACATATATCTAGAACACAGGATTTGAGAAAACTCAAAAGTCACTTTCAAGGGAGATGGCCTTGATGCTGACTTTCACTGGACCCCAGAGAGGATGGGCTTTTTTTCCTCTGTAGTCCCACGTGAGCAGAAACTGGCATGAGAAGATCTCTGCTGCATCCTTCTAAAAGCTGTCCATTGCTGTCATGAATGTGAGGACTGTGCTAGTTCAAAATGCAAGAGATTCATTTTAACTGTCCCATAAGAGAAGAGAGGAGATGGTCCACGTCTGCACCTCATGCGGAAGGCTGAGTTAACAGGATGAGGACGCATGCAGGAGCTGAGTGACACACACATGAAGGTTGCCTGATGGCAGGCTTAACCATGAATGTCCTCGCTTGCAAGTTTGGATCTTGTCTGTGACTTCCAATGCATGGAGGCAAAATTGGTCTTAATTTTAAAAAATCAAAACACTTTTTATTCATGATTTTATTAGAAACTAGGTTTTATTTTTTCCAAATAAAAATATATTTTTTTTCTTTGTGACATGTTCTAATAAGTGTCCCAACTTTTGTTGCTAATTTGATGAATCTTTATTGATCGAACACTGAAGCAAAATTACGTTTTTCCAATTCTTTTATAATCTAATTATAATATAATCTTTTGTTATCTAATATATACTTTTCTTGATTCTTTAGACATCCTCTCACTCTACAAGATCTTGTCTACTGCCACCTCTCTTAAACTCTCCCATGCCTCCATAAGTGCGATGTCAGGACCAACTGTCTTTTCACTCTTCATCCTCTTCAATGTCTTCCTCACTGATCTTTGCAAATTCCCACTTCACAAGATGAGCCTTTTCTCCTCTGTGATCTCCAACATGTTCCTCCTTCATCAGCTCTTCAGATATCTCCTTCCACCTTTCCATCACACTTGTGGGTATAAAGATAATTTATTAATTAATTAATAAAACTGTGAGTAAAATCCTCATCATAAAATGTCCTTTTTTTGAGTAAGAATTATTTTTGAAAAAAGCCCAGTCACACTTATTTCTACAATTTTCTTGACAGAAGTTGACGCTTTGTTTGTGGTTAGATTTTTTTTTGTGTTGTTCTGTTGAACTCTGGACGACAAACTTTTAATTCTTTTGTTCTTCCGTTCTGCTGGTTTTCACTTTGCTCTGGGGTTGACTTTTCAGATATTTCTCTTTAGTAAACAAACTAAATATCTGTGGAATCTTTTAAGCTTTGATAATGTTTAAAATATGACAGGAATTGTTATTTTGTTTTCTTACCAAACTGTAACAGCATAATGATAATACAGCTGTTTTTATCAAATAGGGCTGTAACGAGTATCCAAGTTATTGGAAACGTGCGATCTGCTCCCAAAAATTTGATTCTAAATATGAGTATAAATATTTGTCACATCCAAGATCTTAATAAATACAGTAGACTAGTGAAAATACAATTCAAGCACAATGTATTTATTGCTCTAGAATGCATGTTAATGTTGAATTTTAAATGATAAATGCAAATGATAAAGCTGAAAGCACCAGAAGTAAACAAATATTTGAAATAAAGTGTCTGTGAAGCTTCCCATTTTCAAAGTAAAACTATTGTGCTTTTTTTGTGTAGTTGAAAAAATGAGACTGAACTTCTATTTACTGATATAAGTTCTGAAAAAGCATATTTATTCCTGTGTTGACATACATTTTGACTATAGTAACTCTTCAACCAATGACACAATTAACATTCAGAAATCATGGTTCATAATGAAACTAAATAATGTAAATATAAACTGCTAACAGAATTAACAATTCAAGAAAAAAATAAAAGTCTGCTGGTGTGATGTGAAAGGCCAGAGAAAACAAATATGAGATGTGGTCTAAGAGCATGACTGCCTGTTTGCCATAGATAGGCCACAAATAGATTTAAAATCAGATCAAATAATTTCAGAATACATTTTGTAATGGGCAGAAAGCTAGTGAAGTTAGAAACCATCGTTCCAAAAGATCACTTCCGTCTTTTTTCATTCAGATTTAGTCATTTTTATGCCATTTAGGCTTTGATGCTTATAGACAGTTGTGACAAAGCATTCCTCATCCTCCTTTTGTGCATGTTTGAAAATCTGAAGGACAGCGCCCAAAGCTGTCAAAGGACCAGGCATCTCCATGCTGGCATACCTGCAGATAAGGCTGGACGGTCCTATTGAGGCACAAACAGGCCATGCTGTCACTAAGTTTCACACAGGTATCACATCCGGTAAATATTTCTAAAAAGGATTAACGATGTGAAGCTCTGCCCTCAAATAACTCTTCATATCAGAGAATATTTCCCTTACAGCCATAAGAGTCGTTCTGAATGCAGCGAACTCCCATTAGGCCCTCTGAGCCTTTTACTCAGAGTGCCTCTCTAGCTGCTCAGCCATAAAGCTCTGATTAATGGGTATCCACAGAAATGGGCGCCATTCTGCAGGACCTTCCATTTTTGCAGAGAAATTCAGACAGCTATTAGAAGCTTTTTAAATTGCACAACTATCAAAGTCATTGGCCCCTTGGGCACCCTGGAAGCTGTGGAAATGGTTTTAGAGTGTTACCTTTATGTCCACCTCAGGTCATCACAGCAAGCTTTGGTCTTCCTGGTTTGGCTTTGGTGAATCACACTTTAAAGTAAGACTCATTTTTGCCACAAGCAGACTGTAGTTATTGGAGGAGGTCGCCAAAGCAAAGAAAATGCACTTGACTGGAAATTGTGAGGCAGCAGTTCAGCATCTTAATACTTTTATGAATGAGAGAATTCTACTTTTTACATCGTTTTGGTGGAAAATGCTTTGTATTTGCTGACTTTGATTAAAGGTGTTGCATAAAGGAGTATTGTTAGACAAACGTGGCTTAGTGAAGTTCAGCATCACTGATGTGCAAGAAAATTGAATCAAAACAAATAAACTAAATCTGAAAATCTTCATCAATTTTGATGTAGTGTATATATTAAAATCAATTCTGATCTTGTCTCATTTTAGATTTAAAGTTGTTATAATTAGCCAAAATAAATCAATAAATAAAAAAGTTGGAGGTCTGACATGGCTGTCATGTCTGTTAGCTCACAGAATCCGAAGACCTGTCATCACCACCATACATGAGAATAAAGCTGCTACCATATGAGTGCAACAGAAATATGTAAATACAATATAAACATAAAGAATGCACACCGTCCTGATTTACATGTACAAATAGGTACAGTGAATACAGTAATTAAATATAAAGGTGTAATGCAAATGGTGTATGCTGTCCCTGTGGTTGCACAAAGGGGTTTTTTATGTAGACAGTGTTTTAGTGGTGTATCAGTACATTTGAGAGTTCAGGGAGGTTTTATCTTATAAAAAAAAACATTTTTTTGAGTCTATTTGTTTTCCCTGGATGAGCCAATTCTGCCTCGTGGAGGGTAGAAGGTCCAGTTCAGAGTTTAGGAGGAGAGAGTGGTTGTTTTGGCAGCGGGAGGTGCAGATGTACAGAAGGGAGGATCCTCTGCAGCTTTTCAATGTCTGCACTGGTGCAGCTTCAAGCCAAACAGTTATGCAGAACATCAGCAGTATTTAAAAAGATAAGTAGCAGAAGGCCGGCAGCAGATTGGATGTAAGGTTGTGCTTTTGGACTCTCAGGAGGTGTAACTGTGCTGAGCTTCCTGGATGATGGACATGAGATTCTCTCATCAGAGATCTCAGTCGAAGAACATGACGGTGTGGACCTTCTCCACACACTTGCCATTGATGTAAGAGGGGCTGGATCGGTGCTGTACTTTCTGAGATCAAACTCATCTCTAAAGTTTTCCTGCTGCTGAGTGTTCCCAGAACAGCAGCCTGCCAGGTTTAGGATCTCCTCCCAGAGGGCGCCCTCCTCATTAGTGTCGTCACCAAATTGGATGACCCTCAAGAATTCCAAAACGTTCCCTTTTGCTTGATTTTTTTTTTTGTGTCACTTATTTGTTTTCTACCACCTACTCCTCCAGAGTGAGCAAAACAGCACCAAAAAGGCCTAATCCAATCAGACGCCCACACCACCTCAGTACTTGTGCTGTTGGAGGCAGAAGATAGGCTCCACCCTTTATCTCTGGGAGAAAAAGCAGCCAAGGAAGGAAGGTCATTTTACTGCTTGTGTCTGGGCTTTTGTTCGTTCTTTACTTTGCTCTCTTTGCACCAAGAGAGAGCTCTTTACTGCTGACCCTACGGTTGTCACCATAAACACAGGAAGGTTCCATTTTTAACAAAACTTTATTTAACTTAAAGGCAGTAAGTCGTTCCAGATGCAGAGATGACTTCCCCCACTTTTCATTTGAACAAACCTGCTTCTTTTTGTTGGTTTTAGAGCACAAATGATTCTGCAGTTGTAAGAAAAAGCTGCAGTTTATAGATCACATAGAGTGACTGTGATTACAAGCAACACGTGTTAGCCCTGTGATGCACTTAATTACTTTACTTATTCTTGTATCTCTTTTGTTTTAACAAAAAAAATGCATAATCAACAGAATATAAATAATGTCGTTTATTAAAAAGTTGTTGAAAGAAAATAAAGATTGAAGTCTTTCAAGCATTTCCCTCCTCTCAGAATGGTTAGCATCCATGAGTTTCCCTCATCTGATTTCATTACAGGCTTGGAATATAACTAGGTCTCATTTTTGTTCCTGTTGGCGCTTTCTGTCCAGGTACACTGCTACAAAACAAACTGAACTAAAAACCAGGGGCTGCATCCCATGAGAGCTGATGGCGTGTTGATATAGATCTGAATCATGGCTGCTGTTGGGGGGGATTATGAAGCATCGTGCTTGCACTAATGACCCAATTATGAAGCAGAAGCAAAAGAGGATTCCCACCATCATTTAAAAGTGTTCATTTTCTGGAGTAATAGGGACATTTAATTCCAATTTACACTGGAGGTTCCATGTTTAATTTCATAGTTTACTGAAAGACCGCAGGCCTGGGATTTTGAAAGCCTCCAAACTTCACTGAGCTGTAAGATTTGATGCTCTTCAGGAAAATGAAGTCACACTAAACTGCTGCAGTGAGTGAGACTAAATGTAATAAAAATAAAGCCTGATACTAAAGGAATACTCATTAATTTCAAAAGAGTGTAATTCGTTTTTAGGTTGATAACCACCTGGAGATTCAAGCTCTCCCGGATATTTCCTGTTCCTCTGATGCTACGTTCACTTCCGGCATGTGATGCATGTTCAAGAAAACGCGTTTAGCTTTCAGCATGCACTATTCTCACTGGATTGTCACTACCTGATAGTAGTGCATGCACCTACCGATGGAAGAGGCTTGGTGTGAAACGTCAAAGCGAAGCAAATCTCACAAATCCTACTCCAGGCTTATTCTGTCACAACTCTCTTCCAGTATATAAAGTACTTGGTATCTTTGAATTCTGTTCGGGCACTAACCACAATTAATTTTTTTTTCCTCCATTGATCACTTTTCAAACAGTTAGTACTTGTACAAATAAAAAGGGACACCATCCATGCAACGCTTCTTAATTTGAGTCCGGGTTTGTTTGTGGATCGCTTAACTTTCAACATGTGTTCAATGGCTGCACGTTTTGTATGTAGAGCTCAAAAACGTTCTTAAAAACTTGTGTAGCAACGACTCAATGGGAGTTTTGAATTTGGAAGCCCGAAACGCACATTTACGCGCGTTTACATTGATTTTGATTAGAAGTGGCCTCTTCCAATGAAAAGGTCGGTGTAAGTGCAGCTGCACACATTGAAACCTCTGAAAGGCACACAGGAAATCAGAAACTGAGGCTTCAACTTAAAAGCAATCATCTCATGGATAGCAGTCATTAAAGGGACAACACTTCCATGCTGACTCTGCATCACAGCATAGAGGGAACATGCATCCAGACAGGATTTCCCCCTGCGCCATCAAACCCGCATCAAGGACAGAGTGAGGGCAAAAAAATGTCTGTACCTGCTGACAAAGAGAAAAAGATGATCATTCTAAATGCCTAGCACTAAATCTTTCACACTTGTCAAGTCCACTTTGTTCCCGCCGCCAGAGTTGACCCCTCTCTCTCAGTCTGCAGGGACTTGGCCTTGGTCGTTGGGGGGGCTGAGGTGGAAGAGAAGACACCAGCTAAATTTATAACAAGCATTGTGGCTTTATGTCCTCAAATCATCCAAACATGCTCAGGTTCCCTCTTTCTCTCAGGACGACATGTTGCATGTTTTGAAGTTTTGTTCCTCTATCAAGCTTCAAAGCTAAAGATGTATTACAAAGGAGCACATTTCTGACAAGTGCGACTTTGTATCAGCAGCACGGAAACACGTTTGGGTATATTAACTTCCATTTTGTGAAATGATGTCAAAACAACTATTATACACATGGATGGCGTTGTGATTGTCACAAGGTTAGATAGCTCATACAAATGAAAAATAAAGTCTGTGAAGCATGCGAGATGCCGCTTCCAGACGCTGTGAGCAGACCAGACAATTTTAACTGAGATCTCTGCCAGGGAGGGATGGCAGATGGGGGGTGGGGGTAGGGGTTTAAGATTGAAGTCTCCATCCCCATTAAAGCATAAACTTTGTATTGAAAAAGCATTTATCTGTTGATGCTCGATGGATTTTGGCTCTGAATCCTTCAGTGTCGACCAATGAAATAATAGAAAACATTTACAGTGAGTTGTTTCAATGGAACCACAAGGGGGCCCAATCCAGCGCGAAGCCAAAATTCAGTTAGGTGAATGGCAAACAGAACTTACATCCTGGATCAGTAGTTGTCCAATTAACGACGATCATCAACGGTGCTGTTGACCTACAGGCTGTTAGTGGAAACTGGCTTGTTGGTGGAAAACGAAGAGGAGGAAGGTGTTTTTGTGAGAGGAGAGCAAATGGGAAAGGCTGGAGTGTTTGAACAAATGCTATTGTTTGAAACCTCTTAGTTTTCCAGCTGTTCCCTGTTTTGGGTGAAAATGGCGTATACTTATATACCGTTTTTTTACCGTCTTAGAAGGCCCGAAGTGCTGTCAAGCCAAAGTCCCTTTCACCAACGCACACCCGCATTTACAAACTGATGGCGGCTCCGCTGCTGAACACTGGTGCCAACCTATAACCACCTGGAGCAATGTGGGGTTTGGTGTCTTGCCCAAGGACACATCCTAACACTTTGACTGACAATGACAGTTGTCAGACTCACTTTCATGTCTCACACACAGAGACTTGAGACTTGATTCAAGACTTTCCCCCAAGAATCTTTAAGCTATATTCACACCACCCCCTGCAACACACTTTTAAGCAACAATTTTTAATGAAAAGTCTATGTAAATGTGTGTAAATGCCCATTTGGGCCTCTTTGTTCAAAACTCAGGTATGCAAGATTCTACAAATGTTTTCGGGTTCTACTTATAAAACTTGAGGCCATTGAACATGTGTTTCTAGATTGCAACCGTTTGAAAATTGATCATGGAGGAGAAATGAATAATTGTGATTTGTGTACGGTTGGATTTCTATGACAGCAAGAATTCCATATATAAGAATAGAGCTGTGAAAGAAAAAGCCTGGATCAAGATTCACCAGATTTGCACACTTCAACATTTCACACTGAACCTCTTCCAGGTTTAGGTGGCGGACATACGCCAGTAAAGAGTAGAAAAAGAAGTAGAAGCCCCTTCCTGCTTGTCCAGTATGAATACCATATATTTGGGCTATATTCATGTGAAAGAACCAGAGTTTAGTGCATTCTTGTCCTGTTATATCTAGTGTGAATGTACCTTGAGACTTGTTAAAATAACAATCACGTTATCAGTGTTTGCTGTTGTGTTCTTCTCTTTAATTCGGGGCAGTGTGGGTCAGTAATCCTCACAACATTTAACTGTTGAAAGTCTCCAGGCACAAATCCAAGTCATGACTTCACTTTTTGTCTTCATAACATCTCAGCTTGGATTAAACCCTGCTCAGCTTTTCCATCATGTTCAGAGATCTTGCATGAATACAACACAAAGGACATCATTATGGATCCCAAATATAAAATACTTTTTATTGTCTTTTAGAATTTTTCTGTTTTTCATTTTTTTGCGTTAACATGTACGTGAACTTTTCCTAACATGTCGTGTGTATCTGTGAGAAGAACGAAGGTGACTGTCTCTACAGAAACTTTAATCAGCACTTTAAAGGGAAGTGAGGTGAATGTGACTGCAGGCACCTCTGCAGTTTCCACAGAGAGGCTGATCCGTCTTTTTGCTGTGACCACATCGCGGCACAGCGAGTGATAAGCAGTGTGGAGAAGAGTGAGAGGGTTTATCTCCAGCTCTGCTGAGTGGGAGCTGATAAAGGGCTAACCCAGATGACTTGCTGTGAAAGGGAATCATAAAAGGAGAAGAACTGTTTTAACAGCATTATGCAAAACAGGAAGTTGTATTTTAATGGTGAATTTACAGTGATGACCCACTTAAGGTGTTTTATAAGATTTGTGGAAAAGTTAACAGGAAGCAAGATGACCAAAGGTTTAGGGAACGCGGGTGCTGGATTACTGAAGTATCCTGCAAACGACTGAGAAAATCCTACACTTTGGAACCATTCCTATCATCATCCTTTCAACAAAGCTGTTTGTTACAAATAAAACATGTCTCTAATTGGGCCTCTTCATGTCGGACAATCTTTAATCTTCTTGATCTTGTCAGTAGAGAATAAAAAAAGAGTTTTCTTTTCTGAAGACTTTAAGCCTCAGTTCTGCTTCATTGTTCTTTTTGTTCCAACAAAGTTATCTTCTAACAAACAAACTAGACTGGTTCTCCTGACTTACACTCTTTTCAAATGCTCTGTGAATCAGCAATGTTAAAGTTTTAGCTGAAAGTTTACAGAGTCAAACTTCTATGTTACAAATACATTTTAATCACTTGTTATAAAGTCCTTAACATCTTTAGCTTCAGTTTGAAGTTTAACCAGTACATTATTCCAGAGGTGTTGTGGATCATCCAGATGCTCTTGTTGCTCAGCAGTGTCTTTGAACTCTCCTATGGATCCATGTTTGTTCAAAAGTCTATTTCCTGACTGTTCAATCATGACCTTTGACCTGAATTGAGTCAATAAACTGACCTCATGAATGAGTCCTCGTTGTGCTTTAAACTTTTTTGGTCACTTGCTTCTGAAGATCTTCCCAGTTTTCTTCATGTGATAATGGATTTCTCTGTCATCTGAACCAAAGCGACTTCAGAAGGTTTGTGTGTAAACAAATTCATTATTTTTAACAAGAGTGTTTGATTCTACGTTGGTAAAAGCCTTAGTCCCAACTGCTCTTACTGGTGGATTGGGCTGTCTGCAGGTGAAAAAAGGCAAACCTGTATGACCTGCAGAAAATTTCAAATCATAGACAATTCGGTAAACCGTCGAGAGAAAATGTTCATGCGCATTTTTTCAATGGGCATGCTGCAGGCGATAGGTTGGAGTGAACACATACAATATGTAAGGGTCAGTAAGGGGAAAATAGGTAAGACGAAGGCATGTAGTATGGATTTTTCTGTTTTTCAAGCCCCTCCAAATCCTTTAGACCCCGCAAGGACCCTGACAGTTCTCTTCAAGTGACAAGTGTGTGGTCCTTGCATGCAGCCTGACTGTTAGAAATGAGGAAATTAGACAAACAGAGTGTGGTTGGTGTGAACATCCTATGAACACTTATGAATCACCTGCACACTCTGTGTGTGCAGCATTTACGTGGTCAGTAAGGACCTAGTTTTCACACCTTACTAAGGACTAGAGTGGGGTGTAAGGTACGGCAATTAGGTATTAAACCAAATCTAATCCCCAAACATTTAATACATATATATTTGTCAGAGGTCCTCTGTGAGCATTAATCAGAGTGGACTCTAAGCTGCTTCGCTCCGTGAGATCAGTCACAGGAGCCATCTGATCTTCTCCTTAATCTCTTCATCCTTGAAATCGTTTTCCAACAACATTCGTATCCTTCGGCATGGGCAATTATTAAACATCCATTTCTTTGTGGTCCCACGGGGTTTGCTGATATCTGGTCTAAAGCACAGTTGTCCTAAAGTGTAACTGCTGATGCCTTTTATGTCTGTTCTTTAGAGAAATAAAGTACAGGTAGAAAGCAGGCTCCTAGCCTCAGATGTAGATATTGCTTTATCTTCATGTTCAAACTAAAGTGTAAAAACTCGTAGAAAAGCTGCAGCAGCGGAGCTTCCCCGGGGCTACTCATCAGCATCAACTTGTGGGAATTAATGCAAAGTAAATCCTAAAAATAATCAAAATGTGCAGAGCTTTTTTTAGCCACATTAGTGAAACTGGTTTCATTAAAGACAAACAGTTCACACATGGAGATCTTGCTTAAAATCAGTCAATCGTTTGCTTGAATGGATTCTTCTGGTTTTGTGTTTTCTGACTTTTCTGAACTCTTGCAAGCACTTGTGATGATTTAACTCTGCTAGTGCGATGAACATCCACACACCAGAGGTCATCATAATTCACTCACAAAGTCAATACCGCTATGTGTCAAAACAAGCAGCATCTCGAATCACAGCGGCCTCTCTTGCAGAGGCGCTTCAGCTGGAAAGAGGTAATATTTCTACCTCTGTGGTCAGACTCCAGATGGCTGCTGTATTACTCCATGAGGTCAAATGTCCATCAATCAAGATGATGAAAGTATTTACAGGTTTAATGTTGCCATTCCACACATTCCCGTGCATCTCACAGCACACAGTTCGTGCTCAGCAGCTCTGCTTGCCACAGCACTTCTTTTGTTTCCTGGCCCAGCAACAAGAACAATTCTAAAACCTGGAATATGTTTTTGTAGTTTTAAGATGGACTCAGACTGTAGATCTTTGTTTTTTCTTCAGCCAACTTTTGCCCATTAGAAATGTTTTAGTTTGATAAAGTTCAGCCCACTTTTGTTTTTCAACATCAAAAAAATCCAAAGGGAACATTATTAGAACCACAATGTATGATCTTTGCTAAATTCAAGGTGTATTCACACATTGGACTGTATAATGGGTGATCAGTTTTTGCTGCATCACATGTGTGTTGTCCACTGTGATGGACCTTGGTTGTTCTTAAGTTATAGTAAAATAAACCTACTATGTCTCAATCCATGTACTTTCAAATATAATCGATTTATTTCATTTTTCACCAAATATATAATGATATAGATCAATTCATCTAACAACTTACCACAGGCAGATCAATCTGGTTGGATTGTGGGAATATAAATCAAATTACCATATGTGGTAAGATTAGATGGATTTGCAAATTTTATGCCACTTCCAGCATGAAAGCACCTGATCTCTTATAAGAAGGATAACCAGACAGAAGAAAGGTTGAGGTATGAGACTTTATGGACACCATTGGCTACTGATTTTTAAAACCTGTCAGCTTTCATTTATATTTTCTTGGAAGATCCATGATTTTTTTATTTAAAAAAGCTCAATAACTTATTAAAAATGACTATGAAGTGGTTCCTTTTAACTTTTTGTAAAAAAAACATCACGCAGTGAAACTTGTGAATAACCTTAAGACAGCTCATTTCCCTGAAATCTTTGCACCCCAGTGGCTGCACATTGGCTTGTATTCAGAAAATGATCATAAACATGGTAATGAGAACATTCCTGTTGCTACAACACAAGTAAACACAACATTCAGAATATTATTCTTATCTAAAACAAGCTCCTTATTTGAAACACAGTAAATACGGTTATTTATTTTTCTTCCTTATTTAAGGAAGTCATTGTTCTCTCCAAAAATAAAAATAAAATCTAGGTCGTTTTTATTAAAAAGAAAAGAAAATTCCCAGAGAATATATATATATATATATATATATATATACTAACAGTGTAGCCTGAAAAGAAGATTTAAGGGACTCAAAGAACCCCAAACCATGTTCCTGTTTAATTTCAGGCTGTTTCTTTCTGCTGATCTTCCCGTTACGCAAACACAATCAAAACCAAAGAAAAAAAACATAATCTTTTTTTTCCTTTAGAAGACTGTAGTGTTGCGATGAATAACTTGATATTATGGGATGAGATCTTTATCTTTAATCAGAGCAAAGGTTTACATTTTCTGAAATTCACCAGCCACTAAGATGACAGACCTGACTGAGCAATCGGTTATAGATTACAATACAAATACGTTGTTTTTGTGCACAGTTTGTCCCTATCAACTAAAAAGTGCATGAACAAGGGGGTTTTCCGGTTAACAGTATTTGCTGTTTAGTGAAGAAATCAAGTGCACTCAACCTATTTCACATTTTAACACAAATTGCTGTTTGTGAGCCTTGTACCTTATTTTAATGATTAGACTGAATATACCATAATGCTCACCACAGCTGCCTGCGAAGAACGCTGAAGGTCAGACAAGATCAGGATCTAAGAAGGGTGTTTCTTAACTTCACAGGACTTACTTTTATTAAAACACAAAATGTTTTTTGAAAACTGGATTATTTCTCAGTGAAAAAATAAAATATTTTCTAATTACAACCCTTGTTATAAAATCACACTCAAATACAAGAGAAAAAGTGAAAGACCACATGAGAGTGGTTGATGTGCCTGAGGAGGATGCAGAGAGGAGGATTAGATGAAGCCAATGTGATTGAGGTGATTCCTAGGGAGCAGCAGAAAGGCAAGAAAAAAGTGTTTTATACATACAAATTTAAAGCAAAACATTTTAGGTTAAAATGAAACATCTGTTAGGTGGGCCAACACTTCTAAAGTCACTTTTCTCCCAATATTGAAATTCCATTAAAACTTACTGCTTTGTGATCTGTAACCTGATTGGTCAGTTGGGTCTGTCGTTCTATTGGCTGCTGAATGTTGGGATTCTCAAACACAACAATGATTAAACCTTGTAATGTCAAAGTGAGCTCTCAATTCTCTTGATTAAAGATAAAGATCTCATCCCATATTTCACTGTTCAGCTGTGGACACCGCTCTCCATGATTAGTTTTATTATCATCAGTGTTTAAACTCAGAGTCACAGACCGATTTCAGCTCTCTGCTGTTTCTAAGTCAGTTCCCTGCTCAGTGCCAGCAAACTGGAGAAAACTCTGGTAGATGTTATCATTTCTATTTCCCCCACCTTTCCTGCACTGTTATTATTTAGTTCTTTTCTTCCTGCCTGGGGGGACAACTGTGCAACTGGGCTCAAGCTGCAGCAGCTGATGCCACTGCTGAACCCCACAGTTAATAAATAACAAGCAGGAATAATGTGAATTGTAATGGAATATGAAATAGTGACGATAACACGCCGTATAACTTGAAGACTTTGAAAACGCCTGCATTTTTGCAGCTACATTGTGACTTTCATAAAGCTTCCTGCAGTCCTGCTTCTTGGAGATTCAGCTCCACTTGATTGCTTTTTTACAGACTGTAATTTAGAAAAGGTATATTTCTCAGCATGCAGAGGAAGCTGCATGTTTCATAGATGAACCTAATGCCAGCAGTTCATTCCAAACAATAACTAAGGAACATGAAGAAACACCTCCAACACTGCTTAAGGAGCACATAGTCTACTGTTTGTCATCAAGGGTTCAAATATCTGTCCATCTTTTTCTGCTCATCTGGCACCTGGTCGCTGAGGCAGCAGTCTACGTAAAGATGTCCAGAGTTCCCTCTCCCTGGCCGCTTCATCCAGCTCCTCTGGGGGGACCCCGAGACATTTCCAGGCCAGCCGAGAGACGTAGTCGCTACAGCATGTCCTGGGTTTTCCCCGGAGCTTCCACCATCTGGGACATGCGTGGAACACCTCCCCAGTGAGGCGTCCAGGAGGAATCCAAACCAGATGCCCGAGCCACTTTAACTGGCTCCTCTCAATGTAGAGGAGCAGCGGCTCTACTCCAAGCTCTCCCCGGGTGACCAAGCTTTTCACTCCATCTCTAAGGGAATGCCCAGCCACCCTACAGAGGAACCTTATTTTGACTATCTGGGGCCTTGTTTTTGGGTCATGACCCAGAGCTCATGACCATAGGTGAATATTTGAATGAAAATCGACCTGTAAATTGAGAGCTTTGCTTTCTTGTTTAGCTCGCTCTTTACTACAATGGCTGGTACAGCAACCGCATTACGGTGGACACCGCTCCAATCTGCCTGTTGGTCTCACGCTTCGATCTTCCCTCACTTGTGGACAAGATCCTAAGATACTTAAACTCCTCCACTTGGGGAAGGAGCACTCCACCCACCCAGAGAGGACAAACTACGTTTCTCCGGTCGAGAACCATGGCCTCAGACTTAGCAGTGCTGACTCTCATCCCAACCGCGTCACACTGGGGTGCAAACCGTTCCAATGCATGCTGGAGGTTCTGGCTCGATGAAGCCTGTCCCCAAACCAGTTTCTTCATTCTGTCCTTTTAAAACCTTATGCAACAGGGCTGGGAACTTTAAAGACAAACTTGTCCTTTCCTCTGCTGATTGAAGTTAAAATGTGTGCTACAATACTGGTGTTGAATCAGCTTTAAGTGAATGAAAAAACAGATTGGCCCCTGCGACAGACTGGCGACCAGTCCAGGGGTGTCCCCTGCCTTCGCCCATGAGTAGCCGGGTTAGGCTCCGGCAACCCCGTGACCCCGAAAGGGATAAAACGGCTTGGAAAATGAATGAATGAAAAAACAGATTGTAGATTTAAAAATAGACATTGTAAATTTGAGGAAAAAAACTATTTTAAACTTGAAAAAATATTCTAAATAAAAAAAAATGTGAAATTGAAACTTGAAAATTGAAAATAAAATTGTTGCAAAAGTGAAAAATAATGATGATTATTAACAGCTGCTGTTTTTCATTTTCAACTTTTGCTTTTTTTTCTATTTCCCTCCTTTTCACTTTCATTCCCCAATTTACTGTTTCATTTCAGACTTTTCACTTTCACTGCTGATTTTTACCTGGGGGCGGGCCTGTGAGCTCATTGGCCACCGTTACATGACTGCCATTGGATGAAAGCCGTTATTGTGACGTCATTTCCGCTTTACAACAGCATCTGTTTATTTGTCAGACTTGACCCCGTATGCGTCCCTACCAAGAATCAACAAAAGCAGCAGTTTTGTCCGCTCATCTTAAGCCTCAAACTCTATGCTGGCTCTCACACAGCTGCAGTACCTCATCTTTCCCACAGCAGAAAACTCTGCCGCTGTTCACAAAAGAACCGTCTCAGCTCCTGTCCAGAGTTTCCAGGTTGACTGAGGCAGCTCCTTTGTAGGAGAATAAAGACAAATATTTGGAGAACAAGCGGGCGGATAAAAGTCTGCTTGTTTCATTCATGTGGCAACAACAAGCTCTTAGATGTCTTACTGGGGTTCACTTAGTTTCTTATTTGAATATACAGCGGGCTGAGGAGAGAACACCTTATCACGGAGATGTGAGTAACTGTGATAAATGTGCTGTTTCCAGCTGCATTGAGCAGATAAGCAGCCAAATTATACTCTCCCTACATGCCTGCTCTAATTAAAAAGACTCAGGTTTTAGGTTTTAATCAAGATGATGCAAGTGCTGCATAACATTTGGAGAGGATGTGTTCCACCCTTTCCGGATATTAAATCAAAAACAGGAATATCTTCAACTTTTTTGGACCACCTGCTGCTTTGGTCTTGGTGCCTGCACATGGAAGCTGGCTCCATCAGTATTCATGCCGCCTCTTCCCGCCCTGTCGCTTCTCACAAAGCAACCCTCAGGGCATTAGTGGTGAACCTCTCCCCACATGGGACCTGTTGGTCCCTCTGACACCTGTCTCCCTCAGGTTGACCTCAGTCACGCTATGGATCATGCTACAATGCCTCCAAGTCTGCATCTGTCCACATGGGCAGACATTGACAGGCAGGTACTGTGAGCCAACATGCAGCAGGATCCCAAAACAAAGGAAGTCTCTGAGTTAAAATTGGAAAAAGTAAAGGAAAGATCGCTTTTATTTTGCCAAATCTGGTCAGTTTTGTGCTCCAGTGGAGTATTGATTTTTCAGGACCTTTCGCTGAGAGATATGCTTCATAGAATTAAAAAGTTTTCCAGAATTAACTTGAGAAAAGGCCATGGTTGTAACCACAGCAAAAAGTCCCATTTAAAACAACAGGCAGGACATTTCTGCCAGGAGGAATCAATACGTATCAAGTGTACAATATGTTGTGTGTGTGATACTGGAAAAAAAAACAAAATAGTATTTATGTTTTTTTTTAAAAAGTCGTTTCAGCCTGGAATGCATGAAAACCGGTTTTGCAGAGAATATTTATGAGGTTTTCAATAGTTATTCACAATTGGACAATGAATAAAAGCAACATTCATACAAAATGAGAAGGCAGTTTGGAAAAGAAGCTGCTCAAACAAAAAACAACAATTTGCTGGAAACAACACTTAAGGTTGGATCAATTCGAATTCAAACCATCATCAGCAGAAAGAAGGAAGTGAAAACAATGTCACATTCTGGAATTGGTCAAGAACCCATGGTGTTTTTGGTGGTTGGCAGAAAACTACAAACATGTTGTTTTACAAAATGACCAAGTGGTTCCGAGGATATCCAAATAACCAGTCTACATTATCTCCAAGTGTGTGCTTTACTCAGCAGTAACTCAAAACATGTTTCTGGTTTAGAGGCTTTAAGAAATACATGTCTGCAGTGACATTCCATCTTCTCCCCAAATAAGTAGTATTGAAGTAGTACATGTAAGTATAACGCATAAGCAGGATTGCACGGCAAATGTTTGTTTTGCACTCTCGCCGACACAGAATTTTCATACCCCACAAATTATTTTGATGCTTGAAAAGATTGATAACCTTAGGTTTTAAGACATTCAAGATATGTATTTTATCAGGTTTGATGCTTTTTTTTTTTACTTCTCTTTTCAAGTTTTTAATCAGCGCAGTTGACAATTTTGTCTAAATAAAATCTGGTATCTAGAAATAAGGAAATTATTACAAGACCAAATCCTTTTGCACATCCTTTTTGACAATATCTAAAAACTTGATTTAAAACTCCAAAAAACTCACATTTCACTTTAATTTTTAGTTTTAAAGATGTTATTTTAACATTTAATAAAGATAGACTGGCATTCATTGTCATTATTGTGGACACAAAAACGTAGATGTATGGTCTAATTCACTTCAATTCAATTGTATTTATTTAGCCCAAAATCACAACCATAGCCGTCTCAATGGGCTCCACACCAGTAAATATGCAAAGAACATAAAGTCAATCAATAGCTGGTTGCTAAAATAAACTAAACTAAACAGTATATATAGTATAGTATATATATATATATATATATATATATATATATTTGGGTGAATTCTTACCAAGAATTCCTATGTTAAAGTAAAAAATGTTTTTAAAAAATAAGGTTAATTTTCTTTTGAAAAACTTTAAGAATATTATTTTTACAAAACAGAAAAAAAGACAAGTTTTCATTGAACAGAGGTGTTTTTACTCAAGATTCAGTTTTTGCATTGTTTCCGCTTTTTAGGTACTTTGCGCATTCAATAGAAAAAGTAGGATCATTTCTTTTGCACTTCTGTCCTTGTAAAAGCTACCAAGTTTTCCTTGGTATGAACAAAGTATGGACTTTATGGTATGAATAAAGTTAAATCTGATCTAATTTAAAAAAAAGACTAAATTATCCCAATTGTGGAAAAATAAAAATCTTTCTCTAAAAACCATATGTTTAATCGAAAAAACTGCATAACTGCAAATGTAATATTATTGGTAAATAGCGTACACTTGTACAGTGCTTTTCTACTTTCTTTAAAGGCCTTAACAGTCCCAGTACTAATTTCAAACACATATTCATACACTGATGGCGGCTCTGCTACCGAACACTGCCGTCAACCCATAACAACAGAGGCAACGTGGAGTTCAGTGTCTTCACACTTTGACACATGGGAGGGCAAGGCGGGAAACAAACCTGCAATATTTCGATCAGAGGTCGACCATCCTACCGCTGCACCTCTGCATTCTTACAACCACTTATTTGAAAGATTTTTTAAGCAAAAATCTCAAACTTTTGTAAGCATTGAGGAGAGGAGCTTTTATGCAGACCAAAAACATTTTAAGAGAAGGTAAAGTTGTGTTCGTCTGACCGCTGTGAGCTGCTCTGGTCAGAAAAAGGACGTGGGTTTGCTGTTGTCTTTCGCTCAGCACAGATGTATCAAACTGCATTTTAAACGTTTGTGCTCTGAGTGTGAGATGTAATTATTACAGCACTAAAACAGTGATTTTGTCTGCTTTCAGGGCCATTAATTAACAGGAAATTAAAGTCTGTTTTGACTTCCTGCTTGACTGTCTCTCCATCTGCTGCAAAGTCACAGATTCCACATAATGATGTCGTCTGCAGTTTTTGCAAAGCATTTGCGCTGCCCATTAATCACTGTGCACGCTCCTCTGTGCTCGCTGTCATGTGGCACTTTGCTCCACCGCCGGCCTCCGAGGCGCACCGGGACTCTATGTTGAGGCCACAGCTTCACTTGGCCTGTGATGCTGAGTCGCCTGTGAGAAATGACACTCAATTTGTTTCCCATCATGCTACCTGGGCAGTCACGTGTGATTAACAGGGCCCTGCCAAGTGACCCGTGGTGGGTTTGCCCACTCTAAGCCTTCTCGCTGCAGCCACTGCACACTCTGCTCCTGAAGCTTACAGCTTTTAGCAAACGTGTGGATTTGCTTGAAACTGCACTGAAATCTGAATGAATGCTGTCTTGTTTGTCCTTTATAGTGTGAGCTGATTCGCAGAAATCCAGTTTGGAGAGCTCACAACTGTGAGGCTTTGTCTCTGCTCTGCAATGCAGCCCCCACAGCCCATTACCTTCTGAAAGAATATGTACTGAATATTTATTCTGATGAGGACAGAGGTGACTCAAAGCGGGAATGTTACTAATTAAAACATGTTTAATGGATGGAAGTGGTTAGTATGCAGTTCTCTGAAGGATGAACACGTGCAGCATTCTGGATAAAAATTTCTCCAATTTTTTCTGTTTTAATCAAACAGAAAAGACTATAATAATCAAACAAGTTTTATCATCAATGAAACAAAAGCGATTTTTATCAATACATTTAATAACCTCTTAAAGTATCACTCCATTCATTTTTTTTCATCTATATTCGAAGTGTTCCCAGAGGTCTTTGAATTATTAGTATGCCGTTTTTAGCCAAACATAAAAAAGCTGTTTTCTTTTTTTCTAGAACATAGTCTCTGCAAAGCGGCAGGAGTTTATCAGAAATTTGCTTCTAAGCTGTGGGGACAGCAACCCACCCCCCTTCCCATTGCTGAGAGCTCCCTGTTTACATGACAGCTTGCAGCACCTCATACCACTAATTTAACATTATCGGTGCAACAAAATTGTATTTGGAAGAGCTTTTAACTGAGCTTTTGTATATTTTGTTTGTGTTCATTTGTCATTTGTGTTGTCTGATAATGTCATATTAGCTTTTACCTGCTTTTGGCATCCTGTGCCATTTTGTAGTGTTTCTTTGATTTTATTGTGCTTTAACATTGTAAATAAATAATTATTAAATTATTATTAATTAATTAATTATTAATTATTAAAAATGTCAAGCAATGTTGGAGCTATCCAGCCCTACAGTTTTGATCCAGAGTCCATCTCAAAGGAGGAAAACAAAGATGTCCATGGATCTATTTGTCTGCAAGTGGATGCATCAGAATGGGATGGAGCAGGGAGCTTGTGGCCCGCCCATTGTATAATTTACATCCCAAATCAAAGTAAAAATAATGTCAGGCTCTTCTATTAAGGTTTTTGGGAAGATCTATCAAAAGTTTGAACTGAAATCCTATTGAGATGCTTAAAAACCCTTAAATGTTTCTGAAATAAAATAAAATAACAGACATGGGATGAATCATCTTTTTTTCACTGCCAAGTAGCTGCAGTTTTTACTGTAAAATGTATGAAGTAAAACCATTTTTCTGCACCTTTTTCCATCAAACTAAAACACGTTGGGTAATGCCCAAAAACTTTACAGACTGCAAACACCATCAGGAAAGGGGCCAGAGACTTTTTGGAGTTAATATCTGGGACTGGAGGAAGATGGACAAAGGAAGACAAGAATTGCAGACATCCACGGGTGTGTGAAACGTCGTCCCGCTGCTCTTTAGGGAGGAAAATTGAAAAGACTTGACTGCAGTTTGTGGAGGCACAGAAGGGAAGACGAGTTCTGTCTTCCACTGAGACCTTGCCTGCGAAAAAAAGATATGGAAGGGACACGCTCAGAAAGCCATGGCTGTTTCTGGATGCAGACACTGCAGGTAAAAGGCTGTAGTTCTGTTCATCAAAAGCGACAGATGTGGACGTCTGTCCTCTGCTGTCCTGTGCCCACGGAATTCTATAGATGACGTTCAGGAGAAGTGTCTTTCAGTCAGAATTTAAGGAACTTTACACCCATGCAGCGTCTGTACACTAGCAGAGCATAGAGACAGACTTGGTGTGTGTTTTATGTGTTGCAGATTGCAATGCTAGAACTTTCTGTCTTCTGAAGCTTTTGCATTCATGTGTACTCAGGAGGAATCAACTCAATGTTGTCATAATCAGTCATGTGGCCTCATTTTTGTCTTTGGGCAGATGTCTCAATCACAGGGCAGTTCTTGTTTGCCCTAGCGTTACCTATGACCCCATTACATCAAACGAACCCCGGGGGTTCAGTCTTTTGAGGGTTGCCTTAAAGAAAAGGTCAGGATACAGCATTGCTTTGAAACCCTGGTTCTTTTTTACCCTGACTTTCAAGTTCAGGAGCTTTCCTCGTACTGTCTGCCATGTGGCGTCTAAAGAGGCCTTTGTTCACGTTTCCTTCAGTCATCTCCAACCATTCTTTTATGTTGTAATAGAAAACTGAGTTTAGGTTTTTCTAAAAGTTCCAGATTTGAGCCAGATGATGGCTAAGAAATGTCAAATTGGTGTAAAATTACAAAAACAAGTGAACATTGTTGTTTGATGCTCTGTTTCCCAGTCGGTTGCTGGAGGAAAAACAACTTGCTACAGAGAAAACTACACAAGGGCTTTGGACAAAGAGGGTAATCCTGTGGATTACTATTGTCATAATGCAATTCAGGACTAGATCTTCCCTATGTGGGCCATTGGTATGAGGGTTTGTGATGTTTGAAGGTCCAAAACCCCCAAAGACTTTAGGACCGATGGTCCCACCAGAATTTGAGTACGACTTCTGCACATATTTTGAAAGATGGCTTTCATACTTCATCTCAAACACATCTAGAATCCTTGTGGCTTTTACCAGTTTTCTCCAGACATCACGCCATCAGCTTGAGGTCATGTTTGCAATCGTTTTTTGTCTTCAGACCCTCTTCACATGACAAATTCGTGTAAAGTCTTCATCACCAAAAACGCTGGACAAACCTATTAGTCAATCTCATTAAAGTGAACTGAATAAACAAACAGCTAAACTCCTCCTCCTGAGGGAGGAGCTTATTTTTGAACAATAAAAATTATTTAGACCTTTATCTGATTGAGAACCATGACCCAAAACTTAGAGGGTCAGATTCTTATCCCAGATATCATTCTTGGGGGTAAAGATGTGATGGAGTCAGAAGGACTTCATCATCTGCAAAATAAATAAATAACTCTAAGGACTTTATTTTCTGTGAAAGAAACATTTTGAATTAACTTTTAAATACTTAGCTTTAACTTTTTTTTTCTTTTTTTGTACTCCAGGCTCGATGTTAAATGAATCTGCAGGTCATCTGCACAACAGCGGTAAATCCCAACAATTGACGTAACTAGAAATACTAATGAAAAAGGCCAACAAAGAACCCTGTGGCACCGAGCAGAAAGGAGAAGAAACTGTAGAAAGCTTTATGACTGATAATCTCCAGAAAAACTTTCTCCACTTAGAAAAGGATTTAAAGTGCTTTTCTATGCTAATGTGGTCCTGGTAAGTCAGGAGGACTGAATGATCTATCCACACAGGTACTTCACTTTCACCCTTTAACCTCCAACTCTGCTTGGTGTTAAAGGAAGTGTTCCTGAAGGATAAAGCAACACTTGTTGTTGCTCTACTGAGAATGAATGAATACAGTCTTACATTGTCAAGAGGATCTTGTGGCCCAGCAGCTAAACCTCTGAAGCCAGTCAGTGCCCATCACCTCAGGGTTTAAGTAACTGCTATGGAACAAAAGATTAGCCCTGACAAAGACTTAGTGAGGCCGGAAGACATCTTAGATTGGGGTTACACAAGAAGATTAGAAAAAGAAAGCACACGGTTGTGACAGTTTCCAATCTAAACTCTGCTTCCTTAAAGAGGACCTGGAAAAAGCCTGCACTGCACGCACACAAGTCGCTAAGCAGAACCTAATTTAAACCCTGCTTTGTTTTAGAGGTGCGAAAGAGAGGTGACTGCAAAGGAATCACTCATCAACCAACCCGGGAAGAATCTCGACGGGTGGAAAGAGAAAAGGGAAAGAAATTTTGTTCGCCCCCAAGGTCTTAGATTTGTCATTACGGGATTGAAGAACAGAGGAAGAAATAATAAGCAAGGCATTTCTACCGTTATTTAAAGAAGTCTTAATCATTAGTTGGTTGTGCAGCGCGGTCAGAGGCCCCTTCCAGTAAAAAAAAAAAAACAGGATCAAAGAGGATGAAGGTTAAACAGGTTCAGTTGGTAGAAACAGAAGAAAACTGGCCAAATTCTTTTCAAAAGATCAACAAAAAGAGAGATGCAGAATAAGTTATGAAAGTTTTTTTTAAGACAGCAGAATGGGACTTTTACAAACAAAATCTATCTTTGTGGTAGAAAGTAAGAATTGACTGTTAAGTCAGCCGCTAGTTTTCAGCTCTCCCAGTGTTTGCATGGATTAAATCCTCTCTGTTCTTCTCCAGCCGTCGGCACGCACAGATTATCTCTGGTGATCCTTTGTCCTTAATAAACACTTACTTCAAAACCAAATTTAGCACATCCTAATCCTGCGACATCATGTTTACATACCACAGCCTCGCTCTTATTACAGCCCGCCTTTGTAACACAGGTTCAAATTTGAAACTGAATGATGTGCTTTGTCTTTATAATTACTTTTTCTCTCTCCGTGCTGCTGAATTTTCATTTAACGTTAAATTAATCACTTAAGTCATGGGCTATATAACCCTTTCTGTCAGCTTCTGCCTATTAATACGAAACAATACCAGTCACTAGATTTGTGTGAGCATTTTAGATAAATATTGATTCTACAATAGACCCGAGTGCTTCCTCTGCTTCACTTTCAAGTCCAGTGAGCTTTTAAGAAAATGCCACATATCTCTCACTGCACAGATTAGAATGGATTGCTTTTAATATTACCGCCAATATGGGCACTTTTTTTTTCCCAAACGGTCATTTCCCTCCATTGCATGAAAAGTCAACTTCCATTTGACAAGACATTTAGAAAGCCTTGTGTGGCACAAACGGTGCATAAAGTTTCAAATTAAACTTGGGGGGTAAATCTGAGGATATTTGTGGCTGTTCTCGGAGAAACTAGAATTTCTGGGTCATTAAGTGCATTTTTCCTTTCTATATATCAACAGGCAGAATGCTGTATTTCCCTTTCTGCCATCAGTCCAACTGGGCTAATTTAATGTTGGGACACTATTGGGGTTTGCGTGATAAATGGCCCATATGAGGACGGCCCCCAGCGGGTAATGAGGGTTCACCTACAAGGATTTACAACACAGAGACCTAAAGTTGATGCTTTTCTATAATCAGCTGCCTTAGCTTCTGTGTTTTCCTTCTTGTCTTCTTGCCTTTTTATTATTCATTTTTTAGTAGATTTAGGTTGTTTTGTTTTTAATCAATTCCAATTTGTGTGTTTTTGTACATTTTACACAAAAACAGTAAATTATAGGAAAAGTTTGTGACTGGCTGCAATTCTATGACACCAAGTCTTTCATATATTGGAATAGAGAGAAAGAGAAAGTATGGAGAAAGATCTGTGACATTTCACACCACGCTTCTTCCAATTGCGAGTGCGTGTCATAGTATTGGGTAGATAGTCCATTATGAACATCATATGTCAAAAGTGCATCGAAGAATGCCAGTTTAGTATGGTCTGGAACCAGTATTGGGGAAAATGGATTACAAAGTAACTAATTACTGTAATTTAATTACTTTTATCAGAAACAGAGTAACGTAATGAATTTCAGTTCAAATTTTGGTACAGTTACTGGACTATGGAAACCCTCGTTACTTCATTACTTAGGTTTTGTAGGCTCTGACACTTTCTCTCGGCAGATTAATTTTAAACAAAACAGAGTAACTGGCGCATACGCACACGCATGTATGCGTAGAGTCTGGGACTGGTCAAAGTACAGACATGCACTCATTGCTGCAGTCAAGGTGCTTTCAAAACTGGCTCAATGATGAGACGAAAAGAAACTCTGTCCTGAAAGGAGACCGGACTTCTCTGCAGAGCTGCAGGTGAGCTGCAGAGCAGAGATCCGCCTCGTGTACTGATGTGTCTGTTACGAATGAAACGACTCTGAAGCCGCTCTTTGGTGTGAAAGACAAGAGTCCAGGAACATGCCAGACCACAAAGGTTAAACATTTTCCTGTTAAAACAAGTTCAAACCGCCATCATTAAAAGTGACTAAAATGACTAAATGATAATTAAACTCATGAAATATTCAAACACAGAAAAAAAAAATCCCTTTCCCCGAATCCTCCCAACAACTGTTGTATGTTGAATCCTGACCAGCTTTCACGTCTCAGACATTTTCATACCAAACAACTCAGAACTAAACAGGTAACAAACATAGGCTAAAAACCAGAAAGGGGTTGTCGATTGTAAGACAATTTTCTCTGCATTTTTTTTGTGCTTTTATGTTCTGTTGGTATTTATTTCTTTATGGTTTTGTTTTGGTTCTTATTCAGGTTTAGTGTTTTTTTTGTTGTTGTTTTCAAATATCAGAATCACATCAGGTTGGAACATCTTACTCGATCTTCTCGACAGCCACTGTCCTCCATGACTCTGAGTCACAACATCACCCTCACTGCAGGATTATTTGTTCCTAAAAAGCTTCAAAAGAATTTTAAAGGTTATTTAACTTCTCATGCTTTAAATTATTTAAAGATAGTGTCTAGTTGTTTTCTCCTTTAATGACTTTGGAAGAACACTGATTGGTATTTTGACATTTTTCTTGGCATTTTGATGATAATGTGACATTCCTGGGTAATTAGCAGATTCATTATCATTATTTTTTTTTACCTTGGTGTGTCAGTGCTGATGCTTGCGTCCTACTAAACGACCCAGTGGGATTGTCTGTTTAGACTCTGATTGACCACTCTGACGACAGAAGTGGTTAATGAACCAACATTCAGATCCAGACTGACAAGCACAGGAAATGCTGGAGTTATTTTCCCAAATATCTACTAATAAGGAGGCCTATTCAACCATAAAGCATAGTGAGGTTATTGTTATGGTATGGATAGTGCCAATTTTTTTCATGCTTGTAAATTCTTATTCATACCTTTGAAGCTGAGACTTCAATTTTGTTAATTTATTTACTTAATGGAACAAAAATAAAAACAGACACACTACAAAACAGCAGCCCTGTGTCCATATCATAAGAATTTTGGCAAAAGCTGATTTTCATTATTTGTCCTTAGATGGCTTTTTCATTATCAAAACTTAGTACACAAAATTGTCTGAAAATCAACTTTAACAGAAAGATTAGGTTTTTCTTTTTTTAAAATTATATTTCTTTTTCTAGTTTACAAAAGTATCTGTAAGAAGCTAGCTGGCTCTGGATAATCAGCTGGACTCAAAATCTGAGACCCATTTGTTCAGATAGTTCATAAATATTTAAAAGAAAGTATTAAATACTGCAGTTTTTTTCTACTTAGGTTATCTTTGGTAACTTTGGTTGTTGACCAGGAACATCTGAACAAGAAAGCAAGCAAACAAGCAAAAAGAAAATAGAGGATTTCTGCCTGAAAGCTGAAGTTTCTCCTTGAAACTGATCCTAAGTTCACTGACAAATCCACCCAGAACACCTCAGAAAGAAGAAAGAGACTCTCTTGGGAATTACTTTGTCAAAAGCCAGATTAGAATGTGATTGAAATGGCTGCAAAGGGTTTTTAAAAAGTCAAAATGTGAAAGAAAATGTCTGAAAAGCTTTTCTGCAGCGCTCAGCTTCAGGAGGTTTCTGCGGTCAGTGTCGGGCACTGAGGACAATTATGCAAAAAAAAAGCTGACAGAGGTTGTTTCCACAAAGGAGGCTCTTCTGGGGTCGCTTACTGAGCTTTCCACAGCATAAAGAGAAACCCATCATTTTATCCATTAGCGTAAAGAAAAATCCAGAGAAAAGCTCATTAATCGAATCTACAGAGGAAGTTTCTCTTTTACATGGTGGTCCAAACTAAGAGGTTTTTTTGTTCATGCTCCTTCCGTTGTCCGATTATTTGGCAGCACTGACAGTAATTTGGTCTAAATTCTGTTTTTCTGCATTGATTATCTTCAACATCTGTAAAGTTGTTTCACCACTTTTCCATATTCCGGTCGCTAATTGTCTCCTGATGACCGAGATCAGCTCTGCTTTCCAAACACCTGCTGTTTCAGGACCGTTTCCGCTCTGCAGCCAAACGGGGATGGGCGCCTGGCTCCGCCTCCTGCACCTGTAAATGTTCCTGCTTCTTTTTTATAAATTTGAGCCCAACACAGATGTTTGCACTGGGCAAACACTAAAGTGGCCGTGCCCAACTCTGACATGTCCACACAAATGCTGTTCTTACACTAATTAGCTAGAATTAGAAAAAGAAAATCTACTTTTGTCCCAGTTTCTTCTGAATCAGAGTCTTCAGAGCAGGGGTCTACTATGGCGAGGTGAAAATACTCCTGGGAGTTTCCTTACAGGCTCACAAATACAAACAGTATTTTTGTCATAATCTCCAGTGGCTTTCTGACAGGAACCAAACAACAGCTCTATAGGATTTGGTTTTCTTTAGTTCGTTGTTAAAGTCCAACCACTTTGATGATACTTAGGATTCGCTCCTTTTTGTTGCAATGTCAGTACAGCTTTTACCACAAATTGAGATATTTTATGATCTTTATGATTGAAATTATTCTATATGTCAGACACACAAAAAGCAGCGAATGAGTGAAATTGGCAGCAACCAACAGAAATGTCATCTGTCTGGAAGGATTTGGAGAGCTCCCATGAAGACGATTGCAATTATGTTCCACATGTCAGCACAGACAAATGGATAAACAACATCCCTTCAAACTGAGCCGAATCCGCCGTTGACATCGATTGGAAGGAGACTTGCATAATTGTAATTGCTTCCTTGATTCTGATCATTGATCTAAATCTGAACGTCTGAGTATGAAATGCAGTTGAAACACCGCCGGGCTCAGAAAATAGGTTCAGCTGAGTCTGGTTCCTGTAAAAATGCAGAATGTAGCGGCGCTTGATTGTTTTATGGTTTAACAGGTTCACTGACGTGCTCATGCCCTCAGAAGGAGGGGTCTGCCCCTGAGGGAGGGGTCTGCCACCATGGGAGGGGTCGGCATTCCCCTGCAGTTAATCTTACAATGAAATGTCATTTTGTAACATTCAGTCTAAATTAAAGTCATTAGAGAAAAGGTGCAGTGAAGGCTGAGCCACACAAACACACACACGCACAAACTAACACATTTACATACACAACCACACAATTTCATACACTGACACATGTACACACATTTACACAAACACACACACTCTCATATAGGCACTTACAAACAAAGGCACACACACAAGTCACACAGACATCCAAACAGACACACACAAACACGCACACACACATGCATACAACCACAAACGCTCACACACAAACGTACATATTACTCTCTATAAAGCAAACATACTTAAAGAAGCACACACATTTACAAACACACAAACTTATATATTTACACAATATTAAAGAAAACACATATACATAAACAAATTTACACACACAAAAACAACTACACACAAAGATTTTAATAAATCACACACATTATACTACAAACACACTGTTACACAGAAATGCTCGGCCAAACGTCCCTGGCTGTTTACCTTTTAATAGCATAAAAAAACGACATTTTACAGTATGTCATTCTATTTATAAAGCACAGAGGTGCTGCTCCAGTAATTCAAAAACAACATAAAAACTGGTTTCGGCTGTAGTACAACAGTAGGGCGGTCGACCACTGATCGGAAGTATGCAGACTTGATTCCTGCTTTGCTTGCCCATGCATCAAAGTGTCCTTAGGTCCAATGCATCACATTGCCTCCGGTAGAAGTTTTGGCGTCAGTGTTCAGCAGCGGAGCCGCCATCATTGTGTGAATGGGACTGTGACTGTAAAGTGCCTTCACCCTTCAAGGAAGGTAAAAAAAGCACTATAAAAGTATACGCCATTTACCATTTAATAACAAGCAAAAATACAAACAATTCCTTATTGTTTTCTGTGGTTGTTGTGGATGTTGTTTTTTGTGTCTTTTATTAATGATTTATGAGGGTAAAAGAACTTTTAGTTCATGTGTTTTTATTCTTACATTAAATTTTCTTTTTTTTGTAACTGAAATTTTTTAAGCAGTTTGTTTACCAAGTCCAGTTTTTCAGAATTTTTCTTCAGTTATTACAAAATCTGACTGTTGTGTTTTGGATGTTTCAGGTGTTACAAAAGAAACTAAAGAATAAAGACAAATGTCTTTAAAGCTGTGTAAAAATGAGGCAAAACACAGAACTGGAACACAGAACCGGGACACGGAACCGGATATGGAACGACGGGTGTGATGAGTCAAAGCTTCAGAGGAACAATACAGGTTGGTGCTAGAGGATGTGGTGAAGGTGAAGCACGTTCCCTTTCATGATTCTTTGGGAACTCACAGCTCTGATTGTTTTCACTGCAGAACAGATGAGCCACCTTCAGCCAAACAAGCAGAAACACAGCAAAAAGAAAAGAGTTCAGAAGAATAAATAAAAAAAGAATGAAAGGACTACATGAGGATATTCAGCTACAGCAGAGTCTGCTGCTCTTTAAAATCCTGAAGCATTTGAAGTGTTTCCACTTTATGTCAGGCATTTAGCTTCTCCCTGTCAGACTGACAGTGAAACCACCCGACTGCAGACATTTGACATTTGACTATGGAACTAATCAGAGAGCAGAACGGCGTGAGTCACGGCGAGGTCAGAAGCTATTTTTAAGCCGACCATAATTACAGAAAAATCCACTGCAGAAGTGACCATTTGTCAATAAATTATGGACATTGACAGTTTACAGAAGGCATAATGGATTCCTGAACAACCTTATCAGGGTGTTCTTTGAGGAACGTGGTAGCCTGGGGGCTTTTTGTGCAGTTTCAGTCAAATCGCCCCCAAAAGATTTTCTTCTTTTTCATTAATAGCTGAGAGCGTCCTAACAGCAGACTTAGAAAGGCCAATTATTCAAGATGATCCAAATTAACTTCAGGCTCCTTTCAAACATCAGACAGAATCTGACAAAACTGCTGTCAATAAGCAAAGAAACGAGTCTGCGACATCTTTGTGAGAAAGACTTCACAGAAGAGAAAACATTTTTTCTTCTGCAGCGTCTTCAAATGAAGCAAAAGTCTTTGTTGTGTTTTCTTTCCAGAGACGCTCGTTAATCAAGCACAATGACTTTCAGTCTTTGTGTGTTTGTTTCATCCAAACAAGTTATGCAAATAAAATAAAGTTTGAATTAATTTTAATGAGTTCATAACAAAAGGGCCTCAGCTAATTAGCTAAATTCCTGCTCTTTGAAAAACAGATAACACTGACCCCCCGTTGAATTGAAACAAAACCAAGAATGTAGAAATATTAATTATGTAACTTATGAGAGTCGGTGAGCTTTATGTGACCGCCGGTCCTGTGGGAGGCAGATGGGTGGGTGGGGTGGGGTGGGGGGGGTGCAACATATAGCTTAAGCTTCAAAGCACAAAAGCATGTTTTGTAGTATTTCCTACAGCTGCCTGCAGGGACAAAAGGTAGCATCCCAGCATCGTGTGCCTTCATTTGCGTTCTTCACTTCATTTCCATTTAAAAGTTCTCCTCACCCCCCACCCCAACACCCAATCAAAGATAAAAATAGTCAAACACTAAAGACTGCACATCTGAGTCAAGTTTTTCTAGATATCGTTTTCTTTCTTGTGCATTAAAGCAGAAAAAAATGCTGCGTCTGCGCATACACTCCTTAAGAATGGGATTTTCAATAATGACGCCGACGACATGAAGCCGGTGTTCACAGTGCAAGGACGAATCTCATAATAAAGGTAAGGCAGCGCCCAGTTCTTAATAGCTACAACTATCCATCAGCAGGAAAAAAACCCAACCTATTTCGAGGCAACTCTCATCACAGGAATCAGTTCTGATTGCTGTTTCACAGGAAAGCAGCTCTCAGCATCAGACCTGCTCTGAAGCCTGTCTGTTAACGCCGTGCTCTGCCATCCCTGCTGTCCTTCACTGTTTCTGCAGCCTTCTCTGCAAAGATTCTGCACCAAATTAAACACAAACCAGCATTCAGACATCAGGATCTCAGAAATGTCTGCATCATTTTTGAGATACAAAACCTATAAAACTGTTAGACGAAAAATGACAGGACAAAAATGTTTGAAGAGCAAACCGTTTGTCAGAACTATGCTTCATTTCTAACCAAACCAAAGCAATACATAGATGACGTTTTGTTCTGCAAGTACCAGGATGTACCCTCATCCTACAATCTAGAATCATGAAAAAGGAGGAGTGGTAGTAGTTTTTCATCGTTTTTATTTATCTTTAAGTATAAAAAAATAACTATGTTTTTTACATCTTATTTTACATATATTATCAATAATGATCAACATTATTTGGCTCCAATCAGACTCATTGAGCACTTTTTGAGATTAAATGTAAATTTCATTAGGAATCCTTCTTATTCTTACATTTATTTTGCAGTTAGCATTTCAGACTGTTTTTTTTAACTTTGCCCTGCATGTATGGGGTCAAATTTGGATCACCTGAAAGGAAATGAAGAAAATGATTGTACATTTGAAAAAAAGTAAACATAATGACAGTTTTAATTGGAAAGCACACATTGCAAAATTAAAAAAAAAGGTCGACAACTTGAAAAATATATTTTAAATAAAAAAAATACTATATCACTGTATGAAAAATATTGCTCGTTAGTAACAGCTGCTGCATTGTCTTTTCAGTTTTTTTTTTTTTTTTTCTCTCCCTTTTTGCTATCATTTTCAGTTTATAATTTTAATTCAGACTTTTTTTTTGTATTGAGCCTAATTTTACGTGTGGGTGGGGCTTTCTTCACTATTGGTTACTGATTGACATTGGGTAAAATAGGTTTTGGTGATGTCATTTTCACTCCAAAACAGCATCTTCTGTTGGCACCGCCTGTGTTATACCTCCTCTGATCTACCAAACTTTGGGAGAGCATCACTATATGCCACAAATAAACTATATATTTCATTTGGTAACCGTTTTAGGTTAATAGTTTTATGTTGTTTTTTGCGTTTTTTTTTTTTTTTCAAACAAGTTTTAATTTTACAATTTTTGTTACAAATTCACAATTTATCTTTAAAGTTTAAACATAGTCTTTTTCAAAAGTTTTACATTTTCTAACTTTTCTAAATTTTCTTCAAGTTTACCATCTGTACTTTTGAGTTTGAGTTTCTTGGGAAAGACACTAAACCTTCTGCAGCGGAGCCGCCATCAGTGTGTAAATGTGTGTGTGAATGAGTTAATAGGACTGTGACTGTAAAGTGCTTTGGGCCTTCAAGGAAGGTAGAAAAGTGCTACATAAGTATACACCGTTTACCGTTTAAACGGTCTTCAAATTTGTAAAATAGAAATGTTTTTTTTTTTTTTTTTTAATTTTACTGTTTTTTTTTATTCACTATAAATTTGATTTGAACCCATTTGCCTGTTTCAGCAGATGCATTAGCTCAGGTAGAAGATTTTTGTCATCAGCTTTTAATGTATTTTATTTTGATTTGCATTCAGCTTAGTTTTTTTTTTTGTTTGTTTTTCTGTAGCGGCTTCAGACTTCATCAGAAGATGACCAGTTCTCTGAGTTGTACTGATAGTCAGAGCTGTTGGAAGCTAAACAGACATGATGATGCTTCACTGTTCTGACCTCTTTCATCCTTCAGTCTGAAAAGTGGTCAATAATCGAAACATCAACCCACATTCCATGGAATACTTCAGCAGTGTGGGATGGATCAATGCAGTGTAAAAAGTCAAAGTACATGCGCCACAGTAAAATTATCTCCATGTTTAGAGTCAATAAAATGTTCAAAATATTGGGACATAATAAGAATTTTTTCCATCAAACGAAGAAAAAAAATCCAGTCAAATCACATAGGTTTTTGGGTCAATAAGAAAAAGTTGTAAAAACAGTTGTTCTATTTAAAATGAACAGAACAACACAGTCTTCTATAAAGAAAAGAGTTTCTCTGCCTTTTTTTATGGGTACAAAAACATTTCAGCTATTCAGGAGCATTTCTTAAAGTAAATGTTCAAAGTATTTGTGGATTTCATCATTTATGATCTATCATTAAAGAGTGAGAGAAGTGTCTGTACTCACGGGAAGAGGCTAAAAACCGATATGGCCCTGATCTTCAGCCCTCAGGCAGCGCTTCATTAAAAACTAACAGCGGTTTCGGATCACAGATGCACAGATCATCACCTCATCCACAAACACACAACAAAGGATGAAACTATATGAAAAGAAGGAAAAAAGATGCAGATAGCAGCGTCTATATCCAAGGGCGTTCAACTTACAGTTGTCGAGTCAGGAAAAGGGAACTCTCCTGACCAAAAAAGAATTTGGAATCAAATCGTTGGAACATGGTTGCTGGCCACCATTTGTGTGATTGTAAATTTGTGGATGAGGTTTCTGGTTTTTTTGGGTTAAAAAAAATCTAACTTGAGTTGAGAGTTCATCAACTCAGCCTGCCTCTGACACACAAGAGAAAACTAGTGACATGTCCTCAACACAATATTTTATTTATGTTTATGCTGTGAAAAATGTGGATTCTAGTATGTTTGCATTCCCACTGCAGTAAAACACACCAGAGTTCATCTGCATGTGAACAGAGGAGGGATGTAAAAGAAACTGATACATAAAAAATAATTAAGTACAGCATTAAACCAAACAAGGATATGTCAATAAAAATGTATAAAATCAATCCGTTTCTGTCAGACGTTGTCAGTTTCTCTTCCTGTTGTTTTCTCTAATGACTTTGCCTTTTTATGTATACGGGCTGCAAACAAAAAGATGTTCAATCACAAGCTTGTTTCGACCAAGTTGGGTTAATTTCAGTTGGCTGTAGGTGACCCACAATAAATATTTGATAACACTTTTTTTAAGAACACTTCAATGCATGATACACTTTTGACCACAAAGAACAAGACAGTCTCAAAGACCCAAAATACCAGGTTGTTGTGTTTGAAACTGTCCTTTAGAAATTTTGCTTTTGTTGGTTAAAATAATTTTTAAAAAGAGTTTCTGTGTTCAAAGGGATTTTCATTTATAGTTTAAATGCCAAATGAAAAAATAAATATCTATATTGATTTTATTCAGGGGCTGCACGGTGGCGCAGTGGTTAGCGCTCCTGCCTCACAGCAAGAAGTTTCCCGGTTCAAGTCCTGGCTGCAGGACCTTTCTGTGTGGAGTTTGCATGTTCTCCCCGTGCATGTGTGGGTTTTCTCCGGGTACTCCGGCTTCCTCCCACCGTCCAAAAACATGCTTCATAGGTTAATTGGTTACTCTAAATTGTCCCTAGGTGTGAATGTGGGTGTGCATGGGTGTGTGATTGTGGCCCCTGCGACAGACTGGCGACCAGTCCAGGGGTGTACCCTGCCTTCGCCCATGAGTAGCCGGGTTAGGCTCCGGCAACCCCGTGACCCCGAAAGGGATAAAGCGGATTGGAAAATGAATGAATGAATGATTTTATTCAGGTAAAAGAATTAGACTGTATCATATCGCCCCAAAGTTAGTTGAAAATGTTATGTATTGGTGGATCGTGTATGGAAATGTTTATTGAGTTGTGACATGACAAGATACCCGACCCTAGAACAAAGACCCTCATTCTCAAGGGAACCAGAGTTCAGGTGAGAATTCTGGTTTGGTTTATGAACAAGTTTTCTTTTTTTTTTTTTTTTAGCCATTTTCAGCACATTTAAAGTAATTCTGTAGATCTTCTTCTTGTTAAAACTTCCTGGTTTATATTTTACTGTTATCCTTTTATAAGCTGTTTTGGTCAGCTAATGTTAGCAGCTCTCTGCAAACACATATTTCCTCTGAAAAATAAGCTTACATTTCGACTTTGTTAGATTAATCTATGCTTTCTGTTTTGTTGCCTGGTGACTGGGAAATGTTTGGGTTAAAATCTGCAGAAAAAGGTCTCAGTCTGAACTGATGGGGCTTATCCCATGAAATTAAATAAATTCCAGGACGTGGAGTCTGCTGCGAACACAACCACCCTTCTCTGGCTTATTTTTCCTTTGGCCAGCCCTCAGGCAAACTGCTTCTTATTTGTAGCCGTAATTCAAAGAAATTAATAGTAAAAGGACATATTACTACTTAAATAATCAGTTTTACTACTTAGATAGCTTTACACTTTAACAGACAAGACCAAACAAGAAAGATTTTCTAATTTTGCAAATGAATGCTGTTTCTTCATTTTAATTTTCTGCTTTTCATTTGCTGCTTAGAACTTCTGACCCTCTGATGTGACATTTATTTCACTTTGAGATCATCAGACTGTGAGAAACAAGAAGATCAAGTCGAATGCATTTCTTTGCAGCAGCTGAGGAACTTTCAGTCTACGAGGCATGGATAAGTAGGACATCTTGGGCTCTATGTGGCTTGTTTACCCTCAGAAAGAAGGACTGATCTCCTCACCATCTGTCCCCTCTGGTTGACAGAGGTGGGAAGCCAAATATTTTCTCAAACTCACGTTGGAGCGGTTCATGCCACCACAGATTTGCATTTTGTATCAGAGAACAAACCATCCACTTGTTAGTAAACTTCTGCTTTGCATGGAAACCACATTATGTTCTCCTGAACATATGAGCTCCAAGAAGATGATAAACCTGTACAGTCCTTTATGTTCACAGTGCTTCATGGTGAAATCCTGTTTTACATCAGCTCACAGCAGAGCACAGACCGTTGTTTGGACATGAGGCATCTTTTGTTAAAAATCACTGACCTTTGTAGGGAAAGGAACTTGATATGTAATCTACACAGCCTTTAATCTCTTTAAGGCCTACTTTGTCAACTTTAGAGAGAAAAATGAAAAACACAAAACACTCCAAAAACTAAACAGGTTTCCTGTAACATATGTGAAAGCTGAGGTAAACTGTAAAAAATATGGACAAACTAAGTGTGTAAGAAAGCAGAAAGTCTTTAGACATTCATTTGCTATGATATAAGTCCCACTCCGAACACATTTTGATCTATTTTTAAATCATTCCCGGTGGTCTTTTAGTTATTAGGCCATTTTTAAAGGAAAAAAAAAAAACAAAAACTAAATTTTCTAGAAATGACACAGCCCTCTTCCACTCCCTGTTACCAAGACCTTGGTTCAGGCAGCCTGTGGCCCACCCAGCCGATTTTATATCACAAATATGATCTTTTTCAACTGACAGTTTTCATGTGCTCAACAATTTGAGTAAAGAAATATAGTTTGAAGCCTAAGTTTCTTCATCCGCGTCCATCATCAGAAAGATGCCACAAGAGCATGTTAAGACAACAAAAACGATTTTCATCAGGGTGGGTCCGAATCTGAGACCAGAGTCAAGTCCAGTCTAAAACTCACTGCAGGTGGACCTTTTGCAGGCAGGAGCAGTTTAGGCCAGGTATGTCCAAAGTTCAGTTCGTAGGCTACATTTGGCCCATGGTTAAATTTCCACCAACCCTTCAGGGTCTTTTCATGAAGAACCATTTTCTTAAAACGTCGTTATCATGGTCGACTAAATCCAATTTTAAGCCATTGTAAACCCATGGCAACAATGTTGCTGGTGTATTCGGTGTCCCTTTTTGCATAAAACTTAGAGACACCCCCGACTTAGACAACTTGTTCATTCTAGATCTGCGAAAGAGGGAGAGGGAACATGCTGCACATCCTTTATTTAAGGTTTTGACTGAAAAAAAAAAAAAAAAAAAAAAAAAAGTACAAGTTTCAGCTGTGGTCATCGTGTTGATGCTACTCCTGCAAAAAACTCCAACAGCCACAAGGCTGGGAATACTGTGACCAGTCAAAGCTGCTTCGTGAAAACACCTGGACAGTGAGGTCTTTGCAGTCCTTTTTGGAGAGTCAGGAACCTGCAGGATTGAGAACCAGCAGGGCAGACAAACATTTAGTGTTGAGCCTCATGAGGAGGAAATCAGGAGCCGCTGTGGACTGGAGCTCTGGGAATGTGTGACGACGCTGCTGGAGAGTAGTGGTACTGACTGAACAGGACTCTACTCTGCTTGTAACGAGTGTGAGACCTGGCAGTGTTGCCTTGATTCCACGAGTTTACATCTATATGAACTGGCTGCTGGTTGCTGCCAAAGTCTGAAAAAGAGCTCCAACGTTCAGATAACTGGCTACTGGGAGCACCATGCCAACCCGCCTCCTCACCCTCTGTGCCCCTAAAAAGTCTTGGAGATGCAGCAGAATTTACTGGATATAAATCCTCCTTGTAATAAGGTGTTAAATCTATCAAGATGGGGACAACCTTTTGTTTGTGTGAACGAGCTGTAGGACAAAAAGTTCAGAATCATTTTCAGCATAAGAGTCAACAGCTGTTTAAAATGAGTCACTTTACCTCCTAGTGGTGAAGAGCAGATGATGCTTCCAATCAGAAGACAGGGAATCAAAAATACAAATCTGCAAATACACTCAGCTTTAGATCTTTAGAGAACATCACCCTCAGTGCATCTGAAAAACACAGCAGCTGCACTGTATCAGAGGCTCTGGTTTGGAGTTAAGGTAACTCACCCCATTCTGCTGCAACTAAGCCTAAAAACAAACGTCAAGCTGCTCTGTAAACCAACAAAAAGTTCAGAGCCGTCTGCTGAAGTCTGCAACATGCAGGAGCTTTTCTGCAGGATCTTCTGTGCAGCAGGAACTGACTGGAGCTGATTGTCAAACATCAAGAGCTGTGATGTACAGCTGTGGCTGATGAAGGTGTGCTTTCTCTTTTCTGTCCTTCATGAATCAGTTCATGCTCCAGAAGAACGTTTCTGAAGCAGATTAGAAATGATTTTACCCATAAAAGCAACGAAAAATCCTCTCCAGAGAATTGGTTCCTCACTTTATATTGCTCCAGCAAACACCACAATGAGAGATGGATTCCTGAAAGGAATGACATGAAGGGAAAAAGGTGGATATTTCAGACTAAGACAATGAAGACATAAAGATGTTGCTTCTTATTTTAATGTGCACCTTTATAGGTTTTAACAGAAAATTTCATAAAACCAGAAATGGATGGATTTCTCTTTGGAAGGAAGAAACTGTCAGAACCTCACTTCTACAGGTGAGTTCAGGTCTTATCCTTTGTCAAATTACAAATGCGAAATAATCTTTAGTCTTCTCTAATGTATGTTTTATGCAGTTCTTCTTTTTTAAGTCATAGAAATGACTGACACTGGTGACCCATACCCCCTCCCCAAGCTCAATCATAAACAACACAGAGCCCCATGTTTTCCTGATAACATACCACAACATAAACCATAAAAATGTGCAGCAGCTGAATTGTTTGTTTTATCAGTTATCATCTGAACTCAAACTCTTACTTCCCTGTTTATTTCATAACTGTGATGTTAGGGGGAGCTTCTTTTCTATGTTTAGTCATGAAGTTTGGTCATTTTAGTCAGAACTGATTCATATCAGCTCTTGCTTTTTGCAGAAACTCAATTTAGTCTTCTTTACATCCACAACATTTCTGCTCCTGCAGTCAGAGATGTTGTGTCATCCAGCTTTTCATAATGCTGCATCATCTTTGACACTTATCACTTATTGTGTCTGCCAGTTATCTTTCATTCCCCATTTTCACAAGTAAATCATTTTAGCTCTCGTTTTTTCCTACTTTTCGACTTTTGCAAGCATCTTTTTCTTTTCAAGTTCTTTCAAAAAAAGCTCAAAAAGAAACACTGTTAATGTGTAAAGACGCACTCACTGTAAATAATGTCATCAAAACGTCTCTTGACATGCAGGGACTTTAACTTTACTTTTCTCCTTTTAGATTTAGGTCAGGGTCACCTTTGATTTGTGTGTTTTCTCTTTTAGTTTTTGAACTGAAAACATCCCTTTTAATTTTTCCTAGCCGGGGATGGTTTCAAGAACCCACCTGGGTTCACTCCGGTGGCTTGGTCCAACCGGGTCTTTGATTTAAAAAAAATAAAAGAAAATAGCATAGCAATGCTCCTGAGGTTGGCTCACGTGTTGTATTGTCACTGATGTATAATCATTTTGAGTAAAAAATGGAGACCAATTTTAGCTTCAGTGTGGAAGTTCTGCTGCCTAAAGAGGAGGATGTTCTGAACTTGAGATCTTTTGAAGCTGCAGCCATACAGAATGCTTCCAGCATATTCCTCTGTGTTTCACTCAATTGGAGTTTAGCTGAGCCTGCAGCCGTGTGAATACGAGTTCATGGTGGAGAAGCAGTTTCTCCTTCAGCTTTAGTATGGGAGAACAGAATGCAGGACGGAGGCTTCAGTCTGAGGAACTGCTTTCACCCATCCGGGTGGATGTGAGCATCATTTTGGAGAGATTGTTCGGTGACGATTGTGTTTAGCTGTTAACGTTGCAGTTTTTTGAAGGTCACTCCTTTTGTTAGAGTGGGTTCCTTTCCATGTTTTCTTTGCTTTGTTGCATCTAAATAAGTAAATGTATCTGGTAAACTTAAAGCTCATGCATTCTTCAGTTCAGTTTTAAATTGAAGCAACTTTCAGTCTGTGTTCAAATCTCTGAGGGATGGCTTTCCACCCATGTGGTTTTAGTTACAAAAAGTTTATTGCAGATTAAGAAGATCAGAACTGATTTTATTGTTTTTAATTGTTAGAAAAAGTGAACAGATAGTAGTAGGTTTTTTTTTTTTTTTTTTTTTTTTTTTTTTTTTTTCCTTTGAGACAGTTCATTTTCTACACTCAAAGATTTTTAAATCCCTTTTCCAACAAATCAACACACTTCCTTGAGTTTCAGAACTCCGTCTTCTTTTTAGTATCAAAGAGGATTTTTTTTTTTTTTTTTTTTTTTTATTAAATGGCCAGCAGGTCTTAATGCAGCATCATCATGCTTGAACCCTCAAACTCCTCTTTCTGCCCTCCTCCCTCCGTCTTTGAAAACACCTGGCCTTGAAGCCGTGGTTCTGTCTCACACAAGCCCCTCCACATCAACACTACACCTCCTACTGCAGGAAATACAAGCAGAACCTAAAGACTCAAACTCTGCGGCAGCGATCCACACCTGATTGAATTGTTTGTGTGAGATTTGTTTGGAGCCGTTTTTTTTTTCCCCTGCTGTGACATTCTTTAAAGGCGTTGGAGCTGCAGAAACACAGCTAAACCTGTGTGAGCTGACTGTGATGGATTCTTTCAGTGTTGGAGGATATGTGATGGTTCAAGTCTGCTCTGACGCCAATGCCTGACATTTCTCCTCTTTTGATTCTGCAGAACAGAGCTGCCTCAGAAATGCCAAATCACTAATTCACTTTTATATCATGGACAGTGCAGGAGAAACCAGAACATGGAGGGGATTGAGGAGGGTGTGTGTGACACACGTTAACTTTTCCATGAAAAGTTTCTATAGTAAAACATTTCTGCTTAGGGAAGGCTGCTATTTGATGCTAACATGGGAAATAAAAGTGGTGAAAAATAACGCAGATTCAGATCTTACTGGTGCTTTAAAGACCCAATTTGATGATGCTTTTGGTGTTTCTAAAATGTTCTAATGGCATTTTTCTGAAGTCAGAGGACGTGTATAAAGAAAAGTACAGTTAAAACTGCATTTGAGTGTTTTTTTTTTTTTTTTATTCAAACTGCTGTAAATCAGAAGCAGACAAAAAAAAAAAAAGTTTGAAAAAGATCATATGTGTGGCATAGAAAATAAGCTGGTTGGGCCACAAGCTGTCAGCAACAGGGAAGGGGGGAGTGTGAGCTCTGCGTAAACTGACATCAGTCCAGCCCACAACACAGATGAATTTCTAATGAAGTCCTGCCACTCTCTAAAAACTATGTACTAAGAAGACAACACAGATTTTAAATTTTTTGCCAAAAAAGCAACAATGTATAATTAAATTAAAAGACCAATTAGAGCACTTTTAAAATAAATCAAGGAATGGTCAGAATGGGACTTTAACCTCTTCTTGATTCAACCAACTCCTTTTTTCTGCTAATATGCCGATGATGGACTGTATCAACAAAGAAGAACAATGTTTTTTTTCATTTAAATTAAATATTAATCTTTTAAGAGTCAGTCTTACTGACTCATTAAGTTCTAACATCGGAACATTTCTTGCTTTTTTGTGCAGCTACAGTTTTCATCCAGTTTAAAAGTGGAACGATTAAAAAAAATAATAATCTAAAGGCATTTTTGGCTCAGGTTTGTCTCTGCTTTCAAGAATGGCCTCAGGAGTTTCCAAAAAGAGCTGAGCTCTGATGATTTTAGCAAACCTAAGCAGGAACGAGTCGTGCACGTGTTGGAGGGTTTTCTACTGGGATTAATGCAGAATCTGTGCAACTCTCCATCGGTGGAGACAAACTGATGTATGAAGGACACGTCTGCTAGTGAAAAGCTGCAGCTCATTGATGTGTTTCATGAGGATTATTTATCTTCTTTTTTTGGTATAATGGATCTCATGACCCAGAGGAGTTCCATTCATAAAGACACTGCAGCGCTGACTCCCACCTCCGTCACTGAAGCACTTTTTAAAAAATGTTGTCCTAGAATGCAATTATTTTGAAGCAAAACATTACAGTTTGTATGTTTAAATACTTGTGGAGAAAAATGTTTTTGTTGCTGTAAAATGATCAGTTGGTCAGTTTTGGTTTCTAGGTATTTTTTTTAAGGCAGCGGGAATGTAAATGTTTCTCTTTTTTTTTTTTTTTTGTAAAGAAGCAGCAGTCTTTCTGTCCTCACTCTGTCATATGTGATGGATCTGTGAGGAAAGTTTTGCCCCAGTTCTGAAGCGATCATGTCCTGGGGAGAGCAGCAAAGGTTTGCCTCAGGCGTCTGCAGCTGTGTGATGGTCTGTTACTGGGAGTTTTCTGCCCCCTTTGGGACAAAAACAAGTCTCTGGTCAGCTTCAGTCTCTGACCCACACTTTACCTGAACAGGAGAATCTGCTCCAAACCTTTTCTCTTCTTCAATTTTTGATGGCTGGCTCTCAGATTCTCTGATTCAAAGTCGCGTCTCCTTTACTGAAACTCACTGAATTGCTTTCTGCCTTCTTTTTATGACTAGAAGGCCTGCAATTAATATCTGCGGCTCTCCAGCATGACTCAGGCTGATGTTTATTGGAAGATCAATGCTTGTTTTCTCCAGTATTGTTCCAATTTCCTGTTGAGTCACGGAGGCAATCAGAATGATGTAGACAAGCATTAAACTTGTTGTTTTCACGCATTATTTTTTTGTTCCAACCACAACCTGTGTTTTGAATCCTAATGGTACAATAGAAACTGAAATCTGGAAGGTGGGGGCTTTCTCTTTAGTGTGGGAACCAAAAAATGACACTTTTTTTTTTTTTTTTTTTTTTCTTCTACCTGCTTTATTCTTGCTTTTGCTGACCGGATGATTAAAGGTTATCACAGCCATGAAAGTTTGTTTACAAATGAAGTCATTACAATAAACACCTGCATCAAGGTAAAGAGAACCACGTCTTCTGAAAGATCCCCATGGAGGAAGCACATCCACTTAACATGACTCTTCTGTGCATCTGCAGCAGCATTTAACTGTGTGGGGGGTGGGGGGTGGGGTTGCTAGTGTGTCAGACTTGTCCATATATACATTAATTATGTGGGGGGGGGTGAAATGTTTTTTGTCACATTCCCATAGTTTTCCATAGATGCATACTTTAAATTATGATTGTATCAAAAGTCTGTAAAACGATGTTCATCCACGTTGTTGGTTCAGTTTTCTGACCCTGCTCCTCAGGGCCAAACATCCACCATGTTTTCACCGCCACTCTGTTCAAACGCGCCCAACTCCAATCAGTCATGACCACACTTCCGCAGAACGTGATGATCAGGAGTGTTCAAATCTTAACATGGAACTAAATGTTTGCTCAGCACATTATGTTATTTCAACAAGAAGATATTTTAGGAATGAGAGTAACGATTTATGTGTGTTAGGTTACGTACGTACTGGGCATTCGGATACGTATTTAGGAACGCTGTTTTTGAACACATTTTTAGCATATGGTGTTTAGACTGTGCACTTGAATACTGGTGCATGTACCTACAACTGGAAGAGCCTTGGTGTGAAATGTCGAAGCAGTGCAAATCTGGTGAATCGAGCTCCAGACTTTTAGCTACCAAATCAGATTACCTGATTGGTCAAACTTCAACCTGGTTTAACTTTAAAGACTTGTTCAATAGCGGCACATTTCGTATGTAGAGCCCAAAAAAGAACTTAAAAACACATAGTGATGCGTGAACACGAGACTATTGATCATATCTGTTTCAATAGAAGTGGTTGTTTGAACACATGTTGTTAAGGCTGCTGTGAACATAGAAAAATTAGTATGAATTAAGTTGATAATCCTTGGAAGTTAGGCTCTATGCTGATGACGTATTGTGTGCTTGAGATGGACTTGGACCAAAGATGAATAAACTCTAAAGCAGCCTTTCACAATGAAGCATAGTATTGAATATAATCCTGTCTTACTATAAGTTATCTTTAAAGCTAAAAATCAGACATTTTCAGGAATACATTATAATTATGCTTTGCTTGTATGTGTGTAAATAGTAATAAAGCATAATATCTATAATATTGGTGACTTCATGTCCTCTGAATCATGGAAATAAATGAATTAAAAAATAACTGCTGTTAGTCACACCATAAAATTATTTTGTATTGAAATTATTTTGTTGCAAATTCATCCCACATGGGATCAAGGAATTAGAAGATTTTTAATCACTGTGTTAAAGCTCTTTCTTTATTAGTTTTTAATCTGATGTGTCAAACAAAGTGGAGCTAAATAAGGAAACCGGGACGATGATTAAAAATGTTATATCATTATGTCATTAAATATCTGCTTCATTGCAAAAGTATTTTAGGATTTGGTCAAGTGGAAAGGTCAGTCGCTCAGAAGTGGCTCTGTCAACGTGAGTTTTAATGAAAAGAAATATATTAGAAAAGAACAATCAAAAACTGCGTGGAGATCGTGTTAATCCCTTCAGAACTCACAGGAGCCATAAAGTGCTCTAAGGATCTACTGTAGGGTGTCATCAAGCCCTGCATTGTCTTCACACGTTCGAAAACAACCATGATGTATAAAATATTGCAGTTCCTTAAATGACCACAGGAGGCATGTTGCAAAAGTGGACAATTTACCTTTGACCAACCCTTTAATACACAACATTGGTCAAAAGTGACCGATCTGAGTTTTTATGTTTTATATATTTGCAATAAATTAATATTATCGTTCAATAGTCAAGGTATTTCTCAATTAGCTTGTTTGTACAGTCTGGTACCGGTTTGCGGCCTAGAGGGTGGGGAGCCTTGATTTAATTGGATGAGCCACCACATCAAAGCACATCAGTTGGGGACACCCAAAGCATCAATTTGACTTGGAGGGGTCCTTACCCATGCCTCAATATGTGACGACTTGGGAGTGAGAATGGGTTGTGTCCTGATGCCTCCTGAATGCCTCCCTGGGGCTGTGTTTCAGGTAAGGCCCACTAAGCGAAGACCCAGGACAGGCTGGAGAGACTATGTCTCTCGACTGGCTGAGAACTATTTTTGTCCATAAAGTATAAAAAGGAAAAATGGAAATAATCTCTGTTAATACAAAACAAGTTATGTAAAGAATACTTGGAATATTCAATGATTAAAAATGCATATATTTCAAAAGATGGAACAAAAAAACCCTCAGTCATCATGAAATAAGATAGAAAGTGAATGTGGGTCATTTTGTTATGGGTCATGTTGTGCATTAGAGGGGGTGTGGGCATGTTGCTCATCAAAAAGTAAGGTCAAATTTTACACCAATGAGACAGCCTGGTATTATTGCTTTTTCCCCAATAAAATAGTTGTATTTAGTTATGAGTTTTCACTTCAATAGCTCCTCCATTAGAAAGGTGGTCGTGGAGCAGTGGTAGGGAGGTTGAACTATGATCAGAAGATTGCAGGTTCAATTCCCCCCTTGCCCGCCCATGTGTCAAAGTGTCCTTGGGCAAGACACTTAACCCCACATTGCCTCTGATGAGAGCCCAGTGTTTGGTAGCGGAGCCATCAGTGTGTGAATGGGACTATGACTGCAAAGCGCCTTGAGCCTTCAAGGAAGGTAGATAAGTGCTATACAAGTATGTGCCATTTTACCTTTTAATCAATTTCTAATCATTAAATAGAAGGATACTTGTTAGATTATGTCTTAATTGCTTATTTAAACTTCCACTACTGGTACTTTTACCCATCATATTACTGAAAAAAATCACTTTGCATTTCTTTTGTTAGTTTGAGTCTTTCTTTCTCCTGTCACATTACCAGAAAAGTGCTAAATTAAACCAGATATGACAAAATGTCAATGTGGAGGGTCAGATCAGTATAAATAGGAACCAATTTTCCAAAGGCTGATTTGTTTTGGAAAAATGCATATTTTTTTAACCTTTTGGTTTTCTTTTTTCAGCATGCACCAGTTCCATCAGTACAAGCTTTTACAGTTAAAGTATTGCTGGATACATGCAGTCTCACTGCTCCCTTTCTTGCTACTGAATAATGTAAGCAACCTCTCTTTTTTTTTTTTTTTTCTTTTCTTGGAGAATCGTGCTCTGGAATCTGAACGCAAAGAGAAGAAGGCCATAACATGTTTTTATCTGTAAAACAGCAAAATTCAGGGAGATATTTGGAGATCTAATCCAGAAACTCCAGCGGTCATAAAGTCAAACTGAGTGCAAACACACAAGTTGGTGCACAACATGTGCGTGCACAAAGCTGAAGCACCCTAATGGATCAGACGCCCCACGGCTGTGTGTGAGTCTGTACGTATTTGTGTGTGTTAGGGGCTTGGCCACAGCTAAATGTTTTTTTTTTTTTCCTGCTCTGGCCCACATCTGTGACTATAACAAAGCATTTTGTCTTTTCCCGCAGGGAGTTATGAACCACAATGTCATCTGGGATAGACAACCCAAAGGGTTAGGGGTTTATCGAGTGAAAAGACTCCGTTACCAATTTATGTTTGAGGAGAATCTTTTATTGAATATATGGCATCTGAGATTCATTTCCAGCACTTTTCAGATAAAATAATAATCTCCCTGTCACTCCTGATATTGTATTTCTGCAACTATCTTTGCTCTTACAGTCATGCCGCAGCAGTCAAACTGAAGATGCATTCCTCACATCCATGAAAGAAATGCATGCTAATATAGAGAACACAAACACAGGGATAAAAGATAACATGTTTGAGATGTTTCTGCAGGTCAAAGGTTACCTGCCATCATGGAAAAAGTCATTATTTCACAGTTTTATTCTGTCATGAATGCTTTTAAAACTGCTTCAGTGTATGCTGACAGTCGGAAAGTCCCAGTGTGACGCTTTGACAATGGATTCCTGACTGTAAATGAGCCCAAGCGCAAACATAAAGGTCACGTCAGCCTCTTCCATGTCAATTTTTCTGCTTTGTTTTCCTCCAGTCATTCTCTCCTCAGAGCAGCAACCGTCCCGGGCTTCAGTATGCAGCCTACATGTCATATGGACTTTAGTGCATAGATAATTAAACAAACCATCTTTGAATTGTTCATGAAGAACAGATAGCATATGCAGATCAATTATTTTATTGATATTATTTTCCTAGAAAAAATATTACTATAAATCAATTATCAAAAAACAAAATGATGTGCAGACTATTTTCCATTTGGAAAATTATTATTATAAAATCAAGTACCAAAAAAATGTTTGCATATTATCTATCATTAAAAAAATCAATAATATAGATCACATTTTGATAAACCAAGAAAAGTGATATGTTGTGTGACTAATCACTTTTACTATCTTCAATAATTGATTTAGTAATTTTGTTTTTATTATCATATGGTAATGCTGTGAAATAAAAAGATGCATATTCTGTCCATTGTACAAGGTTGGTATTCCTTCTTTTGCTGCCTGTCTGACAGCCATCCCTCTGGTTTTGATAAAGTTTATAAAGTTCTCTGAGCTGTAATGTCTGCAGACATTGTTTGTCAGATCTTTCAGCTGATCTCACAGCAAATAAGATGAGGTCAAGTTTTCTGCAGGTTAGAACTCTCTTCTGAAAGTCACAGCTGTCTTTAAGAGATGGTGGTAGATCCTGGGCGCTATAATTTTCTTGAAATCATATTTTACTCTTATTCTGCTTCATTTGTTTCCTCAGATGTCCGTGATCAAGTACTTTTCAAAGTCTTTTATGTTGTCTACATCTAGTACCTTGGACCTGTCTGGCAGACTGAGTGGTTAAATGAACTGCAGTTCATTACCCAGGTATTTTGAATCTTCTTGTGCCTCCTAAGAAGCCAGCTGGCATGCTGAGAAATTTCACAATTTCTTCTGGTCAGATGGTCATTTAGATAAACAGCAGACCCTTTCCAATTTTTCCTTTCATCAAAGGTATCTTGTGCTTTTGATTCACAAACCTGATAAGAATCACTGGTTGTCCATCTCATTTTTCCTGGGAAGCAGGTGGCAGAGCTCAATGGTATTTAGATCCAGAGAAATCCCTTTAAACCTGAGAAGTGATCCAACTTGACTTTCAACACTCGTTGGGAGCCACAGCAGTGTTGCCGTTAGCTTCAATGCTAACAGCACCAGTGCTAGGCCTTGCCTGGGGTGGTTTGATCTGTAATCCAGCGATAATCGCATTATTCATTCTTGCTTGTTGTTTGTTCCACGTTGTACACTCTTCTCTCCAGAAGGTCGAGTCGATTATTGCTTTGGTCATTTTGGGCCCAGGCTCATCAGACCTCTTCCACAAGCTCTATTAGCTTAGTTAGCTAATGGAAATAGTTTAGCTTGGATATTGTCAAGCCGCTTTCTGATATAGTCATCGCCACTGGTCACTTCATTTTAATTCGGGGCCATGGTCAGATCTCTTATTTGCAGAATTACAACTTTTTTTCAGTAATTCTGCAAAAAATAAATATTTAAATCTCTTGAAGACGATGATTGTTAGTAGAGCTGGCAACATTCGTCTTTGTTAACCCAGAACTGGAAGTTGTCTGCTAAGAACAAGATCTGGAGGACATTTTTGAAACAAATCAATGCCTTCCTTTCTCCTTTCATTCATTCATTCATTCATTTTCCAATCCGATTTATCCCTTTCCGGGTCACGGGGTTGCCGGAGCCTAACCTGGCTACTCATGGGCGAAGGCAGGGGACACCCCTGGACTGGTCGCCAGTCTGTCACAGGGGCCACAATCACACACCCATGCACACTCACATTCACACCTAGGGACAATTTAGAGTAACCAATTAACCTTTGAAGCATGTTTTTGGACGGTGGGAGGAAGCCGGAGTACCCGGAGAAAACCCACGCATGCACGGGGAGAACATGCAAACTCCACACAGAAAGGTCCCCCAGCCAGGACTTGAACCGGGAACCTTCTTGCTGTGAGGCAGGAGCGCTAACCACTGCGCCACCGTGCAGCCCCCTTTCTCCTTCTCTCTTTTAAATTATTCGAATAGTTTTTTTTCTTTTAATACAATTATCAATTTCTCAAGAACACCTGCCTCTCCAAACCGAGCCAACATCTGCCGTCCTCCTGGGAAACCTGCTCACCAATGGGCTGAGCAGCACCTTCATCACCTGGCAGCTCAGGCAGATCTTTATATTGATGGTCCTGAGCCACAATCCACTTCTGCTTTGAGGTTCTCACCAGCTACTGAGCCAGAGCTGGCACCCACAACCAATGGCTGCTGGAGCTCCATGAATTCCTGGCACTCCACCTGGCTGAGAACACTGACAGAACACTCCCCACCACCAGCACCCACTCTCATTTGAGTCAGAAGCAGCTGGCATGGTGACAGTTTTCCAGCTAGAGTTTCAGGAGCATATTGCCCCATTTGTTATGTTTCATGTCACTTTACTGTGAAATGTTGACACAAAAATGAAAAATCTAATGTATTTAATTATAGATCCGGTGTTTTTAGTTTTCTGTCGTTACAGTGGGTTAAAAAAAGTATTTAGTCAGCCACAAATTGTGCAAGTTGTTCCACTTAAAAATAGGAGAGGCCTGTAATTTTCAGCATGAGTGCACTTCAGCTATGAGAGCCAGAATGGGGGAAAGAATCCAGGAAAACCTACTGCAGAATTTCTAATGAAATGATTGGTAAATTCCTTTTGTAGAGGAAGTATTTGGTGAATTACAATCAAACACGATTTAAATCTTTAAATGTTACAGGGGAACTTGTCAGTAAAAAAGTCACCTGTTTACAACCTTAAAGTTCAAGACCAAATGGTAAAGGACACAAGAGACTAAATTGAAGACCTGTACCAGGCTGGGAATATTGAATCTGAAATAGGGAAGCAGCTTGGTGTGAATAAATGATCTGTGGGAGCAAATGCCACTGATTTCCAAAGAACACAATGAAGTGAAGCATGGGGGTGGAATTATCATGGTTTGTGTCTGTTTTTTTTTTCCTTTAAAAAGACCAGGATGAGTGATTTATGTAAAGGAAAGAATGAATGGGGCTGTGTAGTGAAAACCTCCTTCCATCTGCAAAAGCGCTGAATATAAAACATGGTTGAGTCTTTCAGCATAACAAGGATCCCAAACACATCTCCCTGGCAATGAAGGAGTGGCTTATAAGAAGCATTTTAACCTCCTGGAGTGGCCTAGCCAAATCTCAACACCATGAAAAAGGATTGGAGGAAGTTGAATGTTGCCCGGCAATAGTCTCAAAAAAATCACAGCTTTGGAGAACATCTGCACAGAAACATGTGGAAAACTACCAGCAACATTGTTTAAAAATCTGTAAGCATACAATAAACATTTAAAATTTCATGAATGGCATTTAACTAAGTATTGAGATGAACTTTTCTTGAGCAAACACTCATAAATTCAACTATAACATGCAAATACGTTCTTCAAAAATCAGATGTGTTTCTGGATTTTGATTTTTCTCATTCTCGTAGGTGCTGTACCTATGAAGAGGTTCCAGGACACCTTATGTTTTTAAGTGGGAGAACTTGCATAGTTAGTGTCTAAGAAGAATAATGGTTTGCCTCACTCTGTGTCTAAAGTTAAGTTTGTTGTTACATATAATTGCATTTTGTTTGGGGTGAAAAAAAGCACTAGTGATGAAAATGACTCGTAAAGTACATGTGAAAAAAAAGAGTTGAGAACTGAGAAATCCTCCTGAAGAAAAGATGAAACCTCTTCAACAATAAAAGATAAACTAAGTCCAGTTGACTGATTCTTACCCACCACATCAATCGAATCAACCTGGATAAATGAAAATCTACGCTAAGTGCAGCTTCCTGTTAAAATTATGTCAGCATTTGTGAGCTTCCTTCAGTTTCCTAAAATTTATTTTTTCCAGCCTCTCGCCTTTGTTTTCTCTAAAGCGTTCTACATGTAGACAAAAAAGCCAGAAGGACTCCTGAAGAGCAGCTGACTGATCACATGCCGATAAAGATTCACAGGGGGATCTGACTGTTTGGAAGAAGCTGTTTAAGGATTGGAATTGAAAATGGCTCCTCAAAAAAAAAAAAAACTAAAATTCTTAACTTTGAGACCTGTGAAACTTTTGTAAAGTAGAAACATGACTCAGTTTGGATTTTTCATACTGCATTTTTTATTCCTGCTCCATATCTTTCTTTCGAATTAAGGATGATGCAGGAAGGAGGCAGATGTACAGCTTTGAAACCCTGATCTCTCGCCATGGAAAGCATTTCTGACACCTGATTGTATGACAAAAAACTGAGACAAAAAAAAAAAAAATCATGAACCTTGTAGCCCATCTATTAGCTTGACACAAAGGCAAGTCGGTGACAGTAAATAACAGAGCAGTAGAAAAAAGTGCACATCGAGCAAATGAGGCTTTAATGCCAGAAGCCGAATCACAGGAACGTTTTTTCATACTAACTCCAGACTCCTTTCCTGTTGACGACTAAAAGCCTTAAACGTCTAACTTCTGACACTTTTCATTTATTAAAAAACAGCATAAAATGTAAAGCTATTAAGAAAATTGAGATATAAATTATCATCATGGGATCAGATATCCATTCAAATTCATTTAAGCTGAAACTTGATGTCTAGCTGATTGTTTTTATGGTGTTCAGTCTGCTTCCTTAAGATTGCAACTGAAGCAAAAATATTTCTCTTTTTCATCAGTGACAGCAAAGTTGTTTTTGGAAAAATATGTTAACATCTGCACATAATTAACCGTTGACCTCTTCTGCTCTGTGTTGTTTTGTATTCAGTCTGAGCCACATCAGATCCAGGAGAAACCACATCCACAGACGCCACTGCATTGATTTAAATTATTCCATCACTGAACCTGGAGGTCGTAGGAACACAGAACGCTAAAGACCTCCGACTAATTACAGTGTGGTTTCATGTATTTGTTTTGGTGTTGATTAAAATTGCTTCAATTTTTATGTTGAATAACAGTTTGATTCAAATGTGAGGCTGTGACTCAAAAGGAATGAGATGAGAGGGTGGAGAAAGAGATGGAGAAGACAGGGGGGGAAAGTGAAGGATACGTTTCTTTTTTTCTTTGTTTGGCTGTCTGTGCTCAGGTATGTGAACTGTAAGGAGCACTGCTTGGTGGTGGGAAGGGTGGGGGGCGCGTTCTGCCAGGCCTTTCTTTAAATGATGCAACTTTCTCCAAGAAGACAAAAGTTCTAAAGATCCAGAAACATCAGTGGATTGTTATATAGTTGGATAGAAAGACTTAAAATTCGTGGTGAGGGTGATATTATCATTCCTGCATCTTATCATGCAGCAATGCAAAGTAGGTATGATGGGGAGTAACACGCAATCCTGCCATCTTCTTTGTGTGTTTTTCTGGATGATGCTGTGGACAAAAGATACTGCTGATGAGGATATAAAAAATTAAAACACTTCCTGTTTACTTGTAGTTTGTGTAAAATACTACAGTAGTTTGATGGATTCCAGTCAAATGAATGAGAAAAATCTGCTTTGAAACATGTTAGCAGAGGATCACAGTGGATGCTTTTGCGCATATAAGAACATTTCTCACATTTTTCTCGATAGCCACTGGTTACTGTTATTGCTCCCCCCATGTAAACTGGCCAACATCACATTCTTTTTTTTTTTATGCCAGACCGATTCTGGCTTATGAGCAAGTTGTTCCTTTACCACATGTTTGACCTCTATGTTAACGAGGGATCAAGAAAAACCGACAAATGGTAAAAATAACCACCATAACAAAGCTATTTTCCCTTTTAAACAGGCATCATCATAGGATCTTGTTCCATCAACTTCATATTACTATTTACATGTAAATTCTGGCTGAACCAAGTGCATCCTGAATGATTATGGGAGCAAAAGTTTGGTGAAGGAAATGTGGAAAACTGGTGAATTCTTCAAAGAAAGACAGCTAACAAACACTTGTTCAGACATTATCATGAGTTGTACAGGCCTTCAGAAAGTCCACAACTCTAACTGAAGTTAAAGCTTTCTGACCCCGCTACATTTGTGTTCATGTCTGAGAAAAATCTCAATTAGTGATGTCGAGTTTGTGATGTTTTTATCCTGACAGAGCGTTAAGTTCTCCACTTTAGAAGTGTTATATTTCTGAAACACTACCAGAAGGACCTATAAATAACAAATCATTGTTACATTTCTCATCCGTTTATCAATCTCTCCTTCAGTTTGCACCATCATTCGTTTTCTGTTTCAGAAGTCGACATGGAATCTGTGAAGCAAAAAGATTTTGTCAGTCTGCCGAACAGTGTTGCCCCCCGTTTGTGCTGCTTTCTTTGCCCTTGTTGAGACTTTTTACCTTGATCAGGTGTGTTTAATCACTTGATCCAACTGAAAAAGTAGATGGTGGTTCTTGAAGCAAACATTGTGCTGTTCTGCTCTAGCATGAAAACACATCACACAGACATAATAGTGGTAAATGGTGGCTAAATACATTTCCATAAGCTCTACCTCTGAGATTCTAAGACGTATGACTCCTGTTATGCTGTTCTATCTCAGCAGAATTTGCACAGCATTTCATACCTAGACAAAAGACAGCTAATCTACAGAACACAACAGTTGTTTACTGGTATTAATTGGTTCAAATGTAAATGAAACGTTCTGGCTGCATCTGAAACCTCCAGCAGATTCCCCCCCCAATGATTCAGTATGATGAAGTCTTAATAATGCACTTGGTTCACCAACATATTTCTAATGGTTAAAATGGCTGTTCTCAGTCTTGTTATTTAAAATTATCTTTGCAATTCCACAGTGGCGCTTTGACCCAAAACGAAGATGTGGATGCTTTGACTCCAATTCATCAGACTAACCTTCCTGAAACAATAATGTGTGAAGATATATTTCATAAGTGCACCTCTTCAGCTATATTTTTACCCCTCTAAGTGAAAAACATCTCTTAATTCTCTTTCATCACTCAGGAATGCACATTGTTAATTTTCTCTGTAATTCCCCCCCCCCCCCCATGTTGTAAAAATCCCAGACTGATGCAATGCAACTGCAAGTCTTTCCATACATAAACATCTTTTTCAGGTCTCTGTCTCCAAATGGCAGGCAGAAGTGAGAGAATAAAAAGGAGAGCTGACCGGATAGATGGATTTTCTGTATGAGAGAGGTGAAGAAATAGGAAGCAACAGAGTGGAAAGACGAAGGCGTGAAGCTTGAATGCTTCAGCGCCATCGCCACCACAAACACAGCTGACCTGGAAAGGCTCTCTTATGCGGACATCAGCTTTAAGTCGCCTCTTTAAAGGCCTCATCAGGGGATTCATGCTGGTCTGATGTTTAGGGTCCCCGCTTTTGTTGACGTGAATGGTGTGTCATTCTGTTCATGTTGTTGACACGTTGGGGAGTCTGTTCAAAGCTCCATCTTTTTCAGTTGTTTGTTAGAAATGAGCTTTCAGTGGATGAATGTTTGTGTGTGGGTGAGTGGGGGCATGGAGAAGCCGACTGACCTTTCAAAAATGTGTAAAAGCCTTTAATGAAAGGGAACCCAAAATGATTTGACTGGATCGGTTTAATTCCTGTGAGCAGAAAGATCCACTCTTTGTAGAGGTCAAGTTAACCAATCCCAATCGGCAAAAAGGGAGTTCTCCATCCAAAGTGAGTAAAAACTTCAGATGAGGAATGTTTTATTCCCTCGTGATCTGTTTCCCTGAGCAGGACCAGCAGGATGCTAAAGATTTGTAACTGCATTTACGCACTGGGAATTTCTCCTTTAGAGTAGACCAGAAACAAAGCAAGGAAGTCCTACATACAAAATATAGACCCTAAACTAATCTGACTGGTTAGATCTGACCACCGAGTCGGTTCTTTCTTGAGTTTATCATGGAGGGAAAAGAAGCTTGTTTTGTTCAGATGAATGTTTGAAGTCTTTGAATTTTGTAAAAATTATTTTTCCTTAGAGGTAGAAGTTCTTAAACCACATATAAAAAGATGAATTGGTGGCTTCCAGGCAAAAAATCTGAAGATCAGAGTAACTTTTGCATTTTCTTCATGGTTTTTATGAAAACCTCTGTCAGTTGTTGAGATAGACCGGCCTCTACTGTAAATGTTCAACACCGTTTCAGGTCTTCAGCCTTTGTGGATTATTGCTCTCTCTGTTGTCTCTCATGACTGTTTTACGGTCAAATATGTGAAGAAAGGAGGGTTCTCAAATGTTTAAGCATCACTTGAAACATGCGGATCAACCCAAAACCTTGAAAAAACTTCCTCGGAATTTTTCCAAAATTCCAGATATAAAAACTGTTGAACAAAAATTCTCATCCTCTAGATGGGAAGATCGAGCAAAGATCTCGATGGATGTTTGTCCAGTGAAGAGCTAATTATCACTGACAACAAATGTCACATCAAACAGGTATTATATGAGCTGCATGAGACCCGCTGCACTCAAAGAATTCAGCCAACTGTTTTCCTGACTATGGATGCAAGATTACTTTTGACAGAAAACATACAAATAAAACATTACTAGGGCTTACAGGGAGAGATACCCACTGAGTAAATTATTCATACATTGACTTACTGAAGGAATGAAAGCTTCTGTCTTCCCTCTAATCCCCAGAAAAGCTTTCGGTGATAGTGCAGCGCTCAAGAGTTGCCTCTCACAAGGCGCTATTCATCAAACTTTCCAATGTATGAAATCAGTGTCTGACAGGTTTTCAAAATCCTGCAGCTCTTGCATTATTATAGCGTTTAGCCTCAAACAGCCACTCCATCTAATGACTTCTCTCTGCGATGGTGATTGCTCTGATTTTAATTGGGATGTTCTCAGGGTGCTGCTGCTTCTAATCCAGCTGTCTCCCACCAGTTAGACAAGGGTTGCTCACAGTGAGCCTTTTATTCCCCGATTTGAAGCTCGTCACAGGGGAGTGCAGTTGTCCTGGTGAGTTTAGTCATGGGGGACAAAAGGAAGGAGGGGCACCATATGTCCAAGCAGGGGGCTTTGTGTTTTGCAGCCAAATCGCTGGTGATGGAGAGAGGAAATATAGAATCAGTTGATGTGGTAAAAGTATCAAATGGACAAAGTTGCTGGTCTCTAGAGGCTTGGTTGTTGTACAGTAAAGCACCATTTAGCCTGTTCATCCTTAAAAGACTTGACCACAACCCCCTGGGACAAAATAAGACGGATGGAGGAGCTTACTTACCGAGTGTAAGTCTGTCCCATGGGAACCCCACCCTTTAACCGCTCTTTTTTTAAAAAAAAACTTTTTCAAGAAATGTAAACTTTTTCAAAAACTTCTCCATTTGTCACATCCTGTTCCAAGAAACTGGAGGGAAATAAGAGTGGCCCTGGCTTTTCTCCTGAGCCCTTTCTTTCCAAAATTTGAAGTAGCCAAAAAAAGAACTTTTTAAACAAGGACTTGCAAATCTGCACTTCTTGTTTATCTAACTGCTTCTTCCCAACAATAAATGGTGATCAAGACTTAAAGTCCTCTGCTCCCAGTTTTCTTTGAGCTGTTTTAGCAGCATCGCAATCTCTTCTGGGAAAATAAATACATAAATAAAAAAACAGAAGAGAAAACCTGTGGGAGGTGTTTTCCCACCGGATCGCTATCTGGTTTAAAGTTTGAAGGTCTAGTTGCTGTTAAGTCTGACTTTTGTCACTAGTGACAACAGTAGCAGTTTATAAACATTACAACATGATAAATAAGTCTAGGAACTAAAATAAATGAGATTCTTACTGTACAGTTAAGATAAAAGATGCACTAGCATGCAATTTTAGACTGTATTATAAACAAATCTGGGTCATTTGACATTTTTTAAAGATCTTGATGCCTAATAACGAAGCGGTACATGAACTACTCCAACATGCATACCTTAGCAGTCAGTGCTTTAAAAAAACTAAAATGTTTCAAACTATTTTTAAGCTATGCATTTAGGAGTAAGTCAAGTACATCTTAGTCTAGAATGACATTTTTTTCACCACAAACCCTTACAAGATTGATTAATATACAGGGAAAAAAGAGTTTGAAATACATTTTTCAGGAAAAATATTTTTGTTTTAAATTGGACAGATCTGAAGTAAACAATGGAAAAAAAAATTAGCTAATGTCATGAAGGTGTTTACTTTTGGATAATAGCGTTAACAAGTCCATTTGCAACATCAAGCTTCAGAGACAGACACAGGCACATCGTACATTTCTTGGTCATGTATATGCTGTCAAATTAAGATCACCTTAAAGTGAATGATAAACAAGATTAAAAATTGGAAAAAAAAAAAACCAGAACATTTGAAAACTGTTTTAAACTATAAAGTACACATTATAAACTTAAAGGGATTTTCTACAATGTGAAAAATAAAGTTGTAAATAAAAAATAAAAAAAGGAAATTGTAAACCTGAAAGAAATATTGAAAATTCGAAAAAAAATTGTAAATTATGAACTTGGATAAAAGATCAAGCCAAAAACTGTTGCCAAATTAAAAAATATATATATATTTTTACAAGAAATACAAGGAATGTGGGAAACTTCACCTTCACTGTTCAGTACCCATGAATAATCTTTGAGTCACACTGAAGTTTTGGCTAAAGATGTCCTGGATCCATTTTAGATCAATGAATCGGATCCAATAGGATTGTTCAAAATGATCCAATATCGACTATGAATTGAATTGGCAACCACAAATTAAGATAAAAATCCAATTACAAGGACAGTTTTCATTCTGTTCATATACATTCAGTAAATAGAGAGGAGCAGACAAGCTTTCAAGTAGCACAGGAAACGGAAAAAAGACCTCTGCTCTGCTTGGCTTTTTGCTCATGTTGCTGATAAAACTTGCAGTGGTCTTTGCACACTGATCTATTTGTTCCAAACATGAGCTGTAATAACAAGAGCGCTTGTACATTCTTCCTCTCTGGATGCCTCTGAGTCCAAAGAGGTCAATGCTACTGTTGACCCGCTTGGCATAATGGCTGTCTCTCTTCCCTTTTAAAGTTTGAGTTGTTTTAATTTAACTCCTTTCTCTTTGCCTATCAGGCAACAAATGTTGTGATACTTCTGTGTTGTTGAGGTTCCTAAAGACTTAAAGCAGATTTTGTATTCCTCACATACTGACCATGTTGAGGCTGTGCTGTATAAGAGAAAGTAAGAGAAATAAAATATATATTCTTTCTAAAACAGTCAATTTAAGAGTGTCCTTCAAGTTGTCCTCAAGACTGACTCGGTCTGACCATCATTTTTGTTGTTCCTTTGAAGAAAATTGAATCGTGTTCTCTGAATAATTTTGTTTAAACAAAGAATTTCAGACGTCACTTTGAGTCAAAAGGCCTCAGTGGTCATGACCTGAAGAATGGAGGATTTCTGCAGCATGCTGTTTCAATAAAATTTCATGAATGCCATTACCAAAGGCAGGAGCAGCTGTGTGTTGTTAAATGTTATCACTAACACGTGTGTGAAACAGCACATTTGTGAGGGTGACAATCGCATGAAACTTTTCTGTCAAGACGAGCAGAAACCTGCCCCTGATCAGAGTTCATGATCAATAATGAACGATTGTCTGAACACCGAGTGGTCTTAAAACACAAAAACTATATATCAGCAAAGTTTATTATTCTCATCTGCTAAAATCCAGTACAGATCATTCCAATATGTAATGTTCTAATTGTATGCCAACAGTCTACAAACAGTACAGACCTAGGGTCGGGTCTGACTGAGTCCACTTAATTTGGCTCGGATCAAGTCTTGAAGATTGCGTTTGATCTGTATTCAGAATAGTCTACCAGAGATTTCTGTTTTGGACCAAAGCTTGTAAACAAAACCACGTGACTAAAGATCTCTTCAGTCATTGGCCAGGAACTACGAGGCGGGTCAAAACAACAAGAGAAGGTCAGAGGTGCAGCGCTTTTAAATCCTTAGAGATATGATTAACTTTGAAAACTTTATATTTTTATTTTACCAGTTTTGAATGTGAGAACAACAATTTTTACTTGTTACTTTGGTACGACGGAGGCATGCTGCAAGATGGTTACTGGCAAGAAGACATGCCATGTGTGCTTTAACTTGGAGGAAGTTGGCAATTGCAATACTGAGGTGACGTAGGGTATGAGAGTACTGATAAGTAATTATGACATATAGCTTGTCGGGAAACAGCGGGAAGCAATGTGTATCACATTAAAGTTGTTTTAACCAGCCTGCATTCACCCAACCACATTTCAAAAAGTTGCTGTGTCTCATCGTTGAAATACAAGCTAACTTTTAGGATGATGTCTCAGCAGTGCCCTGAGACGAGACACAGAAAAGGATGTAAAAACCATTTCCAGCGTTTACATAAATGTTCTAACAAGTAAACAGTTAAACCAGTTATTTCCTCTTTGATAACACGACAATCAATGCTTTACATTTGTCCGCGGCTCTCCCGTTGCTTCATTTCTAATCTGTTTACATCGCGTGACCTCCAGCTACGGTGGCCGTTTTAGTGTAGTTATTCCGCTCCCAGAGCAAATTGTATTCAGACTGAGGAATCTCAGAGCAAAGAAACCTCAGTCCAATTGGAAAGAACCGAGACTGCCTCAAAAGATGGGTCCAAGAGTGGTTCCTGGTCCCAGACCAGAGTTCGCTTGGGTATATTAAGACTGAAACTTCGTAATGGATTACTGGGGGAAATGAACTCTGGTTTACTTTTAAGCGGACCAAATGCATCCAGTCTGAATACACCTCTATTTACAACTGCCCTTACGGGTAGATACGGGCTTTCTGCGGGTGAAAAATAGTCAAACATGTACGGCAGGTGTCCTGCATAAAAAAAAAGGATGGTCGAGGGCTGCTTGATGAAACCGTAAAGTGAACATTTTCATGAATTTTTTTTTTTTTGCTACGGCATGATGTGGGCAACAGGTCTTAGTTAACATTCATAGAGCACATAAGGATAAGTAAGAGTGAAATAAGTGAGACACAGGCATGCGGTATGGATTTTCCTTTTTTTTTTAAGTCCTGTGGACTGCAAAAAGAGCCCTTTAGTGCTGTTCATGTGATATGTGTGCGCTCCTTGCGGTCAGCCTGACTGTTAGAAAGGAGGACATTAGTGTGCAATCAGAGTGCAGTTTGTGTGGGCATCCTACGGATGTCAAATGTATCATCTGCACACCCTGTGCATGCACCATTTGTGCGCGGTCAGTAAGAACCCAGTACTCACACCTTACTAACGACTAAAGTGTGGCATAAGGACATTGTACAATAGCATCGTTCGTACGTCATAAGTGCGTGAAACTTCCATTTGTTTTACAAATACTTCACAATAAACTTACCACATGCTTTACAATGGTGCATTCCATTTTCATCACATTCATGTGCTTCCCTTAATGCCCAGTTCATACTTCATAGCGACAGGCCATCGCATCAAACATTGCTTACTGCCTCATCGTATGATGCAGTCGCTCCTCTGTCCACGGACCCGAACAACTCAAAAACCCACAGCACCTCCATACAGATCAACCCTGTATAGGTGCTTGCAACTAAGGCTTAAAGTGAGAGGAGTGGAGACAAAAACTACCACTGAATGGAAGGAACCTCCATCAGAACAAGACACTGCTCTAAGAGTGACCGTTTGCTGTGATCGCCCGGAGTCTGAGATCATAGGGAAAAAGTGACCAAAAAAAACACAGGAACATCTGCAGTAGGACAGACAGGCAGGATACTCCCTGCAGCAATGCTAGAACAATCACAGAATTTAGTTCAGTTTTTTTTCAGTTTACATCACAAATAGTGAACATAGGGAAAAACTACCAACTATTTGTAAATAAATGTTTTTCTGCATGTTTTTTTTCTTGTCACTGTCACTTTTTTTATGCATCTATTGTTCCTTTTTTTTACAGTGTTCTGCTGATTTCCTTTTATGTATTTCCTTGTTCTCAATTTGATTGGTGGTGTAACTGCTTTAAGTTGGATGTGTGTATATTCACATATTTGCAGTTTCAGTTTATATTTCAGAGAGCTCATCCACACATATTGACCTACCTCATTCAAAAGCACTGAGCTCAGATTTCTTGCTGCAGATGCAGACATGCTTGTGTTTCCAAGCAGCTTCAAATTTAAAGCAGGTTTCTTTCTGCTGCTGGGTCCGGTCCTGAAATTAGCTCTTGCTGGAGATAACCCTGCCACTCCAAGTCATTCTGTGCTTGGTATGATTAAGCAGAGCAGAGAGTGCTGATGGGTGGAAGTAAGGATGGATGCCTGCGCACAGGCACGCCACTGATTGTGCTCCCCATCAGTGGTTGTCAGCCATTTTTGGGTTTCAGACCTCACAAAAAGAGCAAATGCACAGCGGCACAAAAGGGTAATTTTTACTTTTAGGACATATCTTGACTAATTATTGAGTGAACTCCCAGAGGCTGCAGTTATTCATTATAGCACAAGAACAGGTCATTCATCACAAAAAATTTAGGAGTGTTTTAGAAATTAATGCTGGATTTGTACTTTTTAGGATGTTATCAGTCACTCTGCTTCGAACATTTGTGTTACTGAAGACACATTTGAGGTTTTCATGAAATGATTTATGCAAGCTGAAGAGAAAAAAAACAAACAAAACCTCCTATCTGCTTGAGCTTCTACTCACTCAAAATGCCAGAAGAGGAAAATGCAAAGTAACGCATCCATAATTGAACAAAATCACAATCTGGGGCATGTTTGTGGCCAGTCACTCCCTTCATCTGAGAATGCTGAGGGCTCAGGCTCAAGCTCATGCTTTTGCTGCATCTACCGCATGTTTCTAACACAACTTCTTTCAAGAATAAACAGGAGAAACTTCACATTTTTGCAGCTGACTTTTTGAACTTCTCTAAAGACTTGCCTTAGATTAGATGTCATTTATACAGAAGTTCAAAGAGTTGTAAAAAAGAAAAAAAAACAGTTTGATGCCTACATTTTTGCTCTTTCTGCTTTCTTTCTAGTCTTCATTTTAACAGAAATTTGTTTAACTCTGTTTCAACCCTGGTTATAAAAAGCAAAAGGTTGGGCTTGACCAGCTGGGAGAACATTTTAATTTTGGAAGTTTTGAAAGACAACATGGTCAGTAAAATTACAAATGTGTCCCAAATGTTTGTAACGTATGTGGGCTGTTAGGTGGTAAGTGGATTATGCTGAACCACAGACACATGGAGGTGCTGGTGTAACTGTCTCTGATCTAAATTAAATTCCCCTTCCGATCATCGTCTGATCTATTTTCAAAGTATTCCCAGTGGTCTTTTAATTAGGATTATGCAGTTTTTGGACAAAATCAAAAAAATCTATGTTTTTCATAGCTTGTGTCCGAATTCCGTCACTACTCACCGCTGAGTGCACTATATTGAGGGTTCACCATTATTTGGGGTGTCCAAATCTACAGTTCGAAAATCTAGTGCCCTGTGAGAAGTGTGAAATTTCCTAGAATTCTTTACAAAAACCAGTGTGCATCAGTGCTCGCTAGATTGACGAAGATGCACCACAATGCATTGTGTTTGAATTATTCATGTGAAAAATCCTTGTATTTTTATTTTTATTAAAAACCATCCAAGTATTCATCTTCAGAACACAGTGGATTTCTAAATAATCTTGGTAAATCATTCATATTTCTTTTGTTTTTAGTTTGGTGATATTTGCTGTAAAAAAAAAAAAAAAAATCAAAGCAAGGTGTCTGAATTGCTATTAAATTCCAGAGCCCGAGCTATGCCCGCACTCTATAGTTTTTTTTTGTTTTTTTTTTTGTATTTAGGGAGTAGGGAAGGATATAGCTTTGTTTCTGCAAAGCGGCAGGAGTTAATTAGAAATTTGCCTCTGAGTTGTGGGCGGGACTGATGAGGTGTTAGCCCTCATTTCCTATCATCCCTTTGTTTATACTTGCTCCCACCACTATGTTTCTGTTACATTACCGGCAGTGTTGGGTACGTTATTTCCAAAAAAATAATTGACTACTTAGTTACTAGATCAAAATTGTAATAAAATGACTTTACTCAGTACCTATTCGAAAAATGTAATTCACTATTTGTTACTTTATTTTTTTTTCCACTAAAGTGCAAATTCTTAAGGAAAGAAGAGCTTCGCACAAACAAGATCCTCTCATCCTTCACTAAACAGGGTTCCTTTGAAAAATATATTTTTTATCTCAATAGGATGTCTGTGGTTAAATAAAGGTGAATAAATAAACTAAAAACTATATTTTTGAAGCAAAAACCTTGTGCAAGGTAAGAACATGGTTCATGACTACCAGGCTTCATTTGAATTCAGACAAGTGTGAAAAATGACAAAAATAAGTTTCAACATGTGTGGTCTGTGCCACTGCTCAAAGTCAGATGTGGAAAAAAAAAACTTTTACACCCTATATTCAACTCTGTGTTAATCTTTAACAAATCTGAAACTAATCCTGTTTATTGAAAACACAAAGAACTATTAAATGCTTCCATGTTCTTTCATGCTGAATTTATGTATTCCATTACAATGAGTTGCACCAGTCTCTCTCTCTATATCTGCCTTACAGTGGGGATCGAAGGTTTAGGCACCCCAGGTAAAATGTTATATTATTGTGCATAAAGAACCAAAGGAAAGATTGAAAAAATCTTCTAAAAGGCATCTGTTTATAGATGAGACATTCTTTTAACATGTCAAAAAAATGTTAGGCTTTATTTCCGTCATTTACACTTTCAAAATAACAGAAAACAAAATAATGGTGTGTGCAAAAGTTGGGGCACAGTCTCTCAATTCTTGTTTGAGGTATCGTCATCCATTCTTTTTTACAAAAGCCTTCCAGTCTTTTTAGGTTTCTGGGATGTCTGTTACACACTTTTTTTTCAGGTCTATCCATAGATTTTCAATGATGTTGAGGTCAGGTGATTGGGAAGGCCACTGCAAAACCCTCAGTTTCTGCTTCTTAATGTAAAACATAGACATTATAGAATAAAGACATACTTAGAAATGCAATTTTAATACTATTTTTTTCTTCTTATATGTCCTCCATAATCAGAAAAAAGCCTGAAGAACACCTTAAAACTTCACAAACACCATTTTCATTGGAGTGGGTCTTTAAGCAGCAGGTGCTAAAAGTCTAATCTAAACGGTCAATAAGTTATTAGGGTCCTTTAATATAAAACAAACTGCCTGTTGTTGTAAATAAATATTCTCAAGAAGATAAATTCATCAGGAAGATTACCAAAAGTAGATTCAACAAAAACCTTTTTTTAAAGTTAAGGCAGCAGACGCTCAAGTGTTTGGAAATGCATAGCTGTACCGTATTGGCAGAATTCCTACAGTTCTCTATCAATACAGCTCTCCCGCAGTTGTTTGATTTTCTTCTCTGCTTTTAACTGGAACGAGGAGAAATGGGTGGGGGTGGGGGGTGGACAGTGAAGCTGTCCTGTTCCTGAGTAAACGCAGAGGGTGAACAGGCTTAGTAAATTTCAAAGTCACCCAGCCGGCTTAATGGCTCTCCTAAATGACTCAGCACATTATTTCTGGTTGTACAGTGGTCCATTACACAATGCGTTACCGGACCCGGACAGGATTTGCTCTCGCTTCCTTTCTGTCCTTGTGGCTTGGGCCTGGCATGTTTTCAACAAACCACTTGAGCCTGAATGCAAAATGAAGTCCCAGGGCTGTAACTTCAGCAGCGCTCCAGCCTTTTTGCTCAAAAAGCCTTGGTCCTGCCGGTGACCCTTCACTCCAGAAGCTCTGATTGCAGGGGTGATGCCTGACGGTGTAATACAGGGATGAGGATAGAAGGAGGCAGAGAGGAGGAGATGAATAGAGCAGGAGGGAGCAAGAGAGAGTAATTAGTGGTGCTCCACAGCATAATCCCTGGGAGACGAGGCCCATCAATCATGCTACTAATCCTTTGTTTCTCAATAAAGATAACCATGCTGCAGGGAGTTAACATTTTCTTAATAAGTCATCCTAGTATAATACACCTGAAAGGCCAGATTGGCCCAGAATCCCCCTTATCCTTTATGTATGACATTGAGTTGATAAGAGGACAAGCACCTTATCTTTGCCATTTTGGTGGAAATGGTGTCGACACAGGTAGAACAGAGGTCAAGGTTAACTAAGGTTGTCTGGTCAAGCCAATGGCAGACCTGAAGAAGTTAGTATTTGAATGTTAAAGCCACTACTCCTATGTGCTCTGAATTGAGTTCTGTTCGGATGACAAACTTTCTAAAACATTACTTCCATAGTTCCTTTATAAGTGATAAGTGGGTACGTATATTTTAAGTTGCAGCAGCTAAAAAATGCAAAATGTAAAAAAACAATCTGAGTAAGTCACACTTTTGGGAGAAATATTTTCCGCAAAATATGGGAACAAGAATTAATATTTCATCTTGAAAGGTAAGTCAAAATGGCAAAATAAATAAAAATAACACTGAATGCTTCACAGCTTTAATGCTACATACACAGAGCGTGTAATGCACATTTAAGAATCTGTTGATTGGGCATTCCTAAAGGCACTTTTAGCACTTTTAACTGGACTGTTGCTACCCAATGCAAGTGCATGTCTCCACCAACAGTTGGAAGAGGCTTTGTACGAAATATCCACGGGATGCAAATCTGGTGAATCTTGATGCTTTTTCTTTCACAGCTCAATTCCAATTCATTAAAGACTTTGTGTCTTAGAATTTCAACCCGGGAACAAAGCGCAAATATTAATTTCTCCTCCATGATTACATTTTTAAATGGTTGATACTTCGATGAATTGAATAGGACGCCACCCATACTTCACTACCAAATCTGAGCCCCTGATTGGTAAAAATTCAATTGATTTAACTTTCAATGCATATTCAATGTCTTGCTCTATATGCATGAGTTAAAGAATTGCAAAGCGACATACATGCCCATTTTCAATTAAACGTCTCTTTCGAAGTAGGTGCTTGAACGCACATTGCTGAGGCCAGTTTAAACATAGCATAACACATTCATGCGTATTTATCTTCATGAAACACAGAAGGGAATCTAGTATGTTAGCACCACATATGAACAGCTGTTTAAATAAATACTGCATAAGGAAAAAATGAACACGTCAACTGAACCTTTTATCTCACTTCAAATCACTAAATCTATTGAATTCTTCATTGTCTGTGTCACTTGGGGACAATTCCACCAAGCCCAGCAAGGGACTGTGCTGCGCTTCTTCCTGCGTTGCTGCAAGTAGCAAATACTGATACAAACATACAGTGCCCTCTAGTGGTTGTTGCTATTTTTTTTTTTAAATCACAAATAAGTCGTACCTGAGAACAAGTCTCACTCCCGGCCAAAATTTGCAAAAAAGGCGACTTGTACACTAAAAATATGTTAGTCAGATATGCATTGGATGCCTCTTTATTCCAGTTTCTACTCATAATTTTTAGACTTTTATTCTTGATCCTTTGGTTTACTCAGACAATAAGATTATCTTATCTGTGGTCATTTAGCTTTTTTGTGTATCTAAAGTATTTTTTTTAAGGTTTTGGCCGAGGTGAGCATCACAACAATCAGCCTTGTCAATGTGCTAAGCTATAAATGTATTTATTACATTTATTTATTTATTTGTACCTAAACCCAATTGGTTCTGGTCCTTTTGTTGCTTTGACATTCATGCTGCTATTTTTGAATGAGCTTACACCAGGTACCAGACAGACGGCGTCTCTGGAAAACATGCTAGAGATTGACTAAAAAACAAACAGGCAAATAAAAAAACTACGCACACTTTTTTACCTTCCCAAAGTTCCTCAAACATCCTTTGAAATGCTTTATGAAAACAGCATCAGTAATGCTTGAGTTACAACACTGATGGATCCTAGAAAGAAATGGTAAATATTCCATAAGCAGAAGCCAGATCACACATTTATTTTTAATGTTTTTGCAGATGCTTTAATCAGAAGCGACTGCTCAGTCCAACGATGGTTAGAGCATTTACCTCACTACAATGAAGTACAAAATCCTGGTTGCAGGATTCATGTTTCTCATCTTCACCATACAAGTCCAAAACCATCTCTACTGGGTTGATTGAAGAGGCTAAATTTCTCTGTGTTTGTGTGTTTATGAAAGTGCGGGGCTGACAACCAGTCCAGAAGAAGACTAATGTTGTTGTTGTTCAGTACAAGTTGTCCATCACAACATTATCTTCTGTGGTATTTTACTTTGAGAGGTCAAAGTGGTATTGAGACATGACAGATAGGACCAGAGGCTGAGATAAAGTCAAAGAACATGAGTTAAATATGACTGGGAGGGTGACCTGTACAGTTTATGCTGTCCTGTAGCTAAAGCACAATGACTGAACCCACTTCCATAAGTTGAATAAAAGCTTGCTGATATGGTAGAAAAGGAATATTTTTTTTTCTGAGGTTTTAATCGCAGGATGTGGCAAGTGGCTAAATTAAATCTGTGTGAACATTTAGTCGAGGACTAATGTGGGAGTTTTGCAGACTCCACCTGCATATTCATAACGCACCAAAACTTAATGGCACTTACACACGTAGACTGAAGGTCTAATTGCAAGCTGTACCTTTAAGGCATCTTCTGTGGTATAATATAGAGCAAGAGTTAGTTGAAATATTTCTTATGACAGCCCAAAGGCGCAGCTTCAAGAATGAGCCATCCTTCTAAGGAGCATAAAGGGATTGCCAGAAGGCAAATAAGATATCTCTTTGCTTCGAAGACTTGCGACTAATCTTCATATTTTCTATTGAAATAACAGCATTTCCTTGAAAGGGCCCATGTGGATGACCCTTGTAAAAACCAACTCAGATCCAAATTGAAAGAATTCACAAGTGACCTTGAAGTCATCACTGTGTCCAATTCACTCTTTTTTCCCCCTGATCTCACGCAGACAAGATCCATCCATCATGGTTTCTTGTTCACCTTTGTCTCAGAGACGACTTGTTTTTTTCTGCTTCCCATTTCTTGTTCCTGTTTCTCCATCATCCCCCTTTTCTATCATTGTAGCCATCTCGTGGTGCTGCCATGCTTCAAGGTCAAGAGTGCTTAGCTGGATATTGAAGAGACAGATGGGTATAGAAATGGAGTGGGATGGCAACGCAATGCAATTATAACCCGCTGTCCGCCGTGCACCCACACACACAGCTGAGCAAGACCAACAGAAAGCCAAAGAGGGCAAAAAAACGAAAGACAAGATCACTGCTATCTCCGAAACTCTGCAGAGACAATCTAATATCAGTGTGAGTCCACAACAGTTAGAGCATGCAGACGCTCATGTACAAACAAAGGCATGTGTGCCTCTACACACATGGCACTGAGACTGTCTGATAGGAATTGTAATGGCTCATTAAAGCACCAAAGTGATCCTGTGGATGGCACCAGGAGGAGGAAAACAGAGTGAATGATTGATACAGTGATAGAGAGTGTGCTCCTTCCACCAGCCCATTAAAGGGTGATTTAGAGGGACAGCGGAGTGCAACCAGAATAGGAAAGAGGCTGCCTTCTCCCCATTCCAACCTACTCTGTGACTGATTGAGACTGTGCAAGAAAATGACTGTTTTTCACCATCGTGAGATCTCACAACAGTGAGATCATGTCATCATGTCATCATGTCATTTAGGAGGGAGCGACCGCTCAGGTAACAGCAGTGACACAATAACGAGTGCTAATTAGGGACCTGCGACTCCCGGCAAGCCTGCTTAATTGTGTTTCAGCGTGTCGTATGAGTTATGAGAGGCACAGGCTCATGTTGTGGCTCTGACAAATCGAGCCCAAATGAAACTGAATAGTGGCTGAAACACACTTGATCAAGGCCTGCTGTAATTTGGACAGATTGGATGGTGTTCAGTCTCAGTAATGGTCATGGACCGAGGCACATTCACTCATTTCATCAGTTCCACATCAGAAGTCTCACACTTACTACATGTGTGTGTCATTGGTGCTCTGTGTTCCTCTTTGGAACGTAGAATCAGGATTGCTTACTGCTCCAAAATAACATTGTACTGTCAACTCAAACTGAAATCAGATTTTTGTGTGTGTTGCATAATTTAAAAACTGTTTCACTTTCCCTAGCATAAACATATTTGCCCAATGTTGGACACTTGCCAAACATTTCTGACAAGAGTATTTCATGTTTATGTCTTCACAATTTATGGATGAAATGAAGCATTTAAACATAGTAATAATGCAACTCAAAATTATCCTGAAATGAAATTTAACAAAACTTTATTAAACTCCAATTTTAAGGACTCAAAATGAAAAATTATCGATATAAACATGTCTTTGCAGCCTTTGGTAAATGATTGGACCTTCAAGAAGAAAGCGCAGTTTGACCTCAAATATCACAAAAAAAATGTTTCCAATGGATTTATTCACACACTGTCACTGAGGTTACCACCACAAATTCACAAAATTTCACAGAAAAATAGGACATTTTATGAATGGTTTCTCCTTTTCCATCATTTGAAACATAAAGGTTTTAACTAAAAGTTGAAAATAAAAAAAATGTATTTGTTTTTCTGATTCAAGAATGATGTTGAAATTAAAGTTCGGCTTGAATTTTTTAAAACATGCATTTTTTTTTTTTCAAAACATGCATTTTTTTTAGCCTTGACTAGCTTCCCTCTACAGCAAGGATGACCATCAGCTTGACTAGAAGTCAATCTCGGTTTGAATAAAGTAAAACTAGTGTCTGCTCATTTATCATGGAAGTTACGATCTAAAAAAAATCTTTGATGTGTGAAATACACAAAGTAATGCCTTTTTTTGTTTTTACACATATTCTTGATGTTTTAAGAAAGTAAAACTCCTCACATTACACTTCCAACACTTTTCTTAGACACGGCATCGAGGAGACTGATTGACAATGGGCAACAGCCATTCAGGACACAGAACACAATGCACTGTTGAAGAAAGATTAACAAAACAAATAAAATTCCAAAATTGAGATCACGAAAACCACAAAACAAGTGAGCCGCGTTATAGTAAGGGACCACTGTATGGATGAAACTTGTTTCATCTTTCAGGAATAAACTTTTTGAAAGATGTCGTCATCCTTTGGTTTTAGCCCTAAACAGTTACTTTATTGATCTTGTATTTGTGATTGACTGAGCCTCCTTTAACAAGTATCCACTTGAATCTTAGAAAATATTTTGACAGAAAAACGACATGAGAGTTGCTGCCATTAGAGATCCTAAAAGGAGTGTCAGCTGTGGTTACTCAGTTGTGACCGTTCGCAGGAGGGAGTCCCACATGAGTCCACACGATTGTGGACAGGAGAAGCAGCGGTGCTGTGAAATGGAGCCCAGCTCATGCTGAGCCAATTGAGTCAGGAAATGGGGGTCGGTGTAGGGTCATGGCGCCCGAACTCAGCAATCTGAGGATTTTGTATTTTCCACAATTACTTGCCCACCACCTACCCCTGCCGCCCCTCACAAACACTCACACAAGTGCACATGCACCACACCTTCCAGTCTTTTATCCCCCCAAGGTGGGACCGTGATATCAACCAATCTGTTTCAACCACCCCCCCATAACTCCTACAGTCACAGCCACACCACCCCAGGTCCCTGCTGTGTCTGACTGCAGCCAGTGCAGAAGCAGTTTCGCAGAGGGACCGGAGCTTTCAGTCAGTCAGGGGAAGAAAAGCTGCGGACATTAGGAGCTGTCAGCCTCTCAGTTTGACCCAAATGTGTGTTTTTCCAAATGCAGACGCCATTGATTCCTTTTCAGCCCATTGAAAGCCCCTCACCACAAGTTTGATATGTTTATGTTTGTTTAGAAGTTATGAGAGGGGCTGTGGGCAGTTTTGCAGGATAACAAATCAGGAACAGCGGTAGCTCCATCTCTGAACTCCCCTCATTTCAAAGTGAAATGTGCTGAAAGTCATCTGACCAATGAGGCGAGTGTAGAGGCAGAAATGGTGACTTTATCCAGCAGGAGGCAGAGGGGTTGAAGGCATGTCATTGCTGGCTACGCTTTGAATTTCTAGGAATTTTAGCATTTACTTCACAACCTCTGACAATGATGCATATATTTTAAAGTCTGGCAACCTTACCAAATTGACACAAGCACTAAATTTAAATATGTTCAAGAGGGAAAATGAGGGGGAAAATAGTTCAAAATAGTTCTTTCTTTTTTACCTGGATTTACAGATATTTGTGATTCCTCTAAAATGAATGTCTGAAGGTCACTAGAGTGACATTAGAGAACTGGATGAATGCAACTATTTTCATGAAAATTGCATTATTTATTTTCTTGGATATGACGCATCATGATCAGTTTTCCAGTGGTTATAATGATATACTAGCAATTCACGAACTCTTATCTACAATAAGGTAAAACCTCTGTAAATGCTTGCCCTGACCTCTTGTGGAGGGCACTCCTCTGCATAATGCTTGCACATTCAACCTCCCAAAATAATGGACTGCATCAAATGCATTCATCATTTCTGTTCTCTTTTAGCGTAAAAACATACTCTTCCTGACATACTGGACTGAGCACTGGGAGAAAACAAATGCACGCCCATAAATACTCATTCTACACACTCACTAAACACTCAGTAATTATGTTTGTCAGATTAACCATTCTTCTTCTGATACCTTTTTGCTCTTGCTAAGTTAATTTTTCATTATATTTTTTTCTTTAGTCCATTTTTTTAAAGTTTTAAACTGGCCAATCAGATGCCTTGATAAATGTAGGTGGTTTGACAGAATCTCTGCCCACTTTCAGTGGAAGGGGTGTGGTCTTTTAACAAGCTCACTTCTGATTGGAGAGAGTGCATACCACAGAGGTGTAGATTTAGACTGAATTGGTCCAATAACTGCTAACTGAGAATTTCTGGCTCCAACATGGCAACGGCCATATTGTGAAAAAATTGTGATTAACTTAATTTTGTTGAAACAGAAAGGAAGTCCTTTTCTATGGGTAACGTCACACTCACTCGGTCCAGTCCTCAGTCCTTTGATACAGTCAATGGTCTGAACTCTTAGAAATATTTACTTCACTGAGACCAAAAAAGGTCTGTTTATCTAAACCATGCTTTTTTTATTTTCTGTTTTATTTTTTTCCAAATACATAATACCTGTTAAATAATACCTTTTACGTCACGTAATGTATTACTTTGTTATTAAAAGTTTAATACCACAACATAAACTTGTGCAATGATTTGGCCAAGCACATTTCTAACAAACAAGCAGTTTGAAAACTTTGAAGCAATAATTTTATGATTTAACATAAAAGGTTTTGACTCACTTTGTTTTCTCTTTACATTTTGCTCTGAGTGCCCGTGAGTTCTAGGCTATCTGGAAAGCTTCTTCTTTCCAATTGAGGTTTTCTAATCATATACTCTTCCCTTACATTATTCTATAAAGTAGAACCGAACATTTTAGCCTCATTGACAGACATTCAGACAGAAATTCTGAAATGCATGCTAAATAATTCTATTTATTGTAAATCCACAATCCAATATCTAACCATGCAAAGAAAAGCTGCACCTTTGCTTCATCAGCATAACCATAATTTCGACATCTCCTCTGTGGAAACCATGAGCGAGGCGAAGAGAGGAGGCACACGGCAGGGGGAAGCATCTTTGGAGGCGATGAAGCAGAGCTCAATTTGGACATCAAACATAGAGGGAAAGATGTGAAAGCGGTGGCATGTGGGCCTGAGATGTCAGGAAGGAGCGCTGTCCTGACTCCATTTCCAGCCCTCCCATGGGAATCCCACGCATGTTGCAACAATGTGGCAACAGACTCCTTTCCATTACCCTCGAGGCTCTTTACCCTCAATCTGCTCTCGTCTCCAAAACTGACAACTTGACTGTATTGAACTTGTTCAAAGGCTTTCTGGGTTCCTGGAAATGCCCTGTGGATTAGAAATTAAACATTTCTGTGCCTTTCAGAAACTTTGAGAGTGGAACAAAGACACCAATCTATGAGGAAACATTGTTTTGAAAGTCTAATTGCAGTTTATTTGTCGGCGTAACCCTCAGTTCCAGTTCTCTGGTTTGTTCAGAATTTAATCCAGTGATAATTTTCCTGAAATACAACAAACCTTGGTGTTCCTGTTGGCACATGACTGCATGCATTCATCTGTAACTGTGCTGTACAGAGAAGGAAGCAGATCTCTAAGCTTTCTAATGATTGGTAGGTCATGGATTCCAGATTGGAGTGAATATGGAAAAGATCTTTATCCTTCAGCAGAGTCAAGGTCACCACTGATACCCCCTGCCCCCGCTATGCTTACTAGGAAGTTTTTAAAAGGTGTAAATTACACCTGCTTCACTAATCTGCCTTTCACAGCAGTTCCTGTGCAAGTTGTATTATTTCTTATCCTTTCTCAAACCATGAAATATTAAACCACAATCTATCTTTCACTTAGCACCAGCTCTCCCAAACATATAGAACTGACCCTCTAATTTAAATACGAAAAGTCTAAATCAAACATATTTTCCTCTTGGTTCTATTTTTCTTCTATAATTCAATGTCCATGTTAGGTAAGGGTTTTTCCAAAGTGAAAAGTCATTTTCTGATTAACTTCCTGCTTCCAGTCTTCCTGGATGTGATGACCTCCAGAGATACCTTAGCCTAAAGCCTGTCGGCGCTCCTCCAGCAAACGCTCAGCTGCATTCCTGTTTTCTCCCCCGTTTGACTGGTCACGGCGGACAAGAGACGCACAGGATCTCAGGAAGGCAGCTGAAAATGGCGTTTCACTCAAAAGATAACAACCCATTTCTTCAAACAAAGAAATTCAAACTTTTTGCTTAGACAGATTTTTATAATTGTATTTATCGGTATATATTTTAGATCACTTTAGCATGTTTTTTTGTGTTTGTTATGATAACAGATGTTAATAAAAGCTTATAAATGTATTATTATAGAATGCCTAGTATAAACCTGCAAATTATTTGAAAATGTACATGGCAACACAAAGATCATAAATAGCTCACCCAGAATGGAAATTCTGTTTAAATCCTAACCTTTCTTTGTTTCTGGTAAATCCTTGTCTGGATTGTGAAAGTGTCCAAAACCTCATATTTCTATTTGCAGTATTTTAAAAAGACGAGAAAAAAGAAGGGCAACGAGAGTCTCAAAAAACTGAAAAAATTCTATCAACTTAATATAAGGAAAACGAACCAAAATAAACAAATCGAAGCTTTTCAGTAGTAGAACCAGGAATAGTAAACTCCTTCATAAAATGTTGAAGCTGGAATCTAAAAGTGTGTCACGGTCATGTTTACACGACAACCTGACAGCCTTAATTGGGGCCATGAGAATTTCGAGACTCTGCAAAGGCCTCAGGGGCCAGACACAGTTGAAAAATGCCTTCCAAACATCTCCCAGGAGAAGTAGGTCAGTCTACCTTGAGGTGCTTCAAACTGACCTGAAAGCCTGGCTGTGTTGCATTCAGGCCACTTTCCCTCTGCGGTTTCATGGAAAGGATTGAAGGAACTGAAAATGTGTTGGAGAATTTTTGCAAAGATATTTTTGCAAAAAGTTTTAAAATGTGAAGATCAGTTTCCGTTTGAAGGGACCAGTACCTCCATTGACTGAGCTGTCACCGGCACCTTGATGAACATGTCACCTCGGCGACTGACAGGCTGCACCGGCACCTAATGCCATCACTGTTCTTGAGCCACTCGCGTGATTTACCGCCCTGATCGCTTCGCTTGTCCTCATCATTTTTTAAAAGCTCCTGAAGTGTCATTTCCTGTGCTATGGTTGACTTGAATCTGAGGAAATGAAGCCTGAGAGAGGTGAATTATTTCCCACGGTGACTTTAAGACTAATTGAGACCATTACAATTGCAGCGCGGCAAAGAGAGCTGACTGCAGAGGCAGGCACAGACTCGTAGTGAACGCTCAACCCCCACATGCAAATGAGAGGCAAAACTGCACCCTAATTTGTCTGTTAACCTTAAATGTCAAGGTGAAACTGCTGGTGAAATGGAAAAGGTTGAATGTAAATTAGTGGTGGACTGAAAAAAAAAAAAAAGAAAACATGCTTTCATGACCCCAATCTGTAGAGTACGTGCTCCTTGTTTAGATTTTGCTTTCTAAATGGGTTATCCCTAATTATAAGCAACCCGAGGGCAAATTGGATGGTTAGTTCATTCTCTTTACAGTTCACCATGCAAGTGTATTTGTCTGTCACAGTTCACTTGCAAAGGCACTGACATGCATCATCTTAGTTTACTGCAGGAAGGGCCTGGAGAAGCAGCACCGCCGCATCACCATCTTGCATGGTGGCGAATAAACTGCACACCCTCCGAAATGGGATCTGTGCAGTCGTGCCAGCAGATAATACATGGAAGGCTGTAAAGAAGATTTCATCCCTTTGAGTGTGAGTGAAAAAATAGAGAAAAGAATGAAGGACAGAGCAAAATGGAGCCCAAATCCCCTGAGAATAATGTAGAGATCTGCCTAACATAAGATCCTTGTGGTAATGCAATTTAAGTTGGAAGGAAAAATGTCAGGGTAATCTCATCAGTCCGTCAGAGAGAGGGATGTCAGACGTAGCCTGTGGCAAGCCTCCAGCATGGGCCGCTTGTATCCTTCACCGTGCAGCTCTCTCCTCGTTTGCTTCCCTTCTTTCCATATCACAACGTTTCTGCATTGTGCCACCATCCCGCGTCAATAGCTCTGCAGAGCATGCAACACAATCCGAATCGTAAGGATAAGAGCTGTGGAACATCAGAGGCAAAGGAGCACGTATACACAACAAGATGCATAAGAGGTGACTCGCCGTCCTGTCTCAACCATTGACGGATTACGCCTCAGGTAGCAAATGCAGAACGCCGTCAGGTCATCAGTGTATGCATACAATAAAGTCCTCAAAGGAAGGATGAAATGGCATTCAAGAAAATTCATCTGTCAGTTGTTGCATTGAGGCTTTGGTGCATGGAGATGGGATCACTAAATCACTGAACCGTATAAGCTCCAGGGCATGGAGGGGGATGCTATGAAATCTCTTAAACGGAGTGGAGGTTTTAGGTGGGGGTACTCTTTCAAAAAAAACAGCACACGGGGTTGAATCAAATTTGAAGTCTTTATTTGCAGAATTAACTTTAGTCGTCTTTGGAAAAAAAATCCATAATTTGGGCCAGAATTTTCACATGTGACATCTGAGGATGTTTGATGGTGTGGAAAAGTGTCTGTACAGCATTTTAGAATGGACGATGGGGCCAGATAGCATCGTGTTGATTCAACCTGACACCTCAATAAAAGTAGGTGGTTCTACGTCCAACGTTAAAAACATTTGACAGATTTTGTGTAGCCCGCTTTCAAGTGCTAAGGGTGTAGGCTTCCAACAAGTTCACTCCTGATTGGTGAGAGGAGTTGCCAAAGGAAAGTTGACTCATACGGACTCAAACCAATCACTGCTTACTGATAACATCAAGCTCCAACATGGAGTACACCAAATCATGAAGAAATAGCGACTGAACTGACTTCATTTGGTGGATGACATCACACTAACTCCAGTTCTCTGACACAGTCAATGGGCCCAACTAAGGAGAAGGTCAACTTTAGTCTTGTGGAAAGCGACTCAAAATGGGTTAATTATTACAGATTAAACCATCTAGGGCCACATTCTATGTTTTCTGATTAACTTTCAGGAGTTTCTATTGAAATATGGATACTTTTTTAGACTTCTGTTATAATTTAACACTAAGCTGCTTGATGTAAAAACCAAACAACACTGAGATTCTGGAAAACAAGTTAAACTCACGCTTTAAATTTCTTTGATTCAGATTCTGAACAATCCCCAACGTTGACACTTGATGATGTCCTAGAGTGAAACAAGGGTTTCTTTCTGACCATTAATGTTATAGATTTTAAAGACTTCAAATTTAGTTTGTTATTAACAAGGAGGTTTAGGGAGCCAAGCTGGCTCATTTTCAGAAGTTGTTTTCAGTAATGGGTTTGGATAAAATGAGCATTGTGTGAAATGAAACGGTTTGAGCGCTAATCTAGTCGGATTTATGGGATTGTTCCAGTTCTCCACAGTTTCTGAAGTGCAGCAGGGGTAGATCAGAAGATCTGTCCAACACTAAAAGCATGGAACAAACACAGATGAGTTTGTGGCCGCAACTTGTAAAAAAGATAAAGCATGTAAATGAAAGAAGAATGGCTTTGTGTGGAAAACAATGAGACTCTGTTAAGGAGTCATAGATACAAGCAGACCTTTGTCAGCTTCTATAAATCAAAGGAGGTTTCCGAGTGAATGCACAGACCTGCACCAGTTAAGTTTGGCTTTCTGTGTCCCAAACTAAATGTGATAAAAGATGATTCATGCACTGACTGCCCTCCAACCTCCCACTCATGATACCTCAGTAAAAATTAAGCAATCAAACTTTCACACATGAAAAAGTTGGAATTTCTCTTAGTTAAATTCCAGCACAGGTTGTGTTTGCTTCATGCATTTCAATCACATCATCGAACTGAGGGGTCAGAAAAATAAATTTAGTTTAAAAATCAAAATTCTAATATAAAACCTAATTTCAGTGTTTTGTTTGTAGTATAACTAAAAGGAGATTTAATGTTGCATCAGAAAATTTGAACAGCTTTTGATGACAATAATGTGTAATGAGTGTTATGCAAAGGACCTTTCTGCTATCAAGATGAGGATAAGTCCCCCCATATACTGTCAGAGATTAATATTCCTTTACCTCCAAGAAATAACTGAAACAATGTCCAAAGTCTACAGTCCCAGTAAACAATTCCACCTTTTTTAAAATACTTTTAAGTTAATCTTTGGAGATCTACAAAAGCAAATTTCTGTGGGAAAGAAAAAAACTGTCATTCCAGAATTAGAGGGCATTTGGACTTCAAAATTCATTAAAAGTAAATATTAACATTTCTGATTTTTGAGCTACATATTCTTTAATAATGGGTAATATACTATCAAAGGCTTGATTGGCTCAGCTTTAAGATTAATTGTGCAATTTTGATTACATTATTTTGATGATTACAAAACCCAGTGAAACCCTGTTATCAATTTTTGCAGTTAACAGGTTTGCAAATCTGTAATATTAGCTGTCTCTCAGGAGTAAAAAACTAGTCGTTTCGCTAGCTGTTACTGATGACCAAGAGGAGAAACTTACTGATGTAAATAAATAAAAATAAAAATCATTGTCTTATTCGGATAATATAGGTAACAGGGTTGCATAAGGTGTAGTGAGACACTCAATCTTGGCTAAGTATGGTGTACAAATATGAAAATTTGAATCTAGGACATCCCTTTGCTTTACTCATTCTTTTAGAAAACTCTGATGATGTGAAGTTCAGAATATCCTGTGATTCTCTGCATTATCCTTCGTCTACCATGCTAAGAAGGGACACACGTTCCACATATAAGTATTATTCAAAATATTTGGTTTATTATAACAAATGTTCCCACAGTTACAAGACACACCAATGAAACAATTAATACCAAAAAAAATACTCATTTTAATTTAATAGTTTTAATTAAGGTTTAATTTGGACATTAGGAGTGTGGGACAAGGGAAAGTGGTGTTTTAGGGGATTCCAGACTTCTTTGGTATTTCAAAAAAACAATGTTTAAACAATTTCTCTATTTTCTCTTAGTTTTTAGATTTCTTCCCCAGACACATGTGTTTTGTTAGACATACGTGTTTTAGTATTTTGTCATTTTTTTTTGATATTTTGGGTGAAATGTATAATGTCCTTCAATTTTGAAATTAAGCTTAAATGTTGAAAACTTCCATTTAAAAAAAAATAATAACAATCACTGCAAATGACTAAACTGTAGATAAAGGCATCAATCTACTCAGAAATCTCCTATTTGTGAAAACCGTTGTGATGTGACACATGTTGAATAGAAAACTTGACCAGAGCAAATGAACTAAATGTCTTGAGCGAAGTTATATTTGTACTTTAGCTTAATTGGACCTGCAGGTTCTGCTTAGTCTGTTGGAAATCACACCTTCTGTTGGTCATTCTCATTTTTAAATACATTTATTAATAAGTTTGTGGTTTAAAAATCTATTCTTGTATGAAAAGTACAAGTATTTGTTCTTGGGTTGAGATGACTTCAACAGAGGAATCAGTGCTTTATGAATCCTTTCAATCGGTTGTGACATGGACATGCGTTCCTGTTTCCTCTTGTGCAGGATAACAAGAGTTAATCTGACATCATCCATGGGATTCTGAGAAGTCAAAATGATGGCTGAAGCAGGACGGATGCATTGACCACAGTTTACTTAGTCCCTCTCAGCAGCATTCTAGAAACAGCAACCAGGTAGAATAAAGTTTCAAGGTCAGTTGGGCCCATCCATGGGCCATCTATTGTCATTCAACATAAAAAGCCTTTAACTGTAATTTCAATTCAAATAAAATCAAAACCATTTTCCACACTGGACATTTATTAATGACAAGAGAATAAATAAATATCAGTCAAAAAGACCATTGGAGTCTGACTTTTCAAGATATGAATCAATTGAACTTTTTTTTCAAATTTTAAAACCAAAATTGGTCTTTGGTTTTGTGGAAGCTGCATCAAATTAAAAACAAGACACACTGGATTAGAACAAATCCTAACTTCAACATTTCAACATATCCAGTTTGCTTGTTTTTTTATTGTAAATTAGAGCTAATAAACTGAGCTCAAATACACTTAAATGACTTTATGCCTCAGCATATGGTTAAAAACATTAGGCACAATCTGCTTCAAACTGTGTGAAGTCAGAGGTTAAATCACAACTTTTTTTTTCCCTCCACGGTGGCACTAAAATTATTAAACCTAATGTATTGCATGTCAGCATTTGTTCTTCCTAAGACGTACAACTTGTCACTTTTTTATTTTTTTTACTTTTGTGTAGTTTGTGTTTAAAAATTCATAACCAGATTTTTCGTAGTTTTAAAAGAGAAGTTTTCTTAAAAAACAAATTTTAACCAAAAAGTCTGTTAAAGCAGATTCCTTAACATTTAACTGTCCAAAACATCAAGAATAATCGAAAGCTCCAATCAGAGGAGGTTTGGGGGGGGTCCTTTAACCCCAACTAATACTTCATAACTTCTTTACATGCAAACATAATCAAGCAGAAGAAGCACAAGAACAAAAAGCCAGAACCCTGTGGCTGAAAAACAGAGAAGCTTTTGTTGTTTTCTTTCTTCTCATTTATTCAAAGCTGCAAAGCAGCAGTCTGGTGCCATCAATCTCAATCGGCCTGCACTTCCTGCGCTGCTCTGATTGGGTGTAATGATCTCCGGATGTCACTCCACACACTGACACGTTTCTCCCTGTGACCCATCTGCTTCTTTATTCTGCCACGAGCAGCCGGAGTGTTTACCATGGAGACCGGATCCTCCCACGCTGCTCCTCACCATCATCATCCATCCTCACCAATGCCTTTGTGTGTTTGAAGCCCTTCTGACGTAGCATCGCTCACAAATTTAAAAACAAAATGTTTTAATCAATTTATTGAAAGGTCATAGGAAAACAATGGTTAAACTTGACTTTTTGAACAAGTTTTAAAAAAATGTGCAAAAATATTTCTTTAGGCACCAAACAACCTTCAACTTTACTGCCATTCAGGTCAACCAAGTCTGATTTTTTGACCTTTGAACTCCCTATGCAACTCAAGTAACATTATCTGAAGGATTTCACTGGATTTCTGTTGATTGTTCTGCAGTTAAATACGTTTTTGTGCTAATCCTCTCCACCCCCCCCCCCCCCCCCCCCCCAAAAAATCCTGCTACTAAGCATTTGGAAACAAAGCATTATTTACAAAACGTCTCAACAGAAAAAAGGGGACATTGTCAAAATCTGATGAAAACATTACAAGTTTTTGGTCTAGTAAAAAAAAAAAAAAAAAAAAGAAAAGTTAAGACCTCTCACTGCTACAGACAATAGAATAAAAATAAGAACAAATGTTTAAAGCAGTAAAAGAACTAAATGTATGTGCATTAAAATGGATACAAAGTAAACGGCATAAAAATGATTTCTCTGGTTAAAAACTACCTCGATGTTTGTTTTAGATCATTAGTTTGAATCCTGAATTCTTAAAAATACCAAATCACTACAGGATAGACGGAAAAAAATACATTACCAATTCCTGAAGTTTACCAAAGTATTTATAACAGTATTCTTGTTTTATGTTCTTTTAAGTTTTACTTCTAATTTTACTTTTGTACACTGCAAAAACAGCCCCCGTAAATCAGTAAGAAATTCTTAAAATTGGGGAAAAAAAATGTTCAGCCTGTAAACTATTCTTGATAAGATTAGTTTCCTTGCAACAGAGAAAATAAGAGTGTTTTCTGGTTCTTTACTTTAAGATGCAGTTTTTTGCAGTGCACAGAGCTCTCAAAGGAACACTAAATAAAAAAAATGAATGCCAGTTTAATCAGCAACTCTTGAAATGTCAGGTAAGAAAACCTGCAATGACTTTCTGAGTCAAAGTACAAATACTTTTCCATAAGTTGATGAAATTTCCAATTAATTGTCTAAAGTTTATAAAATATTGTCTCCTGTGCACAAATCCTGTTTCATGCACTAAATAATTTTCCTCAGGCACTTGACCATTTTCCATTTCCTGTGTGCATAATATCATTTTTTCTGTGTACACCAGAGTTTTACTAATGTGCAACAGATTATGGTTTGTTTGAACCAATTCATTTCCCATATGCTCCAGTCCGACACAATTATTTCCTGTGTGCAACAGATTATTTCTTTTGTATGTCCAATCTTGTCCAATGAGCACCAGATTTTTCCTGTATGCATTCAATCATTTCCCATGTGCACCAGAGCATGTTTTTAACATTCATTGATCATTTCTCATGTGCATCACATCATTATAATCTCTCTTCTGACACTAGAATATTTATTGTACCATCTGCACCAAATCATTTCTCAAGTTTACCAGATTCTGTTCACACTGCAACTGACTGTCAGAATTTTGATTTCTCTGTTTATTATTTTAATAATTAAAAAAAAAATGATATTACTGGAAATTTCTGCCTTGAATCAATAGGAAAAAAATCAGATTTTCCCTTATCTGAATAAATCGCGCTGTAAATAGCCCTTTTCCAAAGTGTGATGTTCAATGACAAACCTTTTGCTGTTTCCAACTCAAAGTTAAACCTTTACAAATCTGGATAAATGCAATTTTCTTCTAATCAGATACCAGACATGTTTCTGAGATTAGGAGGGAAGCATTGACACGGTAAAGAGGCCAGATCTTTGTCAACTAAAACACCAAAGAACCCACATTAACAAGAGCAAAAGTGAGCCCACCCACACGTGGAATTAGTGAAACAGCAGCTCCAGGTTGGTGATTAGGAAGTCTTTCAGTCAGATGACACCATCACATTACGTCAGCTTTTCCTTCTTGACCTGATGGAGTGAACAGTGGGCTGGATCAGTGACACGGGGAGACCATCAGCCCCAACACCTGAGGCAGTGATCAGATAGAATGGATTTATTGTCCAGCTTAAACTCAAAACGGAGCTGGAGGCGTCTGCAGACACAAAGTGCTGCATCGGGGTCAGAATTTCAAGCTTCTCAGATTTCCTATCTGGAATGAAACGTTCTGAATTAAAAAAGCTAAAAATGCGAGAACTTTGGAGTAAGAAGTTACAAATACAAAAAACCCTCCTGGTAGAAAATGTATTGATGTTCCTTTGATGAAGAAGAATAAAGGAAATCATTAAAGTTTGTCATTTTTACTACTTTTAAGACAAAAGATCATAATTTCTGAGATAAATGACTCAAATAAAACTAAATTTGACATCAGTTCTCTAGTGACATCCGCTTTAATTGGTTTCATTAGATGTGTCGAAATTTATGGTTCAACTGTTACACGTCTGACCATGCAGAACACCTGCAGATCTTTTTGAGACAATATTTGTCATCAGATGTGCATAATTTCATTTAGCACCTCAAAACCAAACAGCATTAGCCTTAAAGAAGTTGCAACTTGAGACTGTTTAACGAAGGGGAAATGTGCTTAATATATAAATATATATATTCCACCTAATAAATCCCTTTTCGCCTACGGTGCCATGCAGCCCAGGGCCGGGCCTGGTAAAAAAGCGTATGCAAGTATACGTCATTTACCATTTAAATCAAATATTGATTTAGATGTTCAAGTGTCCCATTTAAAATTGTAGTTTTTCAAATGTCAGGTAAGCTCCTCTCCCTGTTTGAATCATTTTTGAATATCTTTTGAGTTTTGTTTGCTGGAAAAAGAAAAGAAAAGGGTGGCATATGGATCAAAGGTGCAGGAAATAACAATCTACATGCAAATTGTAGCATAATTATTAATTTATCTAAAAGGAGCAAGAAGCAGTAGGCTGCAATTTTATGGGTATTTGCACAAAAAAGTTATTTTTTAAATGTACAATTTAAATTCTTGAAACATGTAATTGAGCTGATTGAGCCTAGTTCTGTTGTCTTAATCTGTATTTATCGAAGGAAGCATGAAAACCTGAAGACCTGTATCTGCTTAGCCTGACACAGAATGAAGGGCTCATGCCGTCAGTTGGAACAATCAAATAACCTGTTATTCTATCTTAGCTTTAGCAGCCAGTAGTTAGCATTTATGTAAGAAACTATCAAAGCCGAGATATCTGAGTGCAGCAGGCTGGGATCGTTTATACTGAGTTCATCATTCCACCATATTGACATCAGAGCTGCAGCAATTCTTCGCTGAAGATGGAGTGAATAATACATAAAAATACTGAAGAAAAGTAACAAAGACAGCAAACAACCCGGAGGCTTTCATCCAACGAGCATCCCTTGAGTGGTCTTCTTGATATGAACACGTGGTTCTTTGTGATTGTAAAAAACTGTGTACGCTTCTGCTGCTGAAGGTGGACATGCAGGTGCAGAGGTTAAAGACATGAGATGCAGCTTCTGATGTTTGATAGTTTTTCAGATATCAGGGGAGATGTGAGCCAGCAGTCCCTGTCTGGTGGGTTTGATCCGCGCCGCCCGAGATTGAAGATGTCAGCCGTCTGTCAGCCCAGTTTGACGCTCCGTTTGTCATGCCTGCTCCTGAACACCTGCCCTGCAAGGTGACCAAGAACAACGGAGTTGGGGGCTTTTACTGTTATCTAGCTTAGATGGGTTTTACAGCTACTTGCCAAATTTGCCCCATTTCCTCCAAATGAAATTCCGGTATAGGTTTGGTCACTTTTCCACTCAAAATGAAATATGAGCTCTCTGAGGACTGGGGGAGTAGCAGCCCCATCAAATGATTTGGCTCTCTGGTCAGTTTTTCTGTCTGCAGCCCTCAAGAAATGAAGTTCGACTGAGCATCTTCCAGCTGTTTACTGGCATCGGCTTACCTGATTTGTAAGAGAAAATGGAGACTTTCAAAAGATCTTGCTGCTTAGGTTATGTCAGCTGATCATCTACCTGGTCTCATTTGTGGTCTTTTAACCTCATTTTTCTAACTGTTGACGCTAAAAGTAATATTGTGGTTTAAATCAACAGCTGTGGTATTTGCTGATCACAAATGCACTGAAGAATTTAAAAATACTTTCATCAGAGAAGTTTTAGTCTCTTTAAACTAATTAAGTGATAAAAAAAAAGCCTCGAGTTGTGAGACATCTTGACCCTTTTCAAGTAGAGCATGTTTACACAAAAAAGACAGAACTTTCTGAAGTTTTCTTTTTTAATCTTAAGGTTTGGTCTTTTTTTACCTTTAACTCAAAGTGCACTGTTTTTAAAGAAACTGCAAAGCAGCCTCTATGCTCTATTTGTGTGTGAAACTTAATTCCCTCCGAGATGATTGTTAGAAGTTATTTATTGTGCCATTAACATGTACTCCCTGTTTGCTCACTTTCCACATCTTATAGAATTATCTTATTTTACATTGATATGTGAGGCAATGGCTCACAGAGCAGCAATAAAAAACACTTTTGTGAAGTAATGTTTCCAGCTTGGCTGCAGCATCTTTAGTTAAACAGTTATTGCTAGCTTCATAAGTCTTGGGGTAGTGGCCTGCATCTCTGACTGGAGGTGGCTGGTTCAAGTTCTCTGGATTTGTAAGATGGGTAGATTTACAGCAATGTTTTCCCACATTTCTTTACCCCACTGAGAGGCTTTTTTTAAGAAAGGGCCTTGACCCCCCTGTGGTGTAGCTGCCTTTCTGCAGGGCAGGAAACAGGGGTTCCTGTTTACATTCTGTTGCATAATGAGCTGGAATTAAATTGCATTTGTCATGTGAGATACCAAAGTAATTTTGTGTTCTGTTTTGTTCATCTGAATCTTGAACCATTGTATTTCTACCTTGTGATCAAGATGAGTATGGAATTCTCTAATTTAAACAACATGTCTGAGCATCTATAAAACTGGTTTAAGCCACCATTTTGTCAATTTTTGAAATGGTGGTCATCTGACGGCTGCTGTGGTCCTGCAGTGTAAATAGCACCAACAAATCTCTTGACGAAATAATGTAAAAGATTAAAATGACAATTAAAAAAGCAAAACAAAATTCCAGAAACCAAAAACTAAAATTGACTAAAAAACATTTTGTGAAACAAAAGTAATATCTACAAACCAAAATAAAAAAATAAAAAAAAGAAACACAATAAGAAACCAGAAAAGGTGTAGCCTATGGGACATCACTGACTCCATTTTGAGTTTTTTTTTCCAATGTGTCTTCAATGCCTGCATACTAATAAAAGTTTTATCTAGTATCGCTTCATGCCAAATAACTTTTGGTTTAAAGGATGGACAAATGTCGCCATCGAGTCAGTGAAGTCCATTAGTTCCTACCTTTTCTGGTGTGTTCTTTTGTTTAATATTTTTTAACATTCATTTTAATTTGTGGAAATGACTTTTGTTTTCCAATTTTTTTTTCTTTTTGTTTCCATGAAACTTCAGGACAAAATGCACATGAAAAAGGTACTTGTTGGGGTCAAACATTATTTTACCAGGTCCGAAATAAAGTCCTGATGTGAGTATAAGTGCCAGTCCCTTCTGAGTCTTTACATTACTGGAGTTATGGACTCTGATGACTGGTTGCACTCCTCTTGGTACTCAAGGACCTCTCCCATTATCCCTGTGTGTGTAGGAAGTCTCTGAACTAGACAATTTGAGAATTTCATCAATGACTTTTCCACAGACATTTCAAACCGTGCATTATGTCGTACATGCAGCATGTGAATGCAGTATTGTGTTAGCTCTACTTACACACTGCTGTGGTTCTCTGTGTTTCCGATTGTTAAACTACATTTAAATGACTAACATAGCTAGTTATTGTGTCCATCTTTGATAATGAGTCTTTTGCTGAGCTTCAAGCTTGTTGAATCCTACAAATTAGCAAGGAAGAAAGTATATAATTGATAAAGCTGACTGCAATTACTCATTACACACACTCCATGAGAAGCGCATATGGCACAAAACACTAATATTGTTTTGGCTGCTTTTAAAGTGTTGCACTTAATTGTCTCTTCCGAGCCAAGACAGCTAAAGTGGTGAAAACAACAGCTGAACAACATTTAGATGAGCTGGCGTAAAGAGCAGCTGCGTGGACGAGTTGCCACATTCGTCCTGAAGCTGCGCACGCATGGAGAAATACTGTTTAGGAGAAAATATTCAGAACATGGATCCAATGAAGGATAATTCATCAGAGTGGACAAAACAGTTTTACCAAGTTTTCAATTAACTAGAGTTTATTTAAAGAAGATGAAAATTGCTGTTAAATAGGAATTCCATCTGCTGTTACTCACCCAAGGTTACCCTACTGAAACAAAAACCATTTGTAAAATGTACAGCAATGCTGATTATTGCAGTTGTATTTATGGTCATTATGTTTCTCATCTTAAAACATATAAATGAGGTCTACTGGAAATAAACTTCAAATTTTCATGTTTTCATGTTGTTAACTAACTGTAGAAGATACTGTTCATTTCTTCTTGTATAATCTTGAGCTCATCTGTGTGCTTGCAGCTGTGAGAAGAAGAAAGTTTCTCCATCCTCCTACTCTCTGTTTTTCTCCTCGAACACAGCAGGAGCTGTTGCGCTGATAAGAGTTAGAGGAGTAACCATGTCAAAGGTGTCCATGTTCATAAATATAATACTTGTGCTGTACTTAAAAAATGTATCAGGATGAGTCAGGCTGCTCATCCTTTCACACAAAACTCTCATTCTTAACAGAAGAACGCTAAACCTCTTTTCCTTGTATTGGTAAACCAATGGAAAGTATAAAGTAAAAATACAGAGAAAATGTTGAGCACATGATCATATAATTTTATAAAGAGTCACTACTATTACCAGATTTTCTTACAGGATATTACCATCTTAATAAAGTCTACACTATGATAAAATTCAAGTCTTAAACTCCTTCCAATGCAGTATGTTTGTAAAAACTGTCCCAAGAAACATTTGGAATATTTTCTACAGATGTACAATGTACAGTTTTGAGAATATGGATCTATTATGTATTTATCTAAAAAATAAATACATGTAGACAAAACTGCAAATCTGCTGTCTGGATGTTCCTTCTGCCTTACTCTTTACTATAAACCAGGGCTGTGCGCATTAATATGTTGATACATTTCTGAATTAATGTAGATGAATTTGTCAACGCAATTTAGCATATTTTTGTATTTATCTCTAGTTTACTGTAAACTCTGCAACTTTCTCACTTATATTTATTTATTATTATTTATTTTTGTGACTTGTTCTCTCAAAAGTGACTAGCATCTGGTGAGTTTTTTTTTTCCTGGTTTCTCCAGAGACTTTTCTGGAGACTTAAATTTGAAAACACTTATCGTTGTTCCAATTCTGTCATCACCAACCAAGAGTGTGAGCTGCTGTGAGGCCCCGCCCACCCCAAATCAGTCCCGAGCAGTCAATGAGACAGTTGGCTCCCTCAACAGCTGCAGTAGAACAGAGGCAGATCTAAACCTGGCCACAATCAAGGTGCAAATTAATCATGCGTGTGACATGTTTGCAAAGGCTTCTGTTTCTGACGGGCCACATCTGCAAGATCTGCTAACAAGCATTTGTACTTTGACACCGATATGTCATGTTGGCTCCATCTCCATATCACTGCATAACACCTTTCCAAGTTGTAGTGGTCAACAGAGATAGATTGGTGCTTTGAGGAGTGACAAAGAATATAAAGTGTTATTTTCTTCTAAACGAGAGAACCTGCTTTTATTTGTAGTTCTGATATAGTTAGGATGTTTTTACTCACTTTGATTGTCTCTCCCACAACGTTATTTTTTTTTTTTTTTTGCAAATAATGCGGTAGGTTCACATAGTGACTTCTAATGACATCTAGGTCAGCCTGTAGCTACTTTTCTTTTATAGGAGTTTAGAAAACTGCTCCTGAAGCTGTAGTTTTTGCCATCTGAAGGTGGACCAAATCTTTATTCTGTCATGCATGTTTCACAGGACTGTTTGACGCTTGTAACACAATAAAAACTGTAATCTAGAGTCAGCACTTGATTTTACAGAGAAACTAACGTCTCTTGTCTAAACATCAAACGTTTTTGTCAAATATTGACAGAGTCATTATTTCAACTGAAACTTCCTCCAGTTCTACCAAAAGACCCCAAGGCATTTTCAGACAACCCAAGAGAAATGGTCTTTCCAGTGTGTTTTGGGACGTATCCAGCACACTTCTCTATGGAAGCTTCTGAAAGAGATGCTTTATCCCTTTCAATCTCATGCCAAACCATTCCTGCATAATCTAGACCAGTGGTCCCCAACCTTTTTCAGGCCATGGTCCTGTTTAAAATCATATCGATTGACAACTAAGTTGTTCATTTGCAGAAGTTTCTGATTTATAAAAATTCAATAAAGACAACAGAGGTTTTTTTTTTTCTTTTTCTCTCAAAGAATGCCATTGCAACACACAGAACTCAATCCAGGCTCAGGTCATTTTTCAGGGAAAAAAGATGTATTTTCCTACATAAATCCTGATTTATTTTGGGGTTTTTCTTTCCAACACAGAGGAGCTTTTTTGTGCTAAAGTTTCTCAACAGATGCCTGCTTAATTCAGCCTTGCTGTAGGAAAATTCTTAAATGAACTCTTACACGTTTCCACAAACCAGAAACATCTCCAAATCAACTATTTTATTCGATTAAATATTCCTTCTCTGTAAAATGTCAGACTTAAACTTAGACTTTTTGATTTTCCCTTTAAAGTCAAAGTGAAGGCTAACAACTGGACGCTAACTCCAGCCGGATCCGACTTTTAAGATGTGATGGATAAAAAAATGGAAATAGAATGACACAACCATCGTAAAACTATTTTCTAAATATACTAATAAACAAGAGTCCACCGTGTATGCAACTTTATTATCAGCGTATATGTGAAACATTTGGAAGTCTGTTACCGCAAATTAGGTCTTTTAACTAAACTTTTAATAAGGTGAACTACTTGATTGAGTGAGTCACAGACAGACGTTAGAATCCGGTAGTTTTCCAAAATAGAACTTTCTTTAGTATCAGAAAATAAACGAAACAGAAATTATCCTAGTTCGCGAATGTATTTCTTTTTTTTTCTTTTCTGTCTGCGTCCCGGTACCAAGTCACCCACAAACTGGCACCGGTCTGTACTTAGGGAGTTGGGGACCCCTGACCTACACCCCAAGATATAGAAAATCCCTCCACTTGGAGCAGCAGCTCTCTACTCACCTTGAGAGGACAAACCACCTTTTTTCTAATTCTCATTCTGACCGCTTCCCAATCATTTGCAAACTTGGCCACTGCACACTAAAGGTCCTGGTTTGATGAAGCCAACAAAAAATCTGCAAAAAGCAGGGATGAAATCCTGCATCCCCCAAACATAAGTGTTGCAGGAAGGTATCCCTGTTTACTGGGAACAGGTTGGACTAACCACAGGCAATATTAGCCACCTCTGGTTGTACATAGACAGCATGGCCCTTGGTAGGGGGCCTGGGCCCCATATTCCCAGAGGCCATCAGAACACTTTGAGGGACAAGATCCGAGATTTTCTCTAAATCCTCAATCCCCGATTGAACTGGCAAACTCATGAACCGTCCAGCTCTCTGTATCTCCTTTAATTCATGGAAGTACCAGCCAAAATTAATCATGAAGGAGAGATTAATAATTGCGGTTTGTGTCTGGCTGGAATTTTATGACACCAAGTCTTTCATATTTTGGAACAGAGTGAAAGAAAAAGCCTGGAGCGAGATTCACCAGATTTGCATCACTTCAACATTTGGCACCAAGGCTCTTCCAACTGTAGGTGGCTGACATGCTGGTAAACAGTAGAAAAAAAACAAGAAGAATTCAACACCTCTCAGTGCTCGTCCAGCGTGAACACCGTGAGCTAAATATGCATTCAAGAACCTACGTTTAGAAAGTGCGTCACACGCCTGGTGTATCTGTAGCTTCAGACTTTTTCCTGGGTCATAAACTGGCCCTCTCCTGCTTCCTAGTCCCACTTTTTTTAGTAAGACCCATCAAGCCTTACCTTTTTATGAAAAGTGTGAAAACATTTTCTCATTCAAAGTAGAATGCAATTGAGGTTATTTTCCTGAGCTTGTCAGATCACATCCCAGAGTTCCATTTCCACACCCCGACACAAGCGCCTCTAACTTAATGATCACCAAAAAACTGTGCCACTTAACAAATTGACTGCTTTGCTCGATATGCAATTAACCTATATGACGGGGCAAAAGTTTCAGGAGAGTTTTGACAGAGCAAATATCTAAAAATGGCCTTGTAGTGTGCAGAAATCAATCCCATTTCCCTCCATTGATTCCATTAAAAGCCTTTTTGGAGATTGATTACACTGAAAGCCTCCCTCGGCTTTGGATTACAGTTGCAGTTCCAATCTCATTCTTTACCGTCCAAAGATATGGGCGTTTATTCCATTACACTGCTAGGTGCAAAGCCTGACGTCTGAACATCAGAGACCCCCCTTCTCCATCAATAACACTCTGTTCAGATAATGCAGCATCCGCTTGAGCATTGCCCTGCTTTCTCAGATAACTGTTATCATGCTTGTCATTCTCTTTTCAAGATCAGCTCTCTCCCATCAACATGAAAATGCGTGTTTCATGAAATCTGAAGTGATCCAATCTGCGCTCAAGTCCCAGTTGTGCTGCTTTTTCCAAGCATCCACGATAACGCTGCCAATTATTCCCGCACAGTCGGTGCTGGATGAACCTGCATTGTTCTTCTCTCAAATAAAGTTAAAATGCAGTGTGCATTTTCCTTAAAGCAGAAGAAAAAGTTGTAAGAAAATAAAGTAAATTGCATGTACTGAAGCCTATCTCTAGAGAGGAATATTTATCAGTAAAGAATGAAGGGAAAATTGTTGCTCGTGGCAAGTGAGTGCATTAAATATGTAGTCATTTCCTGGTGTTTTTCTATATTAAAGCAGGTCTGGGGAGAATCCTTACTCAGCATCTCATGCAAACGAACATTTCAGAGATGATGTCCTTAAATCCACACATTTCTGCTGAGCAGGACCACAACCCACTGTGGGATGTTTATACATATATCTTCAAAAATATTATGAGGGTAATAACAGTTCATGTAATCTGGGTTATTTCCTACACAAATAAATCATATAAAATGGCTAAAAGTGCTAAGACTTTCATTTCTCTCTCTGCCGTGTCATTGAATATTTCATGCAGTGCATAAAGGGTGAGAAAGCTGCATATGAAGCTGTACATGACCTTTCCGTGGACTGCCCCACTGCTTGGTGCCGTTATATGGCAGATTAAAGCTTTGTTGCTGAATAGATAAACACTGAAACCTGTTCCTGTGAGGTCTGACTGCGCAGCACAACAGTCGCATTGAAAAGGTTACTTCAAGATGGCAACTCGAGCCTGAGGCTGCTCTGCCGTCTTGCTGGCTCCTCCTCCTCTTCCTCCTCTTCAGCCTGCCAATAGGATGAGGATCAGGAGGGCAGTGTGGGCCATGGCAGGGGGTTTACGCCTTCCTCTGACTGGCAAACTGAAGTGAAGAACGAGAGGGCCCTACAGCCACTGGACTTCTGCCCAGGCATGTTTATGACTCTAGTATGGCATTTAAGCATCTTTTCCATCAGCTGCATTTTCATGACCCTCCTGATGATTATTATATGAGCTCCTGGTTTGTGTTTTCGCTTTTTGCTGCAGTTTTTTTCTCTTAGACGAAAAAATTGTTTTTTTTTCCCTTTGTGCACATTAGAAACAACTGCAAACAATTCAATAAAATGCTGAAAGGCAATCATTTCAGCTTGACATGACCTTTATTCAGCACACACACTTAATTAAAATGGTGCACCTTTTACAACACCTAAATGAGTCAAAATCACAGAAAACTCCAAATTCAGGATTTAGTCTGATTCATGTGATGCTTGTTGGACCTCACAGCAGCAACTGCCACCATCTGCATCACTCAGACACTCTGGAGGACTTTAACTTTTGCAAAAGCTCACAAATAACCACGTAAAGAGTCCAGCTGATTTTGAATGCTTGAATGCTACGATTGTTGGCTCAGAACACACTGTTCAGAATTACATGTGATGGCTGAGATCATTTAAACTAGGGCTGTTGACGTTAACGTGTTAACACACGCGATTTAAAAAATTGTGTTGTAAAATATAATTGCAATATTAAATTATATTTTAATATTATTTGTTAGCGCAGATTCATCACAAGTCAGAAGCAACAGTCTTCCCCTGAACTGTTATTTGACGGATTGATTGTTTACACTGTAGTGATGGGCGTGTCACTTAAGTAGACAGCAATGATTATGTGAATACATTCAGCTGTTCACGCAGGGGTTTGAACATGCCAGTTGGAGTGGGTAAGCTGGGGATATACACTTTTTGTGGACCGCTACCACTAAATGCTGTGCGTTGATGTCTTGATGCTATTATGCGAAGATTTGATGCTTGATCGCTTTGACGCAACTTGCAGATTCACAAATGTTGCTTGTTGCTGTAATTAAGGATCTTCAACATTGCGTAAGCAACTTCATTTGTATCTGTCATGTTAACGCAGCCATAATAAATGCAGATAAAAAATGTAAATAATACGCTCAAAAAATCGCTTTTAAACTTACAGTAAGTTGTGTGCATCATCAAATCAAATCATCAATACAAATTTCCCGTTTGCTCACAGCGGAACATGTTTCAAAGAATCTGACGTGTAGCCACTACACATCTAATTACACAATAACAAAGGTTATTGTATAGTTTAAGCAAAGACCAAAATGTAGGAAATCCCACCGACACTAATGGCTTAACCCAATGTGTTCTGGTGAATTATTTTCTAAAGGGTCTTGCATTGTCTCGGGTCAGGTGATCAGCTTCTCCTTGAGGTACTAAAGTCTAAAAGGAAGTGTAGGGGGAGAACGTTTTCCGACTGTGATTCGAAACTTTGGAAGGCTTTGCTGCTAAACATTAGACAAGTGTCTTCTCTAACTATTTTTAAATACCAACTCAAAACTCCTTTTTATAGCCAAGCATCATTTTTTTATTCTCTTATTTATAAAATTGTTTTTATTAACATTCTTTATGAGGTTAAGCTATTAATGTACAGCACTTTGTTCAATTTTTTAATTTTGTTAAATTCCTTTAAAAATAAAGATGAAGATGATGATTTACATTAATTTTTTTTTTACTTTTTACAATGATTGTTTAAATGCTTCATAAATATAGTTTCTGTTTTACAGGTAAAAAAATGGTCAGATCGATCGGTGGTACTACCGTGAGTTCAGCAGAGGGACTTGTTTAAGCCTGGTGTTGTAGTGTTGCTCTGGCTTTCATGGCTAAATTCTCACTTATTGAAGTTTCAAATGTCATCATGCCATTTTTCTGTTATTTATGTTGACTCACAGCAAAAAAACTCACAGCTTTTTTTTCACAATTCTTCTGTCCAACTGTGCCTTTGAGCAAAAATTTCACACCCGCCATAAAACTCAAAAACTCACCAAAACTTGCACACACTGGGAAAACCCAGAGAAAATGAACTGTTGACATACTGAACACCCCCTCCAAAAAAATGACATCACAGCAGAATAAACCATCAATAAAAAGGGGGCCAAATTCTCTTTTGTGGATCAAAAAATATTTCAGATTCCACTAACGAAACCAAAACACACGTCGAGGAAGGAAGATTTTTGGTTATTGTGGGATGGTGACAATATCTATGGCTTGGCAGCCACTTTGAGACATTTCAATCTATTGCCTCTTAACTCCCCAAGGAAGCTAGCTACTTGAGAAAAATTATGGTTTAAAGTTTGTGGTTTTGTGAGTGGCGTTTGTGTTTAGGGCTCACAAAAGTAATGTTTCCTTGTAGCTCCAACATTTTCTACTGTTTTTTTTTTTTTTTTTTTTTGTATTGCTGTTTTCCACCATTTCTAAAAAGATCCACTGCTCCATTGTTTACACGATCGGCTGCTGTAGCCTGACGACCATAAAATGCGGTTGGACATCGCTGTATTTTCATCTGCTTTATTCAATTTTCACTAGAGCTATGGCTATCAGGATAATTTCCCGTTATGAGATCAAAAATATTCCAAAAAGTTCTCGTTAATTTTGCTTTAATAAAACGTTAACACGCATCAGCAGTTTGAAGAATCGATGTTCCAGGACTCAATGTATATGCCTGTGACCCCCTGAAATATTTTTGACAGTTGAGTTTGTTAACAGGAGAAATTCATATTCAAGACAAAGAAACGTCATATTCAAAAGAAACATGTTAAACATAGAGTTAAATGTTTTACTCATATTTTTTTCTTGGTTGTGCACAACATTTGAATAATTGCCCAGATTTGCATTTATGAATACAACTTTGTTTTATGAATACAACTTTGTTTTATTAATACAACTTTTTCTTTATGGTTACATTTCTTACTGACAGCTATCTTACCCCATAAGTGAGGGGCATGTAACAACCGCTCAGCCAGATTCAAAAGGGGTGGCAGGGGTGGGTAATCCCTGTGGGCCAACAACGGCGCTAATTACTTTCATTTAAATGATTGATTAAATGTTTATTCTGACCTAAGTAAATGCATATTGTTATTTATTTAAGTGTTTTTTATATTTATGGAGGAATTTGAGTTGTTTTTTTCATATATGGAACTTTTTAAAATTGACTTTGAAACGGAAAACAAATTTTAAAAAATGCTATATCCACTTTTCTTTCTAAGTATTCAGACATTAACAGTGTTTTCCGCTTGAGCCCAGAGTACCAGCTTGAGTTTTCCCGCTCTACGATGTGTTGGCTTTGTTGCCTACAAGCAAAGGCTCTCTATCTGCCTTGCAGTGCTTGTGTTTGCACTTGGTTTGTTCTGTTTTCTTCCCTTAATTGGAGGCTCTGCCACACAGCAGACTGAAATCTTGACAGTGCATCCTTGTGTTGGGTTTCCCAGAGTCCATATTGTCACTAACTAGATCGGCACAGAGCTGCGTTCAGGTGGATCCAGTCAAAGTGTGATTTCCCTTTGCTCTCTCGTGTTCTTTAGATTCAACCCGAGAGGTGGGGAGGATTCTTCTGTTTCCTTTTTAATTTCATAGTTTCCTCTCTTTTTCCCTAATCTTTGTGGTTTACTGTGGATCCTTTAAATAGAGGTTTATATTCCATATGCATCTCAATAAACAGCCTTTGTGTGTGAACTGATTCGGTTGTTGCACCTGCACTTGTGTGTTTCACTTTTGTCCGTGGGGAGGGAAGAAATTGTTTCCTGATGCAATTCTGGTGTAAGAGAAAAGGGACAAAATCCAAAGTCCTCCCTCTGAGTAAATAGAGAATTTTAAAGTCAGGCACACGTCAGCTGTTGTTTTTCAGCATCCAAAGTTTTTTTTAAAATGGACATGGGGACAGATACTGTTGGTAAATCCAGATTAGTTTACTTTCATGGTGACGTTCCTGCAGATTTTTGGTGGGAAACTGAGGGTGTATTCAGACTGGACACATTTGGTTTGCTTAAAGTGAACCAGAGTTCGTTTCTCACAATAATTCAAAACAAATTTTTACTCTGAATACATGCAAGTGGACCCTGATCCGAGACCAGAAACCGCTCTCATATGTTGAGGTGGTATCTGTTTATTTGAGCTTTGGTTGACTCTGAAATACCTCAGTCTGAATACAGTCCATTATCTGAGCGGAATAACTGGACCAAAATGACCACCTTAGCTGGTCATTAGCAGACAAATGTGGAGCAAGGATGCAACAGCAACTGATTGTAATGTGGTTGGATGAAGGTAGGCTCAATAAACAAATTTTAACATGATACATATTTGCACAAGTACATAACATTTAAAGTCCCACTCCATTCATCTTTTGATTTATTTTTTCAAGCATCCTCAGTAGTCTTTTATTTATGATTATACCATCTTTGGCAAAAATCCAAAACCTGTGTCGTTTTCTAGGACATAGTTTCTGCAGAGCGGCTGGAGTTCATCAGAAATTCACCTCTGAGTTGTTGGCAGGACCAAGCAACCCCACCCCACCCCTTCCCATTGCCCTTCTGTTTACACTCTCTCCCACTAGCTCACAGCCCCTCACATTCTCAGCCTAACATTAGCAAAATTAGTGCAACAAAATTGGTGAGCAATATTGAAGCTATCCATGTACAGTTTTGGTTCCAGATTCCAGCTCAGATGACGAAAAATAAGACTTACATGGATCTATTTGTCGACAAGTGGATTCATCAGAGTGGAGCGAAGCAGGGAGCTTGTGGCCCACCAGTGTGTAAGTAACAAATGCAATCTTTTTCCAACCGCATTTTTTCGTCTGCTCCTGACTTACTATTTCAAAAAATAAATACTAGTAAATGTTAAAGTTTCATCAGTTTTCATGCACCTAGGTGTGTGAAATTTGTTTTCCACATTTGACCTGGGGAGCGGTGAGCTGCAGTCACAGCTGTATTCGGGAACCATTTAGTGGTTTAACTCCCCAATCCAACCCCTTAATGGTGACTGTCAACCAGGGAGGCATTGAGTTTCAGTTTTAGTCTTTGGTATGACTCGGCCTAGACTTGAACTCATGACCTTCCAGTCTCAGGGTGGACACTCTAGCACAAGGCCACACACTTGTCAAAATGTAATTTTGAGCTTAACTTTTCTTTATATACACTGCTCAAAAGTTAAGGGAAGATCCAAACCACTCAATGTTATTCTAAGTCATTCACATTCTGTGTAATCAAACTGTCCAATTAGGAACCAACACTGACTGACAATCCATTCCACATGTTTTTGTGCCAGTGGAATAGACAGTTGTTGGAAAAATAGGCGGTCAGCAAGAAACCTCCAATAAAGGAATGGTTCTGCAAGTGGTGACCACAGACAACTTCTTTCTCCTCATGTTTTCTGGCTGATGCTTTGGTGACTTTTGAATGCTGACAGCATTGATGGCATCTACAGCCTCACAAGTGGCCCAGGTGGTGCAAATTATCCAGAATGGCACATCAATGCGAGCTGTGGTCAGAGAGTTTGCTCTGTCTGTCTGGTGAAGGCCGTAGGAGGACAACAATTCTGCATCAGGACCACTACCTCCTCTTTTGTGCAAGGAGAAACAGAAGGAGCACTGCCAGAGCCCTACAAAATGACCAGCAGAAGGCCATAAATGTGCACGTGTCTGCTCAAACTGTTAGAAACAAACTACATGGGGGTGTTATGAGGGTCCGAAGTCCACAGGTGGGAGTTACAGCCCAACACCGTACAGGACGTTTGGCTATTGCTACAGAACACCAAGATTGGCAAATTTATCACTGGTGCCCTGTGCTCTTCATAAATGAAAGCAGGTTCACACTGAGCACATGTGACAGACGTGACAGAGTCTGGCGACGCAGTGGACAACATTCTCCTGCAACAGCATATAACATGACCGGGTCAGTAATGGTTTGGGGTGGCATTTCTTTGGAGGGTCGCACAGCTCTCCATGTGCTCACCAGAGGTAGCCTGACTGCCATTAGGTAACGAGATGAGATTCTCAGACCCCTTGTGAGACCATATGTTGGTGCTATTGGCCCTGTGGTTCTTCCTAATGTGGCTGGAGTGTGCCGGCCGCTTCTGTTAGATCAAGGTATTGATGTAATGGACTAGCCCGCCTGTTCCTCAGACCTGAATCCAGTTAGCACATCTGGGACATTATGTTTCAGTCCATCCACCAACGCCAGGTTGCTCCACAGACTGTCCAGGAGTTAGCAGATGCCTATACAGGTGTTGGAGGAGACCATCTGCCCCCTTCATCTGTGGCATACCAAGGCGTTGCAGGGAATCATATGACCATGTGTAGGCCACACACACCACTGAGCCTTGTTTTGACTTGTTTCAGGGACATTACATCCAAGTTTGGATCAGCCTGTAGTGTGTTTTTACACTTTAATTTTGAGTATGATTCCACTCCAGACCTCCCTATGCTAAGACATTTCATTTCTATTAATGTTTTTTGTGTGGTTGTGTTATCGTCACATGAAACTATGTAAAGACTAAAGCATTTAAAAATAATATTTCATTTTTCTAGGTATAGGATGTGTTTTCAAAGTGTTCCCTTTATTCTTTATCAGAATGTATTATTTATCAGAAAAAGGCCACAAGAACATGTTGAAAATACCCAAAACACCATTTTCATCAGAGTAGGTCTTTAAAAAGACAGTTTTATGAAACCATTTATGTCAAGGTCAATTTCTGTTGAGGTGTTTCTTGAGAAAATGTTCAAATGAATGAGCGCAATCTACACTGCTCCAACATTTTCAGTGCTATAAAGTTTTAGCTCAGCAAAGGCCACTACATCTTAAGCCTGAACTTTTGCAGATATATCTTGATGAAGTGTTATACAGACACATCCGGGAGTAAAATATTGAGCAGTTTAGTTGACAGTATTTGGCCTTGAATGACAAAAAATGTATTTTTGGCTCCCAGATCAATCTCCAACAGAAATGCACTAAACAGTTACAACACAGCCCCTCTAGATTTTGGTCATTTATTTTTATTTTTCACTTTAATTTTAAAATTGCTTTGAAATTAAAGGTGGGATTTAGAGGAAGGATGGAATTAAACATGTCTCTTATTAGAGGGAAGTTGTAGGCTGCACAGTTTGTAATCTGGCCTCACCCACTCAGTAACAAAGAGAAACCAAACCATTGCAGACCCACCTCACCACACAGAGCTGTGCTGAGCATGCCAGATTACCTCCAACTGTAATGGCACTGCAACCCTGTGTGGTCGTGTGTCCTGCAGGGCTCCAGTCACAAAGCTTAGCTGCTGCTGCCAAACTCTTTTCCTATTCTGACCTCAGGCAGCGCACAGTCTGCTGCTTCATTAGGTCACTCCACCACATCTAGCTGAGGGGAATTTCAAGGCAGGTCCAGCTTGGATTACCATAAGGCTTGTCTTGGTTATGTTTGTCATGAAATATGAATCCAGCACAAGGACTGTTGCTCCTGACACGCTCAGAAGTGTCACATGCTCAGTTCAGCAGTGCAAGAACTCTGGGGGCATCTGTGCTGCAAAGATTTCATCAAAGTCCCCATTGTTTACTTGGGCTCAGTGAGCTCCTCATTAATCTTGCATGCCTACATGCCCATAAAGATAAAAACTTTTAGAAACATCTGCTCCAGTGGAGAAATGAACCTCTCAGCTGTGGTGGTACACACAGTAACGGGGAATCTTTCCTTGTGGAAATCATTGTAACTAACTGAATTTCTGACTAATCGGCATCAGTTGTTTCATTTATCTCCAGCATTATAATTAAAACCATAAATATATGTTTTTGTGTTTATTGATTTGTATGTATTTCTGTTTGAGAGTGAGAAATAGAATTTCCTTCAGAGCACCTGAACTTTGATGTGTCAACCGCACTTCATGGAAAGATGTTCAGCTGCTCAGCTAAGGCTAAGGCAGCTCTAAGATGATACACTGCGCTATAAAACCCCACTTTTAGTCTATAAAAGATCTCTGCGTGTCAAATGAGGAAGCCATAAGAGTTTTCTCCCTGCAGGCTCAGAGGGGGTGGACGTGACTGAAAGTCCAGTCAGAGCTAAGATGTCTGGAGGGCCAATGCAGGGTCTTCCATGATAAAGTATGTGCATATGTCTCAGCAGAGCATGAAGTTCTGCTTCCAGTGCCTGGATTTCTCTGTGGCTGTTAACTCTGCACAGCTTTTCAAAACTGTTTTATCATAAAAGATGACGGTCATAATTGAAATGTTAATTTTTGTTCAATATTTAGTGTCTTAAAAACTCATTCCAAAAAAAAAGAAATGTGTTTTTGGTGTTCTTAACATGTTTTTGTGGCATTTTTCTGATGATAGGGGACATATAAAGAAAATTAAGATTAAAAATACATTTCTGAAAATGTTTTTGTTCAAATCGTTGCGATTCAGGAGGGCCAAAAAAAACGCTGCTTGAAATGATTGTATTTGTGATGTAAAAAAATACTGGGTGGGCCACAAGCTTCCTGCTCTGCCTCATTCTGATGCATCCACTTACAGACAAATAGATCAATGTACGTCTTTGTTTTCCTCGTCTGAGCTGGAATCTGGATCAAAACTCTACAGCTGAATGGCTCCGATATTGCTCACTGCTCTTGTTGCACTGCTGATGTTATGTTGGAAGTGTGAGAGGATGTAAGCTAGTGGGAGAGAGTGTAAAACCAAGAGCTGTCAGTTATTGGTAAGGGGGCAGTGTTGCTATGTGCCTATAGTCTCACAACTCAGTTGAATTTCTGATTAACTCCTGCCGCTCTGCAGAAACTATGTCCTAGAAAACAACACAGGTTTTTTGATTTTGGCCAAAACAAAATGGCATTATCCTAATTCTGCCATTTGCGACTGGGAACAATCTGCAAATAGATCAAAAGATGAACGGGACTTTAAGAATTTTACTTTGGAAATTCTGTGGCAGAGATCAAACGAAGCATCTCTGACTGTAAATCAAATTTATTTCACAGCTGTAGTGATTGATTAAAAACTCATAGACCGAGTACTATTCCATTAACAATAAAATTATCCAATGATCTGTTTCTGGTTTTGCAATAATATGCAATAACTGTGAGTGTGAAACTAATTTTTTAACTGTCACTTTTCGTTTTTTTAAACAATCTATTCAAATTTTTCCTCTGCGTCTCATTATTGACAATAAAGTCTCTCAGACTTGTTTCCTTTTTAACTGATGCCAGCAACAGCAATAAGTCCTTCTGCAGGTCTGAGCGCAGGGACGACCTTGTGGGGGTTAAATGTCACCATCTGTTGAGAATCAACTTCACTGGAGTCATTACATCTGCTGGAGGGATTGACCCACCCCTCTGAGCTTTTGTCACACCTAAACCTGTGTTTCTGTGTGTGTGTGTGTGTTGGGGTGGGTCTGGTTGTTTATCATTGGAATTATTTGAGTTCATAATATCAACCTTTAATTGCTGGGATCATTCATGCCATGAGATGGATAAAAAGCACAGTCAAATGGTTAAACACCATGATGTAATTGTACTTTTACTGTTGTTTTTTATTATTACTCAGAGCCTCAACTTTGTGTTTTATGGCAATGAACTCATGAGTGAGTGTATCCAGTCAAAACAACATCAGTTTTATGTGTGTTTTTATAAATCAGTAGTGGATGAACTTTCGCTGGAGAAATAGTTATTAAAACATGTTGGTGAAGGTTCTCATTCATCCAAGTGACGTTGTGAAGTAGAGTCATTACATCTGTTTTTTATCTTTAAAAAGTTTCACCACTTATCCAAGCTACTTCATCTGTAATTAAACCATTAGGTATTAAAAAGGAAAAAAACACATTTTAAAAGTTAGCACATCTGAGATTTTTTTTTGTTTTATTTTGGTCTTTTATAATAAATTGTTTTTAATAGTTTCTCTTTAAATATTTCCAAAATATCAAACCTCTTTGCCTAAGTAAAGGGAAGTAGGAATGATAATATCAAAAATAATTCATTTTAATTAGGAACGCCATTCGAGAACCCCAATACTCTATACAACACCAAAATCAATCAACTACATTTAAAAAAAATCATGATAATAATAATTTGTTCATTGGATTACTAGAGCTGGATCTTGTTGGGATATCAATGAAGATAAATGTTATATGCCTGAACAAAATGTAAACTGTAAGATAGACATTTGTAAGACATTATTTGTATCTTTCTTATTTCATGTCTTCTGTTTCCTCTTAAAGCATATGTCTGGAATAAAATATTATAATCATCATCAAACCAGGTTAGAGTGGTTTTAGAAATGTCAATAAAGCAAAATGGATGGAGCAGGACAGTGTGGGAGATTTTGTCAAAAAGCGTCTGTAAAATGAAGGAGGATGAGGACAACTGAACCAGTGGGAATGAGTCAGTTGTTGGTTATTTTTAACAGTTTCAGTTCTGTGGTGCAATCAAAACTGGACTGGAATTGTCCATAGAAGTGATAATGAGTTAGAGAAGAATGAAGATGATAATCAAATGTTTTTTCAAGAATTTTAAAAATGATGGTTAATTAGAGTTGAGAAAAAAGTTATTGGAATATTTTTTTGTATTTTTTACATTTCAGGACTAATGTGTTGTATAGCATTGATCTAACTTATTCAAAGCCGCAAAGGTTTACAGTCATAATCCAATTCCCCTCTTTCACCCCCATGCAATGATGGTGGCAAAGCCCCAGAGGTTGGACCAAGTCATTGCTTTGCAAGTCACAAGTCTCATATCTTTGTCCTCAAGTACGAGTTAAGTCCCGAGCGCCTCTCTGAAGAAATAAAATAAGACCAAAGCTGAGCTCCAGAAAGCCTCAAACCAAGTCCAGCCATCCTCACAGCCCTGCAGGCGGTTCTGACCATTTCCTGTGTGTCTGTCCCGTTATGATTGCTTGTGTCATGCCCATCAACATTATATGAGTAGACCAAGATCGTTACCTGCTGCAGGTGTTGGGGATCTGAGCAGTGGAAATATAACCTGTGTCCAGTCTGTGATTACACAGAGCTGCCTGCACACCCACACAATGTAACGGTTACTGAGAGTTTACCGTCATTCGTGTCACTGCAGTTAGCCGGTTGAGCTAGCGTCAGCTTTCATTTCTTACCGATCTTTGTGTAACTTCAAGAGTCAGATGATGGCCGTTGATTCTGTCTGTAATACTTTTATCAACATGTTAAGCAAACTGCAAACTGTTGACAACCTCATAACTTTTATACTAGCACTAGTAGGGCTGGGCGATAAAATGATAGCTATTGATATCACCAAGAGCTTTTTCTCAATAGAAAAATTAGCCTATCGTGATACACTTTCATTTTGAAGGGTCCGAAATTAACACTCAGCAGTTTTGAACAATTTCTCCTCTTTGGTGTCTAAAAGTTAGACACCACATGGCGAGTAAACGTTTGTGTAAGCTTAGTTATAATAATTAACTCTTCTTTTGTCCTCTCCTCCTCGAACGTCTGGATGTGAGGTAAACAAACACACATGAGACACCGGTCACTTCACCTGTGTGCGTTTAGTTTTGGCTGTTGAAGCAACTGAGAATACTGCAATTTATAACAGAATCCAGTAAGAACTGTAGGATAAAGCTCCTTCACATACAGTAGCAACAGACAGATTAATAAAAGTGTTGATTTGGAGACAGTGCTGTTGTTAGACGCTAAAGCTAGATGCTAATGAGATGTTCTGTGTGTCCTCTGTAATGTAATCATGAACCAGATAAAAGTCGAACAGTATTTTCACAGACTAGCCTTTATGATGGAGCGGATAAATACAAGATTAATTCATAGGACATTCATAGAAACTATATTTTCTAAATAATATTGGCATTGAATCCACTGTTTTAGCAGCGTCTGTGCAGCATAACATTGTTACACAGTGTTACTCTGAAAACAGTGACTGCCAGATGTTGTGCTCAATCCTCCCTCCTCCTTAAAGCTGCAGCTTTTACTTCAATAATGATATATAATGACAATGACCCAAAACATTGTACTGTTTTTCAGGGTGTTTTATGTTATGATTTAATATGTAATGTGATCACCTGGAGGCAGAATTATCTTTGAATCTTTCCTTGTTTTGTCAGCACATTTGAATTTGAGTTTAAAGTTAGATGACAGTAAAAACATGTTCATACCATTTATAAATTACTTTGATGCAATTTCATTTTCTTAAAAAAAAAAAAAGAAAAAAAGTTCAAAAAGTAAAACGCCAAATGTATTTCTGTAAAATAGTAGTGGTAGTAGTAAAATAGGCGGGTAGATATTTTCTTCTTTTTACCCGCCAACGACTCAAAAATTCAATGTTGGCCTCAGATATTTTAGGTTTTTAAAATCCAACAAAAAACAGAGTAATGTTCACTGCAAATCGTGCAGAAGACATGCTCCTTCTAAAACTGGAAATACCATCAACCTTTTTTATCACCTGGAGCAGTGCGACCAAGCTTGCTCAATCTCAGACTGAAATAAACCATAATTCTGGAGCAAAAACAACAATTAAGTCCTGCACAGCAGCAGCACAGTCTAAACTAAGAGAAGAAATTCTGAGAATTTGCTTTTGGTTTCTAGCTTATTCATAGGGAATTGAAAACATTTTTTTGTCAATTTGATGTTTGTTCTGTAAAACTTGAAAACATTAGAATTTATTTGTAGAATGAATGCTTTGTTTTTAAATGGAACTTATCATGCAGCTTAGTGTTCTGTTTATTTATTTTCTCTTTTGAAACTTGAAAGCTTTTGCCTTAATTTTCAGTTTAGTTTGTAATATTTATGCCTTTTCTTTGTTATCTAAAAAAAAAAAAACAACTTTTGTTACATCATGGTCCTTCAGTGTATATAACAATTATATAACAATAAGTATAACAGGAAATGAATACAGTATTTAAATCTAAACAACTTGTTGATTATTACACATTTCTCATATGAGTCACAGAGCGTGAAAATGTGACATATAGTTATTTGGTTTATATCGTGATATATATTGTTATTGCCTGATATGAAAAAACGATATCGTGATTTTAAAAAATTCTATATCACCCAGCCCTAGGCACGAGCAACACAGGCGCTCCGAGTGACAGTGTAATCTGTTACTCTGCTATTTAATTTGGTTGGAATGTTGCCTCAAACCAACGTGATCCACAGTCAGCTACAAACTGCTTCAGAACTGCTAGCTCAGGGGCCAGTATCCTGCTGCTTTTTTCACAAGCTCAATCTGCTGCTGACTACCTGGCTCAGGTGTGTTTTGCCAATAGGATGATAGAATGGAAGGATCGTTGGAAACATATAGCAGGCCTCAAGGCCCAGAGTTTGAGATGTGGACTAATGTCTGGAAATCTACTAACCTAAACCCAAACCCTGCTGTCCCTTTGATGATTCATCAATGATACCATGCCCAGCATTTATTTTTGTGGTGGGGAGGCTGCTCTGTTTTTATAAAAAGCCCCTGCAGATGAACGATTGGTGCAAACTCCTATGATCCCTAACGACTCGATTAATAGTAAAGAGGTGACATTTCATTGCCAGGTTAGGAATCCACACAGTTCTCCTTAAGCCCTGCCATTTGACCATCAATTCCAGAATCAAAGCAGAAACTTGTTTGAAGAGTCTGAGTACCCTTGAGCGAAGCACGTCTGCTCTCTTTCCTCCATGTCATCGAACAGTTAGAGAGCCAGCCAAGGTGGTGCAAGAGAATTCAGAACCTGCAGGAAGTTGAAGCCCAAATAAGCCAGACCTGGTCCTGGTCAGGGTTCTGATCCTGTGACCTGAACCCCTTTGATGGGCAGTCCAGCAAATCAACTCACAGGCCAGGAAATTCTATTGGTGTTGTTGAATAGATTTTCAAAGGATCCTCTGTTGAGGTAGAGAGAAATGGGGGTGTACTGTTTTTTTTTCATTAACTAAGAAGATTAACAAGCATCAATAAAGCCGTAAACTTTTTTTAATCAGTATTAAATATGTTTTTAATCCAGCAGCTACTTTTGCTAAGATTCAAGAAACTGAAAAAAAGTACATTTTAGAAAATAATTAAAATGCATGATTGAGTTCAGTAACACTTGGTTTAGCATCGAAAATCCTCCACATCGAGCACCAGCTGTAATTATGTCTTGTTATGCAAATATGTAATAAGCCCAGGCAATATATTGGACACTCATCTTTCACATACTTGCAGCTGACTGAGGTCCAGCGCTTTGAGATGCAGCACAATTAGTTCCAGCAGTCTTCCTCCTAAAAGAGTCAAACCAAGTTTTTGGAGGTGCACAGCTTCTCCGAAGCTCAACTTGATTCCTGGATGTATCATTTCTTTAATCTTTTTCCAAGCACAGACTCACGACCACAGAACCTTGGTGGCTGCGTCTCTCGGGTGGCCATGATGTTGCCTGAATGCATTTGAACAGCAAATTAGAGCCTTTTCCTTTGAGAGAGGCGCTTATTCAAATGAAGATGAAGCCGTTAAATAGCGGCAGCAGCTGTCCTTGGACCATCGTTCTTTCCTGGATAGTTTCTGATGAAAAACTGTGCTGCGTATGTTTCAAGGCTAAGATACACTTAAAATGATGCTCACTCTCAGTCCTCTTGTTTAGAACACCATTCTTTTTCAGTTGCTGCTCTTAACATTGTCATGTGTCAGTGCGTTGCTTTTGCCTGTCACTGTAAATTTATGATTCTACTTTTTTTTTTTTTTTACCTTTTTCGATTTCAAGTCCAGCCTCCACTGCAGACTTCTGGAACACACACTCTACAAACGAATTTCCAGAGCCTCGCAGCATTTTCTGAACTTATCCAGCATCCTGTAGAGTGCATGTATTTACACCCTCCTCGCCTCGTCTCAGGCATGTCTACCTGCTGGTCTGGCATTCTAGCGATTTGCTACCATCTGGCACATTTCCCCAATTTCTCTGAAACACTCTCTGCCTCATACCTGGCTGAGTCTGCTCCATCTCACCAGGCAGAATGGAAGTATCGCTGTCCCACAGGCAGGCAATATGCTAGCTTCACAAGGTGGAGCACCCTCCATTGGAATGAAGTGGAAAGAGAACAAAAATATTTATTTAGTAGAAAACAGTTTTGTTGGTGAAGGCTCTGGCAGAAACAAGTCAATTTTCAGCTTCAGATCTTGAATATAATCAACTCCTGTTTGTCTGCAAAGTTAGTTTTGGCTTAAATTCTGCATATTTTTGGCCCATCAGTGTTAACAGGGTTTGACTGGTGTTCTAGGCTGTTCCATTTAGCGAGCTTGTTTGTTTTTTATGCACTTTCATAGGTTGCTCATTTCAATGGGGAGTGAGAAGTGTCGGTAATGAATTCTCAAACCAAAATGGAGACCGCAAAATTTTAGAGAGATTCCTAAATAAAAAACCCATTTGAGTGTGCATTTCATTCATTCATTCATTCATTTTCCAAACCGCTTTATCCCTTTCGGGGTCACGGGGTTGCCGGAGCCTAACCCGGCTACTCATGGGCGAAGGCAGGGTACACCCCTGGACTGGTCGCCAGTCTGTCGCAGAGGCCGAGTGTGCATTTAAAAAAAAAAAAAAATTAGAATTCACCTTTTAATGCATTTAAAAAGGCACATTTTCCCTGCTGTGTGTTTAAATGCTGTTTGAAGTTGGATTTGATTCATCATTGAGCCTTTGAGCACCATGTTGGTGTCTGAGCTCAGAAGTCTTCACGTCAGCTTCCGGATTCTTTTAAATTCACCCCAAAACCTCTTAAACTTGAAGCTGTTGTTGTTTGTTTTTTGACTCTTCATTCACAGGCTTTTTTCTATGATTTAGAGATATAAACCCTATGTACCAGCTGTTTGTTGTTTTTTTTCATGTATTTATTTAAACAGGGAAGTCCCATTGAGATTAAAAATCTCTTTTAAAGGAGCCCGGGGGTAGCTGCTTGTGAACACATAATGTTAATTTTGTTCTACATCGGGTCCATATCAGTCCGTCTTGAGTTGATTTTGACTTTTGTGACTGCAAAGATTGGTGCCAAAGAGGAGCGCTGCTATGATTTCTTTCTTCTCTGTTAAAAGGAATGGCTCGGGGGGCCTCCAAAGATGGATTCCCCGGTGACTGTGTTCATGTGAAGTTCGGACAACAGTTGCTTTATTATGGAAACTTGTAGATGCAGCCGTCAGCTGTGTCAGGGCTGGAGGCCACAGCACCACTGCAGGAAGCTTAAGTTTGATTTTCCTCATCGCTGCCTGAAACAAATATTTATTCTCTAGTGATGGTCGACGGGAAAATGTGAACCAGTCTCATTGCTTCTAAAATTTGCTTACTGGAATTCTGAAAAGTGAAATTAAATCCTTGATGCGGAAAAAAGTTTGATCTTGTAAGCATACTTAAAAAAAGGAGGATGGACAGAGTCTGTCAGGAACAGAAGACTAAAAGTCCTGTGGGTCAAAAGTCAGAACCACAGGTGGCGCTGCAGTTCTGTGAGATAGCTTGGTTAAACATAAGAGTTGCAAACCAGGCTGTAGATGAACTTCAGGATAACGTGACAAAATTTATCAATTACCTGCAAATGTAAATCTATAGTCATGTAGGGACATGATCTAGTTCTCGTGTTGATGACCATCTTCATCTGCTCACATGACTGATGTATTTGTTATCTCTCTTCTGTTTCTTTCAAGTTTGAATTTGTTTTGGACATTTTTGTTGTTAAATCCAGCTCCAGATCCTGTCTGAGCGTTGTGTTTGATTCTCTCTTATTTAAAGAAAACCTGCTTCTCGAAGGGCTCCCTTTGATTTTTCTACTCATGGGATCTTCATCACTCTCACACGGTGGAGTTAAAATGCATTTTAGGCTGAAGCCACAGTGGAGCTGACAGCGAAAGTTTCCCGCTTCAGTGCCTTTCCTTCCATTCGAGGATTTATTCACAGAAATACATGAAGTGGCCTCCATCAGAGATTTTGTCCCCTGAGGTTTTTCTCTGATTAATTTCTGGATTGAATGGCTGCAGAAAAAACTTGTGGTCGGTTTAAATGGGACAACTTTTCTTCTTCCAAAAATATAATCAGAGGGGATCTTATGCACAGAAACACTTTTTTTTCATGATTTGAACTCTCTGACCTCTGGATTATGTCAGCATAGTGACAAAACCCCTGGAATCGCATTCTTCAATGGTTTCAATCAATGATAACAAAGATATTCAGTCTTTTAAAGCTTCATAAGGAAGCAAAGAAAATATTGAAACAGAAACTTGTCAGCTGTCTTTGGTGTTGCAGTTTCATATCTGCTTTTCCTCACTGTTGTTTTGTGTGTTGCTGTTTTCTTAACTGCGTTCACATTGAACGCAATTCACACATCGGGATGTCTGGTTTCAATGTTAAGTCAAGACCAGCGATGTGTTTAAGGTGTTGGGCGTAGCAGTCAAGCAGCAACACGTTTTGGGCATTGTGAGGCATCTAAAGTTCAACTGTCTTAACTTTGCCAAAGAACACATGTAATGACAACCAATCAGAGACTCAGCTTTGGCTTTGGTCTTAGTTTGCTCTTTCTTGAACAGAGGTGGGTGTGTTTGTTAAGTATGTTACTTGTTCTTCAACTTCCAAAAGATGTTTCTTAAGAAAGAAGTGATTAAACTCAAACACCAACTTTATGCAGCAAAACTGTTTTTTACACACTAACTCTTTAATAAATCTCTCTGCAGTCACTTTTAAGAGGAGTTTTAAAGTTCTCCTCCTTGATCCATCATGTTTGATTAAATCCTGTACTCATCAGAATCAAAGATTCTCCTGGTAGATGTAACCATGTCTTTGCTTCGTTTAGCATAAGCAGAAATGGGAGATGCATGAATATGCAGATCAGCTCTCCTGACTGCTCCTCTTCAAACCTGCAAACGGGCAAATCAGCGTTAATGTGATGTTACAGCCGCGAATGGACTTCACCTGTTGAGACTTGGACCTGAGAGCCCACTTTGGTTGCAGCAGTGAGCTTTAAAGTGGACGTGATTCACCCCCCCACACACACACACGTCTCTGATCTCAGCCCACTGAGCGCTGGCTCCGGCTCGGGTGCTGCTCCTCAGACTCTCACAGATGAAAATGTTAATTGATTAAAGAAGAGAAAAAACTTTGTGATTTGATTTCGAAGAACACGCGCTAAGTCCAAGTAACTTCTCTCCTAACAGAGCCTACGTGGCATAATTATCTTGTAGAAGATATGGTTTGTTATGTCCTTTTGCACCCAAATTAACTTTGCTGCTGCCCAAAGCCTTTTGTTGCTGATGTAACCTCGTTACAGAAGCCCAGCACACTTAAGCATTCAGCTACTGAAAAGCTGGATCTAATCTTAGAAACTCGAGCAACAGCGAGTCTTTATTGATTGTGAGCCCGGAGAGCAACAATGGGCGCTCTGCCCTCTAATGGGATTGTGTTCTTTGTCTGAACACAGAAGTACACCTCTGACATGGCTTTTTTCATTTGCAATCAAACAAACCGTGTCCGCTCGCATCACGGGAAGTTAGCGTCTAACATTACCGCCGCCTGAAGCCGCGCCGCCAAAATTAAATCTCTCTACTTTCACCAGCACTTGTCAAGATTGTTGTCAGTGATTTTTGTTTTTTTCAGATTGCTTCCTTTGATTGTTTCGTCTGTGAGCAGCTCAGATTGCCTTCAGTAATAATGTGTCACTTTTCATGTATCATTTTATTGAAGTTTGATGAAATGCGCTGTGAGAGATGGAGGCTGGATTACATTAAAAATGCTGCTGGAGTTCATTATTCATTTTTGGCTGCATCATAAGCTTTGTCCCAGGAAAGCTGCAGAGATTTGCCAGCTCGATTGTATCCTTGATGACAAAAAATTAGTCTCTCAGGCCTCTAGGAGGATTATTACTCTATTGTGCTACTTTTATCTTGGCCAAATCATCCGTTAGCTTGAATTGGTCTTCAATTGAAATGTCCCTGTCTCCTTTGTTAGACATGACTCATCCCTTATTTAATCTCTGTCTTATCACAGACTTCACTTTCTACATGATAGTGCTTTAAAATCCAGCTTTTGACAAACCAGATGCAGAAAATGATTCCCATTTTGTTTAGAATAGGCTTTAAAAACCAAGTCAAAGTTGTTGGCCAGAGATGCAGAGGTTTAATGGAAATATCTTTACTGTTCTTTGAAATAATTCTTACATTTTCCTACAACTAATGGTGTTTCTTTAGATGTATAGTTGTGATTATTTTGTATGTCAGTGAGTGAAAAGAAGCAGCATTTTAAAAATTAGATTGCTTCATGACTCATTCCTGCATGTTTGCATTTGCTTTCAGTAGCTCTCCACAATTCTCTATCAAAAACCGTACAGTATGTTGCAACATTAAACCAAATTGTGAGAAAAATTGAATTGTTGCATCCCTGCATATCAGTATGTTTACAAAGAAACCCTTGTTGTGCTAAAAATGAGTAGAATTTTTTTGTTTTATCAGATCACACCAGGCTTAGTATAAGCCAAGTGAAAAACTTTTTTTTTTTTCCTCTCTTATTAGCATTAGGTTTGAACCAAATTGAGAAAGTGAATCAGAAGCATCCCTAGTTTTCATGACTTTGTGCTTCATCAAAAATACTTCAATATATATATATATATATATATATATATGTAAGTATATAAATATGAATATATATTTATATTGTTTGAAGCAATATCAAAATGTTTAATTTAAAAAAATAATAATAATGAAATAATTTGTCCCAAAAAAAAAAGATTTGGGGCTGCATGGTGGCGCAGTGGTTAGCGCTCCTGCCTCACAGCAAGAAGGTTCCCGGTTCAAGTCCTGGCTGGGGGACCTTTCTGTGTGGAGTTTGCATGTTCTCTCCGTGCATGCGTGGGTTTTCTCCGGGTACTCCGGCTTCCTCCCACCGTCCAAAAACATGCTTCATAGGTTAATTGGTTTCTCTAAATTGTCCCTGGGATCAGGATCATAACTGCATGGCTGGATAACTCCGATATTGATCAGAATTTTTGTTGCAGCGCTAATGTTAGGTCGGGGTTGTGAGGAGCTGTAAGTGAGCTGGAGAAGGTGTAAAGGGTTGTTGGGATATGGGTGCAGCTTACTCCCTGCCAAGAGTCCCACAACTCATAGGGGAATTTTTGATGAACTCTTGCCACTCTGCAGAAAATATGCCCTAGAAAATGACACAGGTCTATGGATTTTGGCTAAAAAGGAAATTATCATTATTAAGAGACCACTGGGAACGCTTTGAAAAGAGATCCAAAAATGATCAGAGTGTGACTGTAAGATCTTTTGTGTTTCGTGATTTGTTGATGTGTTTTGCACTTCAGGGCCACCATAGTTTCCATGTTCTAAAATCAATATATCAATATATATAATCAACATATTTTCAATCATGGCAATACAATTCAGCTTGAGTCTCCTCAAACCTGCAGAAACACCTGAAAAACCCGGTGTGTATTTGACAGTGAACCAGTTTTCATTACGTTTCCAAGGTTTTTATTCATTTTCACAAACATAAGGCCACTGTGATTCTTTTTGTTTCTTTCATAAAAGGAACTGACAAATAAAACAAAGTTGGTTTCAATAAACCCTGGGTTCCATTTCAAAAACCTAAAATTTAGAGTTGTTTTGTTGCCTGTTTTTATCATGTCACAGGTCTCCTCACAGTAGAGGGGAATCCTCCGGGATAACAGACCAACTGATTCCTCGGAAGTCCTTGAACTTCCCTTGGAATGTGTTTTATTGGGCCGAGGTTTGGGTTTCTCTGATGTCAGCTGGAAGCACTTCGCAAAAAGGCCTAAATTTCCTTTCCTCTGAGATTTTTGGACGGGTCGATGCTGTGGCACCCTGTAATATCCTTTTTTTTCTCCTCCAGTTCCTAAAGCTGCTGTTTCAAAAGAAGCTTTGATCTGAATGTACAAGGGAGCGCCTGTGAATGTTATCATTAGAAGCATAATTTCAAGTAGAATATTATTTTTCAGGAAAACTGCACAATAAGTGAAACTGACAATTTTGGGATGAGATGGAAAACAGATGGAGACGCAGACTAAATGAGTATTTTCCATCTGAACAGGGAGTGTAGCTCGGAGATGGTTGAGATGTCTGCTTTGAATTAGATTTCCGGGGGGTGCTTGTTATTTTTTTGCTCCCTTCATCATCTGGTGGATGGAAAGTGGACTCAATTTTCTGTTTATTTGTTTCATGTGGGCTACTTTATAGCATAAGCTTAGAATTATGTTAGAGATGTTGTTTTGTGGAAAAGTATGGATTAAGTCAAGCGCATTCATGTAGGGACAAATCCTCTATTTCCTACTAAAATATGAATATTAAAAAGGGAGAATAGGAACATTTCTAACAAATCTCTAAACTTGCAGATGAGTTTGGACCTTCACAAAATAAAGACAACTTCTTTTTTTTTTTTTTTCTGGGAGCTTCTGGTCCAAATAGTTCAATAATTAAAGAACCAAAACCAAGAAAACAATGAGAATAAAACAGTCCTGAGCACACAGCGCTGTCCTTCATGTACATCGTCAGTCAGCTTTGATCCGTGCAGTCGAGCAGGTTCACACTGTTGTGTAACACTGCGAGGAAGTGATAACTTCAGACGAAGGGAACAACTTTGTTTTATGTCTACATCCAGAGAGGTGAAAAGAAAAGTTCAACGCAGCATCAAAGCGCCAGAAAACTCCAGCAGAGCCTGGACTCAATTTTTCCTTTGACTGTCCATGAAAAGCTATGAAAGTCAGCTGAGTCAGGTGTGCATGCAGGTGTGTTTCATTGTGCGTGATTTTGTTATGTGTACGCGTGTGTTGCTTACCAGTTCAAGAGGATTACAACAGCAGACATGCAATGACTTTGGAAAAATTTAAAAACACAGCAGACAAACGGCATTATGTGGCCTGCAGGTACTACCAGCTCCCCCCACCCCCACCCTTAACCCACCCTCACTGGCCAATGGTCCAATCTCCAGCGGCTTCTGTACACCTTTCAGTCTTCTCCTATGCCACACAGATCCGTCCTGCACAAGACAAAATGTTGGTTTTCTGTTGGTTTTATCTCCATGGCAACCATTTAATTTTTTGGACAGATGGGGGTGACGAACATGTATGTTTTAGAAGAATCTGCAAAAGTTAATTTTTGAATTTCCTTGGCAGCTGAAGTTTTTTGTTAACCGTGCCCACATTCTGAATATTTTCATATTTGCGTGTCATTTTGTTTCGTTCAACTTTAGCCAGGGTTTTATGTTTCCAAGATTCACAATATTCTGGTAAAAATTTGTTAGTAACCGGGGAACTGCCCTTTTGCAAGCTTGCCACGCTAACACCTTTTAAAATCTACAAACTTTAATTCCAAAATGTGTTCCCAAGTAGCTTCCCAATGTTACTCAAAGAGTTAAGAGCCAATAAGTCTAAATGCCTTGGAGGAGTTCAATTTGTAGCTATAGTACTAAAGGTGTTATTTTCAAAGTAAAGATTTTGATCTTTTCCAGGGGCCAAAGGTCAACGAAACTTTGGTTGTGGTTGTGGACTTGGACCTGGCAACGTGTGGGGAAAATTTTGTGAAGATCGCTCAAGCTAAAGTTTTCTTTTCCATTCAATAATTCATTCATTTTCTAAACCCGGTTTGTCCCTTTTGGGATCAAGAGGGTGTCAGAGCCCAACCTGGCCACTTGTGGGCGAAGGCAGGATACAAGTTGCCATTCTGTCGCATATTGTCCTATATTGTCTGAAAATGTGAAAATCCTCAAATTCCACACTTCACTGCCTAGCCGTTGTTCCTGTAGCCCTCCTATATTAACTTTAAACCTACCTTTGGACACCTCCGGCACGCGTGTTTTGCTACTGTGATGTCATCATTTTTTGAGGGGTGGGGGTCATTCACTATGTCAAAAATTCCTTTTCACCAGGTACTGGGTTCTAGGTTTGGTTAGTTTTTGAGTTTGTGGTTGGTGGGTAATTTTTGCTCAAGGGTACAGTAAGAAAGAATATTTATTAAAAAAAAATTTTCTTCAGTCCAGCACTGCTGCCACAGGACAGATTTAAACAGTGTTTGTCTGATGGTAAGACCTAAGCAGTTAGTAGAGTTGGGTTCACACGCATTAATTTCTACATTACTGATGTGAGAGTGGCCGCTGAAGAACTGCAAACCAAAAAAACACTCACTGAACCAAAACAAAAAACAAATGTGCTTTTTTTTTTTTTGTTTGTTTTTTTTTACCTGGCTGTTTCACAAGGGCCGTCCACTGATGCTCCAGGCTTCAATTTAATTTGACATTATCTTCTTTTTCTGACTCATTTTATGCTAACAACTCTCAGTCAGTTTTAATTAGAAAAGACCCTTCAGGATGCAGCAGGGTTTTTTTTTTTTTTTTAAACTCAGACAATATTAGTTTTTGCTGGTAAAATATGGTAACGTCTGCAAAAAAGGTCAATTAAATCCATTTAAAGGATGCAGTTTGGGGTTTGGACCTTCTCTAATGTCCAGTTTCCTCTGATAGGAGTGAGTGTTCCATCTCAAATGCCATATTCCATCCAGTGTTTACCTTCGATGCCCCACATGGAGACAGTAATTGCACAGTCGTGCGCTGAATGATCTCAAAGAAACTCACAAAGGAGCACAGCATCTTTATGAAACAGGGGAGGCTCATAATGTGCAAAAATTACATGCTGCCACCACAGAAACAATGCTAATAGAAAGTCAATGAGAGGCTATTCACGGTGGTTTGCATGTCCCATGCCACAGTGGGTGCTGCCGTCCACTTAGTGAGAAGAACAAATAGTTTTCTGGTTAAAGCAACAGAGCAGTATAATATCAGCTTTTTATCTAAGTGACCCAGAGTCAGAGGGGATGAATGTAGCCGATGGCACGGTGAGCTGGAAACATTCAAGACATGTCAATTAGATTTTAAAGAAAGAACCAGAATTAACAGGACTCGATGCTCCTCATCATTTTCTTCATCATTTCTCATCATTTTTCTTTATTTCATCATCATATTCCAGAACCAAAGGAAACAAACATCAGAAAAGGTTCAAAATCAGCTGGACAGAAATAAAAAAACATAGACATCTGAAAATCTTTCAGATCTCATGGATTTTTGCTGACGTGTCTTGGTCTTCAATTTAATCAGGATCAACAAATTCCAGATTTGGGGACAGGTTTAGACATGAAAGATCATCTCCTCACATGTATTTTTTTCTAAATGTAGATGGTTTTAGTCTCACTGTTGTAATGAGATTATAGAGGTAACTTTTTTAACACATATATACTTTCAATTACTTTTCCCTCCTTAAAGGGTCATGAGTACATTTTTTAAATTTGACTAATTTGGAACATTTGACGGACAACCAAAGACCATAAAGTCCATTTCATGTTCTCAAGAGACAAGACTACTTTAACCTGGAGCTGTCACTGGTGACACCTAAATAACACACTTTTTGACATACTGTAACTCTTCGACCGTTTATGCAATCTACGTGAATCATCTGACTCTGATTCTTCGCACCACTTTTTTGTGTCACATATTGAATATGCAACACTTCACTAGCGTAAAGTGTTTCGTATCTGTGCAAAGCTGGGAATTGCGTTAACGGTTGAGGAGTTACGGTTTGGTAAAAGAAACAAACTCTGGAGCATTAGCTCCGGTGTTAAAGGGTTAATGAAATAAAATCATCTTCCCACGTAAACACTCTGCTCTGAAAACTGTTTTTTCCCCAGATTTACAAAACTTTAGTTATTTTGATGTTGTCTTTGAACCTCAGTCTCTCAGTCAAGATTCCTTGTGTGAAAAAGTAATTGCCCCCCACAGCACTTTAACCTGCTGTGTTGACAGTATCGCAGAGTCAGATATGAAACAGGGTTGTTCGATTAAAGTTCAGGCATTGACTAAACTGCTCTCAGACTCATTCATTTACCAAGAAGAGCTCAGACACAATGAGTTGTTTGTATTGTTTAAATCATAAAGCTGCAAATTAGCCCATGAAAAATTATATTTTCATAAGAGCTTATCATTTCTTTAAAATAATTTTTGATTCAGATTTTATTTTTATACGTTTATACATACTGCTATTTGTTTATTTGTTTTTAATTTACTTGTTTTTCAATTACTTTTTGCTTTTCAAATACTTGTTGCTACCCTTTCAAGGTTTACTAAGAAGTTTAATGTTCTAGGCCTGAAGAATGCAGAGACAGAAGTGAAGCAGGAGCGGAAGAAGGGAATCTTAGGCTCAATGGGTTTGGTCAAAAGTTGGCTTCTGGTGTGAAGGTATCCAATGATCTGTAAGTGTGCGTCCTGCCTGAAAACAAAAAGAGGAATTTATTTTACAACTTTGAGAAAGAAAAGCAGACTAACAACTGCTGCAGACTGTTGACTAAGGCCGGACACTAGGCGTGTCTCTGTAGCACGAGGAGCGTTCAACTTCACATATCAATCAGGAAGATGAATCACAGCCTGGGGCTTGAGGGGTGTCAAAGTGTTATTTCAGGCTAATGATATCACTCGCACTCACGACGTTGTGTAATAAATCAATTAATATGAATGTGTGTCACCCCTTTGCAGATGCTCCATGTCTGCTCTGGAACAAAGCCGCTCGGATACAAACACGTTCCTCCTCCAAACAGGCGGGGATCACACGGGGCCCGATGCACTCGGCAGCCTCCACTCACATATGGCGTCGTACAGATGGACGATCTGCTCGGGGCTTCAAAGTTAGAAGGCAAAGTTCATTAACACGCCATGAGATTTGAGCCCGCCATTAGAAAATAATTTAATCACCCTCCTAATTATGCACAGACATTTGTAAAGTTTTTCTTGCTTTGCCAATCGGTTTGAAATAAACGGGCGTCTGGCAGAGATCAGGCTGGCAGCACAGTCACAAAGTAAGCACGCTTCAGCTGCTCTGAGGGTGCAGCGGAAGCAGATGCTAGAAGTGAACCTGAGCGTCAGACTCTGATGTAAATAAAGATGCGCGGCTCCTCTCGGTCGGAGAGCTGAAGGAGCCCTCCCCCTCCTTCCACCTGCAGCCCACACGTGGGCAGCATCTCTGAGAGCGCGGGGATGTCATCCAGCGAGAATCAGAAAATAGCCAGCTCTCCTGGGCCGCATTAGTCTGAAGGTCATCGAAGGGGAAAATGACCCTGCTCTGTCGTCCTCTCTCCTGCTGCCCCCTCCCTTCTGTAATTGAGTATGTGGCGTGGTCAGGCAGCTTTGGCTTGCTGGCGACCCAAACATGGTAGTTAGTTACAGACGTTTTCACCGTAATTACCAGGCAGACTCTCCCTGTCTCCAAATCTTTTCAAGGTTGCATCAATTTCACAGCCACCCCCCGCCCCAGTTCATCCCTGCACACTCTCCTCCTGTCATTACAGGCTCTCAAGCCTTCTTCCTCATTTCCATCTTTCTCCTTCTCCTTTACTAAAAGCATATCAAAATCAAAATTATCAGTTGATGATCCAAAATTTTTCCCCCCAAGCCTTTTTTTGTCACGAAGGGGCGAGGCTTGCGATGGCCTCCTGAACAGACAGTGACTCATCTCAGACTTTCAGTGTTGTTCCCGACTCTGTCATACCGATTTACTTCTTCTTTTTTCCGTCAAATGTAGCTTGATTTCCTCTGAGAGCCAAGGTCGGCGAGTTCTGGCAAAGGCGCCTGAATAAGGTCAGATCTGTAACCCTGCCATCTGTAACCCTGATGGTATGTATTGGAATCCAAGATGGCGCCAGTGTCTTCGGCCTGCCGTCTGTCGCTTTTGTGTGTCTACATGATCCTACTTTTATTGATAAGTGTCACTCTGAAATCGACATGCCTGCTGGTATAGGATCGACAGTCGCTCTTAGATCTTCGATTTTCGACCAACATCCCTAACCCAGGACATTTTGGTGGTCAGAAACATCTGCCGCCTTTCCTCAAAGTCATTCCAGCGTTCCTGCACCGATTTCCTGCGCTTCCCCCTTGGGGGGAGAAAGCGCCACCGGCGCCGTGGTAGAAGAAGCGGTAAAGCTGTGCTTCTAAAGGCCTGTCTGGATCGGTATACTGGACACTTTAAGACTAACCTCACTGAATTCAAAGGTTTTTGTCCATCTCAACGTGCACTGGAACCGGTCAGCAGCTGGCTGACACCTGTCATTGACTTCGAGGACCTGTCAAACTCTCGCAGGCCCTGCTCCCCCCGCTTGCGCCGCAGAGGAATAAACCCCCGAAACCTACGATCTCTATGCCGGGAAACACGGAGCTCTCGGCGGTCGGGACTGACAAAGAACACTACGGACATGCTCCGGTTTGCCCTGTTGAATGCTCGGTCGATTTCAAATAAATCTTTTTATTTGAATGATAACTTCACTTCGGAGCGTTTGGATTTCCTGTGCCTGACAGAGACATGGCAGCGCGTGTCAGACCACGCCCACCTGATTGAACTGTGCCCCCCAGACTGCTCCGTGGAGGTGGTGGAGGAGGACTGGCTCTCATCCACCGGGATGCTTTCCCCTGCACCAAACTGAGCTCAGACTCTTTCAGCTCCTTTGAACTTCAGATGACTAAGGTTGGATCCAACCCTCTGTTTTATTGTTTTTTAATTTACAGACCTCCTGGCCCTGCCCGGCTGTTTTTAGACGAGTTTGCTGAGTTTTTATCCAATATTATCAAACTTGATTCTGTTCTGATTGTGGGTGATTTTAATATACACATTGATAACTCATCATGCCCCTCTGCTTTAGAGTTATTATGTTTAATGGAATCTTAATTTTGTTCAGCATGTTACTGGCCCCACTCATAACAAAGGACACACTCTCGACCTTGTCTTTTCTTTAGGTCTTCATATTAAGGATCTTTGTGTAAAGGCCAGGGCTGCACGGTGGCGCAGTGGTTAGCGCTCCTGCCTCACAGCAAGAAGGTTCCCGGTTCAAGTCCTGGCTGGGGGACCTTTCTGTGTGGAGTTTGCATGTTCTCCCCGTGCATGCGTGGGTTTTCTCGGGGTACTCCGGCTTCCTCCCACCGTCCAAAAACATGCTTTATAGGTTAATTGGTTACTCGAAATTGTCCCTAGGTGTGCATGTGAGTGTGCATGGGTGTGTGATTGTGGCCCCTGCGACAGACTGGGGTGTACCCTGCCTTCGCCCATGAGTAGCCGGGTTAGGCTCCGGCAACCCCGTGACCCTGAAAGGGATAAAGCGGATTGGAAAATGAATGAATGAATGTGTAAAGGACAGTCATGTGAGTGATCACTGCTGGATCTCTTTTAATGTATAATTTCCTGTTTTATCTCAACCCACTACTCTTGTGACTCAGCGACGTGTTTTAAGTCCTAATGTGTCAGATAGATTCATGGATTTGTTTGATTCTGATTCTTTTACCCTTTTTAATGATGCTGACTCTTTTATGGAATCTTTTAACAGTCACTGTGTCTCTATTTTAAATATAGTTGCTCCCATTAGAGAGAGGGTAGTCTCCCCAAATAAGGCCTTTCCTTGGGTAAACGAGGATATCCACACCTCCAGAAGACTGTCGTAAAGTTGAACGTTTGTGGAAATCAACCAAACTGAAAGTCCATAGACTCCATTTGAAAGAGCTGATCGTTGCTTTAAATGAGAGGATAAAACAGGCCAGATCAGCTTTCTTCCGTAATCTTAGATCAACAAATAAACTGAACCCAAAAATTATTTTCAATACATTGAACGCACTTGTTTCTCCCACTACCTCTCAATTTCCCAAACAGTTTAAAGCGGATGGAAGCACATTTCTTCAGAGTTTTCTGACAAAGGTCCTGGATGTTGGAGCAAACATCCCTCCTTTAGTCAGTGTTCCAGCCTCCCTAGACTCACAGTATTCCCCATCTTGGTCTAGTTTCTCTCCAGTAACTGTGGAGGACGTCCATTCTATACTGAAGAAGAGCAAACCCTCTTCCTGCCCTCTTGATGTAATTCCCACTCCTATTCTTATTGAAGCATTTCAAAGTATTGGTGTGACTATTGTCAAACTCATTAACCTCTCACTGGAGTCAGGATCTGTGCCTTCTTTTTTAAAGTATGCCCTCATCACTCCCACATGAAAAAAGCCTGACCTTGATTACTCCAATCCAAAACATTACAGACCCATCTCAAAGCTCCCTTATATCTCGAAAATTTTAGAGAAAGTAGTTATGGAGAGGGCTGCACGGTGGGAGGGCTGCACGGTGGCGCAGTGGTTAGCGCTCCTGCCTCACAGCAAGAAGGTTCCCGGTTCAAGTCCTGGCTGGGGGACCTTTCTGTGTGGAGTTTGCATGTTCTCTCCGTGCATGCGTGGGTTTTCTCCGGGTACTCCGGCTTCCTCCCAAAAACATGCTTCATAGGTTAATTGGTTACTCTAAATTGTCCCTAGGTGTGAATGTGAGTGTGCATGGGTGTGTGATTGTGGCCCCTGTGACAGACTGGCGACCAGTCCAGGGGTGTACCCTGCCTTCGCCCATGAGTAGCCGGGTCGGGCTCCGGCAACCCAGTGACCCCGAAAGGGATACAGCGGATTGTAAAATGAATGAATGAATGAATGAGTAGTTATGGAGTAACTAAATTTTTATTTGGAAAAACAAAACATCCTGGATATCTTTCAGTCAGGTTTTAAGAAGAACCATTCCACAGAAACAGCTCTTTTAAAGGTTTCTAATGATGTGCTCATGGCAGCAGATTCTGGCCAGTTCTCTGTCTTGGTGCTTCTGGACCTCAAATCTGCATTTGACACTGTTGATCACAATATTATGATTGCGCGTCTTCAAGGTGATTATGGTCTGTCTGGGTCTGTTTTAGATTGGTTTGTCTCATATCTCAGTGGAAGAACTTTTAACAACAGTGTAGGTTCAATAACCTCTGAAATGCAAAAAGTTTCCTGTGGTGTTCCCCAGGGTTCAGTTCTAGACCCTATTCTATTCTCTCTGTACATGATCCCTCTAGGCAAACTAATTAGCAATTTCAGTCACATTTCTTACCATCTGTATGCAGACGACATTCAATTATATTGCTCCTTCCCTGAAACAGACTTCAACATCTTGACCAGCTTACTGGACTGTCTATCTAAGATTAAGTCATGGTTATCTAATAACCATCTACACCTGAATGCTCAGAAGACAAAGACAGTGATTTTTGCCCCGGACAACAAAATCCCTGCCATCAAACATCACCTCGGTTCCCTGAGCTCCTCTGTCCAGTCGAGTGTCAGGAATCTTGGGGTGGTGTTTGACAAATGTCTTTCTTTGGAAGGACATGCAAAACAAACGGTCAAAAATTGCATGTATTACCTGAGGAATGTGGCAAAAGTCAAACACATCTTATCTAGACCTGACCTGGAGATGATTATCCATGCTTTTATTTCTTCACGTTTAGACTATTGTAATTCACCTTTTACCTGTTTTAGCAAAAGCTCTTTAAAACGTCTGCAGCTTTTCCAAAACTCTGCGGCAAGGCTTTTAACAGGAGCCAATAAACGAGCACACATAACTCCATTACTCTCCTCTTTGCACTGGCTCCCTGTTAAATTTAGAATTGAATTTAAAATTCTACTTCTAGTTTTTAGAGCCTTGCACGGGCAAACCCCCCAGTACATTGCTGACCTTTTAACCCCCTACTTTTCTGTCCGGTCTTTGAGGTCCTCCAACCAAAATCTATTACATATTCCAAAAACCCGCTATAAAACCAGAGGAGACCTCGCCTTTCAAGCTGTTGCTCCTCGTCTTTGGAACGACCTCCTTTTGTCCATATGACAGAATGACTCTGTTGCAGGTTTAAAAAGTCAGCTCAAGACGTTTTTATTCAGAAAAGCTTTTAGTTAATCTATTTTAACTTTTAATGTGTTTTATCTTGCTTTTAATTCCCTCCATTCTGTTTGTATGCAATTTGTGTTTTATTGGTTGTAATATTATTTGTTTTTATTTTTGTGAAGCACTTTGTGATTTTTATCTGAGAAAGGTGCTATAGAAATAAATATTTACTTACTTACTTACTTCCTGCCCTCCACAGACACACTGTCAGCCAGAGCGGTCCAGAGCTGCCCCCCAGCAGGCCAGCCAACACACTGGAGTGGGCTTCAAAAGTGAGCTGCCCTCAGATTGCAACACAGAAGCACATCTGCTTCACCATTTTCATACCATTTGCTGTGTCATGTTTTGGCAAAGTGCCGAGATAGCCACCTGTTTCTCGCCGCCATGCCACCGTCTCAGTGTGGGGGTCCTGTGGAAGACGTCATGCATCTGAAGTGATCGGTCAGCTAAGTGCTTGTGATTTGTTTACATTGCTCGTTGAACTAATAGGTCCTCAAATTGTCAAAGGCTTGACATTGTGGAACGGAGGCGGGTGATCCTCGCTCTGAAAGCAGAGCGAGATGATGGTGCAGATAAGCAAGAGTGCCACTGCGCAGATCTTTGTTGCACATGGAAAGAGGGATGGTGTGTGTGTTTGAGTGGGAGGAGGTGCTGTGCAGCCTTTTGATTAAGTTGCAATGTGTCAGGACTATCAGACCATCTGCACGTGTCCCACATCCTCACTAGATTGATTGAGATTTATTGTTAAGAAGGATTACAGAGGTGGCGGTGCAGTTGATACCAGTGAGAGCGGCACTGTAAACAGACAAGCTCACAGGAACCAATCACTGGAGGGCTCACCAGCATGCCCGTACCCCAAAACAGAAGCAGAGCAAAGCACAGGGAAACGCATGGCTAAAGTGGAGATGTGAGCATCCCCTGCAGGGCCGGCTGCGCCATGGGACTGGCAGCACTCGCCCTAATGCATGTCAAAGCTGTCCTTGAGTGGATGCTGTATCCGTCATGCCAATACCAGCATGATTAATTGCACAAGTTTTTTTCATGTCGTAGTTCAGGAACGGCTCTGAGCCCCAACAGAACAAACAGACTTAACCATTTAGTGCCCCCTTTGGCTCCGGTGGGGCAGTCCACCCACCTTGATTACCCTCTCCCAATAAAAACTGAAGCATGGCCTCTTTTAGTCTTTATCTTTGCACATGTGGGTTACAGAAAACTCAGTTATTTCGTGAAAAATGGTGGATTGGAGGGGATCTGCACTCGCAAGCACCAAAGTCACGTCCACTTTTCAGAGGTTGCGCTGTTTTCGTCAAGCAGACATGAGTCTGCACAAACAGCAGTAAAGCAGCTAAATCCATCCTGATGCAGAGCCAATCCCTGCAAGGCGAGCCCACCAGCACAAACCAAGTTCTGTCCGCGCTGATAAGGAGGTCATTGCGGCCGTGCGAAATGGACTAAGATTGCTGGACTCCTCACGGTCAGCAACCTTCTCCTCTAATGCCGCCACCTGAGCTGACCCAGATTTCTGAACGCCTCCAATCGGCCCTTAAGGAGTCCCAAGCAGATGGCCGTCATACACCAAAGGGTGTAGATAACAGCCATTTATCAAAGCATTAAAGGACTGCCACAGAATAAGGCCACTGGACATGCATCGCTCCATCCTCCAATTCCCACTGCTCTTTCCAAAACGCTCCTCATAAATAATTCAGTTTATGGCCAATGGCATGCTCTCCTATGTGGTATTTTTCATAAAAAACGACTGTTTAACCCTGATGAGGTCACCTATCCTCTCCATTTCAACTCCCCACACACATGCACACACACGCGCGCGGGGGGGGGCAACCCCTATGACCCTTTTGATATATTTTTTTCTAATTTCATGCCCCGCCCACGTATCCACTGAATCGTCACTTTGACGTAAATTGGGTTGGTGAAAGGATAAGAAGTCTCCATTTCAAGATGGTTACGACAATGTGCAATTGCAAATATTAATGTGAAATTAACAAAGATCTAAACAAAGAAATTGATAATCAGTAAAAGTAATAAAAAAAATAGCATTCAAACCCCTGTGAACATCACATTTTAGGGTCAAATTAACACACTAGTTAATTTTGCTTACTTGGAGCTCTATGACTACACTTATTTTATGTATTTATGCATTTTGCCAACAGACCAAAGTCCCTTAATATGCAAATACACATACTAAAATCACTAGTTCTTCATAAAAATATACCAAATAAGTGTAATAAAACAGAGGTGCATGAGGGTTTACTCAAATATTTTGCATTTCATTAGGCATACAATCATAATTATTTTATTCATATAAACAATTTAAAAAAAAAAAACAACAACCAAGGGTATAGACTCTGCACTGAGCATTTGTGGGCTGCCGTCTTTCTTAACTAACAAAACACTCCAGAGCTCCGGTAGAAACTGCAGTTTACACTTTACTTATGACACTTTACTTTTTCTTTATTGGAAAACCCTTTGTTTAATAGGTGTTGTTTTAAAAAAAGATGTTCATTTGTATTTAAAAAATGCGAATTGAAGTGCTCTAAACTTCCTGTAATGCTAAGCACAGAGTGAGACTGCCATGGTTCAAACAGAACTCCTTTCTGTGTGGTGTTTGCATGTTCTCCTTATCCTTGTGTGGGTTTTCTTCATCTTCCCTCTATATTCCAAAAACACATTTCACAGGTTGATCATTGTTTCTAGAACAGGGGTCGGCAACCTTTAACACTCAAAGAGCCATATTGACCCGGTTTCCATGGAAAGTTTCGGTGTCGTGCTGACACGTCAAGTGCTGTCAGACGTTTCTGAAGAAGACAAATGCTGATCACCCAAATTGCACAAGGTCTGAAGAAAGAAGTTAAAAACTTTGACTTAATGAGAAGACATGATGCACGTTTTTGAGACAAATAAAATACACTTCAATCGGACAATTATATTATATTTTCCCAAGCCACCCAGAGCCGTAACATCAGGATGAAAGAGGGTTGCCGACCCCTGTTCTAGAATGTCCCTTAGGTGTGTGTTTGTTTTTTGATCTGCAAACTGTCCAGGATGAACCCCATCTTTCCCTTACAGTTGCTGGGATAGACTGCACAGGACCAAGCAGGAATAAAAAATGGATCATCTACCGTTCATGCCACAAGTTTGAACAGTTTCTCTGTTCTTGGAAGAGTTCAAACTTGAAGCTATAGACTTTTATAAACTGGATGAAAAACATGAGCTTGATGGGACAAACTTTGTTGGACTATAAGAACAAAAACAGTACCTTTGACTTTTTAATTCATCCCTCTGTCTGTTGGAAAGTCATTTTCTATTGAAGTATTTAAAGTCATTATAGAAAACTTATAAATATGGACGTCCATCACCTTTGGAGCAGGGCGTCTGATTAACGCTTTTAAAGACTTGCTGTCCAGCAAACCTGCTGATTATAATTTAGGTGCCTCATTGTGCATCTTTTTAGCTGTGGGTTGCACAACTGGCTCTCAGTGACCTCTACATACTTAATTTGAGGTAATCAACAACTTTGCGGGAACTTCTCTGATTAGCCATGGCTTTAGATGACAACCCAGAAGGCTGGCTGTGAGGACAGCTCCACCTGCTATGGCTGTTGGTTTGATTGGGAGTTTGCTTTGGTGCTTCCAAAGAGGAGGCATTGGGGATTTAGGTCAGAACCCAGTAGTAGGAGCAGGGCTGTCATTGACCACAGTTCAAGAAGACATATTTCTTTATTAGCCTCACTGTCTGCTCCCTTCGAAGTAATTAACTTGATCAGAAAAGACCTTGCCGAGAGTCTGCAAAGAGTCAGAAAAAAATGTCACTCCAGCAACTAACTACATTACAAATTCTGAATCATATGTTTATCCCAAGCCGTTTGCAATTAGTATGCAACAGAGGGCAGCCTCAGTTTAAATCCTCACAGATGACTCTCAGGGAAGTGATCTGGGAAAGTGCTATCATCATTTATTTGGCTCAGGACTTAATTTTTTGTTTTCCAGCTCACAAAGCAACCCATTATCATTTTACTCGACACTCTTTGTTTGGACCTGACAGATCCTTCATGTGTTTATTTCGATGTTTTGCTGTACATCCACTCATAGACAAAATTAAGAGAGACTGATGGATGAAGTTGTAAAATTGCAACAAAGACAATGAAGCACGTAAAAAGGATTATTGCCTCATTCCCCTCCCTATGATGGATTCATTACCTCGTTGGTCCAAGGAAAAAGTGGCAGAACCTTAGACAAGAGTTTCTTCTCATAGTGAGATGGTCCTTTGTGACATGGACACATCCTGTGATGGGGAACTACCGAAAAATCCTTGGGAGGAGGGGATTTACAGTGGAGACTTCTGCCACTGTCTCTGTTCTTTCTGGAGAGTTCCAGGCACAGTTCTGTGTCATCTGACGAGATATTGTTCTCCTTTTCTCACCGCAAGCATCACGTTAATGGATGTTCTCTCCTGCCTACTTTTATTTACGGTCAAAGCGCAGAACAAAAGGTAAAATCTCCCTCCCCTGCGTGGATTTATGCACCAAATTGTCCAGATTTACCCTCCTTCTATCTCCTCTAATCCTCTGTATGGATCTGTGGGGCTTAAAGTCCATATTTTCCAATTGGCTAATGATCTATTTCAAGCAGTTGGGAAAAAAATCTATCTCAGTTAGTTCTGCTGTTGAAAGTTTGAGAGATGGCGTCGAGGAGAGAGCAAAATCAATAAGCCTATCAGAGAATGGCGACATGATGTATGCGAGCCAGGCAGCTGCTGGGGGGGGGGGCAAAGCCGTGAGAAGATGGATATATGCTACTTAAAATATCACAATCACCTCACAGAGTGAAAACCAAACTCTATCTGTAGCCCTGGGAGACCACACGTGAGCAACATATGGCTTTAGACCTGAAAGAGATCCAACACCCCCACCCCCGCAGAAAATCTAAGCCACTTTATTTTAGAATGTTCAGAACAATCATTACAATGTTTTCAACCTTTCTGAACTGTTGTGTAGTTGTGTTGAAGAATTTTCTCTGCTTTGCTTTCATTTATTTTGTTTTCATTTATTACATGAAAACTAGAGAAACTCTATTATTTCTGTTGGTGACCATTCTGAATGCAGGGGATTTTACTCAATAGAGATGAGGCTTTGATGGTTTTTGAGGTAGGAGTGGTAATTCTCAGAATACTTCACAATCAACTGTAAATGCATGTACAATTTTAAAAAGTTACTTTTTAAAATAAATTTTACAATGAAAATTTGTAATTAAAGTCTGCGTATTTTTGATTACTCCATAGAAAGCAAGGTGAGGCAACACCAAAAGCCTTAGTTGCATGCATCCTTATGGGGGGTTGACCTGTACAGGTGCTATAGGTTTTTGGGTTGTCCGGGTCACATGTTAAGGGGAACGCAGATGTGTCTTAGTCTCTTGAAATTCGTACTGCCACCTTAAGAGACATCTTGACAATGAAACATACCTTTGTTGTGAACTATTTGTGAGGATGACAGAAGTTGCACACACTTATGTACAGGTGATGCTATCATAAGGTGTCCTTACGCCACCCTCGTTAGGTGTGAAGACTGGTTTCACACTTATTTAGTGTTAGGATCTGACATAAAGCTGCACTGAAAAGATGGGCAATAACTCCGCTGCAAAGAAAGAGGGCACATTCGAGCTCATGTTTGTTTTTCTTTGGTGGTTCCTCTTCTTACGTGGTCAAACAAAGTTCAATAGAAGTCTGTTATTTTACGTTTTGCTCTACCGACTTCAAAAATGCCACAAGTGATATTTCAGGTAAACTTTCTCAGATTTAAATGTTCAATCAAAATGTCAAATAATAAATAATGGATGACCAATGCCAGGGATAAAGGGCTTCAAGCTTTAACATTTCAAGTAAGTTTCAAAATGCTTCTAAAAATAAAAGACTAGGAGGACTTATGTGACAAAGTCACAAAGATTTTTGTCCAGAAAAAGCAAATGGGCAGCATTTACACGTAAAGGTTAGCCCAGTGTGTGTGTTTGTGTGTGCATTTTTCTTTGGCCCCAAAGGTACCTGCTGGTTATGGAAAAAATACCAAAATATGAAACACAATTGATTGTTGGCAAACCTGTTGCGTGCATATATTTGTAAATCTGACTCTGAGTTGATGCCTCATCAGCCATTGCATTTCTGAAAAGCCGCCTTACAGTGCTTAACTGCCATGAGGCTGTTAAATTTAGATCAAGGTTCCCCAACAAAAGTGCATCAAGTTTTATTGAATATGGGGCACCCATGGTGCAGAGGTACAGTGGTCACCCTCTGATTGGAAGATTACAGGTTCGGTACCCACTTTGTGAACCCATATGTGTCCTTGAGCAAGCAAGACAACCCCGCATTGCTCCTGGTGGTTATAGGTTGGTGCCTTGGAGGTTGGCGCCGATGTGTGAATGGGACTGTGACTGTAAAGCACTTTGGGCCTACTAAGAAGGTGGCAAAGCGCTAAATATGTATACGCCGTTTATCATTTTACTATTTACTATTATTGTTTTCTGCAGAGTTTGATAATAAACCGAATGGGGTGTTAAGCAGGGTTGTTGTGTGGCCAACTGGAGTGGGATGGACCCTAAGGGAAAGAGCCATGTGGACCATTTGGATGCTTTAACACTTGGGTAGAAATCTCTCCAAAAAGGAGGATCCAATTAAAAGCACTATATTTCACTTTTGTCCAAGAACAAGTTAAACAAAAAGGAAACATCTTACATTACATGGTGTTTGAATTGTGACCACAGTGTTGATGATACATTACATCCATTCTCAGGAAACTGGTTAACTGCTAAAACTGACCAGCATACAAATTAACAGATTATTAGGGATCCAGCTGTATCCCAGTGCTGCTCTCAGATATTTCTTTGTTGGATTTGTTACTTTCAGCCAAGTTTTTTTTTGTTTTGTTTTGTTTTTATAATTGTAATCATTTACCTACAATGTAATAGGATGCAGAGCAGGGTAGCATTAAGCGGGAAAATACGTTTAAAGCAAATAGATTTTTGCTGAAAGTTTCAATTTTTAGTCCAAGCTTATGGTTATTGCACAAAAAGGTCAAATATATATTGGGATTTATAATAAGACTTGTGCTGCAGCCACCATTATTGCTGCTATCATCCTGGGGCCAATGAAAACAGTTTAGAAGATAAGTTGTACTGATAGAGGACACAAAAGCAAAAGGCAGAGACAACGTCCAAGAAATATAAACATCTGACAGGAAACTAAAACCAAATAATGACAATACAGCTCTGGCCAAGAAATACCAATATGATCAATGAGATAGAAACCGTTAAAAATGGGAAACAAAACCAACCTGACTGCAGACATGTCTTAAACTATAGTTTAAAGACTTGAAATGTCAATCGGACTGTAGCTAAACTTTTTTGGGATCAAGTGCTTAAACTTGACTTACAGTACCGTTCAAAGGTTTTCCAAAAAAAGTCACCCTTTTATTTATCAAATGAATTGTACAATGAACAGAAAATATAACCAAGACATTGACAAGGATAGATAGATTTTCTTCAAACTTTGCTTTCTTCAAAGAATCCTCCATTTCGAGCAGTTCCAGTATAGCAGACCTTTGGTATTGTAGTTGTGACTTTGTTGCGGTAATCTGAAGAAATTTTACTGCATTCTTCTAGAACCCCCTACAAATTGGATTGGCTGTATGAGCACTTCTATCACACCATACGGTCAAGGTGCTCCCAGAACTGTTTGTGCTGTTCTCTGAAGAAAGTAATACACACTGTTCAAGGAAATAGTCAGTTTCCAGCCAAAATTTTTCAGCTGTGCTAACACGATTGCAGAAGGGTTTTCTAATGTTCTGTAAGCCTTCTGACACAATGAGCAAACACATTGTTCCATTAGAACACTGAAGTGATGGTTGCTGAAAATGGGACTCTAGTCACCTATGAAGATGCACAATCTACATAGATAAAATCACTTTTTAATCATTTGCCACATTATCAAAGTATAGAGTGTGTTTCTGATTAAAGTTATCTTCATTGAAAAAAAAATGCTTTTCTTTAAAAAATAGGAAAATTTCTAAGTCAACCTAAACTTTTCAACATTAAATTCCAGCTTAATTGCTCAATAGAACTATAGTTCATAGGATTGATGGATCTACTGCAGCTCAGGCCTATTATCGGCCTTATGGAAATGAGTCTGTATTTAAGTTCGGTGTCTTGAAGCATGTAAACGGTAGAGATGGTAGTGAACTTTAGGAACCATGCAGGCCTTTCACAAATTTGTATGTTTTCCACTACTTCTAACACCTCCTCTGATAACTGGGCAATAATTTTCATGTTTTGGTGGTGCAGACTGCAGTGGCAGCATCTGACACATTCATTAATCACACTTGGACCCATGTGGGAAAAGTGCTGCCCAAAAAAGTTTGAGATTGTTAGTTGTTACACAAAGTAAGATTTTCTGTTGCTGACATCTTTAAATTTGTGTTTTATAGCAGTTTTATGGTTGCAGAGATTCTTTCTTAATGATGTGAGAAGAAGCCCCGGCATCAGCTGCGTGTGTTCTCTGGTTGTCATTGAGCAAGACACAGAAGTCCCCTGAGTTTTGGCATAATAAGCCTCTGAGCAGGAGAGCCAACAACAATCAGAGCGTAAACTTTTTCTGACTCAGCTCTAATAGATGAATTTGTTCCCTGTTACCTGAACACACACAAAATGCCAAAACCATAATCCTCCGTGAATATATGTGCACTAAACTGCCAATTGCAATTATACTTGCAAGCGCTAATCTAAAAACGTGTTCTATGTGGCAACTTGGTGTTTCCATTCTCCTCCGATCCAGGATTTAGAGGTGTTATGGGAGCCATAGCACTGTCTGAGCATGCATGGCTAATAGAAGAAATAGATTTTGTTAATGAAAAATGCAACAGATGGTGGCTGTAAACCTCGGTCCCCGCAGAGCATGAAGATTTCCTGCAGAATGACGGGGAGCGGATTAAGGTCATTTTTGCCTGTTTTTTCAATTTATAAATTCATGCTCAGAGGGAGCAGGGGAAAATGGAGAGCCTGGCATCCTGCCTTCACTCTTAGGAAATCCAAATGTCAATGAGCATAAAACTGACAATGTGCAAAAATAATGAAATATATGTCCATGTACAGTTCAGGAATATGGCATTATAGCTCAACGCCCCAAAGAAAGCCTGTTGTTTATCAGCATGATAACAAGACCTGATCAGCAGTTTGTCTTGAGAGTCATTCATTCAGCTCACTCTTCATTTCTACTCCTGCTTGTTTCCGATTGTGTTTTAGGCTCCATCGAATTATTATATTTTGACCATACTGCAGAAAAAAAAAACACCATTCAGATGAGCTTTTTCTGTTGTGTCCTTGTTCTGCAGACTCATACCAGTGTTTCAATGTCATCATTTGAATAGCACAATTTCCTGAAGACAATGACCAATTTTCAGAGTACGAATTGCATATTATTTCTCCCACTACTAACTGAATAGAAGTTGGGTCTCTTTTATTTTTGTCTGGATCCCTGTAAATGCTACTCTTTTCATAGGTCCAGTCCACCTCAGCGTTGGCATGCTGCGACATGGATGGGTGCAAACCTATGAAATTAACAAGGTTGTTTCTGTTGATGGTTTGCGGCACCAAGGTTATGCATACAAATATTGGTTGGCAGCCACAAAAACAGAAAGTTGTCTTTTTCTCCTAATCCTGCTGCAACAGAACACAGCTAATGACCACGAAGTCACAGAATGAGAAGGACAACAAGACAGGGTTCAACTTTGAGTAAACCAGTCCAGTTTAGCAGAAGACACCATGCTGAGACCCTCTTCATAAATACCTTCAGTTACATGGTTTTTCATGAAGCAGGTGAGACAGCAAGTTTCAGATTCAGATTTCTTTGTTAATTGTGCACAGCATCAAAAATGCACCACCGAACAAAACTATGTTGCTCTGGCTACGACAAACAGCATCTAAACTTCACAGGCAAAAAAAGGAACGTAGGCAGGTCAAATTTGGTCAGAGAGGGAAATGCAATTTAAATAAAGACAACAAATAAAATAAATACAGCTGTGCAAAGAGATTTTCTGCAACAACAGAGGTAGACATATGGTCATTTTTAAATTTGGCGATTTCACAGGTGGTCAGAAGTCCGATGGTATAGGGTAGAATTAATATCAATAACAATTCAGTCTGAATTTTTAAGCTCTCTACAAACATGGATACTGCCACCCAACATCGTCATCTTTTGAGGTCCAAACATCTAAGTTCTGCTACAGGAAAGAAATCTAGATTTCAACCACAGGTCCCATAAATGAGGGTCAAGACTGTAATTGAACAAGTCGTGAAACTGAAATGTTTCATTGCATTCTGGGAATAGTGAATAATGGGGGGGGGGGCAGTCTTGATGGCATCTCGGCAATGAAAAGAAGGTTAAGAGATTAGGATTTTCCCATCCGAATGCAGGACAGGCATGCAGAGCACATCTCAGAAGGAAAAAAGTGGAGCACAGTCTCTGCATCCTTTTATTAGAGCAGAAATTTCTAGAAATGTAAGATCGCCGTATTTTTAGAAGCCCATCAACCTGGCCTTTATATAGCTCAATAAAATAGGCCTCTGTGTTTGGTTGAAGATTGAGCTTGACTTATCCCACCATCTGAGCTCCTATCATGAGCGTTCTCTCTCAAGAGAACATTTACACATAGAAGATACGGTTTACATTCCTGAGCGTTCTCTTGCTGGAGATGGAGGTATCCTGAGCATTAGCAAAATTATTCTGGTTAGCGGGAAGGTGTGTAAGCTAAGAGAAAGACCTCTGCAAAGGTTTCCAATGCTGGAGTCCTATCTCCTCAGAGGAATGGGAGATAATGAATAAATAAACCGATGAGCAGTTTGTGAAGAACAGTGTGACAGCCTGTGGGGCTCATTAAGACAAGGTGCCCGGCATGGCACTGTGAGGAACACCGGGTGGCAATCAGAACCTGTCCTCCGTGTCCTCCAAACCCGCGTCTACCTCCAGCTGAAATGGGGGTCTGCTAATCTGGCAGAACTTCATCTGGAAACACGGGGCTTCTTTTTTCTGCAGATAAAAACATTAACTTTGATTGTTGCTTCACTTAAAAAATGAGCCACACCCTCAAACCCCTGAAACATCATGGTTTGTTTCCGGTGTGTGATTGGAACTACACAGGCGCTCGTGGGCTGCACCTCTGTAAAACAGTAGGCTGTAAATGTGCCTGTTTCCCCAGCTTAGCAATTCTTCAGTAAATAATGTTTTTCTGCTCATTACACTGAATCATTTTGGCTTTTTGCACAGCAGAAACCATCTGCTGAAGCTATAAGTGTCTGACCTTGGTTTAAACCTGCAGAAGCACATCCCTCCATTGTGAGCCAGCCCTGTTGTGCTCTGTAGTTACTTGATATTCCAAAGAACACAGTAACGTGCCATCGCATGCCTTCCTGTTATTTTGCTAATTGTATTAAGAATTGCAGCTGTAACATTCTGATTTAACAATTTGGACATGTAAATGGACATTAAGTTGGAGAAGAATATTTAAGAACATTTAATTCCAAATTCAAAAGTGAAAAAACTCTTTAAAGGTGAGTTTTTAGTCTGACGTGAGACATCCAAGACTGCTCTGGATGTAACATTTGCATTTCTTGAACAATTAAAACTTTTTTATGCAAATTAAAGACTCACATTTTTAACATTGCATTCATAAAATTCAAAAATCAACGTTTTTATTGAAGTGTTTCATGGTTTATTTACACATTTTCCCCTGTCCATCTTTTAATCTATACAGGGTTCCTCAGGGTTTTCGACTGCATCTTGTTTATTTTTGATTGTCGTTTTTAGTCCATTTTGTTATTTTACTTTCATGTTTTCACTTGTATGGATCTTTCACGTCAACCATCTGGTGTTGATAAAAGACGCTCTACAAACTAATTGGTTGATTTGTTGATTGATTGATTGATTGATTCATTGATTCATTGATTGATAGAATTCAGATCAGTAGAAGAACTAACTGTCCTTACAGGTGGATACGTCTGCAGATGAAAAATAATCGAACCTTTACGGAGCACGCTGGTGACCTGCAGGAAATATCAGGGTCTTAGACCGATCAGTGAACCTGTAGAGAGAAAATGTTCATGCACATTTTTCTACATGCTGTGGGCCATAGTGAACACTTATACAACACGTAAGGGTGAAGTAGGTGAGAAGCAGGCATGCCGTACAGATTTTTCCTTGCTATTTTTCTGTACAGATTTTTTCTGATCAAGGAGCCCATTAGTGCTGTTCACGTGACACATGCACACTCCTTGCTTGCAGCCTGACTGTTAGAAATGAGGAAATCAGACAGTGTGGTTTGTGTCGACATCCTACAGGCGTCCTTTAGGCACGTGCGTATCACGTGCACACCCCAGGCATGTCGCATTTGTGCACATTCAGTTAGAAACCAGCTTACTAACAACTAGTGTGGCGGAAGGCACGACAATGGTACATTCCATTTTCATGACGCCCCTTGAAGTGGCCATATGAGCTTTAAAGGAACTGTGCTCCCCTTAAGATGCAGCCACTCCTTTCTATGACCCTCCACAGATCCAGACAACCCAAAAGCTGGCAGAACCAGTAAAGGCTTTCGATCGACTCACCCCTGCAGGTCTCAATTACTTTAAAACAGTCTTAAAATTACTTTAAGACTGCATCCACATCAAACATGTCAAGCATCACTAAATGATAGATTTCGACACACACTAACCCCCCCTCCCACCACCACCGCCATTTTTTTCCCTGCTGAGTGAAAGTCTGCAGATTCGCGAGCAAATCAACAGACTGCGGCAGTTTATCATGAATTATGGCTCTTATGCTTCAGCCAGTTTCAGATTAACTCCAGTCAACTGTCACAACGGCTGCCAGTGTTGACTCGATGAAGTGGCTTAGCTGTTACAGAAATCCCGGCAGTCAGAAATATTTGCACCATTTGAGTGAGATTACACTGTTGTTGGACATAGGAATGCTGGTTATATGAACTAATGCAGAATGGGGAGAAAAATTGATTACCAGTATTTCAACTATTAAACACAGGCAGAAGTCAGTGTTTACGAAGCGGGAAAAATCCTGATGCTGCTGAAGCCACCTCACTGCTGTCAATCAAATGCAGAAAACGTGTGATGAGGAGTCGCTTCAGCACATGTGGGGTGAAGGGGGTGATGGTGAACAGGTAAACAAAGGGAAGCCTCATTTATTAAAAAAATGGGAAATAAACTGAGGTTTGAGTAGGAAAATATAATGTAAAAGCTGCAGATTGATCAAAAATATTCACTCAAACATGCTTTCAACTCAAAGCTGCAAATTAGTCTTGGATCCATCAAATAAAACCACATTCCTTCATTCATTCTTCCTAAAACGTGCCATCATGTGCACTCCCATCATAACTACACCTGCTCCCGATCGGCCCTAATAACTTGAGTGGTGATACATTATTTTTATTCTAACTTAAGCTAATCAAAGGGAGAAACAACAAACATGCTTTTTGCACTAATAGTCTATCGCTGGGGCTTTTAGGGATAAAACATACAAGCCGACGGTAATTATTTCCAGTTACTTCTTGATTGGTTGCATGGTTAATGCAGAGAGACAACACTCTGGGGTAAAAATCAAGCAGCCCCCAAGGAGACTTCCCCTCCCTTTGCCCAGGGGTCACCTGTCCGATTTTCTGACAGGAACATTTGATCAAAAGAGAAAAACACAAGTAAAATATTTTAATGTACAGGCTGCAGGGTGTACAAGAGTAATGTGTGAGCTGATGTGGGTGGACAAGACATCATATACAGCACATGTTCTGTTAAATAAACCTCACAAGTCTGATAGAATATTATCTAGTTTTTTGTGAAAGCAGTTCATGCATACAGGGGTCGGGGTCAGCACAGGGGGAGTTGGTGGTGAAGGGGAGGAGGACCCCGTCTCAGCTTTTCTTCTTCATTACATTACTAAAATTGTTGTAAAAAGTGTTTTTACAATATTTTATTTTTGGCCCAATCCAATTCAGAGACATTTGAGTTTGAGATTTGATACTTTTGTAAAACATTACTACAATTAACAAATTTAATAAACAAATCCAGGTTTCTCCTATTTTTATTTCAAATCGTCTTTTATCATTCAACACTTGGAGCACTTTTGTGAAGTAGCTTCAACAATCAAGTAAAAATAGAGCAGCTATCAGCCAAAAAAAAAAAAAAGTTAACTATTACCTTGTAAAAATAGATGATAATTTGTCATGTGAAAAAACAAACGTCTTCAAATCAGTGATGTCCCATAAGACCTACCTTTTCCAGTTTCCGTAAAAAAGAAAAACATTTCATGAAACTAACGTAATTTCCACAAATCAAAACAACATTTTTAAAAAATGAAACAAAAGAAGAAACTGGAAAAGGCAGGGACTATGGGATATTGCTGATTGAGAATGACATTTGTCCATCATTTCATATTGAAGTTATTTAACATGGAGCGATACTGAATAATGCTCCGTACTAATAAAACTTTCATTTGGATGCAGTCATTGAAGACTCTTTAAAGAAACTCAAATGTCAAAAATCAAGCGTCATCTAATCACTGATGTCCCATAATACCCATCTTTACCAGTTTTTACTGTTTCATTTTTTTAACATGTCATTTTGATTTCTGAAAATTACTTTTGTTTTTCAAAATATTTAATTTTTATTGCGTTTCAGTTTTGGGGATTTTTGTTTTGATTTATAAACTGTAACGTTGTTTTTTATGATCTATGTTGCTTTTTTAATTGTGATCTTTAAAATTCAAGATTTGCTTATTGTCATTTCACACATAGTATTGCAGAGGAATACACAGGTGAGATGTTGTTTCTGACAATGCAAAAGAAAAATATGGCATCAAAACAGAATAAAATAGCAATAAAAAAAAAACCAGCATTCAGTCATTAGAAAAAAGAAACTGTATTCAATCATTGTGCATTTAGCAGCAGTCTCTCCTACAAGGGGTTGGATGTGAGAGTCTATATGCTTATTTATTTTGTCTTTGGGTGGTGCAGATGGTGGGGCAGTCTATTGGGTCTTATTGCGTGCGGAGTTTGTGAGCGCTTGTATGTATGAGGGGAACAGTCCATGTTACAGTCTCACACCTTATGGAAAGAAGCTTTTCAACATCCTGCTAGATTTGCACTTGACACTCCTAAACCTCTTCCCAAATGGCATGAGGAAGAACAGCCCATGAGAGGGGTGCTGAGGGTCCCCAATGATGGAGGTTGCTCTTCGTATGCACCGCTGTGGGCATAACTCCTCCAGGAACGGGAGAGGAGCACTAAAAATCTTGCTCGCAGTCTTCACAATCTTGCTGAGCCGTTGATCCTGAACCTTGAAGCAGCCAAACCAGGATGTAAAGCTCTGTGTTAAGACGTTTTCAAGGGTGTGCTTGTAGAATGTGAAGAGGTGAAGTGTTGGAATTCCTGCCTTCCTGAGTCTCCGGTGGGAGTGGAGGTGCTTTTGTGCTTTTTTTGATGACCACAGTAGAGTTGGAGGAAAAGGACAAGTCATTAGTGAGATGAACCCCCAGGAACTTGACACTGCTGACCTTCTCCACAGCAGCACCATTTATGGTCAGATGTGTGTGGTGGTATTTTCCAGATGCCCTGAAGTCAATCACCATTTCTTTTGTTTTGTCCACATTTATTTGGAGGTTATTGGTTCTACACCACACTGCTAGCTTCTCCACCTCCATTCTGTAGGCAGACTCAACATTGTCATTTATGAGACAAATCCCTGTTGCATCATTTCCAAACTTTTCAATGTGGTTGGTGCTTAGTCTGGCTATACAATCGTGTGTGAGCAGACTGAACAGCAGTGGGCTTAGAAAACACTTTGCGGTGAGCCTGTACTCACTGAAATGTGCCTTGAAATGGGTCTGCCAATCTTGACTCCCTGCAGTCTGTCTGTCATGAAGCTGAGCGTCCAATTGCAGGCTGCCGTGTCCACACCTAGTAGCCTCAGCTTCTCCACCAGCTGCTGTGGAATGACTGTATAAAAAGTCGTGCTGAAGTCGATGAAGAGGACTCTAGCGTAGGTGTTTTCCCTCTCCAGATGTGACAGTGTTAGATGGAAGGTGGTGGAGATGGCATCTTCTGTGGACCAGTTGCTTTGTATGCCTGCCTGAGTGATGTCTTACCTTAAGCAACTGTCTACCACAGTTGATTTGAATCTTCCTCATTTATGAAGTGGCTGTTCTGTTTTTGTGTGTACAACTCCCTATTCCCTCCCTATGATGCTGTTTTCTCCCTAATATTGTCTTGACAAACCACAGAGACTGTCACAAAAAAGCTGTATTTGTATTACTTGTACTATTACTTGTATTATTTGTACTGAGATTAAATTACACAGAGGTGGACTCTATTAAGTCATGAAGTCAACATCTGATCAGTCACCGATCATCAAGCAACTTCTGAAGACAATCGGATGCACTCAGAGAAGGGGGCTGAAGACTTTTGCACACTGCACTTTTCAGTTTTTTATTGTAAAAAAAATTTAACCCATGTATATTTTCTTTCCACTTCACAATTGTGTGACACTTTGTGTTGGTCTTTAGAAAAAATTCCAATAAAAAATATTTATGTTTGTGGTCAAATTGTGGGAAAATTTGGAGAGGTTCAAGGGGTATGAATGCTTTTCCAAGCCACTGTACAGGTCTGCAGACTTGTGTCTGAGGCTACAGACGGGCTACAGTCAGAGTGTTCACCTATAATGGAGTGTTCCTGTCTTTCTTTATTTCTTTATTATCTTTACGTCTTTTGTACACTTTTTGGATGTCCATAGCTCTTCAGCTCCTTCATCTATTCAGCTCATTCAGCTATCAAAAGATTCAGCTCTTTTAGGAGATGAGTGCTTGAAAGTTTCAATTTCGTAACTTCAACTTTTTAAACTATTCAAGTAAATACCACGTTTTAATTCCATTGAAAATGGCTTATAGAGTCTTCAAATACCCCTTTTTCAACTAAAAACGTTGCCCTCTACAAAATGAAAAAGTTCAGCTACAAAAACCATTAAACTTTTAAACAGATCAGCAGACTTTGGGCTCTTGAACTTGTATTTTCCTTTTTTAAAACCCCTTACGGTTTTGAGATATCGCAGGTCAAAGTTGACATGTCATTTTTGAGTAAGTTTTCAGTTATGAATGAAAGTCTATGTAAAACGAGTGGCAGTTGACATCAGGGAGCAGAGTGTGTCATAGTGGGAAGACACCGACCCTCTTTGTGGATTCATTTTGCTGACACTCTGCCAGTGTCCCTCACAGAAAAAGTTTCTACATGAAAACGTAGGCGTTTAGACGACACAACCTTCAAAACCCTGAAACATATAGTTTTCTCACAACGGCACATTTTCAAATATCAGCAAAAGATGATAATGTCTCCTGTTGACCGGAAAAATTTTTGGGAGAACGTTCTTGTCTACTTCTTGTTTTAACTTGCAATTACTACTGAATATCCTGGGCCTAAAATCATGAAAATCCCACTATTTGTAGTCTATCATCTTGGAATCGGCACAGTGTCTTCATTTTAGTTCATACTTTGCTTCATTGTTACTGGAATCTTGTCAAAATATTTTACATTATATCTTATGCTTTTACATAGTCTGGCCTAGTGCTTTAGCACAATCATGGCTAGTAATGCAGTGCATAGACTTTAGAGTTTTAGTTTAATATAAAATCATTTTCTTATGTCTGAGTCTCATTTTAAATAGCTCTCGTCAACTGAAAGGACACATTTGACGTGTTATAGTAAAACATCCGCAGAGACCAATACTTTGTTAAAGTCCCACTCCAATCATATTTTAACCAATTTTCAAAGCATTCCCAGTGGTCTTTTGATTACAATTTTGCAGTTTTTTTGGCCAAAATCCCAAAACCTGTGTTATTTTCATGGAGAGTTTCTGCAGAGCGGCAGGAGTTCATTAGAAATTTGATTTGTGGGTGGGACTGTTGACACAAAGCAAGTCTGCCCCGATTTTCCCTACCCTTTTGCTGAGAGCACAAAGCTGGGTGCTTATGGCCCGCCCAGTGTATTTTCTACATCACAATTACAATCTTTTTCAAATTACATTTTCCATCTGCTCCTGATTCACAACCATTTGAATAAAGAAATACTAAAAAATGCAATTTTACGTTCAATTTTCTTTAAATGTATGTCCTCCCTCATTAGAAAAATGCTACAAGAACATGTTAAAAAGAGCATTTTCATCAGAAGGTTTTAAACGTAAAATGGCCGGTATAAAGATTTTTAGGTGATAAATTATATATGGGGGGGGCAGCAGGGTCAAAGTGGTCTACATGTTTGACAGAACTGTGATATTTAGAATCCACTCAACTACAACCACAAAGGAAACGGAGAGCAGCAGGAAAACACGGCTGTACGCCTCTGGGGGGTTTCTGCTTCCTGTGCATGTCTCCTGCTCACCTTGGACACTGGGTCAGTGTCAGCTGTCAGTGTCAGGTTGGGAGTGGGAATGCTAATGGACCCTTGCAACAATGCATCCGTGTCCCTCTCCTTGCTTCTGCTTTTTCTCTTTGTGTTTCATGGCAAGAGGACGCCGAGCTATTACCTCTACTTTAGCAGTCAGAGCTCTGCATCTGACTGTGGTCGCCTACAGTCTTTTTCTCCACAAAAGACAGACAGGCACCCTTTGAGAACTACAGATGAGACCCAACTCTGTCTGTCAGAAGCACCACTGCTCGATTTGCAGTCCCTCCCTCTTGCCTTTTCCTCCTCCTTTTGCAAAAATCCTTAAACCAGTTTTTTTATCTTCAGAAGTTTACAGTTGATAGTGTGCTTGAACGTAACAGAAACCTTTGTTGTGCACCACTGTTAGTGCTGCAGGAAAGTATTGCATGTCTTCCATGCAGTTTCAATTACATCAGTAATTATTCATGACAGTGAAAGCAAGCATGAAAGCTATCAATTAAAGCTCAAACCAATTAAAACATTAGCAGCAGATGGTGAGAAGCTGCAGACAAACCAAAATAGGAGAAATGTATTTGTTTGTGCCTATATAAAATGTATGAAAATGCATGAGAAAAAAACTCAATACAGTGCAAAAAAGGCCAGTTAAAATAAAAAAAAAAAAAAGCAAAAGCAAATGAAAGGATAAAATGTAACCAAAAGTGGTGCATGTGTTTCTCTTTAGATGGATTTGGTTGCCTATGACTTATTGGAAACCTATAAAATCATCTGACCACTCACGTTTCATCGTCCAGTGAGATTTATTTTAGAGTAATCTTCACACGATCCCAGATCTGAGAGATGACTTCATCCAGGGCAGCTTCATTAATAATGGAATGATGGCTAAAAGTATCAGAGAAGGTCTGTTTTACTTCTCCACCCTTGTAAAGCAAACCAGAAATAAAATACAAGAATGATCCTGAAAAAGTCTTTTTTTTTTCTTTTTTCTTTGTTTTTTTTTTTTTTGCTTAGCCTCCTTTTTTCTACAAAATATTTAAACAAACTTTACTTTAAAAAACACCCATAGATAATAATGGATTTTAGATGTTATTATGTTATCAGGTAAAACACATTTGAACAAATCACAACCTGCATGTGCACTATTTCTGCGCCAGTTTGTGGCACTTCAAAAGTGTGGGGGGGGCTGCTGCACAACTTGCAATATTTTCAAAAAATGAAAATGGCAGCATCTCCTACGTCTTATTGAAGTAATCGGATCAGGTCTGCATTATTGCTTAAAGACCCATTTCAATGAAAATTGCGTTTTTTTACATGCTCTTGTGGCATTTTTTGGTGATGGATTTTTTGGTGATGGACGTTTAAAGAAAATTCGGCTTGAAATTGTTTCTACTTATTCAATTTATTGGGATCAGGAGCAGATGAAAAAATGGCATTTGAAAAAGATTTGTGATGTAGAAAATACACTGGGAGAGGCCCACAAGCTCCCTGGGTCTTGGACCAGTTGACCAATCAGAAAATTCAACTGTCCTACCTCATTTGTGGGAGCAGCACACAGGCAGTTTTAGCATGTAATTTGACAAATTAAACACATTTATTATGCCCCAAATTATGACCCAAATGTACTGTTCAAATATTTATCAAATACTTATTACATAAAGTACAGCTACAAATTTGTCAATTCTTACAGCTTATTGGACTGTTATAAAAATTACTAAAAGTAAGAGTAACTCTTATTGTGATAACATCACAGATGTTTGCTTGAAGTTTAAAATCACTTCCATTATAAGATTCAAGAAAACTATGCACAACTAGTGCAACTTAAAGCTTGAAATTCTTTGAGATTATTAGGCTTTCAAAAAATGACTTAAAATGGAAAATAAATGATCAATTTCTGACAACAAGCTGAAAAACCACCACAAGAATAAGAGACAAAGTACTGGATGTATGTCATCACAAATATCTAAATAACGCGACAGCAGGTCATCGTGTCGTGTTATGCTATTTTAATGAACGCATGAGTGAAGAATTTTTCTTAAATCGGTTGGATATGAGCGAATAGAAAATTGTATTTAATTAGCTGCATGTAATGCAAAAATTGAGCTACCCTAACAAATAGTCTTAGCCTAACTCTTTTAATATTATTGCGCATGTTTAATAAAGTTGTCTCAGGCTTAAATAATGACATTAACAACGTATCATACCTTTGTACTTTTCACATTTCTCTTGCTATGCTTTCTTCTTTTTTCTAAATTGGGCGACGGAGAGTTTTTCTCCTTTTCTTTTATTGCGAGTTAGCATCCTCTGACTCCTCTGACTGATGCGATGCTAAACTACAGCTTAGCATCGCATCAGCTCGGTCTTTGACCAATACCTTGACCAATACTTGTTATATTTTATTTGAGAGATTGGAATGACGTTTTAAAATTACATTAATAGCGAATGTAATCTGTAATTTACATGAATTAAAGTGGTTTGATTTGTAAGTAATTTGAGCTTGGGTGTTTGACTGAAAAATTTTCCCATTTATCTGTGTGTGACCCACCTAGTCACTGGTGAATTGAGCCCCCCCTCTTGCATTTTTTGACTTGGTATCCACTATGTACTGCAATGAGGTGAGGGTGCCAGTTTGAGTGTCGTACAGCAGTTTGACATTTTAATTCACCTTGAGATGACAAGAACAGTCGCGCTGCACTATTATTATTAAAGAAACAATGTTGTTTTTTTTTTCCCCTCGTCCTGCTGCCACTTGGAAAATGCTGCCCTGTGCGACCGCTCACGTCACCCATATCAAAAACCACCACTGACCAACAGTTAGCACTTATAAAGCTCCATTTGTACAGGCCCACAGCCAAAAAGATTTGATTTACTGTTTAGTCACCCTCTAAAACAATAGCTGTGTTACAGTTTTAATGATCTGATAAAAAATATTTCTTAGTGTAAAAGGGGCAAATACTATTGGTTTATGCTTTTTTTCTGCTCCTTTTAGAAAGCAATATTTAAATTTAAGGTTAAACTTTTAGATTTTTTTTTTTGTGTGTGTGTAAATTTTAAACATTTAACATTGTAAAGTGAACATTTGGCATCATCTTCTTCTTCCCCTTAGTTTTTTTTTTTTTTTGTGGTGGAAAAATAAAAAAAAACTATGGACCGTTTTCAGTTTTAAGTATTTAAAAACTGTTTTTCTTTGTGTGCAAGTTGAAAATTGTTCCTCTGTCACGGTTTATTCCTTATAAACAGATTTAAAACCCCCGGAGGCCTTAAAATCATTAGAAGTAACAAAACGTCTGGATTGACAACTCCAGAATTCAAATCTCGATTTAAAATGAGAGAAAACATGTCTTGCATTTGAAAAACAAAACAGTCGAGATGATGAAATCGAGCCGCTGGAGTTCTGCATGATTTGCATCAAAAGCATGAAAAAATCAAGAACATTGGAATTTTGTTTTCTCTGCAGATGTGTCGGCCTCATAGTAGGCAAATCTTGTGAATCTATAATGGCATTAAAATGAGGTAATCGCTGTATTATTGTAAGCAAACATCAGGCCTGAAACTAAAGCTGTTGATTTAATCAAACGTGGGTTTCCTGCTGGGATGGCTGGCACAGTGGCTTTTTCTGTGGCGTTTGACTGATAAACGTCTGTTTTATTCTGGAGGGTAATGATTCATGCAAACACGTGTTGATCTGACCAAAATAAGACCCTGAATGTTGGAGTTCCTCCAGGCTTCCAACATTTGGATGAACTTCAGCGGACGATTATCACAAATTACATTTTGTGAAGATTTGAAGCACGGCCTTTCATTAAAATATGGAGGGCCATGTTTGCAACCAATCACTCTGAGGAATGTCACTGAACTCTAATATGACAACAACAACAGCAGCAGCTCTGTGTTTCTTTCTCTTTCTACTCCCCACCAGTGCAATAAATCAGAAAGCAATCACATTAGCATGCTTGGGATTAAATAAATTGGACAGTTTCTGTGGCTGCTTTGGCTTTTTCAGACCCTGTCCTGCTGCTTGTCTGAGCGCTAAAACTCACAGAGACGATAGCATTGGGATAATTAGTTGAGAAGATGAGCAGTGGCTGTTTGAGTCTGTGGCAGATATCCAGAACCGGCCCCCTCGTGCTGTTCCAGCCACCGCGTATTAAAGCAAACGTCTGTTTAATCACAGAGCAGCGCATACCCTCCATGCCTTATTAGACTATAAATGTGCTGAATGAAGGCCTGCTGCCTAATTAGGGAAGACTTGAGTTCACTCCCTGTTTTCTCCCACCTTCCCTTTTCTCCCTGCTACTCTCTCCGCACAGTGGGGGGGGCAAAGCCGAATCCTTCCAATCTTAAGAAGCAGACGTTTAGGGGATTGCACCCCCAGTAAATCTCATTCCAGCCATTTCAACCATTTTCCAACTGAGGAATGCAGGTGGCCTTGGCGTGGGTGCCAGTGGGGTGGGTGGTGGTGAGGTGGTCATGCAGAGACGAGTCCTCAGCCTCAGCAGATGGACCATTGCTGGTGGGAGTCTAATATCTGAGCTTAAAGAACCAACTTGAGAGGCTTCTGAAAGGGGTCAGGACGTATCAGCCCACACAAGGCTTTTGGAATAGATGATGGGGGGGGACTAACCACAGAGCCAGCACATCGGCACAGTGCATCGGTTAATAGCCTCAGCAATTGAAGATAATAGGTGCAGTCTGCCAGCCGGAGAAGCTGAGATCCAGTCCAGGTCCCACTGGTGGAGTTAGGGTGAAGGACGGCTTTGGAGATCCTGCTGGGAAACGGCCACTTTCACCTCACCAATCATTTATTTATATAAGCCTCTTGGTTTAATGAAAAGGGTGGTAATTACCATCAGTAATTACAAGTGAGCTAGTACAGACACCTCTGTGGCTGGAGGGGCCAGATGTGAACGGGTGGTCTGAAAAACACCCAAGGCTCTGGTTCCAGGTTCCATCCAAGCACATCTGAGCAAGAACACTGAGACGGGGGAGTTTCCATCTGGCACACAGGGTTCCCTCAAGATTGGTGTTCTTATTATCTTCTTCAGATAAAAGCGTCTCTGAATGAGGTGCACGGCATGCAGAGGAGGTGAAAACAAAGCTCAGAGAAGAAGAGAATCATGAGAAATAATAGGCATAGCCGGCTGAATGCATTTCTCTCTGCGGCTGCAGTAAAAACGGGACCTTATATTCAGGTCGGAGCTGCACATTAGTTGCTGCTTTTTGGGTCCAGTTGTGCCAGGAACCTGTGGGGAGGTGTTCTGCGTGACCGCACACCCTTGTGTCCATGTCCCCGACCTCCTGGGAAGCACAGACATCCCACCACAATGGTAATGAGATGAGACTGCTGCCGTTGAGCGATAATTACGTAACCATATACCTGCTCAAAGACATCCAGTAGGTTCATATGCCATCACTGCGCAGGTTTAGTCTCAGCCTTCAGCTGTTAACGGTGCTGCATGAAGCTAAGGAGAAACCTAATGCTTACACCCCCATCCAGTTTACTGACCTATAGGTGTGGAGGAATCACCTTAAACATGAAGTGAAAGTCGGTGTTTTCACTGAGGCTGACTCACATTTGAATACAAAGCTTTGGAAACATTGTTTGCGCATTTGTACATTTTTGCCCCTACTTCAACCCTGAATGACCACTGAGGTGTAACAAAGCAGACATGAACTGCTGCTGTGCGTGGCGATGGCCTATCTCTATATTATGAGTTAAAACAAGGTCCAGGGTGTGGTTGTGACAGTCAGTGGGTTCATTTACATTTTGTGTGAAACCAACATTATCTAACAAAGCTGCCAATGCATTTTCTAGACAGTCACCAGTCATCAACACAAATTTTAAAATACTCTACTATTATAATTTATTATTTAAGGCCGCTCATAAATAGTTCAAAAGATGATTTGATGGGACTTTAAATGTGTTGGTCCAAGAGTGATAGTTTTTACATACTCAGTGGAGCGCCCCCTTTGGAGCAGAAAGAAACAGTTGGTTCACTCCAACCAGATGATTAGGTTCACCGTGATTGTTTAAAATCCAGAATTTGGATTTTAAAAATAAAACAACCACTTTAATGTCAGAGTTACTACAACAAATTTTACTAAAGAGCTGTACCAAAGCACATAAACTCAAATGTAAATAGTCAGTGTGGTTTTATTTATTCTGTGGGAGGGGATTATTTGATTTTAAAAAACAAGATTCTTTGTGTGATTACTTTTTTTTCAAACGATGATTAATTCATGTTCAACCCTGATCACAACATCATTGATAGTAATGTTAATATTTAATTGGCTTTAATATCCATTTTAATAGCATTAGCAGTTAACATTCAGCCTCAAAGTGACGATTTTCTTCTTTTTTTGGTGTTCTGCTGGAAACAGATTGAAGAAGCAAGAAATTTCTAATTGCTCACAGTTTTATCAGATGTTTGAAAGGCTCATTAAATAAATCCACCGACAAACTGACCTACTGTTGTTCTGTCGCAGTAGGTTTGAAAGAGCTACCATCTTGAATTGCTGTTGTAGTGTCCCCCATCACTCAACTTTGTTTGATGGAATGATGGTTTGGTGTGGTAAAGAAACTTGCACCTTGCTTCAAACCTCTCAAAGGTCATTGTTGTTGCATAACGCAGAAGCAACAGCACCACCGCCCAACTGATGACTTTCCACCTGCATGCCAGCTCAGCACAGCAGACAAGGTCGAAGTGACGTTTATGATGGAAACGTGCTTAACTGGCCAAGCAGTGATTGCACTCTAATGGCGCTCTATCAAGCTGGAACACACACTGCAGTGTCACAGGAGTGGAGACCTTTTAATCAATCCATTCACTCACTCATTCATCTGGCAATGAGAAGGCACACACCAGTTAAGATGACCTCAAAGTTTAAACTACTGAAACCAACAATGACAATGAATTTCCTGTTTTTTAGCCTATTAGCTGCAACTGACTGACCAGTCTTTCTAACAAAATTACTTTTTTTATTTTATTATAATGGCCTTTTGGTTTAACAAACACACCTCACGGTCACATGTAAACCAAAATGATCCCATCTAAGCTCAAATCCGGAGGAAGTCTGCCATGTAAGCATGCTGTTCTGTGAGGTACATGTAGGATAGGCAGGATTTATTTTGAATATTTTAGCATACAAACAACATATTTGCAATAAAACTGTGCATCACTGGAGTATCTGACCATTTAATGGCTGTTTCCATCCACTGAAAGTGTCATGTTTTCTGTCTGTGTTTTGAAGCCTTTATTCAAATTTCCAGTGCGATCTGGAGCTGAATTCAGGCCTAAATGCTCCACTTGCAGGATAACCAAAGCTCTGTTAGAACATAGTGTCCTACATTCTATCATACTAACAACTGCAAAGGTGGCCATTTTCTGTTTGGAATGAGAGGTTTCAGTTTAATTTATTTTTGTGTTCCACATCAGCAATCTTGACATGCTCAAACACTCAAATTGTATAAGGTAAAATGCATATCTTACAAAATAATACAAAATCATCATCAAAACAAGCTAAAACTACAATTATTCAAAAGTGTATTAATTTACTAGGTCATGCTGAATATTTCTGGTGGTGTAGATCAGGTAGTCATTGTTGTTCTTAATGCATAGCTTGATATCATCCATGTAGAGGAGATGAATGAGAGTGACCTTATAGCCAGTCTTGTTGATTATTTGGTTGAGGGTATTCAGACCTTAGTGCAGCAGTAAGGAAGAGCATCCCCTTGGTATTATGCCACATTGGATGGACACCAGTGCAAGTAGCTTACCATTGTTTTTTTAAAGTCACTCTGATGTTGTACTGTACAGTTCCAAGTGATCCATGTGTGTGGTATTAAGTCTTAGACTTTCTTGTATTCAGTACAAACAGTGCACGTGTTGGTGTGTCATGACCGGAAGTCTTGGGTGAACGTACTGTCAATGAAAATATATATGCTTGAGGAGAAATCCCTCAAGGGAGTTTAAATTAATTTTCCCCTGATCAAAGGTCAACAAAATTTTGGTGGTGGTTCAACATTTAAGTTTGTGTGTCACATTTTTAGTAAGGTTGCCGAAAAAATATATTTTTTATTTCTGTATATTCTTTTTTTTTTTTTATTTTATTTATTTTTTTTACGGAGTCTTCAGTTGTGAAGACCTAGTTTTGCACGCACTTACTAGGTGCATTCAAATTTTTGTGAGTTCTTTAGTATTTGGCAGGGGTGATATTTTATCTCAAGCGTGCAATAAGCGGGGCCGGTGCGATGTGGTTTGGGTGGCAGTCGAGGGCGAGTGCCTCGGCGGCCTAAACCCCGGTCATGGAACTTGGCTTTTGGGACATGGAACGTCACCTCTTTGGGAGGGAAGGAGCCTGAGCTTGTGCGAGAGGTTGAGAAGTACCGGCTAGATATAGTTGGGCTCACCTCTACGCACAGTCTGGGCTCTGAAACTCAGTCTCTCGAGAGGGGTTGGACTCTCTACCATTCTGGAGTTGCACATGGTGAGAGGCGGCGGGCTGGGGTGGGCTTACTTGTGAGCCCCCAGCTTAGCCGCCAAGTGTTGGAGTTCACCCCGGTGGATGAGAGAGTTGCGTCCCTCCACCTTCGGGTGGGGGACAGGTCTCTGACTGTGGTTTCGGCTTATGGGCCGAACAGCAGTTCAGAGTACCCAGCTTTCTTGGTGTCTCTCGGAGGGGTACTGGAAAGTGCCCCAACGGGGGACTCCATTGTCCTCCTGGGTGACTTCAATGCCCACGTGGGCAATGACAGTAGCACCTGGAGGGGGGTGATTGGCAGGAACGGCTTCCCTGATCTGAACCCGAGCGGTGTTTTGTTGTTGGACTTCTGTGCTAGTCATAGTTTGTCCATAACAAACACCATGTTTGAGCACAAGGGTGTCCATCAATACACGTGGCATCAGGACACCCTCAGCAGGAGATCAATAATCGACTTTGTAGTCGTTTCAGGAGACCTTCGGCCGTGTGTCTTGGACACTCGGGTAAAGAGAGGGGCAGAGCTGTCCACTGATCACTACCTGGTGGTGAGTTGGATTCGATGGCGGGGAAGGAGGCCGGAAAGACTCGGCAGACCCAAACGTAGTGTGAGGGTCTGCTGGGAACTTCTGGCTGAGCCCTCCGTCAGGGAAGTCTTTTACTCCCACATCCGGGAGAACTTCAAACAGGTACCAAGGGAGGCTGGTAACATTGAGTCTGAATGGACCATGTTCTCCACCTCCATTGTCTCTGCTGCTGTTCGGAGCTGTGGTCGCAAGGTCTCTGGTGCCTGTCGTGGCGGCAACCCCCGAACCAGTTGGTGGACACCGGAAGTAAGGGATGCCGTCAAGCTGAAGAAGGAGTCCTATCAGGTCTGGCTGACTTGTGGGACTCCAGAGGCAGCTGACAGGTATCGGCAGTCTAAGCGAGCTGCGGCTCAGGCTGTAGTAGAGGCAAAAACTCGGTCCTGGGAGGAGTTCGGTGAGGCCATGGAGAAGGACTATCGGTTGGCCTCGAAGAAGTTCTGGCAAACCGTCCGGCGCCTCAGAAAGGGGAAGCAGCTTTCTGCAGGCACCATTTTCAGTGCAGGTGGGGAGCTGCTGACTCCGACTGGGGACATTGTCGGGCGGTGGAAGGAATACTTTGAGGATCTCCTCAATCCTGCTGACACGCCTTCTCTTGAGGAAGCAGAGGCTGAGAGCCTTGGGGTGGGGCTGTCCATTACCCAAGCTGAAGTCACAGAGGTAGTTAACAAGCTCCTCTGTGGCAAGGCACCGGGAGTGGATGAGGTCCGCCCTGAGTACCTCAAGTCTCTGGATGCTGTGGGAGTGTCTTGGTTAACGCGTCTCTGCAGCATCGCGTGGCAGTCAGGAACAGTACCACTGGACTGGCAGACAGGGGTGGTGGTTCCCCTTTTCAAGAAGGGTGACCGGAGGGTGTGTTCCAACTACCGGGGAATCACACTCCTCAGCCTCCCTGGGAAAGTCTATGCCAGGGTACTGGAGAGGAGAGTCCGGCCGATATTCGAACCTCAGATCCAAGAACAACAATGCGGTTTCCGCCCTGGTCGTGGAACTGTGGATCAGCTCTACACCCTGTCTAGGGTGCTGGAGGGTTCGTGGGAGTTCGCTCATCCTGTCCACATGTGTTTTGTGGATTTGGAGAAGGCGTTCGACCGTGTGCCCCGTGGTGTCCTGTGGAGGGTACTTTGGGAGTATGGGGTCCGGGGAGCCTTACTCAGGGCTGTCCGGTCTCTGTATGACCAGAGCAGGAGCATGGTCCGCATAGCTGGCAGTAAGTCAGACCTGTTCCCAGTGCATGTTGGACTCCGGCAGGGCTGCCCTTTGTCACCGGTTCTTTTCATAGTTTTTATGGACAGAATTTCTAGGTGCAGCCAAGGTCCGGAGGGGGTCTGGTTCGGGAACCACAGGATTTCCTCTCTGCTCTTTGCAGATGATGTTGTCCTGTTGGCTTCATCGAACCAGGACCTCCAGTATGCATTGGAACGGTTTGCAGCCAAGTGTGAAGCGGCTGGGATGAGGGTCAGCACCGCTAAGTCTGAGGCCATGGTTCTCGACCGGAGAAAGGTAGTTTGCCCTCTCTGGGTGGGTGGAGTGCTCCTTCCCCAAGTGGAGGAGTTTAAGTATCTTGGGGTCTTGTTCACGAGTGAGGGAAGATCGGAGCGTGAGATCGACAGGCGGATTGGTGCTGCGTCCACCGTTATGCGGTCGCTGTACCGGTCCGTCGTGGTGAAGAGAGAGCTAAGCCAGAAAGCAAGGCTCTCAATTTACCAGTCGATCTACGCCCCAATACTCACCTATGGTCATGAGCTCTGGGTCATGACCGAAAGAACGAGGTCCCGGATCCAGGCGGCTGAAATGAGCTTCCTCCGTAGGGTGGCTGGGCGCTCACTTAGAGATAGGGTGAGAAGCTCGGTTACCCGGGAGGAGCTCGGAGTAGAGCCGCTTCTCCTCCAAATCGAGAGGAGCCAGTTGAGGTGGCTCGGGCATTTAGTTCGGATGCCCCCTGGACGCCTCCCTAGGGAGGTGTTCCAGGCATGTCCCACTGGGAGGAGGCCCCGGGGAAGACCCAGGACACGCTGGAGAGACTACGTCTCTCGGCTGGCCTGGGAACGACTCGGGGTCCCCCCAGAGGAGCTGGAGGAAGTGGCTGGGGAGCGGGAAGTCTGGGCATCTTTACTTAGACTTCTGCCCCCACGACCCGGTCCCGGATAAGCGGAAGAAAATGGATGGATGGATGGACGTGCAATAAGCAGAATTGTGAAAACAATCTGGTCCTTCAGTCCTGCTGCAGGACTTGTATGCTTGGAGCAGGTGAGCCGGATGGTTGTAGTTTGGTTGTTGGAGTCATTCACACTCGCGTGAAGCCAGCGGTCGTGTCGGAGCGCTTGTGTCCTCTAGAGCCTGTGTCCCCCCCCCCCCGCTCACATAACTGCTCCCCTCTGCAGTGTGCCGCCACGCCGTGTAATTATCTTCTAGCACAATCAGCGGCGCTCAAAGGTGATGGATGGTGAGGAAACACATTGCAATAAACTAAGCATGCGGTCGTCAGAGGAGCTGAAGAACTATGTTTGTGATCAGTCTGACTCATTTCATGAAAACATGGAGCAATTAGGTGCTTCATGAGGGCTGTAATTGTGAAACATATTAGGTGTGAAAAAATATTATTGGCAAAGATAAACACCCCCCCTCTTCCCCCTTCAATAAATGCTAATTGCTGCTCTTTGTCTAACTTCTAGAGGAATAAAAAGTTGACTTTGTTCTGGTGCTTCAAGGTAAAGTATCCTTTGTTCAAGCAGTCTGTGTTTGCTAAAAAAAAAAAAAAAAAGATGCTTTTTGCATTGAAGGCATTCGGCTGCATTTTGGGGGGACTCCGGGGGGGCGGTAGTTGGAGGTTTCTTCAAGGACATTTGGACTGTTTGCAGAGAGACTTGTCTGCTGGAATGATGAAAGGCGCGACCTTTGAAGCTTAGGACGGCTTCTGATACCAACTTCTAAAAGTCATAAATGACAAAGCAAAATGCAGGGGCTGGGGGTGTCATGGCAGCCACACAGGACCACTGTGGGAATGCTTTTGTTTTGGAAAGCTAAGAATTGAGTAACGAATATGGAAGCATGTATGAAGTATGCGTCAGGCAGAAAGCTGTTTTTTACGGGGTTAGATAGCTGTCAATAAGATAATAATAACACATTTTTGACAGTGCTTTAACAGGAGAAATTTGTATTCAAGACAAAGAAGTCTTATTCAAAACAAAGACTAATTGTATTCAAAACAGACATGTCAAATGTAAAACTAAGGTTGTATTCATATTTTTTTCTGTAAGGTTGTGCACTAAATGTAAATTTCTGCAGAACTTAGTATTTATGAATACAACTTTTTCTTTATGAATAAGAAAGCTGTCCATTAGAAACGTACATAATTGAATTAAACATTCAAAGAAGATTAATCAATCACATTTTTCACTTCTCCTTTCTGGCTGGGGGGGTTATTATTTGTGTTTGAATTAAACAGTAACTCGTTAATGCACGCGATTAATTTAAAAAAATAGTGCATTAATATGTATTAACGCTAATTAACTACAACCGTCTTCCACCAGCTCATGCTTCCGATGCGTGCATTTGTTTCTGAAAATGCACACTTTGTCTGACATTATCTCACTTACACCATGGTCACTTACAAAATAAATAAATATTCAATAGATTTTTAGTACTTTATTCCTGTTGTTATTTATGTTTAGATCGTTTATTCACAAAAAGTTCAGACAAAAAGTTCACCTCTTACTGATTGTTTTTGTCCAGGAGATCAAGCAAAAGTTTGTTTTAAAAGAAGCCATCACAACAAATCTCTTTTAAGTAGGTGGCAGACGTATGTTAGTGAATGGTAAAAAAGAAAAAAAAAAAAGAAGCCACTCCCTGATGGTCCAGTGTGAACACCATCTACAGAGGAGAGTGAAAGTTTAAGCACCTCAGGTAAAATGTTATAATATTGTGCATAAAGAACCCAAGGAAAAATCTCCTAAAAGCATCAGTTTACAGATGAGTCTTTTTTTAATATTTCAAGAAATTAGGCTTTATTTGTATCATTAACCCTTTTAAAATAACGGAAAACTAAATATTGGTGTGTGCAAAAGTTTGGGCACCCTGCAGAATTTGTAGTGTGCACGCCACCTTTGGAAAAGCTGAGACTCGACAGTGTAGTGGATTGTTCACAATCAACATTTGCAAAGACCAGGTGAATTCAATCTTAAAGATTTTAAATAATCTAAGTCATCTGACCTTGGGTCAGACATCATGACATCATTCCAAGCAGTTGTCAGAACAATGAAACTAAAAATAGTTGATGCTCACAGAGGAGGAGAAGGCTATAATATCCTCAGTTTGGAATGTCCTTAAGAAATAGCAGTCAACAGGAACAGTGGAGGTTAAAGCAAGATCTAGAAGTCCAAGAAAAATCTCAGACAGAGCAGCTCGCAAGATTGTGACTAAAGCAAGTCAAAGCCCACATTTGACTGCACCATCTCTCCAGAAAGACCTGCAGACTCTGGAGTTGTGTTACACTTTTCTACTGTCAAGAGATACTTGTACAATTATGGTCTTCAAGAGTCATCAGAAGAAAACCTCTTCTACGTCCTCACCACAAAATTAAACTTCTGAAGTTCACAAATGAACATATAAACAAGCCTGATGCATTTTGGAAACAAGTTCTGTGGACCGACAAGGTTAAATTGAACTTTTTGGCCACAGTGAGCAAAGGTACGTTTGGAGAAGAAAGGGTGCAGAGAACCTCTGTCCAACTGTAAAGCATGGGGCTGGATCAATCATGCTTTGGGCTGGTATTGCAGCCAGCAGCACAGGAAACAATTCACAAGTAGAAGGAAGAATGGATTCCACCAAATTTCAGCAAATTTTGGACACTAACTTGATGCCATCTGTGAAAAAGTTGAAGTTGAAGAGAGGATGGCTTCTTCAAATGGATAATGATCCTAAGCACACCTCAAAATCCATGCTGTCTTACATTAAGAGGCATAAACTGAAGGTTTTGCAGTGGCCTTCCCAATCACCTGACCTCAACATCATTGAAAATCTAAGGATAGACCTGAAAAGAGAAGTGTGTAACAGACATCCCAGAAAGAACTGGAAAAGAACTGGAAGACTTTTGTAAAGAAGAATGGATCAAGATACCTCAAACAAGAACTGAGACTCTTGGCTGGATACAAAAAGACTTTACAAGCTGTGATACTTGCTAATGGGGGAAAGTACAAGATACTAATTCTGCAGGGTGCCCAAACTTTTGCACACGCCATTATTTTATTTTCTGTTGTTTTGAAAGGGTAAATGATGGAAATAAAGCCACTTTTTTGACATATTTAAAGAATGTCTCAATGGTTAACAGATGCCTTTAGGATATTTTTTTAATCTTTCCTTGGGTTCATTATGCACAATAAAATAACATTTTACCTGGGGTGCCCAAACTTTCACTCTCCATTGTATACACGCCCAAGAATGCATGTTTTACATGTTCTTGAATGCACAACAGATGCATGGTTTTTAACGCAGCTTCAGGAAAAGACTCAGACTGTTGTCTGGATGTTGTGGCTGAAAAAAGCGGAGCTTCTCAGCGACATGCTGATTTGTGCTGCTTCCTTCTTCTTTCACCTGACAGCAAATCAGAACTAATCCAGCACTAATGCTGCATGTGCAGTTATCCCGGGCGTCCAACTGCTTTTCATATTGGAACAGAAGAAGACATCAAAGTCGAGTCCTGTCAAACACCACTTCTCTATCTTCAGTTTGTTTTCCTGCTATGGTGAGAAGTTTTACCTCTTTTCTTTACATTTCTCTTCACACACTATGACCTAAAGTGTTTCTGCACATCCACATCTCAGATATAGATGGCAATAGGTGGCTCACATTCAGATCTGCTGATTCCACAAAGACTGAGAAATGGGGGGAGGGTGTAACCACAGGAGTGAGGTCCTGAAGTTGCTGAATATGAAAATATAGGAGCAAAGTAGAAGTATTTAAATATTTATCTGAGTACAGCGAGTTGAGTAAATGTACTTAGTTGAGCTGCACAGCTGCTTGTAGACCCACATGGTCTCTTAAGGAAATCATTTCTGCAGCAGCCGCTGAAGTTAATTGTTAATGCGTTCCCTGTGGTGATGGCCACCCTCACTGCTGCATCTTATTTTCATTTTTATAAGATCATGTTCTTTTAGAAGCGATTCAGCTCAAAAAGCTGCAGTGAGACAAAATCAAAGATTAACGTGTGATCAGTCATGTGAGCCGGCATGACGGCTGCCTGATGTTTGTTGCTTTAATTAAATGTTGAACAGTTCCTGGTCCTGAAGAGGCTCTTCTGTTTAGCAGATGATGTGACTGTGCGCTAGAAGAGGCTCATCAGCACGTCAAACAGAGCTCAGGGACTCGCACCTCCTGACTCGTGAAGCATCAATGAGCTTGTTGTCCGAGAAGAGTCTGAAAAACAGATCAACAAGCTTCCAAAGCTTCACTGTCAGGCAGTTTTTTATGCAGGAGCACCAAATGGAAATAATGGACAGCTTTATCCAAGCTGTGTTATTTTTCGCAAATATTGTTTTCTTGGGAATTAAGTTTCTACGTCTTTTATCCCAGATTAAGCTGCTGATTTTGACTCAAAGATGTTCTGTTTTTTATTAATTCATTTCAGGGCTTAGACATTTTAGTTCAACATAAACTTTATCCAATAAAAATGTGTGTTTCCTATATTTCTCATATTGATCTTTGGTTTCTAAATAACACTTCCTAGTGTTATGGCTACGGCTGTGATATTGGGCTACATTCAGTGGGTACGGAAAGTATTCAGGCCCCCTTGCAGATCCTCTCCAGTTCTGTCAGGTTGGATGGCAAACGTTGGTGGACAGCCATTTTCAGGTCTCTCTGTAAATAAAATTGAATTTGAATTAAATTAAATAGTAAATGCCAGAGGAATCAGTTTTTTCTTGACGTGTATACATTTTTGGGTATAACCCTTGAGGTGAGGTCCAATCAGCTTTCATAATGGGGCGTAAGTTTTCCCAGGTCCCTCAAAGTAATATGTTTAAAGACCCACTCTGATCATGTTTTTGTCGTTTTCTAGAACGTAAGTTCTGCATAGCAGCAGGAGTTCATTCGAAATTCACCTCTGAGTTGTAGGCAGGACTGTTGGCACAAAACAACCCCCCACCCCCTTTCAGTTCTCATTGCTGAGAGCTTTCTGTTTAAAGGCTTTCCTGCTATCTTACAGGCCCTCACACCCCAACCTAACAGTAGCAGTGCAAAAAAAAAATGGCGACTATATCATAGCTATCCAGCCGTACTGATTTGAGCCAGATGCCAGCTCAGACAAGTAAAACAAAGATGTAGATGGATGTATTTGTCTGAAAGTGGATGCATCGGAATGGAGTGGAACAGTAAGCTTGTGGCCTGCCCAGCGTATTTTCTACATCACCAAGACAATCTTTTTCAAAAAGCATTTTTTGTCTGCTTCTGATTCACAACGATTTAAATAAACAATTTCTAAAATGCAATTTTAAGCATTATTTTCTTTATATCTGTCTTCTATCATCAGAAATATACCAAAAAAACATGTTGAAAAAACACAATTTTCATTGGGATAGGTTTTTAATGCAGATGCATACCAGCCTGCTTTCTGGTTCAGGAAAAGCTGAACTTTGTCCATCAGAGTCTGGACGTCTGAATGAAACAACCACAAATGCTCATTCTTCTATCTGATTGGCTTTTGAGGACAGATGACAGAAGATCCTCCAGACTTCTTCTAGAGAGGTTGTCTGTTTCAAACCAAATCTTTGGTCATATAAAAGACACAGCCTGGGTCTGTTGATGTTTCCTTGATGAAGATGTTGGTCTTTGTCCTAATACCTTATACAAACAAGACCTAATGTATATTCATGAGGCTATGGGAGGAAGTGGGGGTGGCAGTGGGGTGGGGATGGGTTTTTAACCCAAAAAAAAAAAAACAGACATTAGAACTAGAATTAGAGTGGCACAAAAAGAAACGAGGGGCGCGGTTACCTCTGATGCAGTTTGCCCACACCTCATTAGTGCCTGATGTTCACCTCCCTCTGAATTATGCATCCCCCTCTAACTTGAGAGCATTTAATGTTGGATCAGCTTTATCTCTGAAAAGAGAAAAAATAAACCAGCACTTCATAATTTATAATTTAAAAAAAACCAGTGATCCAAAAAAAAAAAGAAAATTAAAGAACTGGAGAACCCAAAAAGAATCTAAGGCCCAAAAATGGCTAGAGATCTAAAAAAGATCACAGACCCAATAGGGACCAGAGACTCAAAGGACTGGAGATCCTTGCTGAACAAAACTAAAAAGGAAAAAGGACTAGGAGGCACACACCCATTGGACTAAGCACCATCACCTCCTCCACTAAAAATCCTAAATGAAAATGTATCAAATATTTTTTAAATTGAAAACTGAACCAACAAGTTTTTAGTTCAAACGAAACAACAAAATTGAGCAAAAACAAAAGTCAAAGAAAGAACCTTGTTCTTCTAATGCCTGTTTGCCATCTCGCGCCCCCCTCCTTTGGGCAAACTTTTCACATCTTTTAACTGGACCACATGAGGTAGTCTGGTTCACCTGGGACTGATAGAAAAAGTAGGTCAGCAAAAGGAGGGGGGCAGGGAAAACCCGCACAGAGCCCTAGCAACAGGTAAGATGGGATCAGTTGTCCAACCAGGAAGTGCTACCAAGTAAAAAAATAAATAAAAAGAGGGAGGGGGGGGTCTTCTTTGTAAAACATTCAAGGTGATTTCAAAGAAAAAATAAAAATGTCATTACCATTAAAATCCAGTTTCATGAGGAAAACCGTCTGAAACTTCACGACACTGCCAGGAATTCTGACAGAGGCGTCTGCCACGAGTTCAACTCTGAAAAAGCTGCTCACTGGACTGTCAAACCAGTTTTTGATGAAACTTCAATTAATGACCAATCAATAAAGTCAATTGTTCAATAAAATGACCAACATGACTTTACTATGTAGATGTTTTTCTATACCAATAGTTCAAGAAAGCCAACAAATCCTGAACCAGACTAAATCCTGAATCTGGTTGTATAGATGCTTCACCTGTCAGCTCTTCCAGCATCTCCAGAGGAGTAAGAACGTTTTCCAGTTGACAAGATAATATGAAGTATTCCTAAAACTTTCAAAAATCCAAATGGGAGCAGATGTGGAGCTGCAATTTGCTTTGCCACGAATTCCCTGGTATAAAACATCCTTGAACAAAAGAAACAAACCTGAGCCAATAATTCCAACGAGATGTTTGTGGCAGTTTTTCATCCTCGTTCTTCCTCCTCATTCTTCTCAGTTTTACACCTAAGCGTCTCTGTTTTAGATGAGAGGAAAAAATCAGATGAGATTATGTCGGAAAAGTAAAATAATGCTTTTTCTTCAGGAATCGAGCTGCACAGCCTCCCACCAACATAGATAAATTAATAACAGATGAAAAAGAAAGTCACAACACACACGCACACGATAGGAAATGACACGGTGGGAATCAACACACTTAATCTCAGGCTGAATCACCTGGGGAATAATGGTCCCTGAGCTCATCACAAACCAAGGCAAAGTTGAGGAAGACACCTCTAGCAAACACCACCATAACACATCCAATATCCCTGACATGTTTTCCCGTCTGCCCTGTGTCCTCTGCCAGAGGAGGAAAACCAGGAGATTAGATCATATTAGATAACAGAAAAGATGACCCGCTAGCTGGGATTTTGTGGGGTGTTTTCCAACTTTTCCATCACGGCCAGATATTCTTTGCCAGTAAAAGATGATACGGCCACTCGGCTGTCAGAGCTCCTTCCTGAGCCGCATGGATCAAAGGACATTTTCCGACTCTTCTCCTCAGCCTGACCACAGACCACTCTGCTTTTGTTGGCTGTACCACCTCACTGCTGAATCATTAACACTTCACTAAAAAGCAGCATTTAAAAATCTTTTCAATATTACTGAAGATGGTAGAAAAGGCTAAGTTAATCCATACATTCAGCCAGCAGCACCAAGAGATTTACTGCAGCTTTATTAAAGCCATTGGAAAAAGCCGTAGCAGTGATGTAGGTACTACACAAGCTTCCTGCTCTGCTCCATTCTGATGCATCCATTTGCAGACGAAAAGATCCATGTATGTCTTTGTTTTCCTCGCCTGAGCTAATCTGGATCAGAACTATACAGCTGCAGACCTCCAATATTTCTCTGAATTTTTTTGCAACATTAATGTTAGCTTGGGGTTGGGAGGAGCTGTAAGCTTGCAGAAGAAGAAAGGAAGAATTATTTAACCCTTAACCTGCATTTCCACTGAGCTCTACGTTTTTGTGTTTCACAATCAAAAAAGCCAAAAATGTTTTTCTGTTTCATTTTTTGGAAAAACCCAGAGCCAAACTTTGTTTTGGTTCTGGTTTATGCAACACAAAAGCAGTCCATCTACAGTCTGTGGGCTTTTTAGATCATTTATTTTCTATGAAATGTTTTCTGGAAATATCTTGGTTTATTTATATTGTGGCCTTTTCTATTAATATTTTTAATTTTCTACTCTGAAAGTTTTTTAAATCTCATAACTGAAAAAGTCTGAACTGTGAATTTTCCAAACATGGATTTTATTTCTAGATTTAAAAAAATCATCAATTCAAACTCAAAGTTTTGTTGACAAGGTTTGGTGTCTGATTTTTCACATCAGCCTGAAACAAAAAAGCATCTTCTCTGGCATTCTCTCAAACTCTTTGTGGCTCGCTTCCTTGCACCCCCTCTTCAGAAATAATAAAGGAGCGAGTCGTGTTTGTGAATTCCTGCCGTGGCGAGATTCGCGCAGGAGTGCTAAATTATGGGCACATTGGTTCAGAATTAAATAAATATTTTGAAAACTTCCTGCAGAGCAGCTGAGCTCTTCAGACAGAGTGAAGGGAATTTGATTTAGCTTTAATTTACCTGTTTTTCTCCTTCTTGCACCTGATTCCTGGACAATGAGAAGGACCTTGTACTGTCTACTGCAGCTGTGGGTTTTGATATTGGTTAATGACATCTCAGCTGCGAACAGTCATCCAGATTCTCCACAAACAATTGTCAGTGGAAAGCCCTCATCCTCCTGGGATTTGGGGGCATTGTGTTCAAACTGTGAGCACACGTGTCACCAGTTCCAGCACAAAACAGTGCTTCTACATTTGATGGAGCACTTTGCTGCATCATGAGTGTCAAAGCCACGTGCATGTGGCCTCCACATGGAGGGGGGCCCCATCCATGCTCTATGGTCCAGCTATCGGTTGCACAGATTGCAGAAAGACTTTCATCATCCCAGCTATAATTGACAAGCTTGTTTTAACTGCATCTGCTTGCAACCGCGAGAATGTTATTTGACATCTGCTGCTGCATTTCTGATGCTGGAGTGGAGAACTCCAGCACAGGAGCTCAGCTATGGCCTGTTTTCCCTCCATTTCTCTCCGTCTTGCTTCTGTCTTCACCCTGCAGTTCTTGATAAAACACTGAAATTAGAGGTCATTTTGAGGAGCTCCAAAATTAGAAAGCAATCCAAGTGTGCCAGCCGTCAGGTCTCTGTGGAGTCTGGAAACATCCTGATCATTGGGAGATAATGGTGGAAAACACAGGAAGTTTCTTTTCAGAAACACTCAAGGTACAGATAACCCTGTTTCATGTGGTTCATTCTGCCCCCTCAAAAAGGAAGACACCCAGATTGCCCCCCCTAAATTGCCCCCTGTGTTGCTGGTTGTTGCTGAGGCTGATACTATGGCAGTTTTCCAAAATATTTGAGGTGCCTCATGTTGTTTTGTTTGAAAAGTGAAGGACACGTCTAAAAGTTGCTTTTTCTTCTGTGTCTGATTGACGAACATGGAAATGCAATTGTTGTGTGAAGTTAATCTCCTGATTCCAAAACTCATAGAAAAAGTCCAAATGACAAAATCAGAATTTATGCTCCTAGACATAGTCACGTTCACCCAGTGGGGGGGTTGACCTGTACGGGTGCTGCGGGTTATTGGGTTATCCAGGTCCACAGAAGGTTGTAGAGAGGAACAGGCGCATTTTTGGCATGGTTTATCTTTCATAGAAATTTCTAATCGCTCGGATTCCCATGGTTACATGGCCATAGGAAGGGAATTGCCCCAGTCGCTGCAAAACGTGACTCAAGCTGATGACATCATCCCCAATTGTATTACTGCATGCATTATCGCATCATTATCCTTAACTAATTTTGAGCAGTTAAGAAGATGCAATGGTTGAACAAACTTGATCCAGAAAACTGCCGTTACCATCTAATTGTTGAAGACAAAATCCCTATTACTTCATTCTAAAAACAAGAGGGGTTAGACATTATTTCGTTCTGACTCAGTTCCAAAAAGAAAAAAAAACTACATTTTGACTGCACGTTTACTTTCTAATCCAACTATAATGATTTGAAGAAGGTGGCCATTATTATAAATGTAACTTTTTGAAAAGTAAAGGTATTTGTTATGTTGATTATTTTAAAATACAAAAAACCCTGATGTACTGTATTTTCTTGTTGGCGAAATTAATTAACCACAAACTTTTTTATATAGATGAGAGCATCTTCAGAAAATCTTTGCATGTAAAAAAAAAGCTTTAAAAATGAAAACATAATCTCAAAGATCCCTTTTTTATCACTTTAAATAAAATACCAACAACTGAAGTATAAACACCACGCAGGAGTTTGTCAGTTATCGCAGATAGACGTCAGCAAAACTGGCCAACCTTAGCATGAACTTGACCACACGATTGCAGTCGGGACGCAAAACGATTGATGTAATGGCCGATTGCAGTGAAGAATAAACTGAGCATTAAGTAGACCACAGGTATGTCTGGCAGTTCCCCATGAAGCTCTTACGGCCACCCCAAGGGACGTCGTGAAAATGGAACGTACCACTGGTAAGTGTATCGTGAAGTGACGGAAGTTACATTCACTTATGACGTATGGGTGAACCTGTTGTATGCCATCGGTACGCCACACTTTAGTTGTTAGTAAGGTGCGAGTGTTGGCTAATGATTTGGGGGGGTGGAAAAATCTGTATGACACGCCTGCATCTCAGCTGCTTCCCTTTTACATACCCTAACGCGTTGTATAAGTGTTTGCTATGACCTGTCGCTCATAGCTTGCGTGTAGAAAAGATATGAATAAACATTTTCTCTTTGGGTTCACTGTGTGGTCTAGGACCTTGATATTTGACAATTTTTCACCTGCAGACAGCCTGTATCCACCCATAAGAGCAGTTTGGGGCTTAGGCTTTAAAGGGCAACACTTTCAATGAGATGTATTTGTTCTGAGTTCCAGTGAAATCCAAAAAGTCAAACTGTCCCTCTCTCCATCTGAGGTTATGACAGGAGACGGCGGGAGGGGGGGCTCTGCAGCAATTTCTTCCTTCTCAGTGACACAGTTGTCTCTGATGGGGCTTAATGGAGGCTGAGAGTCACAACAACATTGGAAGGACGAGAAATCGCACAAGCAGCAGAGGGATGGGGGGCAAAAAGGCTGAGCCGAGAGGATGAGTCTTTCTGAGCTGTTTGAGATTAAGAAGGCCAGAAACCTTTTTGTGTTTTCTCAGAGGTCATCTAAGCAGACCCAACAGGAAACTGCAGCCGCTTGCTAAAGCTCTGCTGGTGCGAGCCATGAAATGCCACAGGAAGCACTTCAGCCGCTGACGTCACACACTTTCATTTCCTTCAGATCATGATATTTTTTTAATTTCAGACTTTTCTAAAGCAAGACACGTTCCCTGCGAGCTTTTGTCTGAAGTCTTCAGTGCTTCGTCTGTCAGTCACAACACAGATGTTACTCTGATACTTTTCCGATTTTCCCTATTTTCCAGATCTGATAGTAATGAAAATGTTGGGCTCTGATAAGGAAGCAGCATCACAGTTATTGAACTGATATGAGATTATCAGTGAATCCAAGTTTTAATGGGATCTTTTTACAAAATTCTAAAGCTTTTTACATGACAGTACAACTCCATGATCAAACATAAAAAAACTCATTGAATATAATTTTTTTGAAAGCTTGAAAAGATTTTTTATTACATTTTTTTTACATGTGAGTATTGTTGAATGTAAGCGAGTGGCTGCATACATTTTTCATTGTGGATAAAAATGACAGATATTACACTTCCATTTGTTTTCGTGATATTTTTTTAAAATTCAGAGCTAATTTGAGCATATCTATGGAGAGCACTGACACAAAGATGGCTGCTTATCTTTAGAAACAGGACATTTGTAAATGTTCTGCACAAAATGTTTCTTTCTGGATCTTCATTGTGTTTTGTCTATTCAAACAAAAGTCATATTAAGGTTTAAATCACTAAAACTATTCTGTATAAAATAGGTTTTGCTGTCATTTTATTGTGCTTTTTTTGTGATTTTGAACATGTTCGCCACATTTTTGAGACCTTGAAAAACAGAGACACGGTGGTGTCATCTGAGGCTACATTCTTATGGAACACGCGTTCAGCCCATAGTGTTCACACTGCATGTGCAGGAGTCCGCCATCTACAGTTGGAAGAGGACTGGTGCAAATGTTGATGCGCTGTAAATCTGGTGAATCTTGCTCCAGGCTTTTTCTTTCACAGCTCTATTCTGATATATGAAAGATTTGGTGTCATAGAATTCCAGTCAGGCACAAAACCACAATTATTAACTTCTCCTTCATGATCAATGTTTAAATGAATTGCACTTCTGTGCATTAAAGGGGACACCATTCAAATGTCAAATCCTAGTTCCTGATCGGTCAAAGTCCAACCTGGCTTAACTTTCAATTAGCATCCATTGGCCACATGTTTTGTATGTAGAGCCGGAAAATGGTCGTAGAAACTTGCATAGCAACACATGAACACCAGAGTTTTGAACGCGGAAGCCCGAATGCATGATTACACATGTTTACATAGACTTTTCATTGGAAATAGTCGCATGAACGTGTGCTAAGAGGGTGGTGTGATTGTAGCTTAATCCAAACTCTCAACCACAGTAAAACCACTGTCTTCGATCCGACCCCAAGATCCTTGATCCATTCCACACCCAACAGTTGAACAAGCTAAATCCACAGAGGCTCTAAACCGATCCCACAGATCAGAGGTCCTATTTCTGCAGCCCAAAAGCTCCAGATGTTCCAACAAAACCATGACGCTCTTCTCTTCACCTGCAGTTCTACTGTAAAAATCTTTCACCCTGAATAATAAAAAGTCCCTTCTTTACTGGAAGGTAATTTCTTCAAAATCACACAAACAAATTGTAAAACACAAAAACAGGAACCATTTCCTCAGACGTTTAAGCATTGCTCTATTCATTTGTGAAAAAATGAAAAAGAAAAGCTTTTCTGATGCGACATCAGCAGCTGCAAATCCCAGAGACGAGTTGCAGCAGAGCCATCAGGCGTCACTTTCAGATGCAGCAGGTAAAAAGGAGGACAGTCTGTCATTTTCAGGTGAAAGTACCGAGGCAGAACCTATTCACACTGACCTACATAGAATGGGTCATCCAGAGCCAGGTTAACGCTCCAACAGCCCTTTGCAGGCGTCATGGGATCATTAGTATCCTCTGCCGGAGCCACGCTGGGCTCTTTTGATGACCCCTATTTTCAAATGAAACTTCACTGAGGGGCAGCCCATTTTCCAGCACCTTTTTGGAAGTGACCATTTCCATTCTGAGGATGACTCCCCCTTTATCATCTTCCTCTGTTCTCTTTGTGGTCGAATGCAGTCATGTAGAAATTAGATCAGGAGGAAATTGGAGCTGGGTCAGGGCTCTGCAGCGCCGTTGTCATCCTCACTTGGGAATTTTTACCTAGACAGCAAGTGAACCACATCTTAGGAAGATTAGAATATATTTTAACAAAGCACAAGGACTTCTGGCAGACGAGTAATTGAAGAGATGACAGGAAGCCTCTCGTTGGTTTGGCAGTAAATTGCTGACAGGTGCTGAGAAAAGTGGCGTTCTCTCTTAATTCATTAAAATTCAGCTCTTAAATGGGTTTGCTCCACTTTGCACTGCGCCTCTAAACAATTCTGCTTATGTGGCGCCGTTCCCATCGAATGTGTCATCTATGGAAATATGCCTGTTTTAGTTATGGCGACACACAGCATTGATTTAAAGAAGCTGATGAAGCCACAGCGGTGCCTGCTTGTGCCTTCTGCTGCATGTAGAGGCACTTTTTCTCTGTTGACCAGCCTGGACTTCGACCTTCTCCCCTCAGACGCGTCTGAAATTTATTTCAGGCCGGGGATTGACTGTGACATTTGAGGATGTTTGGGAAAACAAGGCCTTGAAATTTAATAGGCCGTGGAGCTTTTTATTTGCATGAATGCCATCAGAATAGTCTAGCCAGGCCTGACCTTGCTACTTTGAGAGGGATTTATTAAAAGCAGAGAAGCCTCAGTCTCTCCATCTTTGCAGCCATTATCTTTTCAGTCAGACTGATGCAAAGCATTGACTTGAATCTTTACAATAACCTTCAGTTCTGACTTTCTTTGCCCTTCTTCCTTTTTGTTTCCCTGCCTCTGAACAATGGGAGCACTCCATGCTCTGCAGCTTTACAGTCCATGCCTCGGAAGCCCGCCTTCGGCTCTCTTTTCCAAGCGAGCCCCTCAGATTTCCTTCAGTGCCGCCTTTTTCTCTGCTCTGCCATTTTGCAGGCTCTTTGCAGCGATTCTGTTCCTCAGTCTGTCATTAGGATCTGAAAAAGGCAACATGTCGCAGTCTAATAGTCGTGCTCTCGCTGCTTCAGCGACACAGTCAAACCCTCCTCCTCTTTTGTCTGTCTGCCTTTTTGATGCTGCAGAGTATATTTACCTCAAACACCACTTAGGATCCAACTCTTTTATGAAACTGCGCCTGCATTTGTTTTCCCTTCAGATAAACAGCCAGCCCTACAGAAACACATGATCAGAGCAGGCCATTTCATGGGAGCAGGCTTACATTTAGATTATGTGTGACATTTGTTGCACTAAGTACCACAAAATCACTTTTCTTTTACTTCCTGGAAGTGTCCACTTGAGCAGAGGTCTCCAGCCTTCTTTAGGCCGCAGACCGGTCTGAACGAGGTTGTAGTTGACGTTTGATTTTTTTTGTTTTTCTTTTTAAACTTCCAGTTTACAAAAAAACTCTTTTTCAAATTAAAATTCTCCAAATGGATTGGAGGTTTTTTTTTAAGTATGGAAATGTTTTACAGGTGATGAAAATTCTAGTTGTTTTTGATTTGTAAAAATTCAACTCAGGAATTCAATTTAATTTAAATGTGGACTTTTTAAAAAATGTTACGTACTGTAGATTTTCCCTTGGGTTACGATCAAAAATACAACTGCCACCACACGATGGGGAGACATCGGCATAATCTTCAAGATTTCATGCGCCGCCCAAATCTTTTAAAAATTGTCATGAACGTAAACAGCGGCAGTCAGGTGGGGTGAACCCACGACGAAATTGGGCAACAGCTGAGCAGCCGCAGGGTAATGGCAGCTGGATTGCTGGCCGGCAGCAGCTCTGATTGTGTAAATGTCTCTGGACCAAGGCTGCCCATATCAAGTGCAACCGACTGCCAGCCACCCGATAGCCCAGGGGTATATAAAAAGTGGGCTAGTTTGCACAACTGGTCATTTTCAATTAAGAATTTGACCATACATTATAATCTTTGCAGTTTGAAAAACATGCCTCCCAAGAAACCCAGCAAGGGAAAAGTCCCAGCACCCAAAAAAATGAAGGTCCAGTAGGTCCAACCACAACAGGAGTCTTCATCAGATGAAGAGTCTGAGTTTTGTGGAGCATCAATGCCGTCTCCCAGTTTTGACCCACGGGATCGGCAGATTGTCGTCTCATCATTGCCGGGTCCCTGGCCCCACAGCCCTCATTGAGTGCTCATGCTGGTGCCGTACGATTTCTAACAATCCCCTCATCCCCCCACGGAGGTGGGGGATAGCAGATGGAAGACATCACAACCCTCATACAACAGTTATTTTCTATATATTTTGATAATTGTGAATCCACCGTGTCAGCTGTTTTATCAGATTACTTGCAACATTACAGTATTAAGTTCAAAGTGGGTTTGTTACGTGGGACCAACAAGTGTCACAATAAATCCACATTTGAGGAAGACTCCTGGTTTTGTCAGTAAATAGCAGATTTCTTTTCCTTTAAAGACAAAGACTTCCTCCATTTCCTCAATGGCTTCTTTCTCGCCAAAGAAACTTTCCAGAATTGTTTGTGTTTTATTAGCTTTGGGCTGATTATTTATTGCTCCAAGCAGCCACTTTAAGAATGTAGCACACATATGAAGAGGCGAACGACTTGACATGAGTCAAGATTAAGTGATAGAAAGATCTGGGTGAGAATCTTGCAGTTTTCCAAAATGAAAATTCCTTCGGAATTAGAAAATAAATAAAATGTAAAGAATCTCAATTACTGTACCGGTATGTTTTTTTTTTTTTTGTCGCTGAGATGTGTGATCCACATCTCTGTACCAGTCTGGTTGGGAACACTGTTCTTGAAGATTTAAGACATTATGAACAGCTATGAACTTTAGTGGAGTTCCTTGACAGGGATCTCATGTCTTGAAACAAGCACAAGTAGTTTAGTTAGGACACAGTCGAGCTGTGAAGTCCCTGATTTTTGGGTTTTGAAATTCTGCACAATTTCTGAAACCAGTAAACATTTTCGAAAACAAAGTTCATACAATTGTTAAAAACAGACAGAAGATTAATTATAGCAGCAGCTGTAACCATGATGTCTTGCACTGTAAAATGTTTTTCTGACATCAGTATCAATTTTTCTAATGGCTAAATGGAACAAATTTGTGTTCTTTTGCTGACAGTTCAGATTGAAAATCACCAAAATGCAAAGATTATCATGGAATATGATAAACAGCAGACCAGATAAGACACAGCTCTGAAATATCTGTGATAATAAGAGACTTTGAAACAAGTCTTTACCGAACGCAGCCACTGTAGAGGTCGGCAAAGGAAAGAGGAACTCTTTGTGCTGCATTTTGAATCAGCTGTGGGATTTTTATGTATAATTGGGACATTGGACTAAAGCTGCATTGCAGTGGTGGAACTGTAAAGTTATGATTGCATGAACTAGTTTTCAGTTTCACTCCGGGAAATGATGATTTTGTAATATCAAGAAGGTGGAAGAAAGTCACTTTAAAGGGTCTGTTTGACGTACAATTAAAGGACAGATTCTGGTCAAGTTTGAGTTCACAACTCCTAAGAGAAATACTACAAGCAAAGAAAATGGAAAAGGAGAAAAGCCATATTCAAGCCAAACCCAATTAATGCTTTTTTTAACATTAGAACATTAGAAAATTTGGACCATTTTATATTGTGAAGACCAGTGTGATGCATTTGTGACCCAAGAATTAAATCAGCGGGGTGGCATAGAATAGGTTTTTTTTTCTGTCCCAAGGACAGTATGTTTAAAAAGAAACAGATTCTGGTACTAAACCCTGAGCAACACCATAACTGACCATCTGACCGACTACTAACATTACTTTCAAGCTACAGAAACCTGGCACAGAACACGTCTTTTGTGTAGCATGGGCATGCTGTCACTATCACGACATTGTGGTCCTTCGTTAATCACAGAAGTTACCTGCAACAGAGGAAATCTGCTACCTTTATTCTATTCAATTATTATACATCCTTTAGGTCTGTAACACCCCTCACACTTTTCTCTATTGCTTAAACTCTGAGAGTTCCAACTCTCATAGAAAAATGAGTCAATTAGACACTGAAACTAAAGATCATCTTTGCAAGCTTTACAGGTTCTGTACAGGAGACACAGCGGACACACGGAGGAGATTGACAAGATCAGCAGCTAATCACGATGCAGAGCACAATGCACTGTAAAAAAAGACATTCAAAATGCACAAAAAAATCTGTAGAACTGCAAACAGTGAACAGTGTTGTAGTGAACAACCACTGTCCAAAAATAATAAGTTCATTGTTCATATTTTGGAATTATCTGCATTACAGCTAAAACTTAAAGGTTATGGAGGTTGATCAGATATCAGACAAATGTCTTTTTTATGTATTTTTGTTGATTCAGCTCATATGTAAAAGATAAATGTATAGAAAACTAAATTATTTACTATTGCATCCACCTCAGTAGATTAGGTAGATTATTCCAAGGTTTAGATTGTCTTAACTATATTATTTTAAGTTGGACCCTAAGTATTATTTAGCTTGAGATTTGGTTGAAAAGCTCTGTTTTAAAAATCAACATTCTCAGAATTAAATTAATTAAATTTGTTTTTTTTTGGGTTCAGAATTCTAAAGTCCACAATAGTTTATTGGAGGGTAAAACTGTAGCCCCTCATTTTGTCTCCATGTGTGAGTTTCCACAGGTATTAATACAATCTAGGTTTAATCTTAAAACGGAGACCAAAAAAAGAGCTTTGATTGTAGCTCTCACTCTTCTGCTCATTAGACATAAATTGGAAGGTCCCTGTGCATTCGTTTTGATGGGAGTACCACCATGCATTTGGTCACGCTTTCCCCCTAGCAGAAAAACAGACATTTGTAAGATATTATGAGCTGATTGGAACACAATACAGAGTTAATGATCCTTCCCTTATGAAACAATAATGACTGACTATGTTCATTCATACATTTTACCAGATTAATTTTCTATCAATTTTAAACACTTTAAATTGGGGGGTGGTTGGATAAATTAGGTGAAGTTTTATTTGCCTTGAAGCTCACAGATGATTGGAGAGCCTCCTTTCTTCTTGAAGACCAAATCAAATGAAAGTGGTGTTTTTAACATGTTCTTGTAGCATTTTTCTGATGATAGAAGACATATATAAAAAAATTAAGCTTGAAATTGCATTTCGGTGTATTTCTTTATTCAAATCACTGCGAATTGGGAACAGACGGAAAAAATGCTGTTTGAAAAAGATTGTATTTGTGACATATACTAGCCAGGCCACAAAGCTCGCTGCTCCACCCCATTCTGATACATCCACTTGCAGACAAATAGATCCATGTATGTCTTGTTTTCCTCATCTGAGCTAGAACCTGGATCAGAACTGTGCGACTGGGGAGCTCCGATTTTGCTCACCTTTTTTGTTGCACATTAATGTTAGGTTGCAGATGTGAGGGTGTAAGCTTGCAGTAAACGGATAGCTCAGTTATGGGTAATTGTAAGAGGAGCAGGGTTGCTCACCATCCAAAGTCTGAGGTGAATTTCTAATGAACTCCTGTCGCTCTGCAGAAACTAAGTCCTAGAAAACAAGACAGTTTTTTTTCAATTTGACTAAAATGGCATCTTCCTAATCAAAAGACTACTGAGAACACTTTTAAAATGTATCAAAAGATGATGGTGGGTCTTTAAGATGGTGTGTACCAGAGACACATACAGATCCTGTACCCTTAACATGCACACATTGTAAAACTAATTTGTCAGAGGAATTTCTTCTATGCAGATATTACCCATTAGCATGGCTCCTGCGACATTGCTCGTCACCATCCCAATGACCAGGAAGCTCATTAGCAAAGTCTCTTATTTCCTGCCATCGCTGTGTGTTTCATTCATGTCCACCATTTATTAAACAAGCAGTGTTTAATGTTTTCCTGCATTCAGCTGCGTGGGTCTGTAAGACATGCAAAATAATTGGGGGTGAAGGAAGAAATATAGGGTTCAAAATGAGAAAAAAGCAAGTGAAGAAAGGTCTGATGAACTCAAAATGTCACCCTTGAATTTCCCCGCCTCTCAGCAGTGCTCTGTTTAGCCCAAGCAAGCCTCTTAACCCTGTTCTGAAGGCTTCATAAAGGTTTCTGAGCCGATGAATGACCCGGCAGCCCTGCTTCTTAAGTCCTCGGTGCGCGGTGGAGTTTTTCATGTTGACTCTCATTCAGCTGTGCCTTGATGTTGGCTGCAGCCGGTCTTGTGTAACACCAGCCAGAGCAAGCTTATGAACTCACTGTTTGATTTCTTTTTTCTTTTTACCTCAGTTTCTTGGCACTTTTGAAGCAAAAAGCTACATCACACTCAGATGCTTTGAGATTATTTTGTCTGTTTCTTCTCGAGACAGTCTTTCATTCCTCAGAGTAATAGCAGCTTGCCTTTCCTGTCGCCGGCTGTCATTTGGCTCCTGTGATGACTGCTGAGTGCCTCAGAGTGTTGTAGCCACCATGTAAATCGCTGTATTTAAGACTCTTCTAATTGGCTACCTCTCAGATCTTAATGGATCTGTGAAAATCACAGTTGTCAGTTCCCTTTGACTTATTTCTTCTGTATGTGTGGTAATTTTTGGGGTGTTAAACAATGCACACATAACAAACCTGCGATCCCAGGTATTACGCATAAAAGTTTGAGTTAACAAAAAAGATGCAGCTGCTGGAACAAGGCTTCCACAGCTTCTACGTCTCTTGTGTACACAAACATTTTTATGTTGTGCATCTTGTTCCCCACTGTACTCTGCTCAGACTCTCTGATAGCATCTCTGCTCACAGAGCTGCATCCAGATGCAGTTGTGTGATGCATCAGGCTCCACTCCAACTTCTCTAGCTCCGGCAGCTTCACAAGACGTTTGCTATCAGTGCAGATTGTTCCCATCCAGGCCTATAGCTTTCATGTAAATGTCAGTGGCAGAGGCGTGTCAGAGAGATAAAAGCCCAGATAGTAGACTGCCGTCAAGACCGATTCCACATGTGTGGTGGTAGAGGTGCAGGGTTGTATATGTGTCAGCGCGAGGTATTGACGGATGCTGCACAATGTCTGCCAAAGCCTCACTGTGGAAGATTGCCACGCCATTTTCACCCCGCAATCTTACGCTGATCTGTCCTGTTTTTTGGCTGTCTCCGGTTTGAGATGTTCTCTGGAGGTCTGAAAACTCCTGCTGAGAGTGGCACCCAATTGAGGCAAAGAATTTGTAATGCAGAGTCATTTTCTTACACCCTGGGCTCATCTTTTAGGATTTCTGGGTACTACACGGGAAGTTTGCCGTCTCCATGCCCAGAGCAGACAGGTAAAATGCAGTTCAAAGGCGGTTTTATGTATTGTTGCTATTATGTTTAGTTTTATTTACTTTAAATGTGAAACGGCATGAAGGACTGCATGCTTCTACTCTACTTGACTTTTAAAGAAGAAACACTCTTTTATCTTTTGTCCATTAAAAACATCTTGCTCATTTCCACAGTGATGGATGAAGTTAATTGAGCTCTTGTAATTTCAACACATAACAGAAATGTTCTTTTGAGCCCTTAAACTTGACCCTCTTCAGGAACAGAGAGCTTTATTATTCTGCACTGTTATCTATACTTTCTGTACACAGAGGCTTTTTTTTCTGACCATGTATTCCTCATATCCATCTGTTCCAGCACTTTCCTCTTGTAGGGGCTGAATGGTCACAGCACTTGCTCAGAGAAAATTCTACATCATTTCATTTTTTCATTTCTCTTTTTTGACCAACTTTTATAAGAGTGGAGGCTGAGATCTATCTGATATCAACCAAGCCGTAAACTGGGGTTGGTCTCAGTACATCAGGTCATTGTAGCCCAAAGACAAAAATCAGCTGGATGTCATTCTTGGTATCATTTGTACTCTCATCTGCGCAGCATCTTTAGTTTGAACAGAAGTGTGCAGATTTTGACTCATTTGTTTCCAACAGATACTATGTAACGGCTCTGATACCATCTGTTTTTTATTATGAAAATTTGGAAAAACTACTAAAATATTTTAGACCAACCATCGTTCTCACCATTCTCTTGGGTTAGCAAGACGATTGGAGTTTTATGGCTAAAGTTTAGTTTACAACTCTGAAAACAAAAGCAAAATTATATATATATATATATATATATATATATAATTTTAAGGCTGCCAACATTAACCCGTTAACGCAATGCTTTTATTTGAAAATGAATGGGTTAATATAATATATTAACATTAATTAATTACACTCCACAAAGCAACTTCTTCCGCCGGTCCAGGCTTCCGCGGCGTGCATCAAATTCTGAATGCACACTTCGTCTCTTAGAAAAGTACAAAAAATTCTATCAATTTTTAGTACTTTATTCTTGTTAATTTTTTTAGGACTTTTTAAAGACACTTTAAGAAAGTTTTTTTCTTACGGCTGTTGTTTTCTTGGAGTAATACTGCAGACATTCAAGTCTTTACAGTTATGCTTATCTTACTGTTGATGCGTTATGTGCACACAAATTACACTTCTGAATTAACACTTTAATATTTTAAACATTTCAGACAATAAAAATTAAGGAAAAATGTTCTCACTTGCATTTTTTGTTCAAAAGCTGCATTTTGTCGTATAAAATTTAACTCGTAAAACATTGTGATTATTCGTGATTAAGTTTTTAATCGATTGGCAGCACTAATATATATATATACATGTTATACACTAACCACTTATAACATTTCTTGATGTCTTTGCTGTTCATCAGTGTTTGTTAGAGGTCTTTAGGCATCTTCCTCACTCTTTGGTCCAGAAAAATTCCTGCTGTCAGTGGAGCTCTGAGTGAAATGAGCAAAGGTCTCAGAAGAGACATAGAGCTCAATGGCTGTTTGTCTGCAAGTACTAATTACAATCAAGCATGTCAGAGGTGTCAAAAATTAACTTTAATAAGAAAATGAAAATGTGTCAGCTTACATGAACACTGTCAACCCAACTTATGCTGACATCCTTCAGGACTTAATTATTCATGCAGCTAAAACATAAGCTTCACATGTAAGAAAGGTTTTAAACTATTTTACTTTTTGAAAATTCTGAGGACTTTGAATGCTGAGAAGGATTATTTTGATACTCTTGATACTCCACTTTTGTGAAAGCTCATAATATATATTTATTCTAAATAAAGATTTTCTTAAAACATATGAACTGCTGTTTGTATAAAAAGTTGTTTTTCTGGATATTTGGACTCAAAATTATTTGACAGATGAGATAAACATTCTGGAAGGCTGTGCTTCATTACATTTGAAGTCTAACTGGTCAAATGTAATTTAAAGTACCTCACTGAATCATTAAAGAATGGTGGTAGTGTAATGGTACGGTCTTTTGTGTTTTCAGAATGTAGAAAGCCTGCCATAATTGCTGGTTCCATGAAGTTTTCTGTTATAGAAATTCTGGAAGAACAATGTTTAAGGACGCGTTATTAGAACCATGAGAACAATTCATTTACAACATGACACTACTGTGTAACCACGTCTCGCACACAAATGTCTTCAAATGAAACAAACATTAATAAAAGAAAATAATTGAAAATGGAACAAACTGTTTTCTAAACAACAGCATTTTTTCTTCTGAATTTCATCAGATATCAACACATCCTTCAAGATATAAAAGCGGACTGTGAATTAAAGAATCTCTGGTAAAGTGAACTTGTCAGATTTTCCCCTCGGAATTCCTTCCTGCTCACCCAAATGAAATCCACGTGCTGCTGGAGTCCTGTCAATGCAGAAGCCAGAGCGCTGCTCCACCCTGCGGTTTCACTTCACAGAGACCATCCTTAACCGACAAAACACAGATGTTTCTTCACCCAAGAACCACCTCCGCAGGGTTCCCTTTCACTCTGAACTTTGGCTCTGGGGTCACAGCAGCCTTCTCTGAGGAAGCACAGCCACAGATGGCCCCGCTGCACGCGTTCCCCCTGATGTGTTTGACTTCTGAATCACCCACCTTAAAAACGGCCTGTGTTTATGTTAATTCACAACGATTGGTTTCGCTGAGCACCAGGAATAATTACAGAGGGTTTTCTTTTATTGACTGGTAATTACAAAAAGACAAATAGACTTCAAGCCGGTGACTTCCTGAGTAAAACAGCTCACTCCCTGAGCAGCTGTGGGTGGTGATGCTGCCAGGTCGGTATGTTTATTTCAGTTCCTAACCACCAAAATTAGTGGTATAATTAGAGCAGAGGTGTCTGGTAAAAAAGTAAACCTAAAATGGAATAATTGAGAGGTTTACAGTCTTTTTGACCCAATTTTTCTTTTAACCCTTTGATGGATCAAAAGTAACCCAGCTGAGTTATTATTTTTAATATCTTTGCAATTAATTAATATTATCATTCTGTTGTCAAGGTATTCCTTAATTAGCTTGTTTCAGACAATCACACATGATTATTTTATTTTTTTACTTTTTGAATAAAAAACCTTTTTTGTATCACTACCACTAATGCGCAACATTAGTCCAGAATGACCCATATTCATTTTCTATGTTATTTTCTGTAAGGCTCAGTATTTACACAATATAACTTAAATAGGTATGGTTTCCGTCCTGGTCATGGAATAGTGGACCAACTCTACACCCTCTTTAGGGTGCTGGAGGATTCATGGGAGTTCACTCATTCAGTCAATATACTGTATGTTTTGTGGATTTGGAGAAGGCGTTCGACCACATCCCCCATGGTGTCTGGTGGAGGGTGCTCTGGGAGTATGGTGTCTAGGGAGGTTTAATGAGGGCTGTACGGTCTCTGTATGACTGGAGCAAGAGCTTGGTTTGCATTGCCGACAGTAAGTCAGACCTGTTCCCAGTGCATGTTGGACTCTGGCAGGGCTGCCCTTTATCACCGGTTCTGTTCATAGTCTTAATAGACAGAATTTCTAGGTGCAGCCAGGGGCGAGAGAGGGGTCTGGTTTTGGAACCACAGGGTTTCATCTCTGCTTTTTGTAGATGATGTTGTCCTGTTGTCTTCAGCGAGCCAGGACCTTCAGTATGCATTGGAACGTTTTTTTTAGCTGACAATGTGTGGAAAATGAAATGTAAATGAAATGCACTGCTTATCAGCTGATCAAAAGTTTAAGACCACAGCCTTTAAAACCCACAATTAGTGCAAAACTTTGCATTCTAAGTTATTTTCTAAAAAGTAATCCTGCTGTCAAGGTCTCTTGATGGCAAAAGCAGCATTTCTTTGAACGTGTTGGGATTGTTGACCTATATAAGCAAGGCCTCTCACAATGTGTCTGCTGAGGTTACCCGTAGTAAAAGGCAGTTTTGAGTTTTTTTTTTTTTTTTTTTAAAGAATCTGGGGTTATGAACCAAAAAAGTCAAGTGACAGACCCAAAAAAAATGTCACCGGTACTGAGCCGGAGGATCTAAAGGGCTGTCTGTCTATCAAGACACAGCATGGTCCTTGACTCAAATTAAGACCAACACTGATGCTAACTGAGTCCAGTTATGATAAGACGGCGTCTGCAAGAGAAGGGCTTAAAAAATCATTCTCCAAGGCCAGAGAAAACTTTTTTTCTTTTACTTCTTCTGTCCAAACCTGAGCAAACAGGAAGCTGTGTTGGACAGATTTTACTGTTACAATAGGGCAGGGGTCGGCACCCCACGGCTCAAGAGCTGCATGCAGCTCTTTCATCCTTATGTTGCAGCTCTGGGTGGCTTGGGAAAATAAATTATAAGTGTCCGATTGAAGTGTATTTTATTTGTCTCAAAAACGTGCATCATGTCTTCTTAAGTCAAAGTTTTTAACTTCTTTCTTCAGACCTTGTGCAATTTCAGTGATCATTTGCCTTCTTCAGAGAGGTTAAGGAAGTTGGAGGATGATTAAAGAGGGGGGGGGTTCAAAATAGCAAGGTGTTGAAGGTTTATCATCATTACTGTCAGGTGTAAATGTATTCAAAAAGGCGGAGCCTGTCCACACACACACAAATGCTACAAACATACCTGTTGGTTCCAAAAATCTTCACATACAAAAATGTCAACACGTAAACAATACAACTACAGCTCACATGCACATACTCATGGATACAAACAAACACATTCATTCTGTCACAGATACTATTTATGACAAGTGAGCTGACACCTGTGCTCAGGTGAGTGTTCTCCTGAGGTGGTTGATGGAAAATGCTAGGTCGCCCCCACACCAAGACCCTCACTAAAGGCAAGACCCCAGTGGTAGTCTGGGCCCTCCAGACACAGAGACCACACAGGATAGCAGATCGAGGAGGGAGCCCCCTCAGCCCCAGAAAAGCAGCCGACCATCACCCAGGAGTTCTGAGCATCCCTCCACCCCAACCGCAGCAACGAACCAGGGCCACCCAAGGGAGACCCACCCCCGCTCCAGACAACCAACCGCCTACCTCAAGGGATGTCCAGGATAGCAGGAGAGAGCAAGGAAGGAGCCACTTACCCCTGCCCAGGAGGAGGACGCACAGGAGAAGAGGGGGTTCACCACGAGTGTGGTAAACAAGGGCTGACCAGGCTTCCAGGAAAACTTCTGACAGACGGTGGCTGGTTGGTGTACTGTACGTGTTCTTTTCTCAGCTCTCAAAGAGGGATCTGACTATAATGAGCACATCAGCAGAGCTGGCTGAAAACTTTACTGATTGATATTACAGAACCACTGACAGAATGCCATTTCCACAGCTACTTCAGACGAGGGGGGGAGAACACCATCAGGGTAACGGGCTCCTGTTCAGGTCTTGACTGAAGGTCAGACAGACAAGTAATTAAAATCTCTTCTGCTCCTTAAGACGCTGGTTGAAGTCCAGCCTTCTTTAGAAAACCATTATTCATGCAACAACCATCTCCAGTTTTACATCCTGAAATACCACACATTTGCATTCAGACAATGTATAATCATAAAGATTATGAGTAATTGGAGGTGGCACTTGGGAAATGGTTACCTGACACTGACATGCAGAGGATGGGAAGGGCTGTCAAAGAGGCTGCAAGCCTGTTAACTTCTTTGCTTCATCAGTCTGGAGCTGTCAAAGTGCCATGAACCGGAGGTGAAGGCGCTCATCTCCACTTGGGCCGCAGCCCACTGCTTCACTTTGAAAGGGATTAGAGCTAATTTATTTCACATATGTGAACATCGGATCATCTTCAGTTAAACAATACTTATTCTGCAGAGGAATCTGACTGACTTCTATGCACATTAGTGGATTCTGTTTTCAGCAGCTTCCATGAAGCCAATTTCATGTACAAGGCTTGGAAAACCAACATTTGTGAGCTCTAATGACATTCTGACAGAATCTGAAACCAATATGGAAAACAGTTTTCATGTCAGTATGGTCACTTTTAGTGAAGGGACCATTATAGTTTTCCCTCACTTTGTCGCAATTCACCTTTTGCAGCCTCACTGTTTTTGTGGATATTTTTGAACTTTTTTTTTTTTTTTTTTTTTATGGTGCATTGTGTCCTGCATCCTGATAGGGAATCCATCTCGTCCGCGTCGTGTCTCCAGTACAGAATGTGTTCATTTTTCTGAACTGCCATAAATCTTCAATCACGGTGAGATCTTTGTTGTCATTCTATAATTCTGGATGTATTTTTCTATGAATTCAGAGTTAAAACAACAGAGACAAGTGTAAAAATCTTCATGTCTGTCTGAGAAACGTGTATCAAGTGTGTAGTGTGAAGTTTAAAGCTACGTTTACTACTTCCTCTGCAATGCACTTTCAATTGACCACTTTCAATGAAAACTCTATGTAAATTCATGTTTTGGACTTTTGCATTTACGTTTCGTTACACCACATTTTCAAGACAGTTTTCAGGCTCTACGTACAAGCACACGGTCATTGAACGCATGTTGAAGTATAAACCAGGTCAAACTTTGGCAAATTAAAGATTTAAGGACTTGGATTTGGTAGTGATGTATGGATGGCGTCCCTTTTAATTCACAGAAGTGTCAACCCTTTGAAAACTGATCACGAAGGAAAAAACTATTATTTGCGGTTTGTGCTCAGTCGGAATTATAGGACATACATCTTAATATATCATGTATCAGAATTTCATTCTGACATATTTCATATATCAGAATAGAGTCGTGTAAGAAAAGCCAGGAACAAGATTTGAGCCACTTTGACATTCGCTAGTAAATGGTCAAAAAATAGGAAAAAACTCCTCCCTGCTTGTCCAGTGTGAACACTGTGAGTTAAATATATTGTCTGACTGACACAAGCAGCAGAGCTCGCCAATCACAGCTCGGACACCCCCTGCAGGTGCAGCCTCGGCTGAATATCCAGCACAACAAACAACGGCTTCAGCGATGAACAGAAACAAGAAGGCTGGAAGAGGACAGATTCCATGTAACTTCAGTTGAAACCTTCCAGCAGTAGGACACCTTGATGTTGTACATGCAGAACAAGCAAAGACACAATCCCAAGACATTTAAACACAACAAAAAACAAACCACGAGAACACAAACTGAATCCGTTCTAAAGAGGTTTTGGTGGTTTCTAACCTGACCCAGAAAACAAAGAGAAATAAAAAAAATAATACTGAAGCCCTGAAGGAAGCCTTGTGGAACTCCACATGCACCTGTTACAATATATGGTTATTGGCAAACAAATATGTGTATTTATCCATTATTCAAACCAGTTTTATGCAGAACATTGAAGTTCTACCCTTCAGTTTTGCGTTAAACATTGTCGAAAAGAACCCAGAGGTTTAAAATTTGTTCAGTTTACATCAGAACTGATCCTGGTTTCCAGCTCTACCTCCCTGATGCTGATTACCTGGATCTGGTGTGCCGTCTGTCAGACTGACCCAGTTAGGCTTATCAGTAGCAGGAAGGGATGTAAATGTAAGGGAGATTTTTTTTTTTTATTTGTCCCTCAATGGAGAAACTACCGTTTTGGAAAAGAAATCAATTGTGCAATGTTGATGTGAAAATGAAGAAAAAACAACATTTACAATATTTACACACTTAAGTGAAGTTAAATTGAATAAATAATGAAGAAAGATCACAAAACTGATGATCATAGAAGCTGTGTATGAGGCTGAAGAGCAAGAAACCTGACATTCACCTGCACCTTCCATGAACAGGGACTGACGAGATTAGACCTTAAACATGTGGTCTGATTTTAGGCTTTCATCCTGAACATGAAGGACTTTTCATTGGAGGCTGTGATCTTGGTCAGGAGAGTTTTAAAGGCTGTAAAATTACATCCAGTTGACACGTTTTTGTGTCTGTTTAAGTTAGATCTTAATGGCTAACCTTCATTCATGTTTAAAACACACGAATCATTTGATAGAAGTTATCTGAGCAGTGTCCTGATATTTCATGGTAGCTATGGTAACATATTGGGAGGTGCAGGGCATTGACTTTTCGATTTGCCCCTGGCCTGATGAGTGTGACAGCTTGGTGAGTTCAGTGGGTGTAAATGTTGTGTTCTTTCATTAAAACTTTTAGAAATAATTAACTTGCAGCATAAAGGCGGAAAGTTGATCAGATTTCTGGATTCCACAGAGCGTTAACTCACATTTATTCTCTGCAGAGTCCCACATAATCCAAACGCAGCGTTTGTTTATGACGGCACGTTCAGTGACTAAAGTCATGTGCAGCCGTTTGATTTTCAAACGAGTGGAAATGGAGACACAGTGAGTTTGACTAATTTCCTCTTCTTTTCAAACGATGCCAGTCTTCATGCAGGACTCATCCTCCTTTACACCGACTGCCAGAGCTGTTTTGCCAGCAAATCAGTGGCAAAGGTAAGCAGCTTCCAGTGTCATCTGATGAATAAAACATTCGCTGCGACAATCAAACCCTCTTTGACATATACAGTCAAATCACATTGGGACTGGCTGTGGCTGAAGGCCAGAAACGTCAGCGCCACCGCTGTTGTCGCTGGGGAAGTGAGGTAGAGAAGTCCATTATCTGTTCCCACTCACTTAAACACGGTGGCTTCCCCTCATTCCCCCCACAGTCACCTATGGACTTTCTCCCATGATTCAGCAGCAGGGAAGTCTGATAATTGGTTCAACTGCAGCACAGTCAGAGCAACACAGTTCTTTTCTTACCTCATTAGAGGAGCCCGTACAGCTGGATGGAAATTTCAATAAACTGTTTGATTCGAGCCGCTTTGCCATTTGCAGATATTCTATTGACTGAATACAGTTCAGTTTGTGCCCGGGGACATGGGCTGCATTTGTTTTTTTGTTTGCCTGACTCTTATGACGAGACACACTTGTGAGAGGAAGTTCACTCTGAATGTTTGGCTCACATATGATTACACCTCTGCCAGACAGCAAATCCAATAGAGTCTGAACTGAACACTTTAATCATGTGTTAGCTTGGCAGTATTGATCACAATGGCTGTAGTGGGTCAATACTGTGCTGTAAAAATCATTTTTAGTGCTTTCTTTTCTTCATTTCGAGGGAAAATTGTCATGTTTTCTTTACACGAGATGACAAATGTGCAACTGAACGTTCTGTTCATTCAAAGAGGATTTACATACAGAAATGTGTGCGGCTCCATCATTTTCCCTTTACTGTAGTTTTCATCAAAGCAGCCCAACTTTCTTTGATTGTTTAATGGAACAAGAACTTGGAAGGTTTTTTACTGTTAATGGTTTTCATGCCAAACTCACCAAAGAACTCTGAAAGACTAAAGGTCAGCAAAGAGCTAATCTGTGTTTTTACAAAGGAAACAGTCTGGTAATAATTTTATGACTAGAAAAAATGAATAACACAATGACCAAAGTCCTGCAGAGCAGCAGCTTAAGACAAGACAACAAAGTCTGGCTGTTCAGACACACATATGGAGCAGGAGGATTTCATGAGACTTCTCTACGGCATGCATTTGTAACGGTCAAGAGGCAGAGTTGCTCTTTTGGGGCTTATGCTACGTTCACACAGGCCGCAGCAACGCACGTTCAAGTGACTACTTTCAGTGAAAAGTCTATGTAAATTCTGCGTTCAGAACTCCACCTTCATGTGTCGCTATGCAAGTTTTAAAGTCTGTTTTCAGGCCCAACGTACAAATCCTCGAACACTGAATATTTGCCATTTGTAATGTTTGTATTGAACTTGTGTGGTCATTACAACCATTACATCTCTGTTTCTCCCCAGTGGGAGGATTTATAAAATACTTCATGAAGTACATTTTACTTGTGATGCACAAAGTTAGTCAGGAAATATCAGCTGTCATTCCATTTCAATTCAGTTTTACTTATATGACCCAATTTTACAACACAGGTGTCTCAATGGGCTTTACACCAGTGTTTGAAAAGAAGAACATAAAGTCTGTCATAAAATATAAACATTATCTGGTTGCTAAACTAAACAGACTAAACTAAGTTGGGCATTCCTGCCCTTAAACCCTCTTTCATGGTGAAGAAAAAGTCATAAAAAACCCTATCTTGGGGGAAAAAAAAGAAGAAACCTCAGGGATGCCCACATGAAGGAGAGATCTTTTTCCAGAACGGACAGGCAATGTGCCAGAAGAAGAATAAGCTTATCTAACTCTACAACTACATGAATAGTGTAGCAGCTTGGCTTCATCCAGATGGAACTGGGGGACACCTGGGGACACGAGATGAGCCAGAGGCGAGGTCCACAACTAAAGACAGGAGCACAGACAATCCACCTGGAATCTCTCCCACTCACACTTATGGATTTTTGCTTACAGGAAACACATTTGTGAACATCAAGTTCAACATTCAACATTAATTAAAGCCAGTGTTGCATTTGTTTGTAATGTTTTCCTGTCTACAAATGTAAATAGAGCCCAAATGGAATTGGACAGATGAGTTGTATTATCCTTTTAGGATTATCTCTGCAGCAGACGTAAATTAAAACTGAAACGAAGGAATCTTACCACAGTGATTAAAAGATTGCTACAAACAAATATACGTGAGATGCTCCTGTGTTTAATTTGACAAAAAAAAACTTTCTTTATTTTTTTCCTTTTGGAGCAGAATCACTTTCAAGTGATACATCTTAAGTCAAGTTTGTTATAAATTTGTTGTTTTTGACTCATTTATAGGTGGTCCTTTTGACTTTTTCATCCGTGTAATCTGTATCTATAAGGCACTTCACAAAACCACAGCTTTGCAGGGAAAGTAGTTGTTTTAACCTCAAAGGTCACACTTTGTTCAAATGCATCAAATAAACTTTCTAACAAGTCAAAGACCTGCTTTTTAAGTGAACCTTTTTTCACTCTTATGCAATGTCAGAAGTAAAAGTTCCCTTCTGGTTGCATGATTGCACATTTCAGTTTTACATCAATAGATGTTATGAGCCGCCATCATGAGGTTATTATTACTGGGACTTTAGCCTTTGAGTTGCAATTTACCTCAGTTAGAAAGTCAAAGAGCAGCAAAGGGGTTGCATAACAACATCAATATATTTTTACAGTTTTCTTTTGTGTTTTAAAATGTTGAACTCTAACATCATGGAACTGATGGAACAACATGAACATCGACAATTTACATTTAATTTAAAGAAAATGTATTGAGCCAACCAAATTAAATTCAATATTAATATTAATAACATTACTATTCTAAGAATATTAAATAATATAAAAAAAAGAATGAAAAAACAATCAACAGGAAAGCCTTTTATTTAAGAGGCTACAACAGCAGACTGTGAAGTTATGAATCCACTATGTTATGATGATGAAAACTTAATGATTTATAAAAACCACACACTGTACAAACAAGTTTTATAAGTGACAAACTTTCTGAAGTGAATGCATTGTGGTCCGTATTTGCTGATCTAGTGAGCCTCATTGGTATTTTGCATTGGCTTCTGGGAAATTTCCAAGGCACTAGATTTTGGAGTTATAGATTTGAACACTCCTAAATAGTGTGCTAAATACAGAGGGAATTCGGATACAACTTGAATGTTTCCTTTGAAGATCTGACTGAACTCCCTATTTTCCCCAAAATCTGCATTAAGTGTAAAGCTGATTAAATTTAGTTTTATTAAAACTCTTCAATAAGATCCCATTGCAAAAAGAAAACCCCCTAAAATGACAGGATGATGATCATTGCAGTTACAACTCGGATATATTTGGCTTCTGTGTGCTGGTGATTATATTGGACAAAATGAGCCCCCAGCATGTTCCTGTTTTTGTCCTGCCATTTGCAAGGTCTTGTGGGAGATGACTAATGCAGTGTGGTGCTTAAAAGATTGTGGTGTCTGGTGCAAGTGTTCCCAGGGTCGTGGTGAAGTTAATTACCTGGGATTGAACAGTTACTTTGTCCTTCTCCAGGGATCCGGAGAGCAGACAGGACAGGAAAGCGATGCGTCTCAAACCAGCTACATATCCAGGTCACTGTGGAAAAACAATCTGTTCACATATTTATCTATCTATTTTTTTTCTGTCTAAACTACCGCAAGATATCACCCCACCTGGACATGCTGGGGTTTCTGGGGGCAGGGGCGGGAATTCTGCCTCCTCTATCAAAAAGGAGAGTAAAATAATTGCTCTATATTACAATTGTCAAGTGAAAAGAAAGACGATCCTCCATAAATAATAGTTTACATGATGATAATATTTAATGAAATGTATATTTAAAAAAAAAAAAAAAGCATCTCACAGTTTTAAAATAAACCACATTTTTGAGAGGTTCTCATCTTTCTTCTTATTGGACCCCTCAAGGGCTAACATCTGTCCCAATGGGCTCTATGCACGACCTATTTCCACGTTCGGCCCTTGACCGCTCTATCATTTCCAGTTATGTTGTTTACATGGAAATAGTAGAGTATTTTGAGTTAATAAGATGTCTTTTGGAGCAACCCAGAGTCAGTATAGAAGAATTTTGTCGTCTTTCTAGCAAAACACCCCAAAATAAAAGACAAAAAGGATTTCAATTTTATGTGTCATCCTTCATAGCAAACTTTGAAGGTAATTTGCTAAGGTTGATGTTATTCACATATACGACCAGCTCAAAAACTGATGGAAATTCATGTTGGCGACACGTAATACATGAAGCCAGCCCTGGCTGAATGAACAAAAATAAGTGTGAATAGTCACTTTCATTTGGGTTAATGCTAACTAGCATAAAAGACATATCTAATGATCACCATCTACATCTTTATGACCTGTTAGTTGTGTTTTCATTCCTCCACAGCAGAGCATTTCTACATTTCTGTCAATGTGATTTTCATTGTTGGGTAAAGCAGTCTGACAATCAAGGTGACGACTCGAGCACGCTGCTGCCGCTCTATGACAAAGGCAGAGGCTCCTCATCAGCTGGAAGTAGAACCAGCAGTCTGGTTCGATTAAATATTCAAAGTTCAGTTGAACTGGTTTTAAATGTTCTAAAGTTGCTACATTTCTCCAGCAGTCATGTGATCATTCAGTACATGGTAGCGTGTTGTGAGTTCAGGGTGTTTCAGGAAGGTAAACTTTGCCTTTTTGGATGTCTGCAGCTCCCCACTCTGCCAGGGCCAACAACAAAATCCAGCCAAGAACACACTTAAAATAAGTGCGGGCAAAGCAGCAATGTGCATCTTTGCTGCACGTGTTATGTGTGGCCAACGTGAATTTCCATCACTATTTATGCTGGTCGTACGTAAATATGTGCGAATAACGTCAGCCATGTGGGGAGGCCGTGGTACGGCCGTGGTGGTCGTCCTCTGGTCAGAAGATTGCAGGTTCAATTTCTGCCTTGCTCGCCCATGTGTCGAAGTGTCCTTGGGCAAGACACCTAACTCCACGTTGCCTCTGATGGGAGGTTGGCGCCAGTGTTGAAATTAGTCTTTGCACTTAAAACCTAAAAAAATAAAATGGTTTACTGTGAGTTGATATCATTCCGTTTCCATTCTGACGTTTAGGAGTCAGGATGGTCTCTTGTTAGATTGAGGTTCACCTTTCACGGTTTTGTTCTCTTGCAAATAGTTTTTGTGCAATTTTGCATTATTCTTTTCTCACATATATTTTTTACAGCACTTTGTTTTCTGAGTTCTGATTAGCTGTAGCATCTTGTCAATCAATCTCCTCTGTGCCGTATCTCCTGTACAGAATGTTTTCACTTTGTCAAATCTAGAAAAAATCTTTGATCGCAATCAGATCTGTTATTTATTCTCCAATGCAGGACTTATTTTAAAAAGTGTGAAAACGTTCATGTGTGTCTAAAAAAGGGTTGAAATTAAGATGACTATTTTGCGTCGTCCGTGGGTTATATTTAGAGCATAACTTTTGCGATAAACGAGAGACCACTGTACTTTTACTTTTGAACTGAGGAATTAAAGATTTTCTTTAAGCCTTTTTGGTGATTGTGCTAAAGACAGAATCTGTGTTGCTGGAATGAAAACCAACGATCATGTGTTGAACAGTTGTTTTTCATTTGATCTCTGTCTCACAAAAAAGCTTGCAGTTGTGCAGATTGTAAAATGTTTTGATCTGATAATTGCATCACTGTTCCGATGGTTTCCATCAGATGTGGTCAAATATCTCACAAGGACATGATCCAAAAAGCGTTGAGCTGTATTCATATGCAAGCTTTGGTGATGCTTTAATAATCTGTAGATAGAGACAGCATGCTTCTTTTACCATTCAGAAAGAACCACAAATCCCATCAATGCCTACATTTACTGTGTGAACCAGCTGAGGCCTGCAGCCTGTCAAACATCGTTGATGCTTCTTCTTTTTTTTTTTTTACTGTTTTTGTTTTGAATTGTGGTACCACACGTCTGAGAGCTTTGGGCCAACAGCTTAGCTCTTTTTTTAGAGGTGTTTACCCCAATGAGGCTCGTACTACCATCTCTGTGTTGTTCACAGACTGAAAATATCTGCTTCAGATGTAGACACAGACATGTTTGCTGCTGTTGCGACTGTCAGACTGGGTGAACGACACAAATCCCATATGCATTGGTGACGGGTTCACATCTGAAAGTTGAATATTTCAAACAACAGGACCTTGATTCCGACAGACAGATGTTTTTCTTTACAAATGTAAGGAAAGGAACAACACCTGCTTTTTACAGGTTTTACAGACTGCCGCCTAAGCGAGCAGCGGCTGAATTACTCGTTTACATACCGTAAAACTCGAAACGTTTACAGGCTCTGGACTGTAGAGGGTGTTTTTTGTTTTATTTTCTTGTGAAGTAGCTTTGGTCTATTTATCCCTTCTTCTCTGTATTTTTTTTCTTTCTGTTTCTGGTACATTGAGTGAGATTAAATGAATGCCCAGAAAGTGAGAGATGGATGTATATTTAATGTCTTTCTTTTGTTTTTTTAGAGCTGTATTGTTGTGATTCTCAAGGAAAAGGGTTTATTTGTGACCCGTGTCTCACAATCAGACAGTTATGTACACGGTCAAGTCATTCTGGGTGGGGACTGGAAATGTAATATACATTTTACAAGGGACAGAACTGGGATCTAACCTTACATTTCTCACTCTGACCTTTTCTGGTTGGGGGTGTTTTACTCCCTGGTGGCTGTAGTGATCATCATCCTGCCATGTCATTTTGTTTTCATCTCTTGAGGGGCAATAATGGGTCTTGTTGGAGTTTTAGAAGTAAATTCTTACAAGACAGCTATTTTTGCAAGAGCTTCAAAATGTGTCACTTGGGGTAGGGGGATTTTGTATCAGTGGAGGTGGACAGAGCGCAGATTCCGATTGTTTGCCAATAAAACACTATATTCTACAGCAAGATTGACAGCTAGCCTTCAGCTCTTTAAGATGGCATTTCTTATTAAGTAGAGAGTTAAAGGGCCCTCATCAGGATTTGGTCTCTCAACCTCAAGCACATGGATGCATCAAGTTCCTACTGCCTTGGTTTAGAACAGTAAGCTGATGATATTTCTGGGGTTCACAAACTGACAACTGACTATGAATCACTATGATATGCAGCGTCCCATGGATTTATTTTCTGTGGGGAGTTGTTGTCTGGACAGCCCTGCTGAACTTCTGAGAGATCTTTCTTAACACTGCAGCAGAAAGAGACTCCTGACAAACCTGGTGTGTTGGAGAAGCTCTCTGAGGCATTTATTGGTTTTGGTTGAAGTTTTATTTTCTGGGTAAAACTGGTGTAAACTGGTTTTCAGTAATTTGTTGAGGTGGTCTTAAGAGAACCCTTTCTAGTGTCCTGTGTTTGGACAGCTTTATAGTGTAACAGTTGATTCTTTTTTCATTGGGTGACGAGGTAGAATGTGTGGGGTTTCATTGGGGTTGGGTGATGGAGGCCCTTTGGTAGTCAGGGCCCACATTAATAATGATAATATTTTCTGTCTTGTCAGGGCGATGCTCTTGGTGAGTGTTTAATGGTATGGGCTAGTGGGTCATCTGCCAAGGGTAATTATTTGAAATGTACAGCCTGTATGTGATTGGAAGGTAAAACAGTGCCTATACACCTCCCAAGCTCTTGTCTTGAGAGATGGAGAATACCATGAGGTGTGTTCCTGTGCTGTGGAGAAATTTTCTTAGCCTCCCAAACAGTTGTTGGTATGCCCTCACTGAGTATGTTTTTTCTTTCTTTTGACTATTCTAATGTGGTGAATTGAAGAGAGAATGTGGACAACTTACTTACTTTAGGCTTTGTATGTGAATTTGAAAACATTTTATGCCATGTTTATCAGTCTGGCATTTCCAGTCTCTGATAGACATGAAAGCATCAGTGTGGTCAGAGGTTTTTGGCACAGGCTGTACCTAAAATGATGGTGTCACTCCCAGAACAAGCTGCCTGTTGAGAACAGTGAATCTACAATAGAGAATTGTGCATAGTGTCATATCTATGAACAGATACAAAGCACGCTTTGTTCCAACTCAATCAAAAAAACTGTGATTTTTGTGGAGCATCTGAAACTCTTCCACATTTAGCATAACAGGTTAAGGAGTTGGTTTGCTGTTCTAGAGGATCGGTGTCACATGGAGGAAGTGTTTTCCTTTTCCTATTTTCATTTTTGGAGCAAAAGAAATGTGTACACAGTCTTCTAAGCTTCATTTTTGCAACGGCTAAACCTGAAGTCTGGTTGACAAAAAAGAATCCTTTACTATCTGATGGTTCAGTGGATGCTCAGTCCTTTATTTTTGTGTGTTCTCCTTAATCCTGTAAAGTTCAATACAGCAAAGAACTGACAAAACATGTTTTAAGCCCTTTGATAAAGATCACAAAAATACTTTGCAATAAGATTTTTTAGAGAGATATAGATACTATCAGTTATGATATGTTGGGTGATTTATCAATCTTTTGGCACAACAATGTTAGTTTAAGATGAAAAAATAATAACATGAGTGTTCACAAAAAAAGACACCTGATTTACCCACTGTCTGAAATTTGACCCACACATGTTTAACATGCTGAAGCTGTATTATCAAAAGTTATCAACTAACTTTTTATTATTTTAACACAGCAAGTAATCAAGTAATAAAAGAATAACAATGAATTAGTTATTCTCATTTTCAAGGAGGAAATTTTGCTCCCACAAAAAATGTTTTTGATATTTCATGGAAGCAGACATTTTGAAATGACTGAGAAAAGCTCTTCTAGTGCTCCTAGTGAAATGATGATGAACTACAGAGCAGAAAATTAGGTCAAAGTTGTACAAGGGGGTTTTTAGGGGAAGTTTGGATTATGCCACTGAATATGGGGTCCCAGAAATTACTGTATCAAATATGATATGAAGTTATATACAGTTTAAAATTTTTTTTTCTCATTTCAAGATAATTGTTGATCTTAACACGACTGGCAGTGCATGGAGTACAGAGGAAGTGGTGGGTCATCTTTTGACTGTCAATTTTATTTTGTTTCCTTATCAGTTTTATCAGTTATTGTGCTGGTTGGTTCATTGGTATTTTACCATGCTTTTTATTTTTCTCGTCATTCTGTGGTACAGAGGAAGATCGTGAAACCTTTGATCATGAAGTTGCAGGTTCAATGCACACCATGCCTGCCTAAATGTCGAAGTGTCCTTGGGGAAGACACTGAACCCCACATTGCTCTTGGTGGTTTCAGCAGAGCCGCCATCAGTGTGTAATGGGTAAATTAGACTGTTACATTAGAGTGCTTTGGGCCTTAAAGCAAGGTAGAAAAGCGCTACAGAAGTGATTGCCATTTCTTGTTATTGTAATTGTACAATAAAGGTTTTTGTTAATCCAAAATTATTTATTTATTCTGGTAAGAGCTAACAGAATGGTGTAAATGCATAAAATGGAATTTAATTCAAATAGTGCAACACTGGACAAAACACTGCTCTGCATCATCAACACCGCATGGTATTACCACAGCAGCACCATTGGGAAACTGCACAAGAAATGGGTTTTATTTAATTGTAATATATCTTATCTTATACTCCTGCCTCATAAATGTTTTCCAGATGTGAGGAAAAAGTATTTGTGTTATTTATCAATTCAGCAACTTGTGAGGACCCTTGCAAACATGAACAAACTGATGTGTGAGACGTGCAGCTGATCTTTACACGCGGTGTCTGATACTTTTAAACTCCATCTAAGGCTAACAAAGCTCATGGAAGCATCTGAACACTCCCCAGCTGGTAAAAAACAAAAGTTCTTGTATGTTCTTGTCAAACCAACACCCGAGAGCCCTCACTCCTCACTCTTTTCCGACAGAAAAGAGCCGGTTTTATTCTGTCCACACTTCCACAGAGGGGAAGAAAGGAAATGTTTTTTCGTTGAAATGTGTTTTATGGCAAACCCATCTATAACAAGATGTGAAAAAGACTGATTTTACCTTCTTAGACTAAAAAATAATGAGCTTAAAGTCAGTGGGATTGATGGTGGAACTACACGACTTGACTGCCACACATCTCTTGGGGGGTGGGGAGGGGGCTTATTTTGTCTGAATTTAAGCAGAGCTTCTCTAAGTTTTTGTGCTTTTAGGATTTGCTGTATTTTCTTGAAGCTATTTAGAAGTATTACAACATTGTCTGTTCATTAACTGTGTAAAGAACAAGGCAGGGTTGCTTGAATTATTATTTTTTAAACCTTGAAAAATAAGACAAAATTACAAATAACGTTTGTTACTTTAAAAACATCCAATTGACTGAGTATATGATAAATAAAACACACATGAGACTTAGGTGGATTCTGCTACTAAAGGAGTTTCCAAAGGAATGCTGAAAACTGTGGAAAAAAGAAGTCGTGCAATCTCTCGCAATTTCTCTCCCAAAAATCCAAAGAAGCTAAGTGACACCCAGAGCATCAAAACCCAATTTTCAGCTTTAAAAAAAAACCATGATTGTAATTTTTGTTTAAAATAAAATGTTTGATCAAACAAACTACTGTTAACATTTAATGTTTTGAAAGCAGAATGTGTTTTATTTTTATATCAAAAAAGTTTTTTAGTGCTTTGAATTGTGAGCATTAAGCTGCATTTAACTGAGATCACAGAAGATGACACAGTTTCAGAGGTCATTGATGGACTTAGCAGTTTGGGGGCCCCAGGCAAACAATAACATGGGGCTCATGGTTGAATTTTTTTTTTTAATTTAATCTTTACCTATAGGGTAAAACATCTGTTGAAAAAACGTCTCCCCTGGTTCACTTTTAGACAGTATCAATGTCAGTAATCCACATGTTTGATTTTTCTTGGCTGCAAGGACCCAGAGAAGGGTTAAGGTTAGTATTACAGGTTACGGTTAGGGTCAAACCCCCAAATGGTTCCTGAGCGCGGATGTTTCTGCAGCTCACTGCTCCTCCATAGGGGATGGATCAAATGGGGAGAACACATTTACCTCCTCCTCTATTTTGGTTCACAGCCTTGTCACTTCTCACTTAGACTTCTGCAACTCACTTCTCTTTTGGCCTCCCCAGCAAACTGCTCCATAAACTCCAACTGGTTCAGAACTCTGCCGCCCGGACTATTACCAAAACTCCCTTTTTCCAGCATATTACACCTATTCTCTAGCAGCTTCACTTGCTCACCTGAGAATTAACTGCAAAATTCTTCTCTTGACTTTCAAAGCCATTCACAACCTTGCCTCTCCATACCTGTCCAGCCTGCTAAAGATTGCTACACTGTCCTGTCCTCTGTGATCCTCATCCTTACTTCACCATCCCTTGCCACACCTCAGCACCCTGGGGGGAAGAGCCTTCAGCTGCTCTGCCCTCAAACTTTGGAACTCACTCCCACCTGATATTAGAAACACAGACTCTTTTATTTTATTCAAGTTCAAACTCAAAACTCATCTGTTTGAAATGTCGTTTAGTCCTTAGTTCTGTTTGCGCAAAGTCTTTATAATTTCAACAATTTTATTCTTAGGTTTTTAATTGTGTGTTGTTTCAGATTGTAAAGTGTCCTTGGGAGCTCAGAAAGGCACTTATGAATTGAAAGTATTCTTATTATTACTACACACACATGAGTGCGCTACAGCTAAAAGGTCTTTAACTTTAAGTTTAATTTTAAATATGTGTGGCCAACAACAATATTCAGCACTTAAAATACGTGCGGGAAATGCAGCATTGTACATCTTGCTGCACGGATTACGTGTGGCTAACATGTTCTGTGTGCGAATAACAGCAGCCACGTTTGGATAATCACTCAAAAAGTCAAATCACATTTAGGTATTACAAACTTGTATCTTATATTACTTGGAAAAAATCCTTGAAGTTATTGAATTTACCAATTTTCTTTAATTTGTCAGTTTTTACAAAAGAAAGAAAAAGAAACCAAAATGTTTGAACGATGGAACAAATTGGTACTCTATGAAGTGGCGTTAAAAAAATAAAGAAAGGCATATTCTTGAAATGACCATTTTCTTTCCCTTCTTTTGCATGCCCTCTTCTTTTCTGTCCCTTTTCTCATTCTTGACTTTCTTTTTCTTCATTTTGAGTTTCTTTGATTCTCTCCTCTTTTTTGATGATTGTTTTCTTGCACTTTTGGAAAAGTTGCAACAAATGTCTAACTCTCTGTTTTCCTTTTTAACTACCACTCTGGTAACCACCATCTTACCGCTTTTTAAAAAAAATCTCTTTGAAGAGTCTTTCTCAGATAGCTAACTTGCTGTTGACGGAATAGTCCATTGCAACAAAGGAATGGGGGAGAACAAGCAGCCTTAGACCATTTCAATGATTTGGGTTTTGTCATGACAAAGTTAAATAATATAATGGGCATTGAAATTGTTTTAGACATTTCAATTAAGTGTTCAGTTCGGGGCCCAGCTAATCGCCTACCTTTGCCCAAAGGTAAGTCCGCCCTGTCTGTTTTTGGTAATGGTTGGCGGTCTTAAAATATGCACATCTTTGTGCAGTGTTCATCATTTCTCAATATTTACTGTCTTACTCACAAAGAGAGTGTGCTTAACGCAGCAGTAACCGCTCTTTAGGAGCAGCGCCAGGCTTCAAGTCAGACTCACCAAAAGTCTTTAAACATAACAAAAAAAGGAAAGAAAACAAGTTAACCCCATAGAAGCATCACCTTTTCTGGCCTAAGCCTGCATTAGTTTAAAGCTTCCTCAGACAATACAGCAGCATCAGGGATGCTGACATTGATAAAGATTGAACAGATCTTCGGCCTTCTGCGCTCAGAAAAACAACTTAAAAAAACATAAAAGCTGCTTTGAAAAAAAAAATATATATATATTTAAAATGCCTGAATGCAGAAGTTGGAAAGAAACTACAAGTAAGGGCAAGAAATCCCTCGAAGCGTTGGAGCATTTATCAGGGGATACATTTCCCCAACTAGTTGGCAAGTGTGCAATGAAGCCTGCCACAGTGTCAGGCCGTGCTGTGGCTTTTAATAGGAACACGGCTTAAGAGGCCCTTACATCTTTCGTTTCACTTGAAGTTGTCACTCAGTAATCCCCTGGTAAAGTGTAATGCTGCTGGATTAGCACCACAACCCCAGATTTCCAAATTATCATCAAAAAACTCACTGAATGATGTTGCTAATAGGGACCAAATTATGCAAAAGAAGGAGAGGGGTGAGTTTTCCTCCTCTTCCTCTACACTTTTCCAATTTGCCGTGTCTTTTTCCCTCTGCATCCTTTACAACGAGCAGATTAGCACGCGTTCATGTCCACTTGGTGCTTGGAAAAGTCACAGAAAAAGAAGACCAGATGAATATACAGCATCGCAGGGGGATTTATTAATAGGGGGCAGTCTAAGTCCATCTGTGGCTGAGCTGGAGCCTAATCCTTCCTTCTGACTGAATGAGACTGTAAAAATTCCCTGTGATGGTCCACATCAGCAGCTCTTGGAGTAGGAGGATGAGTAGCACAAGGAAAGGAGAGGAAGCATCCAAGGCCTCCACCCACCGTCCACACTCCCTGGAGTCATCCTAGCCAAAGCTGAAGCCCAGGCTGTCCATATTTGTTTGTTGTGATGGCTAAACCCAAAGACTTCCACTCTCAGGATAAAGATGATTTCCATCGGCTCTTCTCCAAACCCACACACCAAGCCTGGCTTCCTATTTTTTCCCATTCTGCCTCCTCCTTTCTCTTCCGATGTGTTGCTCTTACACCACTTTCACATTTCCAGTTGAAAGACAGCAAAGACTTCCTCCCGCAGGGCAATTTAGCTCATCTGTACTATGCTAAAGCCTGTGCGTCCGGGGATCATGGGTTGTTCGTGTCCACTCCGTGTTAGCTCTGCATCAGAGCACTGTTGTGAACACACAATTGTGTGACAAATGACTGCTACTACCACGCACCGCCCACCGTCCATCTTTTTCCATCAGACCTGATAGAGAAGGAGAGCTTTAGCTGTTCCACTTCCCTCTCCAGACACAGCCAGGGGACATGAGAGGAGGGATGATGGCAGCTTCAACCTGCCGTCGCAGCAGACCGGGCTGCCTGCCACGAGACGCGTGATTTATGACGCCGTCAAAATCTACACTTATTTTTTTTCTCTCTTTCTTTCTGCTTCAACAAGGGTCACTGTGATGTCTCGTATACCTCTATCTGTTAGCATGCTGGGATGATCTCCCTTCCAGAAAGAAACAGCTTATCTCCAGCAGTCAGAGTCCGCTCATTCTCCTTGCCTGCACCTGATGCTAATTCATCATTTTTAACTTGAAGTTTTATTCCTTGATACTCTAACGGAATCAATTCTTGACTTTTGTGTTGGTTCAAATAAAAAATGGCCACAAATTTAAGCTGTTTGCATCAAAACAAGAAAAAAAACAACCTTATAACACCTTAAACTCGCACCTGTGTATGACAAGTTTTGTGGTTCAGACCTCTGCAGAGGAGGAGAGGGAGCTCCCACACAAAATTCTGGAAGAGGTGGAATTACCATCATTTAATAAAATGTTTTGTTTATGCGTTTTCTGCCAAATGTGAAAAAGTGAAAGTGACATGACAGACTCTTAAAAGCATTACTAATTCGCCCTCCCACCCCATTCACAGCCACACCTCCCACCCTCTCTGGAGTCAGAGCACTGCAAGTTCATCTGCAGCAGCACTCTGACAGGGAAAACATTTCTCTGTCTGGCTCAGCTGATTACTTACACTGACTGAGCATGCCCAGAAGATGCCTGGGCCTGCTGTTATGGGAAGAATTCAGCTCCAGTAGCAAAAAGAAGGGTTAATGTGCAGAGGTGAGGCTCTTTTTCATGTTGTTTGTGAGGCACGTGCAATGCAAAGGCTGTGGCTGCATGCTTAATAAACACAGGTGTCACCATGTCATGCAAGAAGGGGGTCTGACTGGCAATTTCACTGCATCTTTGACACAGTTCGTGAGTTCCACTGCTGCTGAGGCTTAAAGGAGGACTGCAAATTCTATATTTTGGTTTCTGCTGATTTTCAAAAGCCTGCTGGTTAAAATCATGTTTATTGCATGACTGAGGCTTTTTTAACAGCACAACTGAACTGAATAAAAGTCTAACCCCCCACACCCCTCCCACCAAAAAAAGACAACAAGTCCTCTAACATAACAGAGATATGCTAGCTCTGGAATTGAAACTAAGAACTATCTGAGAACGTCACTGTTTGGAGCACAGGGATCCAACAATTTTATGATGTAGCAAAAGAGAATGGTTACATTACCATAGTTGCCAGATTTGGTCAGCACCTGGAGCCATTTTTTGGAAGAAAACCAAATTGACAAAGCGGCTTCTTTTCTCCTCTGGCATTAGAGTAGGTCAGACAGAAGTACACCTGAAACCTCAGAAAAATAAAATCCTGAAAAATCTTAATTCAGTTCACTGGATCATAACGATCATAAGAAAAAAAAGTATGAAGCGGAAAATTACCATTTTCATGCCGACAAATGATGTTACATAATGTAGGATCCTTTGGTTGTTACTGTTGATAGTGGAAGGATTTTCTTGTTGCGAGAAGTTTGTGTGGTCATGTGACTGTCTGGCTTCGTATGATGGGGTACATGGAGTCATGTTATGGAGCCTTTGGTGGAAGTTTCTCCACCACAGGATCAATTTGGATTATTTCAATATATTCTATTGAAAAGTTAAGGTTTACTCAAGCAAAAGTAAAACTTTTGTTGTTTTAAAACTACTCCCACAAATACAATTTATCCAAAAAGTTAAGTAAGTAAATGAAATGCACTACTACCTGCCTCTGGCTACATTAGCTAAAAGCTATAGACAGTTAACACCAATTTTCTGTTGGAGGTTATCTAATGTTTACACTTTTTTTTCTACACATCAGGATGACCATGAAATGATATCCATTCAAAGCATTCTCCACATTTGATTTAAGTGCAAACTGAACTGTTGACCTGGCTCAAAATGCCAGCCTACTTTAAATCTCACACTCCTGGTGAGCTTCAGCTGCTGAGGCGAGACGTTTTCATGCCTTTTTTTTTATCAGCTTCTCAGTAAACATGTCAATTAAAATCAGAAGATTCTCTACAGAGTATGACTCATCTGAAAAGAAAATGCTCTTCATTGCAATATAACTTTGTTGGGAATAGAAATGTTTGCTGTTTAAGTGTTCATCATCTGAGATGAATTAGTCTCTTGGCCCTGTGAGTTGTTGTGAATCCTTTAACTCATTCCCAGGGATGAATCTGCTGATCAGCATGAGGTGTGGCTGCCATTCTGTCAGCAGAGAATGATGTTAATTTTTGCAACTTGTGATAAATATATCTGACTGAAGGGAATCAAGAAACAAAAAAATGTGTGGGAAAAGACTATGGAGAAATGTACATTTGTACTTTCAAAAAAACTGCACTTCTTGTTCACAAGCAATTTTATCCTGACTGTGAAAAGGGTATTTGGGAAGCTGGAAAAGGTCATCTCATTATTGGGAATTACCATAGGAGGCCATATCATAGTGTTCAGCTTGTCCACATGGAAGCCAAACACAAGTGCAAAGACCGTATTGCGTTTTTTAAATTAGCAAAATGTGCTTTGAGGAAACAGCAGTAAGTCTCTGTTAGCATGCACATTCACACTATTAATTGGCTTTACGGGAAGCTAAGGTGGCCGAGCCACTGTCATATTGAGACATTGGAACCGCTGGATGTGAGGCACTGCAGCATAACGTAAGTCATGTGAAATAACACGTCTTTGTTCATATTCATGCTAAATCTGGTTTTATGTCAAACATGGAGCAATACACTAACAAAACTCAAACAAATGTTGGGCTGTGTCTTATTTGTTGCATTAACATATGAACAAACTAGACTTGACTTTTAGTTTATGATTTCATTAAAAATTTTGACTTGACGGTAAGTAGCCTAAATCTCCTAGCAAAAAAAAAAAAAAAGTCAAAGGTCACAACAAAGTTCCAAACAAAAACAACTACAATCATGCAAACGTCAATGAATGCTGAAGCAGGGTTTTCAAATCAGTTGTACCATGATCCAGGGGGAATACTTAGTTCTGGTTGGCTGCAGGATGTGTAAGAGAAAGAGAGAAAAGAATCTAAGGAGGAGGAGATTAGACAACAGGAGAATTTGAACTATTTGCACTTTAGATTTTGTTTCTTTGAAATAAACGTTTGCTTCCTCGTCCGAACAAAAACAAGCGCTTTGGATCACTAGATGTGAAGTTTAGCATATTTACCACTTTCCTCTGCTGGTTAGTTCTCATACACCAGCTGTGTCAGAACAAGTTGCAGGTTCTGTCGCCATCGCCATGACAACACGTCGCACCACGAGTCAAATAGTCCGCTTCTTGTGAAAAATAATTTAAACATTAAAAATAAAGTTAAATTGATAATATTTGATTTAAAGTTTATTTATGTTTTAAGTGGTCATGATATAAGTGGTATAATGCTTTTTGAGGTGTCTATGGACAGAAATTAATATTCTTGGCAGAAGCCAACCGTCTGTCAGACAGTTCACACCTCCACACATCCATTCATTTCTAATAATGGACTCTTTGTCAGACATTACCCCTTTGTGAAAGTCTGTTCTTTTAGGCCTACTGGATTAAATCCAGACACACAGTACAGATGCTAGACTTCCTTGAGTTCACTACTTTTTCACAGTAGAGTAAAAAAGGTGGAGATGAAGCTCATTTCTTACATGTTGAAATGAAGCAGACCTTTTTTTCCAATCTTTGAAAGTGATACAGTTAAATACTATCTTAGGTTTGCTAAAATCATGTTGTTCTCCCTTTTTGGACCACTTCTCAGACCAGACACATTTTATCTGCATTACTAATTTAACACTGACTTAAGCGTGTCGAACCTTTTAGGTCACAGACTATTTTAGGCTGTTGAAAATCCACTCAGTTGGAGGACTGCAAAGTGTTAGCGGTTAAAGGATAAAAGGCGGGTTATTGAATAAAAATGTCAATTTTGTGCCATGAAAAACAGAAAATGACTAACATGCACGAACATTCTTCTGATAAAAATCCAAAGAATCTTCCAAAATGAAGAAAGAGAGAAGGAAGAAACCATTTTAAAATGTGTTGAAAAAGCTGAGGGAACTTTTGACCATTTGTTAATTTTCTTGTGGTTCTTCTCTTTATGTAAATTTAAATCATAGTTACTTTTTTTTTTTTTTTTAAAGGAATCTCTGTTTAATGTTTGACATGCAGGAACAATCACTTTGACACCAAGAAATGATAGAAAAGTCTTACTACAGCAGCCGCAGTGATGCTAAAAGCGCTTCAAAATGTTCTCTGAAGGTTTTGTTTTGTGTTTGACACGTTCAAAAAAGTCTATGAACTCTGCCGACATCCCAAGATAATTCAGCAAATTTGTTCATCAATCATCAAAACTATCATCAGGCTGTTTTGACTGAATGGAGAAACTTTTTCTATTCTTTTTTTCTAGTGGGAAAAGAATTACGCTCTCTGCTGGGTGTCTCCATTTTGTCTCATGTATTTGTAAAAGCTAAATTACCAAAAAGGCATTGGACTCTGTGCGCAAGCTTTCTCTGTGGGAGAATGTTCTGCTGGATGATGGATAATAATAATCAAGTATTATAAAAATATGGACTTGATGTGTGAAAGCGGGTTGTCAAGGGTACAATTAAGAAGGCATGTGGAGAATAAACAAATTAAATGATGTTTCGACAGTCTGGTAGATGGATTTCTAGTTCGGTTTCACGTAAAAGTGAAGAGGCTTTTGGAGCACCTGAAGTTGTCATCAGTTTGTTTATGTGAATGAATGAAGCTTCAGCACAGACGTGGAGGCCCCAACACATAACCAAAGCCTCATCCAACCAGGTTTCACCCTGAACAGGTCACCAGTCTGTTGCAGGGCACCAAACTTCATCAAAATGTAAATTCATTCCATTTTATGTCCAAACATCTCTGTTGTCATGTCAGAATTTCATTTACATTTATTTGCTACATTATATTAGAAGCATACAACAAAAAAGATCAGACCAAATGACACATAAAGAAAGTAACAAACAAAGAAAAGCTGAAACAAACATGAAACAATAATGAAAATTAGTTAAAAAAAAAAAGATTTACTTTTGTTTAGAAAAGACAAAACACGGATTCTCTTTGTCAGCTGTTTCACAGCTGTAACAGAAAGCACTGGAATACGAAACCCATCAGAAAACAACCCCACACAGCAGCTGTATTTGGATCAAACCCAGTCTGACCACCAGACTCTACCAACTACCCTACCAAAACAAACATTCAGGAAGTTTGTCAAAGCTGCTCTAAATTTTTTTTTTTTATTACTGGGTTTGCTGTGAAGATTGAGATTATTAAAAATGTTTTAAATTATGTTTCTGAAAGAAACTGGACAGAGGTATAGTGGTTAGCGCCCTCACCTCACAGTAAGAAGGCCCTGGTTCAAATTCCGCTCAGGACCTTTCTGTGAGGATTTTCTATGATCTCCCTATGCATATGCTGGATTTTTCTGGGAATTCCGGCTTCCTCCTACAGTCCAAGAAACAAGCTTCATAGGTTAAGTGGTGTGTGCGATTGTGTGGCCCTGTGACAGACTGTTAAACTGTTCAGGGTGTACCCATTTACTGTATCTGAGAACTGGATTGAATGACCCCTTCCCCTGGTGTTCCAAAGAAGTACCCGCTGGCTTCAAGAAGCTAAAATCCCATAGACTCTTATAGAAAAATAAACAGCTATTACTCAGTCATTATAATTGTCAGAATAACCATTCTTGCTCTGATACCTTTTGTTAACATCTTTTTTCATGATGTTTTTCTGTAGTTCAAGTTACTTCAATTAAAAACTGAGGTGTCTCAATAAAAGTATGTGGTCATGTCGAACGTTTGAAACATTTGATTGATTGTTCCTTACGAGTCCGCTTTCAAGTGGTAGGGGTGTGCCCTTCCAACAAGTTCACTCCTAGTTGGTGAGAGCGGTTGCCATAGAAATGTTGATTCAGATTGACTCGGACCAATCACTGCTTATGGACAACGTCTGGTTCCGACATGGTGACATCTGTATGGTGAGAAAATGGCGACTGAATTAACCACATTTGGTTTAAGTAAACTATTTTCTATGGGTGACATCACACAGTCAATGGGTGTACCCTGCCTTTGCCCAACAGTAGCTGGAAAAAGGAATTTTGCGGGTGTGGAGTGGATGAAAGAAACTGTCATCGTTTTAGGTTTGCAGGGATGTTATGTAAATGCGTGTCTTGGTTTACGTTTTTACATTAGCTATAGATGCCTCACATGCTCCTATCTACACAAAGAAAGAGGAGCTAGACACTGACATATGCAAATACGTCAGCATCTGGATTTCATGGCTCCAGCCTCAAGCATGCGTACATCCTATGGATGAGTTCTTCACTGCTCTGTATGGAGACTGCATGGAATAAAATAGAGGATGCACCATGATCATGACTTGAGCAGACACATCCTTAGTGTGAAGTCCTCTCCAGCTTTCTCTGGTTTTGTCTTCTGCTCTTTACTGGCAGAAGTGACTGAACGGAGTGTTTCTCAATAGTTTTCAGGGGTGTTTAGAGAAAAGAGGTTTGTAAACTTCCTTTTTAGCAGTGTTGGCTCTGTTCTCTGTTTCTTCTGTTTGCAACCATTACATCATTTGGTTTTCGCTCAGGGAGACTTGAAGTGTTTTTCATCGCCTGGACATGTGCATCGGGCAGATGTGTCAAAGCGGATTTAAGGTCCACACTTACGGGGACAGTAAACAATTCACCATGTGGTGCAAAACTTGTGACCATCAGCTGTTTTAAGTGTGAGTTCCTGCAGACAGTGCACTGATTCAAAAATAATGCCTCCACGGATAATTACCCAATGCTGTATCTATGTGCTGTAAACAAGCCCAGGATTGAATGGCTCCCCCGTGCTAAGCGTGGCTTTCTCCAGGCTGGAAATGACAGAGGAAAACTGTCGACTTCAGGCAGAGCTTCTCTTTACACTGGAGAGGAGACGTGGCAGATTTTGCTGCATTGTGACTATTTATGCCACAGACTCCTCAGAGTAGAAAGATCCATCACTTTGCCATGTTTTTATTTCTCTTGGGAGTCGAAAAACTAAGCTTATACAAAGTTATCCTTGCCCCGCAGAACAACACTGTTATTTGCTGCTCTTTATAGAAGACTGTGATATCTTTGATTCAGCTGTGAGTGCCTGACTCCTCTGTGCTCCCTCCTCACTTTCCTGTAGCATATTGATCTTTTTCTGGGATTGTTTATAGGACTCTTTGTGTCTAAAAGAAGACCTATTGATTTCCTTTTTTCAGGGGTTCAAAGTTTCACCTCATAAAATGAAACCAGATTAAATATGTAGTGGTTATCTGAAGGTGCTAAAACCCATTTATGGTAGCAATCTGTAATGTTTGTAATTTGTCTTGACGTTCTTCTTCTTTAATTGGCTTTTTTTTCCAATGAAATCATTAGGGATGGATATCAAAGGATTATGCTGTTTTTTGATTTGCTTAACATAAAAAGCTATTTCTGTCCTGAACATGAGGAATATTTACACATCACTGTAAACTGCAGAACAATAATGGTTAATTTAATTTAAAAAAGGTTAATTAAAATATTTTAGCTGTTTGTTAGCAGGTTATGAACTGGGTTCTTCTGGTTTCACCACAGCAAATGAGTATTTAGTCGGCAGAACAAAAACTATCTTCTTGGCTGTATTTCTTGAAGGAAACTACTAAAAAAAAAAAAAAAAAAAAAACAAGTTGAGCTTAGAAGCTGCAGTCTGTGTAGCTGTGCATTCACAGGACCTACACTCACCTTAAAAACTGATGAAGCTTAAAAATTCAAGATGAACTGTTTATACTCTAAAAACAAATTACATTTTGTGGACTCAAGGCCAAATAAATACCTGGGAAAATGGCATGAAGTTCTGGTAACTGAACCACGTTGATGTTTTCTACATTTTTTTATTTTAGTTTAAAGCAATGAAAAAAAAGTAATAAAAGATATGTCAAGGAAAAGTTTTTATAATCAATGACTGACTGGACTAAAGTTTAACACATTTTACCCCCGAAAGGTCTGTTATTTTGTGAAATACAAAACTTACTTTAGCAGACTACACATTTTATGGTGTGGCAGCTTTTATTTAAATAACCACTCTAATGAACATTGTGTTTTGGTGTTTTTAACATGTTCTTGTGGCATATTTTTCATAATGGAGGACATACGTAAAAAAAAAAAAGAAAAAAAAAAACTCAAAATTGTGTTTCTGAGTATTTCGTGTCATTCGTTGTAAACCAGGAGAAGCCGAAAAATGCTGTTTAAAAAAGATCGTATTTGTGATGTAGAAAATATGCTGGGCGGGTCACAATCTTCCTGCTCCACCCCATTCTGATGCATCCATTTGCAGAGAAATAGATCCATGTACGTCTTTGTTTTCCTCGACTGAGCTGGAATCTGGATCAAAACTGTATGACTGATTCTTTTATGAGGTTTAACAGCATTTTAAATAATTTTAAGAGATGCACTAATTTTAACTTTCAAGGCTGAGTCAGATGACGGATTTGTGGACAGTGTTGGTCTGATGATGCAGGTTTTCAGACTGCTATTCATAAAACCAGAAATAACAGCATGATAGCCTCAATGTTGAGTGTCATCCAGGAAGGCACTGAGTCCCATTTTCTGAGTTTTTAATGACTTGACCGTGGATTTGAACTCACAACCTTCCATTCTCAGGGAGGACACTATCGCAAGGCCACTGAGTTGGTCAACTTATTGAATATTTTTTATGTTGGTTTCTTTGCAGAGAAAACAAGTTTTAGAACAAAATCCAGCATAAATTGATTCAGACCCACCTAAACTCTTTTTAGTCCATCACAGTTTTAATTTGATTTGAGGCCTTTTTGCTATGAAAACAGTAAATCTGGTGCAGAACCACGACTGTCCCAAAAAATTGATCTAAATTCCCCAGTTTGAGCCTGCAAGAACATCGTGAATCAAAAACGTGTTTTCCTAATCGTAGTGTTGCTTCAGTGTGAAGAGATTGGGGTGGTTGTGTGTTTATTTCTGCAAAGCTCCTAATGAAGATGGAAAGAATCGGAAGCTAACCGACCAACCTGGCTGCAAAGTCAGTATCTATTGAGCTGGAAAGACAACCTAAAGGGTAGGAAGTCCTGCCGGAGGGAGTAAGTGGATCCGAGGCTGCATTAGTTCATTGGCTCTGTCCGGGTGCTGAAGCTATAGCTCATCATGTCCTCCATTGTTACTGTCACTTTCACGCAGACTCTGGCAAGGTGAGGCAAAATAATGAAATATGGAGGTCTATAAACACAAGCTGAGAGTCCTGGCAGTTCTTTTTTTGGATCGCTCCTGTCAGGAGGTTTTACTGAGGCAGACTTCAGATGTTTTGAAGTGATGTGAGGCTTTCAAAGATGTTAACACTCATTTTAAACACTGAAGAGCTCCGTTTCTGAAACGGTGTGACATGAGGACGTAGCCTTAGCGCCTTCTTTTACTCCTATTTACTGTAATGCTTAAATAAACCGTATCAAATACTGGGGCAGTTCAGTTGCAATGATGCAGTCAAGGGCAGCAGTTCTTCATCTCAGGCTGATCTCCTGATAGGACGTGATGCCAAACGAACACATCCCTCTGGGTCGCCGCGTTTTACGCTATAGGCAAGAGTTTGATGTTTGGTTGAGAGGACAGGACAGCAGCAAAGTGGATGTTTGGAGGGCTTCCAGGGATTAAACCCATGAGTGTAACAGCAGCCAGTGGTCATCATGACACAAAAACAGCATGGGTGGTAACCCCAGCGCAGCGTGGGGTCCTGTGGGAGGGGGAGATAAAGAGCAAAAATTGAAACCATAAACCCATAAACGCCTGCAGACTTTCTTTCCATCTGCATGTTACTCATTTGATGTGTTCTATATTTATACGGGGGGATGACACATGTTTTGTGGCTTGTGTCACTTTAAACCTAATTATAGTGAATTTGAAGCATGTGGCACAACTTTTAAAGAAGAAAAGGATCCTTTTTTTTGGGAGCAGTTTCAGGTTCTTTGTGATGTCTCATAGTTTGTTGGGAGATTCTCTTGCTTTTTCTCAACAGATTATTGTTTGGTTTGCAAATATGCAATAAAATAGATAAGATTTTATTTTGTTTTTAGTACGTTTTAAGATGAGGCAAGTAGTTTTCTATTGAGGTGAAATAATCCTTCAGATTTAAGAATCTTCTATAGTAAATACCTGCATCTGTACATTAGATGGAGTCCAGATTAATTTACTTGAATCTGTTTGGGGTTTTTGTTTGCTAAATTACACTTTCAGTTGTGATACTGACACTTTGTGTAGAGATATGAAGTTCTACTATTGCTATTTCCACGTTAGAAGTTGTAATCCAGATTAAAATCTGCTTGATTTGTAAACTTTCATGTCTGCTGTGTCAAACAAAAATCTATTTTTTTTTGCTGTCAGGGCTGTAAAATGTGTCCTTCCTGTAAATAGGTCTTATTATGAAGCTCTCGTTAGCTTCTGTTCATCTTGAGGAATTATACCAGGGTTGATGGTTCTGTTCTGTAATGTCTCTTCTTCAGCTTGACAGAGGGAACTGGATGAAGGAAATGCTTGAATTCCAAGTCAGACAGAATTTACAGGTCGGTCCTTAAAGTGCAGAGCTAAGGTGGACATCTGTAAAATGGGTCAAAGCTTTTGCCGTCAAAAACATTTCCCTGCTGCCAAAATAAAAGCCTTTGTTTTTGTCATAAATCCGCGATGGGTCTACATTCAGTGCTGTGCCGCAAAAATTATGTTTTTCTGCTGATTTCTGGCTGTTGGCTTGGTGTGTTTTCAACATGTTTGTACTCTGTTCCTTCCCCTTTTTGCTACAGGGATTACCTCGACAACTCTTTCATGTTATCTATTGGTCACTTACAAAGACTTTTAGAATCCAATTAAAACATTTCACCTTTTTAGATGATCAGAGGTGATGAGATTATCATAATCATAATTATTGAATATTGTTGTTGATGTCTTTAGCTTGAAGATGAGTTTGGTTCTGAACTGGACATTCAAAAATAAAATGAATTAAACATAAATTATTATAACTCTGTTGAAATATCAGCTTTCATAATAAATTATAACATTTCATACAATAGAAAAATCACTTGTAAGTTGACAAAAAAATCACTTATGTAAACACCAACAATTTCCGGCTTTGTGCTCGCTCTAAAATACAAAAAAAATCATGTTTTACTATTTTTTAAGGTGCCTTTTCAGAATTAAAATCAACACATTTAAATAAACAAAGAAGTTCAAAGTTTTCCATAACTATTTAAATGAAAGTCTTTTTTTCCAAATCAGACATAATTTAACCATAATGTTAACAAGTTTGTCAGTAATTATTACCTTAAAAATAAATAAATCTAAATAATTATTCCTTATGTTCCATTACTTCACCAGGACGTAGTCTGAGCCTGAAAATTTGAATTCTGAAAAATCAAAATTTCATGAAGAAAAAATGATGACAGGACTAAAGTTTGTAATTTGGGGAATTTCTTCTTATTTAATTTTCAAATTATTTCAAATAAATCCTCCTTTTGGAACAAACATGCATTTTTCTAACACTCTCATTGCGAGGGGTGTGTGTGTGTGTGTGGGGGGGTGCTTCTGATATTTTGCTCCCCACAGGAACACATTGGTGGTGCCAGTTCCCTTCAGTACCTTCATGTGGGGGCCACTCTGCGCTTTCTATCGCCACTTGGCAACTGGACCTTGCTTGGTCCTTGCTACCCTTTAATTCCTGCCTGGGACCGCCACCTCTCAATGCGTCCCCAACCCAGGAAAAATACAATTTATTAAAATATTCCAAATAAAGTTAAATGGTAGTAAATGGCATATATAGCGCTTTACTATCTTCCATGAAGGCCCAAAGCTCTTTACAGTCATGGTCCCATTCATACATTCAAACACTGATGCTACTTTTTCACCATGTTGCAGAACACGCGTTCAAGTGACCACTTCTATAGCTGCATCTGCATCTGTTTCTATTGGCTGATGGATAAAAAAAATCAAAACTAAATCAAGTCATTTTTTTTGGCAGAAAAATTAATCTACAAATATTCATTTTCTATTGATGAAGTGCTGCTGCTGGTTTCTGGATCTATGCATGTAAAACGAAAAACTTCTAAGTCTCAGTCAGGAGGAATGTTATTGTGGCCTACCAACAATCTTCAAACATTAGACATCGATCATTTGTTTCATTAATGTGTGTTTTGGAAAATAACAGCTTTGAAAACGTAGAAGTCTGTGACGTTGTGTTGAGCTTCTCCCTCAAGCAAACTGGGTTTATTTAAACAGAGATCCATGTGTTTCTGCGGTGAGCAGGAACATCTTCTCCACATGAAGTTAACCTTCAAAAATCTGTTTTCATTACTTTATGGACTTCTAAAAATATTTCAGTTGAAGTTAAATAACTGCTTTATACAGAATTTATTTCAAGCTCAAGAAAAGAAGCTCTGAAAATACAAGTTTTTTTTTTTTTATTAAAGTGACTTTTGACACAGTAGATGAATGAATCATTTGCACTTTGTAACAAGTATTTGGTTATTTTACACATTTTTTGGTCATTTTTCCAGGTGTTTTGGTCTAAAGACATTATGTAAATTAACTCTCTCTGTTCGGATGTAACCTGCAAACCTTTTGTCTGTCAGAACAGCCTGAATGTGATTCCTGTTCTGACATGAAATCCTCTTTTCCCTCATATTAGTGCAGAATCCGCAGGTTTAATAGGCCGCTGTATGCAGCCGGACTATACCAGATTACCTCTGTAATCTGGTCCAGGCAGAAGACTGGATCAAGCCTTTATGAGCCGCATTAGTTTGATTACTGCAAACTCCAACAGTTCACAGGACTCCCCTCCCCCCCGCACACCTCCCAGGACCGAAAGCGGAGTGAATCCGTTCTTCTCCTTCGTTTGAAGCGCGCTCCTGACAGGAGCTGCAGGGTTGATGTTTCTCCAAAGGTGAAGCGCGCGGAAGTAACAGCGAATGTGAAAAAAGTGACGTGAAGACAGAAAACCCCTCTTCCCCTCACCGCACGCTTCCCTCACGACTCTGCTCTGAAACTGCTGCATTTTGGGAAAATATCGATCATTTATTGGCTGATTTCCCTTCTGACTTAGCTAATCAGCATTTATGCAAAGCTGGAAAGTTGACCCTCTCCCGCTCTGATCTCTCCTCCCTCTGTCTGTTTTTTTTTTTTTTTTGTCAGTGCTCTGTGCTTGTGCCTGCGTGATTCCCCCCACCCCCCTTCTGCCAGGGACTGGTGAATGGCAGCCAATGGGCGGGTGGAGTCCCCCCAGCCTCCCTGACATCCAGCGGAGTGATGCAGCGCCACTGAGAGCGCAGTTGGGGTTGGAACACCGGGCACCGGAGGCTGCGCAGAGCGAATACGATCGGGGTGCTGCCGCGGCTCCCCGGGAGCGTCTTTCCCACGGTGACGGTGATCCACGGGAAGCAGGTGAGCGCGTTCGGACGCGGAAACCCTCCGGTGTGGAGTGTCTGCGGTTCCGGTAGTACGAGCGGGAGGAGCGGACATCTGAGTCCCTAAAACGATTTTTTTAATTTTCTGGTTTATTATTTAAAAAATGAGCGTTAATGAAGCTAAACTTCTGATGAGACTTGTTTTGTTGTTGCGCACCGACTGCAGATCTTCGGGGAACTTTTTTTTTACTCTAATCGTGTGAAATATTTCACAAATAAATTCTCTACACCCCCACCCCC
>BSAI01000108.1:27654122-27747920 GCA_036245035.1 Adrianichthys oophorus
GTGTGTGTGTGTGTGTGTGTGTGTGTGTGTGTGTGTGTGTGTGTGTGGTACCTGACCCCCTCCTGTTTCAATTTGCTTCATAAGGGGGAAGCAGAGCATGCCTTAGTTGAAAGATTGCAGCATAATGGACCCCCTCCCCAGCTGCTGACGCTGCTCTGACAGGACGTTTCTACCTCTCCTTCAAACCTCCTCCCCATCCATTCTGCCCCTTAGAGTTGTCATGGTAACGACAATGCATTGACATTGGGCTCTAGGGCAACAGCATCCCCCAAACCGGGTCGGGACAGATTCCTGGAGTCCAGATGCTGGAAACAAACGACTACTCTGTTCATGAACCTCAATCAGTTCTAGAGATCAGCTGACTCATCAAAAAATTGATATGTTTATATCTAAAAGCATTTCTTTTTCTGTTGTGTTTTCTTCCACTGATTTCCTTTTTTCTCTGCAGTTTCAGCCTAAGAAAAAAATAAGTAATTTCATCTTTACTACTCAGAAACCCAGCAGACCGTCTGCATTTAACTGTGCAGAGCTGAATAGTGAAACGTAGAGAAGAGTCCATCTAAAGACAGAGCTGCACAGTGACCATTAATAACCACGGTTACCATGATAACCCTGTGGACTCTCATGGGTAATTAGGTTTTAGACCAACAACTTTGTCATAAACCAATGGCTGTTTCAGAGTTTTTAAACCTAAAAGTGTTAAGTATCACGGTTAGCTTCATTTCTGCAAGAAAAAGTTTCAAAAAAGTTCTTCCTGGAACCAAATCTTCTCACATGAAGCTTCAGCTGAAGCGAGATCATGAAAAGATAATGCTGGGTTGGCGGTGGGTTTTGTGTCCTAATCTAACCTTTAAGAGGAAGTCTGAGGTTCAGTTTGATATCGGCGCCACGGTTGCTGCTCGTTTTGCCTCTGTGCCATGACATGGATCCTGCTTAGCTGTAAGATCTATAAGAACTTTGTTGGAGTTGTAGATAATCAAAAACAGAGCAGGTCTGGATCTGGTTGTTTCCTTTCTCTCATTTCTGCTGCTGAGTCTGACTCCCCTCATCTTATTGGTAGTGAGGTGTTAGGGGAGGAAGGAGAGCATCATGATGTGATGGCCACCCACTCGGCTATGCAGAGGCGATCAAACTGTCATCATGAAGCTCTGCAGGAGGACCAAACCCAAACTGATGTCAGGCTGTCTTTGACAGGTTAGAGCAACTGAGGAACCTGCAGCTTCTGAATGTAGTTTGAAGGATCTGCATGAAGCTGCCCCTGCGACAGACTGGCGACCAGTCCAGGGGTGTACCCTGCCTTCGCCCATGAGTAGCCGGGTTAGGCTCCGGCAACCCCGTGACCCCGAAAGGGATAAAGCGGATTGGAAAATGAATGAATGAATGAATGCATGAAGCTGCAGGTCTGAGCAATTTGACGGGGCTCTTCTGCACTTTGAGCAGACTTTGAGATACTAAACTTAGCTCCAGTATCCAAGACAAAACTAGGTCGGCACCTTTCTTTGCCCCCCTCCCCTCCTCCCCTCTGTCTGGCTCCTCAAAGCAGGTCAAGGTACTTAATTCATGTCCGGAGACGATGTTTCCTAATTCCCCCAGTCACAGTGTAAGGAAGGCCCATTTGTGGGGAGGCAGACTGGGTAGTCCCCCCACCTCTTGCACCTCTGAGCAGGTGAGAGGAAGCTGCAGACACTCCCCGGTGATTCCCCCCCAACACCATCTGAGGAGGTGAGAGGAAGCTGCAGACACTCCCCGGTGATTCCCCCCCCAACACCATGAGGAGCAGAGGAAATCTCCCAGCTGCCGAAGAATAACCAGAACAAAATACTTATAGATGGCCTTTTTGTCCTTGTATGTGGCGCCCACTGGTGCCCCGTTCTTCACCACTGAGTGTCAGAGGAAGGGTGTGACCCCCCCCACCCTCACCTCCAGTCACAGGGGAATAGGCCAGTGTTGTTCAGCCTGGCTGTCACTCTGCAGGGCCTGATGGCTCTGCGTCCACAGACGCCTCTGACAGCAGCTTTGAAGCATTTTCCCATCAAAGTCCAAACAAAAAGAGTCTAATCTGATGTTCCTCCAGTTCAGCCTTACTTCTCTGAACCAACACAAGCTCCATGTACGCTCATGAGTGCACGGCACGTCCTATCACTCATTGTTAAGAATGCATGTTTTCTTTTTGCTGCTAATGTTTCTGATCATTTTCTTCATCTTTTCTAAAAACCCTCAAGCTTGAGTTAATTTCTAAGTTATCTACAGAACGTAGAAACAGGTTTGATCTGGCCTATAACTGTTACATCTGAAAAAGATTTGTGCAGGTTCTTCCAACAAGACAATTTGTAACAATACTCGGATAGGCTGTGGTGTTGTAACCATGCTCACTTGGTACTAAGGGACCCAAAGTGTGCCAACAAAATATCCCCTACACCATTACACCACCACCAGCAGCCTGAACCATTGACAAGGCAAGATGGATCCATGCTTTCATGTTGTTGAAGCCAAATTCTGACCCTACCATCTGAATGTGGCATCAGAAATGGAGACTCATCAAACCAGGCAATTTTATCAATCTTCCATGGTCCAGTTTTGGTGAGTCTGTATTAACTGTTGCCTCAGTTTCCTTTTCTTAGCTGACAGGAGTGGCACCTGGTGTGTCTTCTGCTGCTGTAACCCATCTGCCTTAAGGTTGGAAATGTTGTCTGTTCAGAGATGCTCTTCCGCCGACCTCGGTTGTAACCAGTGGTTATTTGAGTTACTGTTGCCTTTCTATCAGCTGGAACCAGTCTGGACATTCTCCTCTGACCTCTGACATCAACAAAGGCATTTCTGCCCACAGAACTGTCGCTCCCTGGGTATTTTATCTTTTTGGGACTGTTGTGGGTGAAAATCTTAGTAGATCAGAAGTTTCTGAAATACTCAGACCAGCCCGTCTGGCACCAACAACCATGCCACTTTCAAAGTCACTTCAGTCACCTTTCTTCCCCGTTCTGATGCTCAGATTGGACTGTAGGCGATTGTTTGGACCATATCTGCATGCCTAAATGCATTGAGTTGCTGCCATGTGATTGGCTGATTAGAAATGTGTGTTAACGAGCAGAAGGACAAGTGAGCCTAATAAAGTGGCCGTTTTAGAATAGAATAGAATAGAATTCTTCTATTTCAAGAGCATTTTACCGATGCTCTGCTAGAGTGATGCTCTGAAGGTCTCCTGGAGAAGGGTGGTGCAAGGAGGAATACCACCATCTGACCCAGTTTTGTAAGAAACAGTTTTCCATCTTAAGATGGCACTTTTCCAGATTTGTTCTAATAATTCTTTCCGTTCCTTGATTGTTGGGCTGCTAAACGCAGATTTGAGCTTTTATTAGTAAATTCCTTTTTTGTTAAGATTTGATTTTTTCTTCTATAATCAAAGTATGGGATTTGTCAGTGGCGTGGTGAGATGGATTTACTGATAAGTCTGTCTTCAAGCTCTTTCTTTTTTTATCACTTAAATATAACTCTTTTATAAATTACTTTTCTATTTACATCTGATATATTTGTAGAGTTAAAGTTCTACATTTATTGAAAATCACTTTTTAATTTTTTGCTGCGTAGAAATGTCTTAAAAATCCTTTAAACGTCATTTCTGGAAATTTAAATGAATGATTTACTGATTTCTGTGTCACTCACAGAGAACACCACAAAACCTAATTAACACTGAAACAAACACTGTTGTTCTGAGCTATACCAAAACATAATAATTGGTTGTCTTTAAAACAAATAAGAATTTGACAAGAAGTTAAGTTTAAAATGAAAGTGAGCTTGTGATGGTGTAATAACTTATCTGGAGTTCAAGCAGCCCAGTGTTATTGACATGTTCATGCCGACACTGCAGAAACGATCAATTTACAATATCCTGGGGTGCCCTATTGAAAATCTATAGTGTTTATGTTGCAATTTCTCTTCTTAAATACAACCAGACTCCTTAATTGCACCTTTGTGGGCATGTTTGCAGTCAGACTCAATTAGAAACATTGACACCGATGCATTCATTGAAGCCGCCTCTGGTTTTTCAGAATCCGAATGGTTGGTTTGACAAAGACATGATGCCTTTGAGTTTTTCGTTTTCTATTTCATCATATATTTGGATTAAACACTTAAACTTTAGTGCTTCCAAATTATTTTTTGGATCCCTGCCTTCACCTTTTTAAGAAAACCAATTAAAATAAATATCAATGTGTTTTTAATTTGTTTAATCTTCATTGATATAACCTTTGCTGCATCCTGGAAAAGTGAACTGATTGCACTCAAGCTTTGTGAGTCTGAAAGCAGTCTGTCTGAGTTGTGAGCTGCTGTGTTACACAGAGGAACCTGAGCTAAAAAACGGAGCCCAGTCCCAAAGCTCAACAAAAACGGACTCGTTTTTCAGTTCCAGTAGAGATGGAGCCAAATCTGAGCTAGTTGTACGCTGCAATGACAACACAACACAACGGATAAAGGTTAAAAGATTAAAAAAGGTTCATGTGAAGGATTAACCAGAAATTTACTGTGCTGCCAGGGTTTTTGCATGGATTGCAATGTTAAAAACTGAGTTGTGTGATCCATCTCATGTCTGGATTATTTTACTCTGACTGCAGACCGGAGATGATGCATAATCCTGGGAGAGAATAGAGGAAAAAAGGGAGTGGATGAATGGTTCAGATGAAAGTTTGGGTAAATAGATGATAATGTATGAGGAGTAGGAGGAAGGGATAATTAAAATGATACAGCGGAGATGGATAAATGATAGATGGGTGAATGTAGGATGGATGGATGGATTGATGAATGGAAGATGCATGGAGGAATTGATGGAATAAAAGACGATGGATAAAAAGAGCATGAATGGAGCAATGTAAGGATGAATGGATGAATACATGGTAAGATGAATAAAGGATGGATGGATAGAGAAAGGATGGATGGATGAACAATGGATTGGGGGATGGATTCAAAGTGAATGAAATCTTTGAAGTAGATGTGTTTTCATTGGTTCAGAGATGTTCATCAGGTGGTTGGGGCGTGGTCTGCTGCTGAACTTTCATATTTACATTTCATTCTCCTGACTGTTTTGTTTGTCCTCCAGGTACTGACTGCTGCCTCATGTGAGACGAAGGGCCCCTCCAACTCTGCTAGAACACAGCATGAACCCGGTTCTCCATCCAGACCACTGAGGACGGCGTAAGAGAGTGCGGCGTGGGGGTGTGGCCATGGATAGAAGGAGCATTTGTGCACTGATGGTGCTGTGGGCCATGGCCCACCTGGGTTCTCCGGCGGACGGGTTCAGAGCCCTGCGAAGGACTACAGGGGGGCGGAAGGGGTCTCCGGGACTCACGGGACATGATGCCAACGGAGTGCCGCTCAGACGCTCCAAGCGAGGATGGATGTGGAACCAGTTCTTCTTGCTGGAAGAATACACCGGGACAGACATGCAGTACGTTGGGAAGGTAGGAGTTCACACTTTCTAATGACAAGTCTAAGCTTCAACTCGTCTTTGTGCTGATTGAGTTCAAACCGACACTTAACAGCATCAAAGGTGGGTTAATGAATGCCAGCTCACAGGCTGGCTTTGACTGGAAATACGTGTATTTAATTAAAATTAAAAGCTCTTGTGAAAAACGTTTTGCTCTTGGTAAAACAAATGAAAAGAATAATAGTTCTAAAATTTTAAATGTAAAGATGTAGCAAAGCTTGAAAAAATCACTAAAACCCGTCTGAGCCCAGATTTTCTATTACTGGCTTTAGGGCTCCTTAGATAAGAATGAACAAAGGGGGGCCCCTGGAGTTTGCACACACTGCCCCCACCATCGCTGAAAAGAAAGGAGCATAAAGTCCAAACAAGAGGAACAATGTCAGGATCATTGATGGGTAATCCATGTAAAGAGGAAAAATGGAAGCTCTCACGCCACGCCGTCTTTTGCCTCACTGCTGTTTGGTTGTGTCACTCTGAGATGAACAGTTACCTGAATTAAATCCGTTCTCCACATTTATGTCACAAAAGTTTGAAAAGTGGCTATTTTTGTGTTCGGCTAAAAATGTGTCTTTGTGTTTTGTCTTTTAAATCCATATTTATGAGGAGAAGAGCTCGTTTTTCTTTGGAGGGAATCCAGGAGATGGGCCCTGATTTGCATGAAGCATTCCCGCAGGAAACTCCAGGCTTTTGATGGATCAAGTTTCAAACTTTTGTTATCACGACAATAAAGTAGCAATTGATTACCTCTGAAGATTATAAAAGAAGAGAGAATTTGGATTCATCCTGTTTTAGGCATCATGACGTGACACTCCGAGGTTTCCGTCAGCTGCTTGGATGAGCTTCATCCCACCCACATCTCAAAGCCCTGAAATAAAGCATGACTTCCTCTAAAGGTGTCTTTTGTTCACCAAAATGAAAGAACAATGTCAACCCAGATAATCTGAGCGGGAGGAGGCTTGAACAAGAAGATGGACTGGATAATTCCTGCTCTACATGCAGAGGAGCGGAAGTCAAGCCGTCACTCTGCTCTACTGTAATTGAGGAAATTGCGAAACACGGTGGCAAGGTCAGGACGAGCGGCGGAGGAAGAAAGGTTGTTTTGTCCGAGCAGCTGAATGGGGCTACTACTTTGCATTCCTATCATGTGTCCACAGAGGATGGAGTTATCCAACCAAATGAGATCCTGCGACATATGTCCTCGCCAAGTGAGGGCTGACTTCAGGCCTGGGCAAAAAAAGATTACAGCCGTCAGTGTGCACAGAGAGCAGGGAAAGTTTGGAAAAAAGGGAAAGAAATTTGGCGAGAGAAGATCAAATGTAAATACAGAGCTTGATCAAACCACTTTGCCTTCAGAGAGCACTGATTGATGTCCCACTTGTCCTTTTAGCTTGTAAGAGGACTAATAGCAAAAGAAGAATGGATTATCTGAGTGTGGTGTACACTTAAAGAGCCAGAGGCCAGGGCCTAAGAGCCCGTCTCCTGAAGAGACCATTAAAGTAGCAACCTTCCAGCAGTACACTTAATCACAACTCGGGAGCTTGTTGTTTCATCCACGTCCATTCAAATGTGGGGGGGTTCCGCCTTTGGCCAGCTGACACTTTGGACTGAGGAGCGTAGATCTCATCTGGGTTTAATTACTTTTGGTTAATTGCTAAATAAAGCAGGAGTGATGAATGGCTTTTTGCACAATCGGCAGAAGACGAGGAGAAACTCGAAAGACGGCGAGGCTTATTCCCCGTAAAGAGGCATCAAAACACCTGTGTTTGTGGTGAAAAAGGCGATGACAGGTTATTATAAAATCCTTGGATTACAGTGTTCTGTTTCTAGCTCGGTATTTTTGCTGCTAACGTAGAGCTGCGAACAGACTCACAGGTATTGTAAAATGACACTTTGAAGATGGGGGAAGGAAGGCAGTTGCACTCATTCTGCTGATATTTCTGCATCGGCCACTGATTCCTCTTTTCATCATGCAGGAGAGGAATGGCGTGCTGCCTCTCATTAGCAGGCGAGCTGCATGCAGGCCTCGGAGGGCCTGCGCCGTCACTGGGGGGAGCCAGTGTTTGTTTATTTCATTATTTCTTACTTTACCAAAGGGCACATCTCTACTGAAAACGGTTAATGGCCTGTGGTTGAGGAGTGTTTGTGCTGCACTATCATATCTCATCAAGTATTTACAGCCTCTGATAGGCCCCAGTGGTTCTGGGCCTGGTGGGCAGACTCTTCGGTGGAGTCCCTGCAATCCAGACGCGCTCGCTGCATGTCAACAAACAAACACGGCGTGCTCGCCTCCAGTAATGAGGGAGCACAGATAAAAAAGGTTCAGACGTGAAACGCTTTCCAGTCTTGGATGACTCGGCGGTTCGTGCTGCCTGGGGGGGGTTGTTTGAGTGGAAAGGTGCAGAATGGCTGTGTTTGTTTATCAGATGGGGGGGGGGCTGGTTTCATTTCATCTCTTTCCTCTTGTGTGGATTCTCCTCCATTACCAGCTGCTCACCTTGGCAGAGAGTGAAGCATATGGGATGGTCCTGGCCGTACCAGCGCCATGGCAACCCCTATGGGCCACAGAGGACACCCAGGGTACACATTGTCTTTCTTTGTTGATTAGTTGATGAGTACCTGTGAGTGCCGGGAGGAGGTGGCTGCAGTTTGCGGAGGAAAGGGTGTGATGATGTCCAGAGACCCACAAACATCTGCTGAGGAGTGGAGACGTCACACACTAACATTGCCACCGTGCTTTTGATTATTTCCATGCCATCACCTGCCTGATTCTGACGCCTGCTGGCTTTGAGATTAATTAATCATCTGTGGTTGACATTCAGAAAACAATCCCGCATGAGGGAAATGTCTCATACTGCATATCTCAAGTTCTTTCAATAGGCTATTTCTGCGCTCCGGCTGAGGCGACCATCTGGCGGCAGAGAAGGCAACCAGCCCTCCACAGGGCGGGACACGAGGCCTCAAAGGCTAACTGGCTACTTGCCCTGAGCAGCCCGTTTGTTGAGCCGTCTTGTTGGCCAAACGGGAGTGAAGCACAAATGGTGATCAGATCAAATCTGCTGTAACATTTGCTGTGCTTGGAGATGATTAATTTCACAAACAAAGACCTCATAAGTTCTGATGCGCAGATGTCTGAGAAGTCCTGTTCACTTTCAGAAGTGAAGCTAATTTTAGGATCATTTAGTTCTTTTATTTTAGGTCTGCTGTTTTCTTTATGGCTGAATTAGTGAAACTTTATTGTCATTTTTATCAGGATAGGGATTTTATCTGTTTGACTCGCTGGTTTAAAGGAAAAAAAATCACGATTTTCTGCAACTTTCTTCAGCCTCCATCATTTTCTCAGCCCCCTTGTTTTGCATCACAAGAAAAAAGCATGAAAGGAAAATGGTCATTAAATCCCAGGAATGATAGCAGGACTTTTAAAGAGGTCATTTTGCCCTGAAATGCGCTCAAGTTCAGTTTTTGTTTCCATCCCGATGTCCTTCACGCTCTAAATCAGATGTTTTCCCTGATTGCAAACAAGAAGTGTGAAGTTCAGCTGCAGAAAAATTTCTATTTTCCTGCTTGCATCTTTTTATTATTATTTATTTTTCTGCATGTTTGCTCTGCGGTCTGTGAGTATGGTCTTTTCCTTTATGGTGGATGTTAAAATATATTCCACATTTAACAGTAAATAAATCTTGCTCCAGGCTTTGTCTTTATTCACTACCGAATCCAAGTCCCTGATTGGTCTAAGTTCAACCTGGTTTAAATTTGCAGCCCAAGTTCAATGGCTGCATATTTTGGATAGAGCCTGAAAAACAGTTGTAAAACTTGCATAGGTACGCCAGAGTTTTGAACGGAGAAGCCTGGAGCGTGTGTTTACATAGACTTTTCATTGGGAGTGGCTGCTTGAATGCATGTTGCCAAGGCTGGTGTGAACACAGCTTCAGAGTACAAAAAGCACAAACTAATTTAGAAAAGTCTCCTCTAAACGTATTTTATTTATGTCAGGAATTTTGTAAGAGGCTTTGGACATCTAGGTTGAAGCACATTCAAAAAACACAAGTCCTCCTCTCAGTCATTGAAGCACAGATTACAACAGAAACTTGCTGTGTCATTTCAAAACCTTTGGTAGAAGTTAATCCAGAATTCTAATAGTATCAGTAAATGTTCGTAACTGAACAAAACTGTAAAATGATTAATTTCATCATCTTTAAATTAACCGAGGAATGCAATGGTTCAGCAGTTTCCAACTCCACTTTGGATCATTGAGTCTTTTGCCCGTCTATTTAAAACACGGCATGAAGGTGAGCAGCATGCAAACCTGTGTCTATGCTGAAGTTCTGAAAACTCTGCCAAAAGGTGCCGGAGTGGCTGTTCTGAGAACCGGACTTATCTGATTGATTAATTAATCACTGTTTCAGAGTAATTGGATCCCCTCAGCCGGAGTCTGTTTCCCAAAACTGCAATAACAAACCCTCACATACACGCTTACCCACATACACATCTATGCTGTTTAAAAAAATCTTTTGTGTGGAAATATTTTTCAGGATACAGACAAATAAATGATTGTTTTTAGATAAAACATTTCAAATGATTTAATGGAAACAACATGAATTCAAAGATCAGGAAAAGGTTTAAACTTCTCAACTGACGCCTTTTTATTATGGATGTGATGCTAATTTTTCTTTCATTACGGTTTAAAAATAAGTTTTAATTCTGTATAAAAAATGAAATTGTTTTTATAGTTAATGTGTTTTTTTATGATTTCTAGAAAACCCCAAAGTCCTGCTGTTAATAGACATAGCGTCATGTTCTCTGACTCTTTTATGACCATGGGGGGGCAGAGGAGAAAAGGCCAGCTATTGATGTGCCACAGTGACCAACGGACTACACATGTGGCTCTCTCTGTCCCCCCCTTCGTGACAGTTTAATTGTATTTTCGATATAAATTGATCAAAGAGACCATCGTGAATGCATGTTGGGCAGCTGCATTGATTTCTGCAAGAGCTTTTTTTCTGCTTCTCTTAATTCGAGCAGAAAGGGCAGCAGTAAATGTGTCTGAGCAGCACGGTGGACAGCGACAAGGGAGGGGGTCACTGCAGCTCAATACTCTGAACTTGTAATATCCTTCATAGAGGGACTCTTCCTTCATCTTCGGCAGGAATCAGGCTTCTGTTCTCCATCTGCTCCTCTGCAGCAGATGGAGATGTTTGGAAGCTGGAAACCAGAACAAAGAGCAGAGTTCCACAGAAGACTCTCCAGCAGAGATGAAGGTTTGGGTCCCGGCTTCATTGCAGACAGAAACAGCCTTTTTGTTTTGGGTCAGTTTCTTCCGCTGAAGCAGACGACCTGTTGGGAACGACGCTAATCCAAAAAGCTGCAGCTGACATGAGCCAGCCTGATAAAACTATGAAGTAGTTCAAGCAGCAGAGCACCTGTGAACAAAAGCTTTTGCATATGTGGTGGGAGGGGTGAGCTTGTGCACCAGCACCATTAGCATTGTACCCCCCCCCCCACCCCCACCCCCCACCCACCCCCCGGTCTGCACAGCCATAGAGTTTCAGCAGACAGAGAGCATGTCCTCATTCATAATGACTTTGGTAAGTTTAGTACTCATGACATTTGACCCCACCCCGTTCCCTGTGGGGTGGGCGGGGCCAGCCTTTGATGAGTTTTCAGGGACAGATGTGTTGTGGGGATTTGGCGCTGGAATTAAAATGTCAGTGCGCGCTAAGCTGCTGTTCATGCAGAAATCAAAAATTAAACATGGAAAGGGAGAGAGCAAATCAAAAAGACCAGCAGCCTTTCGGCTCCTGCGGCGCGTCCGCAGACAAGCTCGAGAGTGTGCACGGACACCGACCCTCTGAAACATCTCTGCAGCTTCGCCGGCTGGCAGCAGCTAGAGCAGCAAATGATGTATTATAGACACCCAGCTCTGCCTGTTGGCAGCATGTGAGCTTCTCAATGAAGTGGTGAAGCGGTGAGCGCGTGGCGGCCCAACAACAGTTTACAAAAGATGATATGAATCAGTTAAATAAAACCAAACACTGTGAAAGCTGCTGCTGCTGCTTGCCAAGGCCCAGATTGGTCAGATTGGAGATGTGGGGGCTGCAGGGAAAACAGTGACAGCATTTGGACGCCTTTATCTGAGAAAGGAGGTTCCTTCTCTGCCAGTCCAGCAGAACGGCCTGGAGTTTGATGTTTCCTCATCCTGGACTTTTTCAGGATGAATATCTGTCATTAGATTTTCCATGGATTAGTTCAGCTGCTGCTCTGCCTTCAGAAGAGCAAATCCAAGCAAACATAAAAGCTCTCATGAAGAGAAAATTCAGTGAATGTGGTTCTATCAAAAACATGTATAAATATATAAACATTTCTTTGAAAACTAATTTTTTCTTTAAAAAAAAACACCTTAAATATAATTATTGTTCTTGTCTATAGAACAAATTTAAAAATGCAATGTATTTAGAAAAATAAAGTATGACACAACTAGAAAACTTTCATTTGACCATGAATTACACAAATGTACTTTGAAAGAGGCTGACTTTGTATGAAGGCAATGAAAGTTTAATAGAATGCTAAAAAATACTGTCTTACCATGAAATAGTATTTACAAAAGTAAAAGCCCATATAAAACATCATTTGGAGAAAAATAATTATAGGCAATATTAGTCTGATTAATTGTAGGATTTGCTCTAAATTGTGTTTTTTATTAAGTGATTGGTCTTAGTAAAAACTAACTAATTAGTTAAAAATAACTACAAATGTTAAACTAAAGTAAGAAATAAAATGAATGAAAATGAGGTTTGAGTTTTATTATTTGATCTGAATTCTTACCTTTGTTTACCAGACAGTTTTTATTCATTTTAACACAGTTTAAAACAATTATGGCACAAATTACTCAATTGCATATTTCATTTCTCAGCCTTGAATATTAGTTTATTGGGTTATTTCTGGAAATGAAAAAAAAAATACAAATGACAAAAGAAAAAAATGCACATAGATGTATCAAATCTAAGCGACGTATTTAGTCATAAGTTGATTTGAGATCATTTCATTTTCCCCACCATTTGGTTTAAACTTTGATTTTTGAGTGACAGTTTTGTTTTGATTCAATATAATATTTGTGTCATCAAAGAGTAATAATTCAGCAAAATCATTTTTTAATATTTTCTAAGCAACTCAGCAGGTTTCAAGCCTACTGTAAAACAAAAAATAATATATTCCTAAATTTAGCACAATATGTTTGACACCTACAACACAAACATAATGGTGCAGTAGGGATGCAGTGATTCACTTTCACTGTGATTCAGTTTAATGATTTAACTTTTTGTTCAGTTTTATACCAAGACTTGTGGTGTTCAGAATCATAAATCGACATATTTGCATGTGTGCATAATGTAAATGAAACAAAGTATTTATTAAATGATCGACACATCAAGTAACACTATTAAAGGTTCTGGGTAAGGGCCATGAGGAACTCCACATTTCAAATCAAATCACATCAAATTGAACTTTATTTATTCAGAAAGCACTTTTCAGACAATGGTAACACACAAAGTGCTGTACAGGCTTTAAGCAATTCAACATGAAATGAGAAAACACACAGAATGCCATCAACCCTATCCCCCCCCCCCCCCCCCCCCCACACACACACACACACACACATACACACACATCCTACATAATGAATTATAAAATGACACACGAATAAAGCTCAAAGGATAAAAATAATCTGCTATGAGCTGCTGGACCTTCAACCATTAAACCACTGTTTTCATGTTTAAGATTTTTAATCTGTCATTCTGATTAAAAACATTACTAGCTGGGCTACATTAAAATAAATACAGTTTTATTAGGTTTTAAAAATTGAAGTTTCAAGTTCATAAAGACAACTTTGGCACGTCAAGGAACAAATAAGAAAGAATTAATATAGATTATTAGCTTTTGTTTAAAAGGTGTATAATCATTTTTTTAAGTTTTTTATTGGAATTTCTTTACAAGAATAGAATAAAATGTCTATCTTTACCAAATAAGAGGATTTGACGGTAAACCTGTGCTGTGACTCATCCTGTGTTCATCCACAGCTTCACTCAGACTCAGATCTGGGAGATGGCAGCGTGAAGTACGTTCTTACTGGGGAGGGGGCCGGGACCCTCTTCAAGATTGATGAAAAGTCGGGGGACATCCACGCCACCAAGAGGCTGGACAGGGAGGAGAAGTCCTTCTACATCCTCCATGCCAAAGCCGTCAACCGGCTGACCAACGAGGCGCTGGAAGGCGAGTCCGAGTTCATCATCAAGATCCACGACATCAACGACAACGCACCGCGCTTCACCAGGGACCCGTACTCAGCCCGGGTGCCGGAGATGTCTGACATCGGTACGTTTATGTCACACTGCACTCAACTGAGTCCAACAGGTGAGAGGGTTCAAAGAGGGAGCCTCTGATGGTCATGATTATGCTGGCATGAGACATTCTCCAGTGATGATCTGACTTTAACTGAAACTAACTAGAATGATCAAAAAACTTTCAGATGCACTTATAGTTTCCATTAAGAATGTCTCATTCTAAATGGAGGCCCCCTGCAGGAAACTGCAGATAACGGAGGCTGCAGGTGCCTGGATTTCTCTGAAGTGAACTGATTTTGGATCAGATGATTCTGGATCAGTTAATGCTGGATGAAAGGATTTTAAAATCTGATCATTCTGGATCAGTTGCAGTGATTGTAGCGGTTTGAATCTGCTGTGAGACTCCTGTACTGACTGTGACTTTAGGAGGATATTGTTTGTGCGGATCGTTAAAAATGTGCTCAGATCCAAACATTTTTGAGGGACTGGGTCATGAAAGCAAACTGTCAATGGTTTAGGATGAAGATGCGAGTTTGATGTTTGTGTTGTGGTGCAGGACACCAGACACATTCCCGTGTTTTCTTTCTTTTTTAAGTCAAGGGTCTGCAACCTGAGGGACCAGAGCCAAATGTGGCTCCTTTATCCTACCTTTGTGGCTCTTTGGCTTTAAAGAAAAAATGCTAACAGTTTACTTAAATAACAATTGTTGGCTAAGCTTTGTCATTTATTTTTTATGTTTTTCAAACTCAGATGATCTTAGATGAGTAAAAATTGTCTTTTTTATTATTTTTTTTAACCAATGCTGACATTCTACCAAAATGCACACAGGACAGATAACTGAGCAAAATGATGGTAAAAGTTTTAATCTGTTGTCAGAGTGGTATATTATTAAAATAAACTTCAATTCATATTTTAATTTTATGTCTACTTGTTCAGAGGAAAAGTTCTGAAAGTATAAATGCAAATAAATCTGGCACAGCAGAATTTTATTTGACACAAGATGTATTTTATTTGGAAAGGATCTTATATGTGCTGCTGTCAAAAGTAGCATAATAGAAATAAAACACTGTTATAAGTTAAATATAGTTTATATCATAGATAAACTCCATTTTATAAATGAATGGCTAATTGGCTTGAAAAATGATGAATAAAGTGTATTTTTTCTAAACAGTAAAGTGGGACATTGTGGCTCTCACTGGGTTTTGGGCTGTAAGAAATGCACCACATAGCTCTATTAGCGTCAAAGGTTTCAGACCCCTGATCTAAGTGTTCCTTGAGGTCAACAAATTTAAGTGACATACAAAAGTGTAAAAAATGTCTGAAAGTCTGTTCATTTCAAAGGAAACAGTGTCTTTTTGTGTTTTGCCGTGTGTGTGCCGGCTGCAGCTCTAAAACAGATCAAGCAGGATTGAACATTCAATAAAAATAATTTCATGTTTTATTGTAGTTCTGAGAAGGAGATTGCAAATCTGCCTAAAGTGGAGGGGATTAGCATGGCATTCTGCTTCTCATTGGTGGTTCTACTAAGACTGAGTACAGAAGAGTGTTTGGAAAGTTTGGAAGCTGCAGAGACGACATTTCCTAAAACTGCAAGACTTTTTAAACTTTCATTGCGGCGTTAGAAAAAGTCCCCGTGGTTCGCCTGCCCTCCCCCGTACCTCACTTTCTTCACCCAGATGAGAAAAACTTCCCAAAAGGAAAAAGTCGACTGTTTGGTGAGGTCATTACCCCCCAGTTTTACACGTATCTATATTTATACCACTTTCCATTAAATATTTCTACTCAATTAATTTTCCTCGGCGTGTAATGAGGCAACATTTGGCCCCGCGAGGCGCCTCCTGGGAGGTGGCACTTGGCTAACCGCTCCTCTTTGTTCAGCTGAAACAGGCTCCAGCCTCTCTGGCAGAGAAAATGGATCAGAAGTTTTTTTGGTTCCGCGAAGGTCTCTGATCTGCGATGCAGAACGCCTGCCTGCTCGCTCAGAGAGATATATTTAGATAAAGTAAATGAGGAGTTATGGATTGGCTGTGAGAATCAATCTGCTGTGAGCATACAGGTGGTCGTGGAACAACGATGGCTTCAGGAACGCAGAAAAAGGGAGGATCAGTCACATTCTGCAGGAGCCAGATTAGAAGACCGGACAACTCCTCAGAAGCCGCTTCAGCTTCTGAGGAGTTGTCCTTTAATCAGCCTCAGAAACGGCTTCTGAGACTGAGACTCACTGCCATGAATTTCTTTCCAACAGGAACTTCAGTGATCCAGGTTACGGCCATCGACGCAGATGATGCCACGTACGGGAACAGCGCCAAAGTGGTGTACAGCATTCTGCAAGGACAGCCGTACTTCTCTGTGGATCCAGAAACGGGTTAGTGTGGACTTTCAACGGTTCTGTCAAAACACCCAGAATGGATCTTTCCATTGTTGAGAGTGTCTGTTCAAGGAGTTTCTAAAGGTTTAACAGAAAGAACTTCTGTATTTGACCCCGAACCTGGTCCCAGTTTGACACTTTCAACCCTGAGTAGTTTCTAAACTCACTGGTCCATTTGCCAATCACATCAGCATCTGAACGATGTCAACTTTAAAAGAAAAATTGTCTGGTCATCGTAAAATTTTTACTTCTTCCTAAAACCTCTGCGAACACCACACGGTGTGTAAAAATGCAACCTTCCGATTACAAATGCCCCCATGCAGCCTCCTGCCAAATTTGCTGAAAAACTTGCAGTTATGTCGCCACGCAGTGGCATTGTGGGATATGTGACCATAGTTTAAGGAAAACAAAGGAATGAAACCAGAGTAAACGCCTCTCCTCTTGTTATCCTCCAGCCCATCATGGGTCGGTGGGTGTGGTTGTGCTGGAGCTCATTGGAACTAATGAAATGGCAGCATGGAAAATAGGAGACAAATTGTGTCTGAAGTAAAGATCCTCATGAAGGCAAGGGTTGTTAACACGCACAAGAAAGTGTCAAGGAATAAGCTTGGAGGTCCATTTGCTATGACTCAACTTCAAGACAACGCCACCTGGATGAATGAGAACCTTCACTGACAGGTCTTTGTTATAAAACATAAAAACAGTTTGATCCTTTTTTTAAACTAAAAAATGATAATATTTACTACTTAGAATTGAGTTTTTTGGACAGTTACAGGTTCATTGTGGGGTTATTGGGTAATATAATAAAAAAGAGAAGATGGAATTGTACTAAAAAGGTGGAATAACAGAGAATAAAAATGTAAAATGTACTAATACTAATACCTTAATAATAAGGGTTAAATCTCCCAAACTATTGCAAAAAATTGTAAATATAACTCAAACATGAGCTGGAGAAGAATCAAATGCACATTTACAAAGATGATGTGATTATTGGTGATGATGCCTTTATTTGTTATGGAGGAAAGGAGCAGTTTAAACCTGCCTGGTTCTCAGTTTTTTTTTATGATGGGATGTTTGGAGCTCATCTTTGGTGGGTTTTCCATCATGAATGTCTATTTAAGGTCATGAAACAGCATCTCAATGAGGCTGCGTTTGGATCTCTGTTCTGCTGCAGAACCCAAAACCTCATGAACTGATGAACTTAAGGATTACTGGGAAAAAAAACAGATTCTGAATTTGTCCCAGTCATGAAGCTTTGGCCCCACACTATCACACTACCCCCCCATGTTTGAATGATGCATTACAGACTCTGATTTGAACAGAAACAATCACGTCCTTCTTTATACCTTCTTCACCCCCTGAATGAGTCCTCCTTGTGTTCTTGGTTGCTCCTGAAAGGTTCTCCTCTGTTCTCAGCTTTCTCCACATGTGGATGAAGCATCTCTCAGTGGTCCTCTGGCTTCCTAAAGCAGAAATATTTTGACATCTTTTGAATTTATTTAGATGTTTTTTCTTCTTCTCTTTATCAGATAGAAAGGTTTTGTGGTTCAGCAGGTTTATCAGGAATCATTCTAAAAAAAAGTTCTGCTGTAAATCAAAGCATTTCCTCCTAAAATGAGGTTTGATGAAAGTTAACCTAATGCCACATTAAAAGATTTGTGATGATTTTCACTATTTAAGTGTGCTAATATTTGCCAAATAGCTAAAAAATCAGGCAGGTGCTGAATAGTTTTCACATCAGTGTAACATCAGGTGACTTTTTCGGTATTCATAACTTTTGTAGAAACCAAAATGTTGGCGTCTTTCTTTGGAAAACATCTCCAGATGTCTTGAGGCTGTTTTGCAGCAGAGAAGGGTCAGAAAAAATGCTTTTAAAAAAAGCTCCACTGCATGATGGAATGTGTCAGAGGCTTGACCTCCGCAGACCAGCACGCTGCGCTGAAGATGCTCCACAGCCGCTGCAACCTCCACCCACAGAAAGAACCTACAACCAGCAGCTCTCCCTCTGAAGGTTGCTGCTGTGGGAAGCAGTGATGTTGGCCTCACAACAACACACCTGGCTTTTGTTGGCGGCGGCCAGCGGAGGCGGGGATTTGTGGGCGAGACGATGGGAATCACAAACCCTTAAGTCTACTTTTAATCATTAATGTGCGCTTTGGAACGCATCCCACTCGTGTCCTCTTTCTGTTCAAACAAAGAGAGGGAAAAAGCCATTTGCAGATTAGCAAGGGATTAACGGTAATATGGTTTATCCCACATGCGGGGTGTAAGCTGACATCCCCTCATCCACACAGGCCTGGTCCTCACATGAAAGCTGCATTTGTTTACCCCTCTTGTTGGCCATTGTCATCATTAAGGAGTAACAAAGGTAGGCTTGGGGGAACGCCGCTGCTGCAACACCTCCGGAGCCATTTCCAAACTAAGATGCTCACTTAAAAAAGTCTTTGGGGGGGTGTCTTTGTGTTCGTGTCTTTTCTGCTCATGATGCTTCAGAAAAAAATGCTAATTAGCGCTTCACTCCAGCTGACTCCGAACTGAAGGAGAAGGAGAAGAAGGCAAATGAGTCAGTATTCCAAACAGAAGATGAACTCCACTCTGTGAAGTGCAGAAGTGCAGTTTGTCAGAAGAAGCATGAAAACGCCAAGTACAAGCACCTCCTCAGGGGTTGGGGGGTGCTGATCTCCACCACTCCACCACCTATGCAGAGCATGTGGAGAGGGGGGTGTACATCATACAGTGTTACTTTATTTTATTTCAGTCTATTTTTTTGTTTGACTCTTATTTTCCACTTTACCATTTTTCTTTAAATGTATCTTTGAAACTGTCTTCTGCTTCATATCCACCTTTTTAGTAAAACTCCAGTTTCTTTATTTTACAGATTTATTTTTGATTATAATTAACAACAATTCCACAATGAACCTGAAAAAACCTTAAAAAAATCAATTTCAAACAGTGAATTTTCTCATTTTTTGCTGCAAAAACAACAAAAACTGGGTTTTTATGTTTAATAACAAAGATCAAATGTGTAAAGACAAAAATTGATCATTCTTTAAACAAAGCAAAGATTAGGTCAACATTTTGTCAAAGATCTTTCAAAAGCCCATTGTAACTCCACTAATCCAAAGTTCCAAGGATTTAAGGAATATCACAGTTATGTGGCAACAATTTTGCTATGTTTGTTTTAAACAAAAAAAATCAAGGTTGAAAGTTTTTGAAACCTTGATGTTACATTGTGAATAGTAAAAACTATACTAATGGGGGTGTCTGTTTGGTTCCTGTGAAAACAGCTGACGTGATCGGCAAACGGACCGGTGAGTTCTGAGGATCCAGGAATTCTTTTGTTCTGTTATTTGTTTTGAATCAAAATGTGACCAAAACTATTTTATATTTAACACTATAGAGCTGATAAAAAAAAGCTTGACTTTATGTTTTAATTCATAGCCAAATTCGTAAATCCTTTATTTCTTCAATGAGGCCAGCTTCAACAAGGATCTTTTAAAACTTAATTGACCTTTTCTTTATTGTTTACATTTTAGGTTTAATAAAGCATTTATTTAAAAAATTATATCAAATTTCTCCTTATCATTTAGTAAAGAAGAAAATAAGGAAGTGATAAGGAATTTAAAGAAATATTTTGTCCACCTTGTGAGAGATATGTTGTTTATTTTGATCTCCTGGGCTGCCGTAGCAGAACCACAAGACATTTTTGCATGAAGATGTTGTTGTCAGTGTCTTAATGTGGAAGCATCGTTTGTTGGATTCAGAGCAGACATATTTTCTGCACAGGTTTCTTGTGTCCGAGGCAACCACTTAAAAAAAAAAAACAACAAAAAAAAACAAGGACCTACACGAGTCACAGATTTTACGAAGTTTATGAAAACGTCATTGGTTTTCAAGATTTAATTTTAAAATCAGCCAAATTCTTAAAAATGTAAAAAAAATACATTTTTCTTGTTGAACTTCTGCCTATTATAGTGAAAATGAGGTCAAACTTAGTGACTGTATTTATCCTTGAAATCACAGCTGGGCTTTGAGGTGGGCGTGGCTCTGCGACACTAACAAATTATTCTAATTTTGCTTTAGAAATGAAAAGAGCCAAAGTTCGACGGATGTATTTGTTTGATTCAGCGCCTGTAAATTCACAGCTGTTTCTCTGCTGGATCTTTTTGCAACTTCAACTTTCAGCATTTATCATAGGAGTAATCAGCGTCAGCATTGATTCTGCTGCTGCCGGTATTGATGCAGACATTAACTGAACATTCGACCCTCATAATGACTGACTAAAGGATGAGATCAAGCCTAAGTCTAATTAGAAGTGTTGGCGCAGCCTCCTCAGCGTTGGACTGAACCCCACCAGCGACTGCTTTCATCGTTTTATCGCCGCCGTTTGTGACAGCTCGGGTCACAAACGGCTGGGTTAGTGGAATTGTGAATGACAACCACGTCTGCTCTGCTGCAGGCAGCTTTTGTGCAAAGTCAAACCTCCTGCTGAGTCATGTTTGAATAATCCTGATCACCCACAATGCCAAGGTGCTGCAGAGTTTGCCTGCATTGATTATTAAAGTAATAGATTCATAAGAAGGTTTGTGTTTTGATTCTCTGATGGTGCACGTTGCGCTTCCTCTTCAAACTTCTCTGTAAACTTAACCGACTCTGTCAGCCCGACTTTCAGAACTTCGACGTGCAAATGACCAACTTACATTCTGAATAAAAGATGATGAGATTTTCTCATTTATTACAGCTTGCTTAAAAATTGCTGGACTTTCTTACAGTCTTTCAAAATATGTTTCCAGGTTTTCTCAACAGTTTTAACTTTCCTTCCTCTGGTTTTGGGCCTCATTGTCTGTTTCTGCTAAAGCAGAAAGTTCATAAAAGAGTCCAGGAGGCAGAGAAGATAACTGAGCAGTCAGAGGATGAAAGGCCGTACAGTTGTAGAATTATGCAGAAAATACACGAAAAAAGTCATTTGAAAACAGCAAAAAGTTACAAAAAATATTCAATTAAAAAGATACAACTACGAATTTGAGTACATTTTATTTAGAATTTAGATGGAATACTGATGTCTGTAGTCAGCCATGAAAAAAAGCCTGCTTTAAATAAACTATCAAAATTTGACTGGAGGATAAAGAGCCAGAATGATGTTGAAATGACAAACTCCTCCCACTTTATCACCAAACAAAAGTGATGTCACAGAGCCGGTTTGTATAATGTTCCTAAGCAGCTGTAGGTTCCATGATCCACAATGTTCCATTGTCATGTTACTGGAGTTTAAAATGTATTATAAATAGGTTCACAAATCTCGTATTTTTAATCCAGAGAGCCTACAAACTGTCTCAAACTATTACTGACTTCCTCCATGAGCCAGTAGATGGGATGCGATTTTGAAATACATGCGGTATCTGTTACAAAAATAAATAGTTGGTGGCAAAAATGTCACATTTGAGATTCGGAGGAAGAAACTCCCAGATGGTCTCATCAATAGATTAGCCGCAGTCAGTTATTGAATGGCCACAGGTAAGCAAAAACAGGTTTTGGTAAGAAAGCTGTCTTTATTTTCGACAGTTTTCTTTCTTTTCACAGAAAATAATTGCTGCTTATGGCGATATTTAGCTGTAATCTTTGCTCCCACACAGGTAAACGTTAGCTTGAAAGTAAGGGAGAGTTCCATCTGAAGGAGAAATCCAGCCGCAGTTGAACAAGCAGATAAATACGGTCTAATTTAAAGAGATTTATCTTTGCAGAGGTCTAAACTTTGCTCTCCATCCTCCCTCGTCCTCGTTTTCTCTGGTTTTTGATTTTTAATGTGATCAAACTAAAAGAGAAAATAATGAGTCCCAGAATTTCCTGACTACCTGATCAAACGGCGGATATTCTCTTTGTGTTTTTTCCTCAGGCCTCATCAAGACCGCCCTGTCTGGCATGGACCGCGAGGTCAAAGAGAACTACCTGGTTGTGATCCAGGCCAAAGACATGGCGGGCCAGATGGGCGGGCTCTCGGGAACAGCCACCGTCAGCGTCACCCTCGCCGATGTCAACGACAACCCGCCACGCTTCACTAAGAGTGAGTGGACACTTTGTGACAACAGAGCGGGCGGGCCCCATCTGGTGTCAGTTTCAGAGTAAAAGTGGATTAGAGTGAGGGGGGCTTTTAAAGGCAGCGAGTAATTAAAGGTGGAGCGAAACGAGGGTCCTGCAAAGTGCATCAGATCATCCTGTAATCCCCATTAAATGAAGACAGTACATTTCCTGGGTCTCTCCCCCCAGTAAACCAGCCTTCTCTTTTTTGCACTCATCACTCATCTGCTCTGTAGCTCCGCCCCCTCTTTGTCCATCCAGCTGATGACAGATCGCTGTGGCGTTTGCTGGGCTGTCGGTGCAAATGTAACACGTGGCCGCAGAGATCCCCCCCCCGATCCCCACCACCAGCTCGCATTTATCAATCTTGCCGGCATCTTGGGTGAGGGCGGGGGCGGCAGATGCTGTCATCTCTGGGCCTCCATCAGTGAATGAGCTGCGAGAGGAAGGAGGGAGACGCATCCGACAGGGATGGAGGAGGTGACAGAAGAAAGACGACTGGAAGACAGGCTGCTATGGAGGGGAGGGTGGTATTGTAATGGGACGCCCACAGGAAGTATAGTGTCAGGGAGCGATATCATTGTTGTCTGTTGGAGTGATACCCCCACCCCCCCGCTAAATACCTGTAAGCCCGGGTGAACCTGCTGGTGGTGCTTACTGCCAAAACACTGTCAAGTCGACACCGCCCCACACTTATTTAAGTTTTAATTAATGGCCCCCCAGACCAGGAAATCCTCCCACCAAATAAAACGGTGACCGGGAAGAGGCCGTTCATTTATGTGAGTGAAGCGGGCCAGAATTTATGTGACATCCAGGACTCTGAGCGCAGAGCTGCCGGCGTTTGAGGGGAGGAAAGCCAAATGTGGGATTTGAAATGAAATATGTCTGACGGAGCTTCAGCAGCTTCTGATGTTGAGACAGAGCTGGAACAGAATCAGAACCCCGAATGACTGTTTCTTCAGCTTGACCATCACTAAAACGTCCCTAAACCTGAATTCTTTCTGTCTGCAGCTCTGTACGAGTTCAGAGTCCCTGAGTCCAGAGAGCTGGGCTCATCTGTGGGCGTCATCCGGGCCATGGACGCCGACATCGGCCAGAACGCAGAGATGGACTACAGGATCATCGGGAGCGATGGCCCGGGAATGTTTGACATCATCAGCAACAGGAGCACACAGGAGGGCGTCATTGTGCTCAGAAAGGTCAGACGCTTTCAGATCAGGTTCTGTTCAGAAGCACAGACGGCCTCAGCCATTTGAAGGGAATAAATCATTCTGTAGCAGACGGGGGTTCTGGGTCATCAGGTCACAGTAAATTCTGCTTTAGTTCAGCTGGAATTTAAGTTTCTATAGTTTAAAGACGTGCATCTGTTCATGAAAGTAGATTTTTTCCATAAACATGACATCTCAGTCTTTTTGGTTTATCTCTGTTATTGTCTTAAAGTAGAAAAAGAGTGAAGTTTTAAGAACCAAATACATTTTAATTAAAAAAAACCTGGTTGGTTCAGCACCTGACCACTAGCAGGCCTGTTAACTTATCACAGGACTTTGATTTACACTGGTCCGTCTGTTGCGTTGGGTTGAAACAAAAAAATTAGGATGTTCATTGATCAACTGGAACGTTCACATCGCCTATGTCATGGCTGCACCTGACGTCTGTCCCCCTACAATTTCAAACAAGCTTTACGGGCAGTTAACGAATTCTATTCCCAATTTGTCAACATGTCAGTTTTGTGGTAAAAAGATGGAGAAACAAAAAATAGATCCAAATTTCAAAATTAAAACTTTCCCTGCACTTTCAAAATTGTACTATATAAATGTTATTTTAGATTTAGGGTTACATTCCCACGCAATAACATGCGTTAACACCACAGATATCACTGGCATCAATTTTTTTCCCGTAGACAACAAAAGTGTCAGTTTTGAAGTACAAAAATATAACATAATTTATGCTATAAAACCTGCATTTTACCAGGACTCCGTAAGGAAGGAGGGAACATGGGGCCTGATTGCCAAAGTTTGGGACAAATTACTCATGGGGATGGCAGGACAAACCAGGGAACCGGAGACGAAACAAAGACAATGTAAACTAACTGACGTTTGTAAAATGGACTCCCTACGCAACACTATGAAGACAAAACGGAGACGGACCAGTGAAAATGCAAGATAAAACTGTCTAACTAGCTTTGGCTCCTCCCCTTTTGTACCATCTTTGGTCAGATTTACAATCTAATTGTGTTTTTGTTTTTTTTTAGGAACATAATTTTATATTTCAGATTAACACCAAGAAAAGAGCATAGTCTTTGATTGACAGGTGATTGTTTAATAGTTAGCTTTAAAACTTGTGATGGATTGAACGCCCCACCTAAATTCAGGAAAGCAGGGATTGGTTGGGGGAGAAATTCCTCAGTCACTCAAAGGGTCACATGACTGTAGGATTGTTCTGCAGTGGATGCAGTTCTTTTTTGGTTAAAACTAAAGAAACAATTTTAAAAATTGGTTTGCCCTCCATATGTTTGTGTGAGCGTGTAGCGGAGAGTGTCTTCATGGATGTCTTAGCCGCGGAGCCTTCAGGCCTCGCATTTTGCGCTCATGTTCAGCCGGAGTTTTTCCATCGGTGTTTCTCCTTCCATTGTGCACAAAGTGAAGGACCCGAGCTCAGAAAATGTTATTATGATTGTTTTGCTAAAATATTACAGCAGAAGGCTTCATAGAGTATGTTTGCCCTGGGTTTTGCCTTTCAGGCAGCTGTAATTGATGCAGGTATATACTGACCTCAGGCCTCCTCAGAGGAAACCCCAGAGACATAACTGGGATGAAAGGTGGGAAACACTATTATCTGCAGCATATTTTACAGCAGAAATTATTCAAACGTGCATTTTTATGTACAGTAAGTCAGCACCAGAGGTTCGGCTCACGAGTGCCTGATCAAAGCCAGGCGTCCGTGCAAACCTCAGACTCACGCTGTGTTCGATCCTATGTACACACTGCTTCTGCAGCAACACACAACCTTCTCTTTGCTCAGCAAATACCTGAGCAGAAAATAGAATGGATTTGAAACCTCTGGCCCTCCAGATTTCAATCCTTGTTTAGCTTCTGATCAGTTACAGGTGATAACCACCAGAGCGGTTCTAATACTGCAAACAGGCCTGGACAGCCCTCTCTGTTGACAGAGCAGCCAGAGGATGGTCGCCAGCAGGCAGACCTTTCTGATGCGCAGCATGTCTGCTTCCTCTTCGCTCACCTGGATTATCACACAGATTTATTCACACTTATGCTCCTAATGTGAAAGGTAAACAATGAGGCTGATGCAAGGAAGCTTTAAGCTGGATTAGACGCCGTCTGTTGAATCTGAAATACACTTTGAATCTAAAATGACGCTAAAATGTTGAAAATCCCATTATTAGGAGCAAAACCCAATTTTATTCTGATTAAATGAAAACAAATGTGATGAAAGTCAGTGATAAAGCTGGTCCACATAAGGTAGATCAGAGAGAGCGTGGGCATCCCGCTGCAGGGATCGTCTGTGTTTGTCATGTAAATTCACAGCTTGATATTTCTGCATATTGCTGGTAGGTAATGAAAAACCTCATGCCAAGACATGAATGCGGCTTACAGATGCAGGATCGGTGCTGCGCCTGGAGAAAAGGCGCAACTCTTCGTCTGTCTGCTGATTTAACAGAATGAATGGCTGTTTTCAAAAAGCCAAAAAAAAATCTGCTTGACAATTCCTAACAAACCCAACAAACAGACTCTGCCTCCTGGAGAAGTTCATGAAGGACTCTGCAGCTCCTGAGGATCACCAGTTTCCTTCAGCTGGGATGATGATCTATGTTTTATTCCTTAAATCTCATATAATTGTTTTTTTTTCCTTCTAAAATAAACAAATATATGAAAATAAATTCATAAATTGATAAGAGAAAAGTCTTACAATTTAGAAAAAAGTCAACAATCTAACAGAATGAAGTCATAAATGTATTTTTTCACGCAGTTGAACTTTTAAAAGGAAAAAATATTGCTCTTTTTAAAAAAACAAAACAAAACAACAAAGACTGCTCAAGAACCTACCCAAACCTTCATTCCTTTTTTTTTATAAATGTGCAACTTTATTTTTGAAAAGGCATTACTTTTTTTTTGGCAAAATTACAACTTTTGAACTCATGACTGTAAAACTTTATTCTCGGAAAATGTTGACTTTTTTTCTTCAAAATTTTCACTTCTGCTTTTCCTGCATTTATGTTTTGCACTCAAAGCTTTGGTATTTTGTCTGCAGTTTGGCTGAAGGTTCAGCCTTTCGATCCATTTGTGATGCCAAAAGTGATCAAGGCAGCGGGCACACAAAGACGCAGGTTCTGCTGAATTCTCACAGGTCCCATTTTGTTTAACTCACACTAGTATGTATGGTAAATAATCTGGATCAGGGAGTCAATGTTGCGCTTGCTCTACAGCTTTAGTCATTCATGTATAGGGGGTGACTGGTGCCTGAGTCCATCGTGAGTCTTGATGATTATTTTGGGTTCAGACTTTGGCAGAGCAGCAGTGGGGGCAGAGCATCTCCTTGGTCTACCGGAATGCCACATTTGATGGACACTTACCGTTGATTTCAAAAGAGGTTTTCCACAACCTGGTTGAGTTTGCTCAAGCATTCAGTGATTCACCCACGCATGATAATTTCCCTGTTTAGGGACAGAAAAAGCGTTTCTAATTCTTCTTCTTCTTAGCATGAAGTGATAAATGTTAACAGTATTTCTTGTGTTTTTGTAAAGTTTCTATATTTTCAAACGCTTGCTCAAAGCAGAGTGATTATTGTCTGTGGTGCCACAATTATCCGTCTGGTATTATTAGTGCAGACAGTCTTTTTCTAGCGTGAGTGAAATCATTTAGCAGATGAGTCTCTTAAGATCACAGAAGAAGCTGACAGACCTGCCTTCAACTGTACATCAGAAAGAAATGATTCGTCTTTTATTTCTTTTCCTTCTGGGAGGCAGAAGTCAGACGGTTATTAGATTTCGGCTGACAGTCGCACTTCCAGGACGTTTGTGGGAGATTCATCTCTCATCTGAGTCCAAAAGTGACGCTCAGACGTAGTCACTGTTGTGTTTGATCAGGAGCTTCGCCGCCTTCCATTCACCTCGCCCATTTTTTTAGAGGAAGTTGACATAATTGTGTGTGCACAGTTTGTATGTAGGCAGTGAGTGTGCCCTAATTGTGAACCCACTAATGAAATGGGCTTATGGTCCCAGTGCTGCTCGCTCAGGTCCATCAAAGCAGCGTCCTCCTCCAAACGGACATGCGCTCCTCCCTGCTTCAACACCAAACGGGCAGAAATCAATCACTCATCATTTGTCCTGATTTATGCTTTCTGGAAGTGGCTCCTTTCATCTGGAAGTTTCTCAAGCTCTCATCTCTTTTCAGGCATGGCGGCCTCGACATCCTTTCATATGAGCGTCTGGCATCCTGCGAGGAGCTCGCTCTGATCCAGCTGTGCCTGCTCGCATTCATTAAAATTCACTGCTCCCCAATTATTCCCATCAACAGGGGGATACCTTGACTGGCTGAAACTTCAAAAACACAGAAAAGTTCAAATAAGGAAGCAAAAGCATTCGGTTAACAAAGGAAAACGGCAGCATTCAAGAAGCAGGCCGCTCGCTAATAATCTGCACGCTCTGTAAATCATGCCATCAACAGCAGTTCAGTTCCTGCAGAGAAGGAAAATATGATGCCGAACGTGATCCGTTTCCTTCAAAGTGAACATGGAAAACGTCTTGTATGCTCGTAATTATTGGCCCCTCTGATTTGCAGGTTCAATTAAACGCTCCAGATCATGAATATCGTCATAGGTCGTTGAAAAATTATCCCTTTATTGAAAAAGACATAAAAACCATGAAAAATAAAAAGAGGCATTTGCTTGATTGTAAGTGTCCACATGACCTCAATAAGTCTGATCCTGATGAAGCTTTGTTTCATCAAAGAAAAATGTCTTTTTCAACACAGAGAAGAAAGAACGACATCTGAAATGACTGAACAACTTTTTTTCAAAAGCCCAAATCCTCAGCAGACTGCAACTTTATGAAGAAACATCGCTTAAAAGAGTCGAGGCGCTTCAAGTACGCCATGGAAGGGGGAGGAGCCAACCAAAAGACTTAAAACGGCAAAGATCTTTATTTTTTAGGTAGTATTAAAGTATAGAGAACTATTTATTTTTCTAAAAGTCAACAAAACAAAAAAAAGAAATCCTTATGGAGCAGGGAAGTATCATGGTATGGGGTTGTACAGGTATCAAATCATTTCACAATTTTGCAAGATTTTTAACATAGTGGACTTAAGAGACTGAATTTTAGGAACATAATTTGTAAATAAATCTGAGCAGTTATTAATTTCAATAACTAATATACCAGATTTGCTGATCAATTTGTTCAAAACGTTTCAGATCCACAGCATCATTACCGGTGGTTCCTCATCCTTTTGCCACTTCTTTGTTCCTGGAGCTTCATTTTTTGCTGCTCCTTGTCTTCATCCTGAAACCATCATAGGGTTCGAAGTTGTGCAGTTTGATTCTGTTAGCAAAATAAAAGTCCTTCTTTGGACTGTCGCTTAAATAATTCTGTTACATTTGAAGTCATCAGAAAACATAAAATCACTGCCCATTTCAGCATTTCTGTGAAAACATAACTGTAATTTACTGAAATCTTAACATAAAAATCCTTACTTTTTATTATTTAGACAAAACTATGAAGATCTGTAATCTGACTGTGTTTTGGTGAAATTTATAGATCTGTTCACTTACTTTGTTTGGACTTTTCTGCCTTATGAAAATAACTCAGAATTACAACTGGAGATTATTTAGCTGCTGAATTTTTAAAGGCTGTATTGCTCAAAATTGCTTTTTAACTTAGATGAATGTTTGGTTTACAAAAGCTTCAGTTTAAACTGGGATTTAGAAAAAGGGGTTCAGCTGATGTCCCACCGGGGGAAGCACCCAGGAAGGGCCAGGAGACGGTGGTCTCAGCTGGTCTGGGAACGCCTCAGAATCCCCCAAAGAAGCTGGAGGACGAGGCAGGGGAGAGTATTTCTCTGCTTAGACTGCCTCCCAGCCCTGAACTAGCGGAAGTAGATGGATGGATGGATGGATATGGTTGAAGGACAAAATTCCTTTTGAGTAGGTTCTTCATGTTTAATAAAAACAGAGGCCGGGCTTCTTCTTCCAGAATCTTTGTTGTTGTTCAAAACGATTTCCCTTCATCTGTGAGCGTTATTATTTTTAATAAAATAACATTTTAATCTTTTTTATTTGTTAAAACACTCTAACTGTTCTGATGATAAGAGTCTAGAATCGTGTGGTCATGAATGGCGTGGACGTTGGTTTTCCTGTGAACTGCTCCGTGCAGAAGCATTTGCATCTTCCAGCAGTCATGTTCATGTCTTTGAAGAAGTCCAGGAAAATGCCTATTTAAAATGGAATTTAGTGAGATTTTCCCAAAACTGTAGGTGGCGCTGCATGCGCATGTAACGCTCTGATCTCTGTGATTTACAGCCTCTGGACTTCGAGAAGAAGCGACAGTACAGCCTTCGTGTTCAGGTGGAAAATGTCCACATCAACCCTCGCTTCTACAAAATGGGACCTTTCCGGGACGAGGCATCGGTCAGGATCACGGTGGACGACGTAGATGAGCCGCCAGAATTTGAGCGGCCCAGCTACGTCATGGAGGTCAGAGAGGACGCAGACAGGAATCTCACCATCGGCTCGGTCAGCGCCTCCGATCCGGACGACAAACACAGCCTGGTCAGGTACAGAACTGCCACACACCTTAAGGTTTCCTAAGAATATTGTTTCAAAGCAGTCATTTGTTTAGGTTTTTTAAATCAGAAACATGACAATTGTCAATGTTCAGATTTTCCAGTCGGATCTGGATTAAAGACGCGTAAAGATCATAGAAAGGGTTAGAGAACAGGTTTCAGGCTGAAAGGAGAACACAGGCTCCACACAAATGTGATCGGAGGAGCAGCATAGGCAGAAATGCAAACCAACAACCATGTTGATGGTTGTTTTGAAGCAGCTTCCGGCTTCACAGCAGCCATTCTGTTTTCACGGTCCACTTCCATGTGGTTGAAGGTTCACCTTTAGGTCTTTGTCACCAGCAGGTCCAGCAGCTCTGTAACAGACTCCACCTAAGCCATTGAGACAGAAAATCTGCATGGCTCTAATAAACAGAAATGATGGCGGGGTGGGGGATGAGACTGCACTTCGACTCCATCGCAGACTTTTTCATTTTTACGACGCTCTGAGGGAGTTGGCTCTCAAGGTTGAAGTTCCAGCTCTTTATTGTAGATGTCAAACGAGATATCATTCTCTTTTATCGCCCATCATCAAGGAGGTGGCATTTAAAGCTGCACTGCGGAAGGGGGCTGCCTGGCACGACGGAGTCTCTGAATCTGCCGTCTTTATTAGCCGGCTGACGCATGCAGACACGTGCATGCGTAGGCATGCATTCATCTGCTGGGCTTCAGGAAAACAGCGTATGAGCATGATTCAACTGCAGAAGATGCTACCAATGTAAAACATGGTGTTTGCCTGCAGAAGAAGATGCTCCAACTGTAGAAGATGCTCAAGAGCTTTTGTTAGTTTTGTTTCAGGAACAAAACGTGAGTTTCATTTAGAAGAGTTATGACTTTCCAGTTGATTCGAGGTCATTCTGTTCTGAACACTCAGCTGTTCAGGTTGATCTTAATTAAAACAAAAAACATATTTTTAATAATCTGCTTGTCCTCCAAACAGGACACAAAGTCATGTTAGTCGTTATGAGCCAGATGTACATATTTCTAGTCTTGCTGACTGGAGCTGCACTGTTTTGCAATGTTGCTGTTATCTTGTGTTTAGCAGTAACTCTGCAGCTCTGAGTTTTCCTAAGTCTATCAGACTGCAGTGAAGCTCAAACCTCACCGCCTGCAAACATTCAGGAACTCAAACTTGAAAACGAGTCTCAGTTTAATCTCTGTTTCGTCTCAAAGGCTTCTAAAAAGAGGAATACGAGTCAACTTTGGGAGGAGTTAAAGATCTGGGAGTTTTTGTGCTTAACAACGACTGGAAACAAAAATGAGATTCAGACATTTTGAATGTATGAATGTCATGTTTTTGTACAAAAATCAAATGAGAATTGTTATCAGCTATCTGCGCTGTCACAGTACAGTGGAATCAAAGATTTCTAACGTGAGCTCCAGAGAACATTCTTGAGCTTCCAGAAATTCATAAATACTTTATGGAACTCTTATGTGATACAGATCCTATAGATCATGAAGAACTGAGCCTCCCCCCATGACAGTAGTCCCACCCGTTCAGCCTGCAGCAACAGCAGAAGTTCAGATGTGGGATGAGCTGAGTGTTAATCTCTGCGTCATTAATCAGCGAAGGGCTGCACCCAGCAAGAAGAATTATCGTAAACCTCAGAAAAGCAATTAGCACAGGCCGAGTCCGACCTAAAGAGGTTAGAGTTTCTGTCAGCGAGGTGTCGGCTGTGAGGACGGGAGTTTAGAATGATGCTGGGATGGTTAATGTTGGAGAAGCAGCATGTTGGAGAAGCAAGAATGCCGCTTCATAGCCCACCCCCCGGGTTTTTCTTTCTCAATGCTGGCCCTCCAGTTGCCCGCTAGTTCCATTAATTGCACTGATGCTTCAGCTTGGAAGCGGCAGCACAAGCTGATGACCCAGCAGAGCCTGGGAGGGCGGGGCCAAGAAACCATGGTTCTGTGAAGAACCAGTTCTTCCATTTCAGCGCTCAAACAACAGAACTTTACTCTCTTCCTGCCTGTTTCTGGTCCAGTGATGCTGCTCTGAGAAAACATTAAAACTTTTGGCTTCGGAGAAGGAGGTGGAGGTCCAAATGCCCAAGAGGAGCCTTGAACGCATCTGTACCTGTACCACATGAAGGAAGCTCTCCTTGCTGTTAACAGGAATGTCTGGAGTGAAGATACTGAAGTTTGTTTGGCCTTTGTCTGGATCAACCATCTCTGCTTCTTTTTCTTGACACCAAGTTCTGAAAAGATGATAAAAAATTTTTTTAACTGTTCATCCATCTGTTATCCTTTCTCTCTTCTTGTTGGGTTGACCTCAGATTGTGGCTCAAAACTAAAGTAAATGCTTGGAAAATCTTTGTTTTATAACAGATTGTGGATGATTAGAGAGGGAGATTTTTGTCCAGCATCACATGTCACATGGAGGCGTGTGGTCTCCGTAATCTTCCTCACCCGGTCCATGTTTTTCTGATACGTTAGGACTCTGGAAAAAACAGGGAAAATGTTCTTCTTGGCTAAAATAAAGTGCAGCAGCTTGAGAGCTGTAATTTACCCTGCAGATGGAAGAAAAGTGTCCTGATAGGAAAGCACTACTTTTGTTAAAACAAAGAACAAACCAGGACAGAATGTCCATTATGCTTACTCGGGACTGATTTGAGCCCCCCACCAAACAAAATGACTCCAATTACACAGACTGTGGGACAGTTTAAGAAAAAGTCTTCCATAAAAATCCTTCAGCTTTTTCACCTGAAGAAGTCTAAAAATGATTGTGGCTTTGGTAGGTCGCCTTGGGAACACAACAGCTTTCCACAAAGTGCACAAGTTTAGAAACTAACCCCCCGTGTGTTTGGTGCAGGTACACTATTGATCGCCGCACTGACATGGACAGAGTGTTCGACATCCATGCGGGCAATGGGTCAGTGTACATCCTCAGGGAGCTGGACCGCGAGGAGAACACCTGGCACAACATTTCCATCATTGCCTCAGAGTACAGTAAGTTCACGTGCAGCAGAGCCTCCGGTTGTCTTCTCAAAAAAAAAAAAAAAAAAAGCGTATTCCCACATCCAACTAACCGTTTTTCATAGCGTTTTTGTTTTCTAATCTCCTGTTACCGTATTTTTATTTGTTAGTTTGATAATAATCTCCCTTGCTTTGCTTTTGTTTTGACATATTCCGCTTATAACTGACATATCCTACTGTTTAAAAAACAATGCAGTCACATTTTAGCTCCCACTTTCATTTATCTGTCAACCAAACTTCAAACTTCCTGCAGAGATGACTTTCATTACCATTAATACTTTCTGACTGGTGCATTTTTTTTTAAAGCCAAGCTGTTATTTATTTATGCACATGTAATTTGATTTAAATATAATTAGTTTGCCAGGAAAGGGAGCCAAAGCGGCACACATGTTCGTGCGGAGAAATAATTAGCATAAAGTCACAGCATGCACCTTTGTGTTTCCTAGACAACCCACGGCTGATCAGCCGCGTGCCCGTGTACATCCGAGTGCTGGACGTCAACGACAACGCTCCGACATTTGCCACCAATTATGAGACGTTCGTGTGTGAGAACGCCAAGGCTAATCAGGTTGGTTATTGCTGAACACAAAGCCGTCGTCATGGTTTCATCTCTGCGTTGGGATTATGGATCCAACAACAGCCCAGCATGTAATTAGCAGACCTCAAAGGGAATTCTGGCGCCTTTCTGGACCACGTTTTGAGCCACTTGACGGATTTCACATGCTAGGTTCAGAACTATAAAACAGATGAGATGGAGTCGGACGCCCCTGACCTATAGGAACAAATGGGAAAGAGACTTAGCTCCAGAACAAAGTGTAATTAACTCCTGTTAAAGTGACGAAGAAAAAAAACCTACTGCTGATTCTAAGATACAAAGTTTGTTGCTGAATCTTTCCAAAATCTTTCTTCTAATTTGATTGGTCAACTTCAGCAACCTGATTGGGCTCTGCCCAAACATTTCAGTTTTGTTGAAATTATAGCTATTGTGTCAGAAACATTATGATTTATTTGTTTTTTCTTCTGATTTCACATTAAGATGATCCTGCAGACTTCATTAAAATGGGCAGAGAATGCTAATAGTTTTCAGACATTTATCTGGTTTGGTTTGCTTTTTATTAGTGGTTTAAATATTCAATTTAACAACAATTCTATTCTGGTTCATTTTGAACTATTTGATTGAATCCGATTCACTGACCTAAAATTGATCCAGGACATCTTTAGCCAAAACTTCAACAGTGAGATTCAGTTTGAGCCAAGTGTTTTCACACATTGGACTGTAATGATGGTTGATCATTTTAGCTGCATCACATTTGCTGTCCACTGTGATGGCACTTGGTTGTTTTTACCTTATAGTAAAATAAACCTAGTGTGCCTCAATCCAAATGGTATTTTCCAAGATTGATACAATCAATTAAATTTGATTTTGAAACATTTTTTTAATGGCATAGGTTGATTTGATTAACAACTTGTCTTAGACAGATCTTGAAGAAATAGAAATTGATTCTTCAATTAATTGTTACACCCTTACAAAGTCTCAGACAAAAGGACTAAAGCGGACTAAATTGCTGTTTCCAACTCCACCCACTAAGGGGAACATTGCCTGAGCGGTCATGTTAACAATGATTTTAACATTTAAAAAAAGCACCTGTAGCTCCTTACATCACTCTGCTAGACATCTTTTTTAGTGTGTTTTCAGACTGGACAGTTTTGGTTCCCTTAAAGTGAACCAGTTTGTTTTCCCCAATAATCCAGAACAAAGTTTCAGTCTGAATATGCACAAGCAGACTCTCATGTAAAGGACTTTTAACATGATATACATTGCTTTTCAAACTGTTTTCCTGACAATCTATATGTCACAAACACTTATACCTCGTAGTCGTTGCGTTCCAAGTAACCTTGCAGCATGCCTCCGCCCTAACAGTGTAAAGTGTTGAACCTGGCCTTCATACAGATGCTTAAAGTTGGTCAATGAAATAAAAAGTTTGAATAAGTTAACAGTCCTGTGAAGAGTCCTGGCAAGGATGTGCAAAGTGCAGCACCTCAATATTTCTTTTTGTTTTGACCCGCCCCCGGAACTGCTGGCCAATGACTGAAGAGATCTTTAGTCACGTGGTTTTGTTTACAAGCTTTGGTACGAAACAGAAATCTCCAGTAGGACCCCAGTCTGAATACAGATCAAACGCAAGGTTTAGGACTCGATCCGGAAAAAATTAAGCAGACTTTGTTAGGAAATAAAAATGTAAATACACCTACCGGTAGTCCCATTTCTTCAGCGTTGTGCTGTGAGCCGTTTGTTTCCTTTCTCATACTTAGGGTTTGTCCTTCCTTTGCTTCAACTGTGTAGATTTTCATTCATCCAGGTTGATTCCATCAAACGTAAAGAATCTTGCTGCATTTCAAACCGTTGAACATTTTGAAACAGAAACTTGTTCACATGAAGGACAAAGACCAGAGTAATATGATGTATTCCAACGCAGTGAGGACTGCATTGGAGAAACCAAACAACTGTTGCATAGGAGACAACATCGCAAGGCCAACTCTAGCTGATTGGATTCTGCAGAATCCCTCCACCTAGAGGACACAAACCACTTGTTCGAGGATTTTATTACTCAGTCAGAGAGAAAGGATAGTTTGAGTGAGGTGTAAAAGAACCCATTTCTGTTAGGAAAGACAAACTTTACATCAACAAAATGATGTGCTCAAGAACAATCCTACATTTGCTACAACCATCTATTCAAACACAACAAAGTGGTTTCATACAGAGGACCAGATAAGGCTGCGGAGGGCTTACGACTGCTCCTCAAAAGGACAAAAGGACTCAATGACACAAGCTACTTTGACTATGTGAACTTTAGGATCGTGTCGTTTTTGCGTTCCTAGAGGCAGATAAACCAGCTCTCTTGCTGCTATTCAGAATTGGTGAAGAAGTGGTAAAACATCTTCTAAAATAAAAGATTATCTAAGTCCAGTTGATCGAGGTAGTAGGGAAAAAAAAACAGTCAACTGAACCTGGTTTATCTGTTTACTAACCAAGTCCAAGTGTTCTACCAAATCCTTTTCACTTGACAGTGTTTTTACCCACTACTTCAATGGAATCAACTTGAATGAATGAGGATTTACACTATTATTGCAGTTTTTTGTTTTTTTTTTTACCTACCACTTTGTTCTGCTCTCTGGTTTACTCAGGTGAACAAAGTTCAAGTGAGATTTCACACTTGCTGCATAAAACTGATTATTCAAACCAGCAAACTCTGGAGCAAATCAAACCTGTCAGAGTGAATGAGCTCCTAAAATCTTTGGACTGCATCACTCAGTGATGTTGGAACACCTTAAAACAAACACACATGATACTCACTGGTTATCCTGCCATTGTTATGTCATTCAGAACAGTTCTGTTTAATGCAAAAGCTAATTCCGGTCATCTCACTATGCAAAGAATTTAATCAAGTGAAATATTAAAAACATAATATTTGTATAACTGTATTTTAATAATGGCCTGAATAATTGACCAGCAGGTTGTACTGAATAATTTACATGTGAATTCCTTTCTGAGATTGACTTTGGGCGACCATGACCATCCATGCACGAGTGTCAAATGAATATTTAACTACTGTAAGCTGTGTCATTAAACTGCACCATTTTATTTTTCTTTTAGTATCTCATAGCTTAGTTTAGTTTGAAGGAAGGGAAGCTGCCATCTTAACTATATTAATGCATGTGTGTTTTGTAGTCACACCAACTGGTCAGATGTAGTGAGGGTTGAAGTTTAAACAGGTGAGCACACAGTTTAGAACATTCAGATTCACTGTTCACACCCTTTAAGTTGTTTTAAACATTAAACGGTGAAACATATCTACAGAAAACTTGTGTTTTCCTTCACTGTTTGCTTGAAAATTTGTCACTTCTTCCTACTTTTTTCCAGAGAATTCAAACTGTGAGCGCCACAGATCCTGATGAACCAATTGGGGGACACCGCTTCATCTTTAGTCTGGCCCCAGAAGCTGCTGGAAAGGCGAACTTCTCCGTTCGTGATAACAAAGGTAGTCACAACAGTGTTGGTACATTTGACTGTACATTCTTTCAGTAAGGACTCAGCAGTAAACTGATGCTCTGTTATCAGACAATACAGCCTGGATTCTGACCCGGAGGAACAGCTACAGCAGTCTGCAGAGGAGCATCTACCACGTTCCTGTGGTCATTTCTGACGGAGAACTTCCTGCGCTTAGCAGCACCAACACGCTCACCATCAGAGTGTGCACCTGCGATCGCGAGGGCAACATGAAGCTGTGCAACCCTGAGGCTCTCACGGCGAGGGCGGGGCTTAGCACGGGTGCATTGGTAGCCATCTTGCTCTGCGTCATTATTCTGCTCAGTGAGTTCAAGCTCTGTTTTTCTCTTTGGTCCTGTTTGAGTTTAAATATGAAATACGAAGCAGCTTTGTGAGGGTTGGAGAAGGTAAGCTTTAGTCTTTTTCAGGGTTGGCCAACTCTGCTTCTCAAGAGCCTCAACCCTGTCTGTTTTTCTGTCCTCCCTGACCAGCTGATTAGCTGACTCAAGTAATTCCACATCCTGATTGACTGATCACACCTGATTTAGGTTGTCAGCATCCAGCAATGCAGGGATAGCTGGAAAACAGGCAAGGTTAAGGCTCTTGAGGACTAGAATTAGTCATCCCTGTCCATTTTTAAACCAGAAAATGTTAGCATTTCAGAGTCAAAAGTGGTGCTTATTGTTCATTTCTGTTCCTCTGCAGTGAGATGTTCGCTGTAGGGAAGTATTGCAGCTTCTGCGTCATTGAGTAAATCACTTAACAATCCTGACCCTTTACTTTTAGAAAGTATCAATTAAGTCTTAAATTCAATTCATTTCAATTCACAACCATAGCAGTCTCATTGGGCTTAAATCAGGCTTAAATCTGTTTTGAATAATAAATAGGTATTATGATGGTTTTTAATAATGTAATCATTGTTGGGTTTTGGTTCCAAAAATCAAAACTTTCTTTAGCTAATGTATTTTTCTCTGTAATAGTAGAGATGTTGCCAGCAAGAAAACATTTGTTTCGAAATACCATAGCTTGTTGACCGTTTGCGCAATTTCTCTAATTCCAACAGGTTCTGATGCTCAGAAAAGGAACTTTGCTCTATGTCAAAAGCAAATGGTTTATGTTATGGTATATGTATATCAGCACAAAAGACGCTTTTCTCCGCTTCCAAAGCCACTGGAAATACGGAAATTGCATAAACGGATGAAGAGTTACAGTAACTCAAAGAACATCAACACTGGAGCTAAAGGATTAAAAACCTTCACATAAAGGGTTACGTGCTGACATAGTCAAATCATGGGACTTTTGTTTATGTCGCCAATTGGATGGAAACAGTTAAACCATTACTGTTTTAAATCATTAAAAATATCCCAAAATAACGATGACCTGATCTTACCACAAAAGATTAAGGATAGAACTAGTCATCAATGCATTGACTAAATTAATTCAATTTGACTTTGTGGCCCATATTTACTGCTAAAGTCAGTGTTTGAGCTGCTGAATTCTGCAGTCATGTGATCCCCACTGCATCTCAACGCTGTGGTTGCAGTTTTATGCTTCTTTTTGCTTTACATATGCTGAAGAAAACTCTGATGTTCTTGTGCTCATGTTTTAAACAGAGGAAAAGTTACGAGGTAGAAGACTGAGACAACAACTGGTGACAGATGATCTTTAGTCCTTCAGCCCCGAAGACAAAAAGTTAAAAATTAATTTATGTAGTTTAAAAGGTGACACTTTACTTGAGATCTCCCCTCCCTCCCCCATTCAATACAGTAAAGAATGTAGGTGGAAGGGGGCTTAATGACTTACCCGATGGAGTCTAAATGTTCAGTCAGTAACCTTTAACGCTGTGAACACTGGGAAAAGTTAGGCGGTCCCATCTGTAAACAAGTTTGCTGCTGAGGAAGTGTTTGCTGCCGAGAACTTTGTGGGTAATTGTGGCAGCTCACCTTTTCTTCTGCAGTGATCAGGAATCTGGTCAAACAGTACTTTTAGTTTTTGACACATCATCTGTGTGATGACATACAACAGAGCAAGTATTCAGTTCACTCAACCCACCAGTCCGTGACATCACATACACAACCTGTAAAGTTGTAAACTTATCAGGTCTGATAAACCTGCAACTGTTTATGTAGAAAAGGTTATTTATGGGCAAAACAGTAACTCTGTACCACTCTGTACCAGGCAGAAGAGAAAAAAAATACATAACTTATATTATATCAGCTTTAATAATTATTGCTGGTAACATTACTGCTACAGTCAAGCACCTAAGCTGGCAAGGTTAGAAAAAAACAGACATCTTTGGAAAGTTTAAGTAGAAAAGAGTCAGTGAAGAAGAAAAGAAAATTACATTTTACTGTTAAACGTCTTAGGTGGGGCCAGTGGGCCCCAAATGCTTTTTTTGAGGCATCTGATTGGTCAGTTTATAATTTGAATAACTGGTGAGAAAGAAAATATATCATAAAAAATAGGATTAGAAAAGAATGGTTATTCTGACCAATAGAATGACAGAGTAATAGCTATTTTTTCTCTATAGAAATGTATAGGATTTTAGCTTCTCAGAGCCAGCAGGTATTTCCTGTTTGAAACGCCAGGGGGTAGGGTCAATCAGTCTAGTTCCTGGCTAAAATGGCAGTCTTTTAAATACATTGTAGTTTTTCCTTTAAAGAATCTTCAGAAAACAAAGATTTTGTTTTGTTGAGCTTTCATTGTCTGTTAAATATCTAAAGACATATTCAAACTGCCTTTCTTTCATTTGTTGGATGGTTAACCAGTAAAAAAGGGTCATACTGTCACCTAGTGGATGGGGGTGTTAAAAAGTGACAGCTGCTTTCTGGCCTGGGTTCTTTTGAACAATGCGAGTTTTGATTAGGAGAACCATTATGACGAGTATAGATTGGCATGAGCCGACCCTACATAGCAATGTTAAAATCTTTTTTAATTGCCTTAATAAATTCTGTTTTAAAAGAAAAATTTAAAATATGATACAGCTTACATAAATTACACTAAAGATTTCTTTGTAAAAAAATAACTATCTAGCTATTATTTTTTTCTTGGTTCTAATTCAGGGACTGGATCTGGTCCAATGTCAGAACAGCTTTAAAACAATGAGACATAGTGACCATAAAGCAGAGGTGTCTAAACTAGTGCTCTGCTGTTTTTATTAGCCCTTACTGCTTCTCATTGTTGTATCACACCTGATTCAGGTGATCAGCAGTAGGTGGGCCACGGCTATCTTAAAGAAAAAAATAAGCCCACTCGTCCTCAAGCCCAGGGATTGAACACATTTTCCCTAAAACAACAACAGCTATGAGGGTTTTCTTTTTAAACCAAACAACAGAAAGAGTAAAAAAAAAAAAAAACAAGACATATGAGCTTTGGTTTATGCATTAGAAGATATTGATATAAGTCTGACATTTACCCAAAGAGATGGTATGAGGTTCTCACTGTCCATTAAAAAGCAAAATAGAGTCAAAACAAACACAAGAGTTACGAGTGTACAGTACAGTCTGCTGTGTTCTTCAGCCGGCCCCTTTTGTGTTCTTAAACAGCTCTGAGCTGGCTAAGATGCATAATGCATCCATGTGGTTTCACAGCCTGTTTCTACAAAGTCTAAGCGCCAGAACATCACTGAACACAAATGCAACATCAACAGACTCCCTCTGGATTACAGCTGGCCTTCAGAACTTGAAGAGAGCAAAGAAAGACCAGCAGAAGTCACCAAACTGTGTTGTTTGTTCTCTTCGTGTTTTTTCTCCCTGCAGTGATCGTGGTGCTGTTTGCTGCCCTGAGGAGGCAGAGGAAGAAGGAGCCTCTGATCATCTCCAAAGAGGATGTCAGAGACAATGTTGTCAGCTACAACGATGAAGGCGGAGGAGAGGAGGACACGCAGGCCTTTGATATCGGCACGCTGCGTAATCCTGAGGCCATTGAGGACAGTAAACAGAGGAGGGACATCGTCCCTGAGACCTTCTATCCCCAAGTGAGGCGGCCTGTGCTGCCCCCGTCCCGGGACAATAACGGGGACGTGAGGGACTTCATCACCCAGAGGCTTCAGGATAACGATAGTGACCCAACGGCACCGCCTTACGATTCCCTGGCGACCTACGCCTATGAGGGCAATGGCTCAGTAGCCGAGTCCCTCAGTTCGCTGGAATCGATAACCACCGAGGGTGACCAGGACTACAACTACCTGAGCGAGTGGGGGCCGCGTTTTAAGAAACTGGCAGACATGTTTGGGGGAGACGAGAGCGATTCCTAACGAGAACCTGCCACAAAGACCAGGAAAGAATAACTTCCAGGAGGTTGTTGTGAGTTTGTGACAGGCAGAACCACCATCGGCCTCCATCAGGCAGCAGTGACCGGCGTAGGCTTTGTGTGTCCACTCAGTGTTCGTTTTTGCGAGGACCAAGTAAAAGACTTTTGTGTCGAGACTTTTTTTTCGTGTGTATATTGGGTGTTGGCCACACCCAAATATATATCTATACTGATGTTTTTGTTTTTCCAAAGCTGCCTGGTGGACTTGTTCAACAAGCAGTTTTGTAAACCAACGGATATGCCTATGTATTTTTCAGTGTTTCTGGATCAAAAACATGCTGCGTATTGTGAGTTCTATCTTAGCTTGTGTACGTACGGTAACATGAAAAAGAACACTGTACAGCTGTTTTCTTTTTTAGGGATTTCTATCTTCCAAACGATCCCATCCTCCAGAGGACGGCTGCCCCTCCTCCACTGGGGATCGCTGTTGCTGCCATAGGAAAGTTGCGCTAAAGGATGTTCGGATTCAGGGCCTACACCTTTTACTTTTACATCTTCTGATTTTTTTCTTTTCTCCACACAACCACAGGTGTTGGTATGAGGTGAGCCAAATATTTCCTTGTTGATGTTGTCAAAGCCACTGTTTGGTACTGATGGTTAAAAAGACAACCATAATTTTAATGAGGAAAAGTTGTGTTGAACGGTTATTGGTTATAATGCAAATTTGGTTTGGTGAAGTTGAAGTCCTAACGTTAAACAAAATGTTGTTCTTCAATGTTCAAACTTCATTTGAACTTTTCTAAATTCTATTTCCTAACTCATGAGATAAACAAATATAGAAGGGTTTTATCTGTCCGTGAACAGAGTCAAAAGCCTTAAATTATAAAAGAAATCTACCAGCTGTCCAGATGAGTTAGACGCAGAAGAAAAGGAATGCACCACATTAAAAACCAAATACAAATATATATTTATTTTTTGTTAATTTCCATCTCCACAGGGGAATGCATGAGAAAATATGATGCTTTAAGAGTTTTTTCCCCCTTTCTGATTTTTGTACAAACAAAGGCTAATATTATCCAGTCATAGCGTGAAGAAAACACTGTTTTGAAATTATTTAAAATGTGAAGCTCTCCTCTCAGAGGAAAAAATAACTACTCCCTGTTTAAACTGTTGAAATATCTTCTAACCAGACTGTGATTCCCCCATGTCTCTCTTTTTATACAACTCTTAAAGATCACAAGCTCTGTTTTTCAGATGAAACTCTATTGGTTTTACTTCAAATGTTCCACAAAGTTCAGATTTCTTCTTAAATATTTGGTCTTAGGTTTTAGAACTGTTACAGACAAGGTGGTGGGTAAAGTGACGGCCAAAAGCGAATGTGGACATATTCCCTTTATAAAAATAGCACTCTGCTATTACCTTACTCATGTTTGCATAATAAATTATGATTTCAGCTGTTTGACTGTGGCATGCAAACACAATGATCTGGGAGGATGTTTTTGCCAGTATTGCAGCAGAAGTGCCAAACAGCAGAAGAGGAGCAGTGCGTACCTTTCAGTAGCTCAGTCCATGGGGTGGAGTGGGGGGTGAGCTGATTTCCTGAGGGACCATCAAGACACTCTGCTTGCAGACACATAATGGCGTCCTTGTCTCACGGAGAAGGTCATCCCGTCCAGGAGGACGCAGCAGCCTTTAGAGCTTATTTAGAAATAAAGGATTTTAAAGCAGCAGCACTGCCAGATTCCTGTAAGAGCTCATAACCATGAGTAAACAGCTCTAAGGTTCAGTGGGGGGGATAAGGAGCAGAGCTGCGCCCTGCCCTCACTTTAAAGGTCTCCCTGTGCAGAGGCTGACATTTGTTCCACGGATTTCCTTCCCGTCAGCCATTAAACACACCCGCTAAACGAACCGGTACGCGTGCTGTTGCGGCACAGGCGTGTTTTGGTTTATTATCTGCTGCTGGATCTCCCATCAGAGCCGCCAATGGGTTTAGAAACTCGTCTGCGAAGGAAACAGCTCGACAGCCTTAAGGCACAACAGGAAATCACGCACAGAAATCAACGTTTTTGATTCCGTATTTGACTGTTTTTGTTGGGGCCGTTGGCATTGGACAAGAGTGTGGCCACTGAGCACTGGCTGGTGGTAAAAAGCCATGCCCTTGCGTCTGGTTTATTCTTGTTTTAGGGCAAAGGAATGGAGAGTTGCTCCAGGAAGTCTAGATGTTTGGTTGTTGATGTTGGCGCGACCTCTGAGTTCCCCTCTCCGTGGTGGTCATGTTTAGTTCATGTAGAAACGAAGAGGCTGTGGTAGAGGAGGGGCCGTCCATCACACTGCTTTGTAAACCGTGATATTTTGTACTGGATATTTATATGACAATTAAATCTCTTTAAAAAGCCCTTCCTTTGTGTGAAGTTCTTCTGGAGAAAAGCAGCAGGAAATCCACAACATGACACTTTTAAAAAAAAACTTCACTGAGACTTGACAGCAGCCATGGGCCTTCCCAGGTGTCTCAAATGATCTACAATACATCTCAGCATAAAAGACTCCAGTCTAAGACAGATTATTATTAATATGTCTGCAGCTGTTAAATAGCAGGATCCAGAGGCTACTGAGCGGGGGAAATTGTTAATTAGACAATCTATAATTAAGATCTGTTAGACAGCCAATCAGATTTAGGGAGAGCGTCAAATGAAATGGAGGGAAAAAAAATTACATTTTTGATTATTAGTGGATGAGTGGCAGATGTGAGACAGATGTGGAAGTGAAGTGTAATTGGCCCAACCTTTTTTTGAGGATTACAAAGAAAAACAATCAAAAATAAAATCTTAAACTTTATTAACATTTTTGTTTCGACAGTTTTATTTCTCTGTTAAAGTCGTTTCTGTGTGTTTCTTTACCTCCTGCTGTTGAGAAATTCAGTTCTCACAGCAGTCGGAGCCTGGAGGCTCCTCCCTCAGAGGAGCTGCAGGTTTGGCTCCTGCTCGTGGAGCCTGGTCCTGACCGCTGTCACTTCCTGCACTCCTCCGTGTCATCGCTCTCCTTCTCCTGCCGCTCCCGCTCCCGTCTCATCTCCTTCAGCTCCTGTCGGTATTTCCGCTCGATGAAGCGCTTCTGATGAGCCATCTGTGGGAAGTTATCTGGAGCAGGAAGAGGCAGGGCGGGACACAGAGGAGAACCCATCAAGACAAGAAGCACGGAGGTGTGATAAGAGTCCAACCAGGTGGCAACATCAACCTGTGCTCAGACTGCAGCCGCTGTCTGTCAAAGGTGACGCCATGCCAGCCATCGGCTCAAAGGAGGGAAACCGCTGAGATCTCTGTTTCAGATGAATTATTATTCCATTAATCATGAAGTAATGAAACATTAAACGAGCCGTTTCACCACAACGGTCTGACAGCATCATTAGAAGTATACACCTCATTATGAGATCTGCAGCCGGAAAGAGACATCAGACAAAAGGAATTCCTCCTGCAGCTTTGATGTTCTTCGTTCTTTCATGTCAGTTCTTTCTATCAAAGCTTCCACTTATCCTTCAACATGACGGCTGCTCTAGCAGCAGCTTCCTGCTCACTGAGGCCCAGTGCAAGTCTGAAGAAGCAAACCAAAATTCCTGAACAAGTTGGAGCGAGAAAACTTCCCTCAAAGATATAGACTAGTTTAGACACAGAGAGGTGGGAGGGCAGATGCAGGACAATCAGCTGAAAGGCCAACTGCAGCAATAATAATTCTATGAACTAGAATGAATAAAAAAAAAGGATCACAGAAAAAAGGGATGTGTAAAAAGTCAGGGTCAGGCAGGTGAAGCGGTTTCCACAGTCGCTGTCCTTGAACGCCTGGCATCTCCAAAATGTCAGGTTTCAATGAACAGATGTATAATGGCTCCAGTCTGAGCCGCTTCTCTCATCTTTGCATTTTTCAGAGCTTTAATAATGTCACAAACTCCTGAAAGTATAATGCACAGCCTGAAAATGCCTCATTAAACACCGCAAGCTGAATGGAAGTGAAATAAGCAAATTACCATCTAACAGTTCAGGAGCTTCTAGAACCTCTTTCACTATTGATACCTTGACTGTGAATGCACGAGTAAAGCAGGTTTGGACTCAGGCACAGAGGCTACCAGCAAACTGCCTTCTTGAAGATCCTGTTTTCCGTCTACTGAGAAGTACAACACTAGCAGTCACCACAATGTGGTTAGACCACTGCAACCAGGGCCGGCCCTGGGCATAGGTGACCAAGGCGTTGCCTAGCTGGAGGGGGCACCAAATGACAATGACTGGGAAAGGATTTTTTTTTTTCTTTAAAGTTTATGACATTTTTTACAAGTTTATAACAGTTGGACACACCGCTCATTTAGTTTAAAAACAAAGAGTAATAATTTAAAACATATAAAAAATAACTCAAAAGTCTGACGTAATCAATAACTTTTCCTGGTGCATTTGCCACATATTCTAGATTACAGGAAGTTAAATTGTTTTTGTTCCGGACAGTGGTGGGGGTTTAGAGGATTAACTACTGCTCACCTGGATCAGGTGTGTTTGGTCAATCAGAAACTGGGCTCATTCAATCCATCTAATTATTACTGAATCAGGGTTAGCTGCAAAGCAATTAGGGCAGCAGCTCACAAGGAACAGGGTTGGAGATGCCTGGTTCAGAGACTCTGACACAGAGAGGAGACAGAGCTGGAGGTAGCAGAGATGACGATGTTGATGTTCTCTTTGGGAGTGACCATGTTGGATCAGAAATGAATCCAGAGGAACAGATCATGGTAGATGTTCTGGAGATCAATGCAGGGAAGCAGATGGAGATATTTGGACATTTAGAGGAAGAGCAGTGATGATGTTGGTAAAATTATGCTGAGTTTGGAGATACCAGAAAAGAGGTCTAGATGAAGACCAAAGAGGAGGTTCATGGATAAAGAGGAGGAGCACATGAGGGTGGATGGTGCAGAGAAGAAGGTTGGATGAAGGTAAATGATTCTCTGTGGTGCCCCCTAAAGGCTGAAAGGCAAAGCATGCATTCTCCTGGGCAGCATGACATCTTTTCTGTGTTCACACATGTCACTGCAGTGCTTTCCAGTCACAACTATGACCATGCAAATAGAGTGCACAGTCTCCATGGGTGCCCTCACAGTGATGAGCAACAAGGAGGAGCCATTATGATTTAAGCCAAAGAGAAAGATCAGTCAGAGTTCATGAGGAGGCCAAACCTAAAACACGGCAGAGGAGGTTTTTTTAAGCAGATCCATGAAGAAAAATGTCAGATTTCATTTAATTGTAAATACCTACAGACGTTTATGACCCAAAGCAGCATTTCTATCATTGCTGCTTAACATTAATGTTTGGAAGAACAAAGTCAAAAGGGACATAAAAGCAGTGCCGTCTGAAGTCTTAATCTATTCATCTGATGGATGAGAACAGAGAACTCAAACTTCTCCTCATTAACATCTCCTTCCAGTTTCCATAATGCAGACTCACAAAAAAACTGTAAAAATCAAGTTTCATAAATAATGTAGTTTAAAAACTTCCACGAATGAAACCCAAGCTTTAAAAACATGATCCTGGTAAATGTTCTTCGGGCAAACGGCGCCCTTTGAAGCAGGAACCCCAAAGCCAACAGCTGACCTTTGCTGAAGAGCAACCTTCATCATCCAGACACCAGAACAAGAATCTGATTGTTAATGCTTCTGAAAGCTCTGTAATGGACCATTTTACCAGAGATCGTCATTCTCTGAGCAGCAGATCACCTCAGAGGATTCAACAAATATTACATTTTTATCACTTACAAAAAAAGGGGTACTGCTTTTAAAACATTTAAAATTAAAAAATCTACATTTTTTTCAACAAGAAAATGAACATACTTTTCTCATACAGACATGGGCATTTTCACACTTTTCTCTGTCGTTTAAACTTAAAGTTCAAACCTTCATAGAAAAATAAGTCCAGTGTTATGGTATGAAAACAAAGATCTGATCCCAATTATGTAAATTTGGAAAGTTGAAGGCATTCTATATAGGAGACATGGCACAGAGGAGATTGATTGACAAGGTCAGCAGCCAATCAGGATGCCAAAATAAATGCACTGTAAAAGCAAAAAATTAAAAGCCGTGAGCGGCGTTCAGGCCCTACCCGCCCCATGACCCTTTCTTGACCCAGCCTCACTGGTTGAGCGCCTGATACATGTGCCTTATTCTACTCATTGACCTCAGCCACCCATGTCAGAGCTGCACATGACAAATTGATGAGGAGAAAACAATTTAAAATGGTGGCTTTTTTGTTGGTTTCATCTCCATAGCAACCATTTTATATTTAGGTCGCCTGAGGTTGATGACAAGTCTATGTTATTTGTGGAAGAAGCTACAATATTGTGCTTTTGGATTTCCTTGGCAACTGAGATTTTTTGCATATCACATGTCATATTGTTTATTCAGCTTGAGCCAGGGATTCATGTATTACATTCTTACAATATTCCGGTAAAATTGTGCGAGCCACAGGAGAACGCCACTTTTCTGAGCTTGCCACGCTAACGCTGTTAACGCTAGTTAACGCTACAAACTTTAAAACTCAAAAAATTCCCAAGTACCTTCCCAATAATGGCTGAGGAATTAGGAGACTATAGATTGAAATCCCTATGAGGAGTTTAAATTTGTAGAAGTTACTAAAGGTGAATTTTTGGGAAAATTCAAGATGGCTGTCTCTTCTTGAGGCCAACAATAAATGAAACTTTGGTTGAGGTTGCAGACTTAACTTGGAGGGGTGTGAAATTTCATGAAGATCGCTAGAACAAATGTTTTCTTTTCCCATATTTCGGAAAATTAGAAAATGGGCAAATTTCACACTTTCCAACAAAATGGCCAGCTGCTATTCCATAATAATTTAAAACTTCCTTTGGATATTCCCAACATGTGTGTTTCGCTAGTGAAATCCGACTTTTTTTTTGGGCCTCATTAAAGATTTCAGCCTCATTCATTTTTTTTGAATAGTTTCTTCTGCTGTGATGTCATCAGTTTTTTGGGGGTGTCGTTCACTACGCCAAAAATTCATTTTCACCGGGTACTAGGTGTGTCCAAATTTTGGTGAGTTTTTGAGTAAGTTGTGTGGGGAAATTTTTGCTTAAATACACAGTATGAAAGAAAAGTTGTGAAAACAATCTGGACCTTCAGTCCAGGATGGCTGCAGGACAGAATAAAAAGCATGCAAACAAAAAAAGATTCAGCAAAAACAACTTATCATTAACCTGAATAAATGATATGCTGGCACTGAGCTTTTGAATTGACATTAACAGGCGGGCAGCTGCCCCTGCCCCTCTGAGCTTATCAGATCAGGATCTTTGAAAACCTGAACCATCCCTTCAGTCAATGGATTTACAGACGAGTCCCCTTCCAGTTGTCCTGCACATGTCCTTTGCCTTCCTCTCATTAGCCTTTTAAAAACTCAATGTGTGAGAAGCAGCAGCTGAGACTGGGATGCTTAAAAACTGTGTCTGTTGGAGGGTGACTGAAAGAAATATCTAAATCTGTTTCTGTGTCCTCTCAGTTTTAGATCTGGAGCAGCTAGTCTTTCAGCTCCATTCATTACCATGTGATGAGCTTTAAAACCTTCAAAATGTTGGTTATTTTTACCGTCGGCAGCATCGGTGGCAGCGGCTCTGGCTCCAGAACAAGCCCATTCTTCAATGAATTGTTCACCAGCAGCCAAACAGGGTTTGTCTGTCAGCAAACTATTCATGTTCTCAAATTCAAGAGTGCTCTGTGCAACGCTGCCAAACCTGCAATTTACATATAACACATGTTGGGCTGGTGGCGAGGAAAGGATAATGTATTCTTCTGGTTGCAGCACTCTAATTTGTCATTATGGCAACAGAAGGAGAAGTGCACGATAACAGCAGCATCCTATTAAAAAGGAGAAGCTGCATGCATGAAGTCACACAGAAACGGATTTCCAGAACACTCCCAGGGCCTGAGAGGGAACACTACATATTGCTTTTCAAATATGGAAATCAGCAGCAGTTTTTATGGGAGATGACTTGAGAAAGACCCACTGCAGAAGCTTCGATTCAATGTTGTTTAGGAGAAGCAGCCTTCTGTTTTTATTTTTTTTTCTTTTGTTTGGAGGGAGGGATCTACATACTTATGTAAAGATTGACATTTTTTTTTATTATTAGGGACAATACTGATAAGTTATTAGAAGTCAAGAAGGCTAATGACTAATATTTAGAGCAAATAATCACATATTGGCATCAACATTTAGGATAACACTTCGCTTAATAAAAAAAAAAAAAACAAGTAAATTAAAATTTGAACAAAAAGCCTATAAAGGGAGTAACAGGCACAGCAGCATCTCTTATTATTGTTTTTAAGATAAACTGAAGGCTACCTAAAAGTTTTCATAGTAAACAAATAATGAATTTAATGATTCAATTAAATGAATTTGTGATAAGTTGAATGAAACTAAAACAAAAGTGCAGGGTGAAGTTCCTTATGGGGTCAAATTGAGATCAGCTTGAAGTGAATAAAAACCAGCTTGTAAATTTGAAATAAATCAATAAATAAACTGAAAATGTTTAAACTCGAAAGTACACATTGTAAACTTGTTTAAACTATCAATGTTTAAACCTTCATAGAAAAGAATTAGACAAGAATTTAATTGCAATAAAGATTTATGTAACATTGGCAAGCTGCACATGCCGCGTCTCCGTAAAACACGGCACGGAAGAGTTTAATTAACAAGCTCAACAGCAAAGTCGGACAGAAAATAAAAATCCACCAAACAGGGAGACAGCGAAAGATGAGCCAAAATATAGCGAGGGAAAACAAAGAAGCGGTAATGCTCTCCCCAAGTTTGGTATATCAGAGTGGGGTGCCACAGGCGGCGACATAGACAGACACCGTTGCAGAGCAGAAAAGATGTCACCATAACCTCCTTGGGAGTCATGTTCTAATGCCAATGAACTCGAAGCCCCGCCCGTATGAAGGTCCAGAAGAGACAATATGAAATAAATATACATGCGTTTGAATCGTTAAATAACAATATAATTAATTATTTAAAATTGGTATTAAATAAATAAAACTGGAAATCAATAAATACATGTTTAAATATGTGTGTCATTAAAAAATAAAATTTCAGCAATATTAATATTTTAATGCCACATATATTTAAACATTTATTTGATGAAATCCAATTTTATTTATTTAATTCCAATTTTAAATAATTAATGACACATAAATGACACATTTATTTAATAATTTAATAGCGTATATATTAATTTTAATTTCTCTCTTCCAGTGCTTTATGCACCCCTACGTAAATAAATAGATCAGCTCAACAGCAAAAACTTAAAAACTGATTTCAAACTGAAAACTGAAAGCAAAGAGGGAGAAATTAAGGGAAAAAAGTTGAAAAAACAAATAAACTTTTTTTTGGTTACAATTTTAGGTTTAATATTTTCTTTGTAGTCAAATTTTAAGTTCACACTTGTTTTTTTGTTTAAATTTTCACTATTTCTGTCAAGTTTGCAATATTATTTTTCACATTTTCATACAAATTTTTCAAATTTTTAATAATTCCTTTACATTTACATGTGTACTTCTGAGTTTAAAACTGTTTTAAATTTTCAAAAGTTTTTTTCAAATGTACAATGTCTTGTTTAAATTTTCTATTTTTTTAAAAATGTACAACCTGGTTATTCATTCACTTTAAGCTGATCCAAATTAGACCCCATAGTTTCCTTGGTTCTCCAACATGTCTAATAAGGTAAAAAAAATGTAAACAAATAAATAGTTCAAGTCAAGAAACAATTTGAGAAAAATGTGACTGCTAAAACGCCAGCAGTCCCAGCTAACCCTTTAACTACTAAACCAAGACAAAATCTAAAAAAAAAAAAAAAAAAAGTTTTTTCTGCTGCTTATTGCCTTGAGGGAATACAGCGCACAATGTTTTGAATGTTTTCTAAATGTGCTTTACTGTTAGGATGAGCTGGCAGTAAAAAGGTTAGGCAGCATAGATTGTGGTCCACATGTTTTCCAAAGAAACAGCTTCTCTTGGGCTCATCAGAGATCTCACTGATGATGTTCGCACTCAAGACGGATGAGGATGGAGCGCAAAGAAGCTTTCATGAATGCTTTGCAAGTCGTTTGAAGTGCCGTTTATGTTGGCACTGAGCAGAGGAGGGAGGGACTGTGGTTATACTTGCTCATAGAGCATCTAAGGGGCTTGCGCTCCTCCAAATACAGGGAGGACAATCATTTAGTTTTTAACATGCAGTTAATGGCGTTAGAAGACATTTATGTTAACGCATTAAAAGAGACACCCTGGTAGCATGACATGCAGAGGACTGAATGCGTGATTCCCCTAACCATTCAGATCGGACTGTGGGAGGGACAACACTGGAGACAGAGCAGAGCGGCTGTACCTGAGCCAAAATAACCAGTTCAATATTGGCCGATCCTGATATACCTCAAAATAATAAATATCGGCCTTGACCAATAATTGGCCGACCCCTGATGGCATTCAGGCATTCATCTCTCAGCTGCAGCTTTTTTTGAACAAAACAGAATGGTGAGTTCAGAAGCCGAACCCCCACATCCTCAGAGGGGTTGATCAGCTAACCTCAGTCACTGCCTCTAAAGGTGACAGTGCAGATGGGAGGGGTTCATGGGGAGACTGAAGTTTCCTCCAAAAGAGACGTAACTGTTCCCTGCAACTGTATGTGTGTGTGTCTGTGAGGGGGTTAAAGGAAAAGACATTTCCAGGTATTTTTTTTACATCCCCTGGGAGGGCATACAGGTGAGAGCCCAGTTCCTCCCTCCCGTTGATTCGTCCGGCCTCCCCAGCTACTTCTCCTGGGTTGTTTGCACTTGTGTTTCTCCCGGTCCAGGCCTGGTTAACATTTAATTCTGCATTGACAGATACAGGCAGGAGACTGTCAAAACGCGGGGCCATCAAATAATAAAATGTGAAGCAGCCTGAGCCACCAGTGGATCGGCTGCAGACAGCGCGCGCGGCAAACATGGGGCCGGGTGTCTTTAATGAGCTGTGAGGTGTCTGACTGAACACAGCCGTGTCTTTCACCTCCCTGACATCGCTGCAGCCGCATAGCCTGTCAGCCAGGAAAAGCTCGGCTCAAAGCTGGAACTCCAGCAGGCTTTAAATAAAACATGGAAATGAATCCTGACACGTTTTCCATCACAGCCCAACACCAGCAGACAAAAGAGGAGCCACACCGCCGCCGATCCCCGGTCCAATGAGATAATCGATGAAGAATTACATGACACCCAGGCTAATGTCCCTGATTACTCCTGCTATGTCAAACAAATGAAGCTGGGCCTTTGACATGCACACTGGAGACCACATGGCTCCAGCAGGAGTGAACGTGCCTCCTGCTGCACATGAGGAACACTGTCCTCCCTTTCACGTTTGAACATTATGATCCATTAGAATCATAAGAACCGTTTATGAAAGGATGAGATGTTATAAGACTAAAGGACAGAACCACATAAATTGTGTCAAATCAGTATTTTTGTACAAGCAAACATTTGCACGAGAACATCAGATTTGTGCTCATCCAATCTCAGGTTCTGGAAGGACCTGCCGACCTCCTCAGTGTCTGTTAATGTTCTCATTAAGGTTCGTGTTACTTCTGCAGATAAAAGTAGAATTTGTTGTTGATCAGGAGCTTTGAAAGACATAAGTGCAAATGAAGATTCAAAATGTAAAAAAATGCAGCTCCTTTAATATCAGTCTGGTGGTCCCGCGCAAGATTATCTGCCCTGAAACTGTCAGGTTCAATTCCACAGCCAAGTCCTTAAATTTAGCACTGAGCAGAACCCGGATGGTCCGTCTCACAAAGATGTATTTTTTAAAGCCACCAGCCATGTTCTGAAAACAGATCGTAAGGTTTATAAAAAGTCATCTTAGAGACCATCAGAATCCCCACCCCCACCCCTCCAAATCCGTGACAGTGAGCAGCTGAACACCCCCCCAATGACTGAAGTTTAATGAAGTGACCTTTGAAAAGGCATCGCTAATCCAGTCACATGAAACAGCAATCTATGAGGGGGAGGGGGTTCAGTTACCAGCGATGAACATCTATCAATCATTGTGACAGGGTACACACTAGGAAGAGAGCTACAAAGAATAAGGAGGAGAGACAGAAGATAGAGAGACTACACTGGATGATGCTCCAACGGGGGGTGTGTGGGGGGTAGATAGCTTTCATAATAGACTCTTCCTATAAAGACGAGTGTGAAATCAGAACCAAACTAGCAGGGGAGGCAAGCCAAAATTGAGGTTTGATCCCCACACCTCATGCAGTCATGCTGCATTGAAAGCAGGAGAATTGTAACTATAGGTTATGAGTCCACATGGGAGGGATGGCAAGGATAAACCTGTTTCTTATTGCCTCAATAAAAAGTCTAGGTAAACGTGCATTTATGCACGCTTCAGGCCTCCGCGTGAAAAAAAAATCGCGTTCACGCATTGAGACACAGATATCTGTTTGTTCGGTCTGTCTATTTAAAGGCTCTACAAACAAAATGTGCGGAAAAAAGTTAAATCCGTTGAACTTTGACCAATCAGAGACTCTTTTTCGGTAGTGACATAAGGGTAGCATTCCTTTTTATTCAAAGAAGTTTGAAAAATGATCATGGAGGAGCAATTAATAATTGCGGTTTTTGCCCGGTCAAAATTCTATGACACGAAGTCTTTCATATATCAGAATAGAGCTGTGAAAGAAAAAGCTGGAGCAAGATTCACCAGATTTGCACCACATTTCACACCAATAATAATTATCACCGCTTCATTCCGGGGTGCTTAGCTTCATTTGCTCCTGCAGTGTCTCTGTCATGTTCTGGGAGGGGATTCTGAAACAACCTGTGCATCAATATCAGGTGTAGAACCTGAGACTTACATTTTTCCAGAGCGTCCATCGCAGCCCCCATTTCTGCTTGCTGGATGCTGGAACAGAGAAATGTAGACGTTTTAGAACATCAGATGTCTCTTCAGAAGACCGTGTGTGTGTGTTACACAAAGGTTTCTCTGACCAATCACAGGTAGCCTTCTGCTGGTGAGCCTGGAGCTGTGTCATGTTTGCTTTATGTAACAGCTGAGGAGGGAGGGGGCTAAAGTCATGGAAACGCAAACACACTAAGCTGTGTGTTTGAACACACTGTGTCTGCCCGCCGTCCGGAGACCTTTAAACATCATCCAGTCAGAGCTGCTGCCGGACGGCGATCTGCCCTGTGGCCGTCCAGCTGTTACCGAATTTCAGAGTGGCGTCATCTGCACCTGCCACTAGACTGCCACCGTGCGACCTCGAAATGTGCTAGAGTAGCCACTGACCGACGTCAACTTTTAGAGAAAAATCAACGGTCCCTGTAAAATTTGAACCTTTTCTTAAAACCTCTGTTTTTTTAAAAATGCGACTGCCGCCTCCCAATTACAAATGCCAGTGTACGGCCTCCAACCAAGTTTACTGAAAAACTTGCATTTAGGTCGCCATGCGGTGGCATTTTGAGATATGTGACTGTAGCCTTAATTGCTGTAACAAATACCATCAATAAGAGGAGAGCATAACTAACCTCATGCAAGCCCACTCACCTTGGGCCTTTGCCACAGCCGATGCGCTCCCCCTTGAAATATACCGCCACCGTGTAAGTGCGGGCGTGTGAGGGCCCAACCGTCTGAAGGGTCCTGCAATTTCACAAAGGGGGGGGGGAATGATAAAATTGCTTCAAAGAGGACATGGACGGAAAAACGTCCTTCAGAGAAATAACATGTTTTCAGTTTGAGCAAAGACGAGGCTTTACAGGCTTGATTTGGGAATGCCAGGGGGCCATCCAAGGGGTGAGGGGTAAGCAACTTTTAAAGCCTACCACAGTCCCCTCTTCCATCCCCAGACAGCAGAAGAAACAATAAAGGCTTTGGTGCACTTGAAGAGCAACAAGGAGGAAAATCTATGTCTCTGCTCATTAACAACTTTACAGGATAAAAAAGAGCTTTTGCTTCTGCCGGAAAAGGCTTCCAGACTGTTGTTCGTTGTGCTGACATCAGCAGAAACATCCCTGCCTCCAGCTGTGACTCAGCTAAATTATTCACAGACAATTTACTTATTTCAGGAGAGCCATCTATTTTTAATGCTCTCTGGTCATTTATGACACTCCATCAATAATTAATACGCCTCTCACTTACAAACGAACACAAGAGCGTCATTTTGTCAAAATCTGAAGGAGCATCTTCTGCTGGTGTAATAATGCAGGCTTCAGGAAGCAATGGAAGTGTTATCCTGTTATTGCTCCTGACACTTGAACAGAAGAACCTAAAGGGCTGGACACCTGGATGGTTGGTCAGTCCGGTCAGAGGTCAAAGGTCTTCACCCCAGTTAACCCAATGAAAGCTACTCTGCTCATGCAAAGCCTTGCTCCTCCACCAGGTGGAAGCTCCACTTGTTGGGCAGGATGCTCAGAGCCGCCATGCCTTTTCTCTCTGAATGTGCTTAAAGCGTGCGTGATGCTTGACCTCTCTGAGAGGAGGAGCTCAGGTCAGGCTGGAGAGCATTTTATGGACAAACATGTTTATGTTGGAGAGAAATGGCAAATGTTAAAGAATTACAAAGGCTTTCAGGTAGGAAGCAACTTAAAAACCAGACAACAGATTAAGAAACAATACGAGCAAAAAGACACCAAAGCAGAAAAACAGAAGTCACAAAGACAAAAAGAAAAAAAGAAAAAAAGTTCAACAGCTGAGAAACAATCTGAACATCATTCTTTACTGTAGTGAAATTTGATTTCACAATAGAATATAATGAAAACAGTAGGAGGTCACACATGGTTAGATAGCTGCACTTTTTTTTTAAAACATTCTTCAGAAGTGTGGCTTTCAATTCAAATAAATGTGTTTCTTCCTACTAACTTTCCAGTAGTTGATCAAATTCTATTTTACAAATGTAATAGTTAATGGATTAATGCGCCTTGTACTATATTTATAAATTAAAAATCAGCGAACTGGACCGAGTGAGTGTGATGTCACCAAAACAAAATTATTTACTACCGTTAATTCCTCAAATAAAGTCATTTCAGTTGCCATTTTTTTCACAGAATGAATCCCGCCATGTTGTAGCCAGACATCGTCAGTAAGCAGTGATTGGTCTGAGTTGGTTTCAGTCAACATTTCTATGGCAACCAGTCTCACCAATCAGGAGTGAGCTTGTTGGAAGGCCACACTCTTGTTCTGGACAATTGTTTGGAAGAACTCATGATGTTGATTGTTGGGGAAAGCTCAGAAGACTCAGATTATTTAAAATCCCTGAGATTGAAGTCACCTGGTCTTTGCAAACGATGATTGTGAACATTCCATTGCCCTGTGAAGTCTCAGTTTTTCCAAAGAGTGTTGTGCATACTATTAATTCAGCAGGGTGACCAAACTTTTGCACACGCCAATATTTTGTTTTCTTTTAATTTGAAATGTTAAATGATGGAAATAAAGCTGAATTTCTTTTACATTTTAAGAAAAAAATGTCTCATCTGTAAACTGATGCCTTTAGGAGATTTTTCGATCTTTCCTTGGGTCCTTTATGCACAATATTATATCAATAATATAACATACACACATACTTTTTATGATTTTGATTTATTACTTCATTTTCAGAAACATCAAACTGCATGAACTTATAATAAAACTAATTGTGGTTTGGATTGTAGTATAAATAAAAGTTGAAGTTACCTCCAGAGATATTTGAAAAAATATATATATATATATTTTACATTGACATTAAATTTCGATTTAAAGTCCAAACTGAACATAGTGGGTAGCTATGGGTCTTACTTGTAGAGGGGGATGTCGGGCTCCTTGCCCTCAGTCCTCAGGGTCAAACAGCACTGCTGCAGCTGTGATTTGGGGTCGTTCCAGTCCTGGTTCAGAATGAACTCCTGCAACACAGAAACAACATTTTTCCTCGGGGCTTGCGATGCTTTTATTTCACTCTTCTCCTCACTCCTTTTGGCCTGACTTATTTGCTCTCCATCACGGCAAGTACAAATCCCAGGCCAGAAATAAAGCGTCTGGGAGTCTCCCAGGTGTGCAGCCCTGATACATTTCTCTTATCCAACAGGGACTTCTAAAAGCCCCTCCATTAACGAGGAAGCAGGCCTGTCATAAAAAGGCAGACTTCGAATCCAGAACTGTCTGCTCCTATTAATTTACTACAAAGAGTGCCTCTGCTGCCTGCGCTTCCCCACTCTCGCTTTACTGCCTCCCACCCATCTCTGCTCTTTTTGCCTCCCTTTTTCTTCATTCCACTTCCCTTGTCTCTGGGGGGGGGCCCTGCAGCAGAGAAACACCAATGTTTTAAGGGGAACCACGTCTGTGCCGGACGCATCGGTGCAGACCCTTGAAACAGAGGAGGGGAGCGTTCCTGTTTCTGACTGTTTCCATGGAACTGAAACAAAGCAGCACAGTGTGGGACACTGGAGCTTCCAGAAGGCTGCAAGCATACGCGCCGGCTGCTTCACAACTTTTCTCTTGGAAGTGGAAATGAGGTGCGTTCTAGCAGTGACCATGACACAAAGCTCAGCTCCTCCAGAGCTGGGGGGTCTCCCTGGAGAGGCACACCAAGACAGCAATTAGCATGGCATATCAGACCAGAGCAGCAACTTCACAAGCAGAGGTCCATGCTGTGTGTGTGTGTTTGATAGTTAGAAAGCAGCTGTGATAGCGAGCTCTTCTCCCCAAATCTGGACTTGGACACTTGAGGATAAAAAGCCTCTCTTCAATTTTCACATCTGACCACAGGAGCTCTGACTTTCTACTTGAGCAGCACTTCTTCGATCAATGGCAAAACTGCGGCGAACAACATTAACGCAGCGACACGCGTCTCTGAGCGGCTGCTTTTTCCATTAAAGATGTCTAAAATAGCAGGCCAAGCTGCTGTACAGAGAGCCATTCAAGACCCAAGTACCACTTGAGGGTCTGCATTGATTAGGGCTCGGCCATTAGCTCCCTCCTCATCCTCTGCTTGCACCTTTTTCTCTTCAGGTGCTCTGCTTACTGTCTCATTGATCAAGGTGCAAGTGGTGAATAGTCATCAATAGGTGCTCACCTTCAGCCGAGGGAAAAAGCAGACGTTCATGAAGGTGTGAACATATTCCAGATCTTTGTCGATGTAGAGAGCGGCAATGAAAGCTGCAACAACAAAAGAGAGCACTTATAAAAATGATCACTGACTCTACCTAACAATAACCACAGTCTCTGAGGTAAACAGCAGAACAGCCTTCTGCGGTAGGGGGTTGCTGCACCTATCTTCTTTGTTCTGTCCAGAAGCTGAACACAGAATATATATCTGGGGCCCTCCTGTGTTTCACTGATTTTACTGTTAATGTGCGTTGTTGTCATTGACTCAACCTGAAAACCAGATGTGTATTTGTAAAAACTGCTTTTGACTTTGAAATTTAACTGAATTTACACACTTTTTTTTTACTAAGTTTTTGACCAGATAACACAAGTACAGAATACTACATAACAACACAAGTAAACATGACAACACACATCCAGATGATACCACACATATGACTATACAAACACACATGTCCGTGCACTACCAAAGGACACACCAACACAACCACACACAGGACAACAGACATCTACCAAACAACTCACATGTCCACTCATGAAAAGAATCACAAGAGGCTAGTACTGTAAGATCTGGGCAGCAGCCTACCAACCCATAGAGATGGCATCTAACCATGAGGACATGGAACCTCCACTCATTGAGTGGGAAGGTACTTGTGTGGGAGGCTGAGCAGCACCAGCTGAAGGTGGTTGGGCCTTCTCTCATGCACAGTTATGCTCTGAAATCCTCCTGCTCAGCAGGGGTTGGACTGTCCTCCACTCTGGACTTGGCCATGGTGAGAAGTGACAGGCTGCTGTGGGTTTGTTCAACGCCCCCCAGCTCGGTCGTCACGTGTTGTGGTTCATCTTGCCTGCTGGTCTGGGACACGTCTTTCACAGCGGTCGTGACTTATAGACAGAACAGCAGAACAAAAAACCTGGCCTTCGTGGAGGTTCTGGGAGGGGTAACAAAGTTCTTCACCCGGGGACTACATTGTTCTGCTATAGGAGAATTTAATGCTCAAGTGGGCAATGACGCTAACTGGAAGATAACATCCCCCAGGATCTGAATCCTGGGCGAGCCACAGTTTGTCCAAAACAAATACCATGTTTGAGAACAAGGGTGTCCATCGCTGAACATTGCACCAGAACACCCTAGGGAGGAGGTCAATAATTGACTGTCTCATCTGACCTTCCCCTGTAAGTCCTGAACTATGACCCTCATGTCAGACTTGATCTGTAATGATCCTTTACTCTTCACTTTAGCACATTATCATCTCAAAGTATTTCATGTCGTCTGTAGAACAACACATTCCTAACAGAATCAAGAGAAGAGTGAAGATAGAGGGTCAATGCAGAGTGGGTTTTACATGGAAACCGGTCTGTGGGTGTGAACATACACTCCAGTAAATCTGCCAGAGTCTTGGTCCGCAGCGCCACAGGTCGCTTGGTTTTGTCGTTGGTAATAGCAAACTCCTGCATTCCCAGCTCCTCCGCCACTTTGGCCTGTGTGCGGTTGTTCACCAGCGAGCTACGAAGGAGCTGCAGACAGACAGGGACACAATTAGGGGCAGAGTCAGAGTGGCGTTATTCAACGTTGCAGTGTTACATAAAGACATCGCGTGTCAACAAAAAATGCTCCATATTTCAGTGAGACCTGAGAGCATGTCGGATTGTGGAACTGCAATCAAACACACACCAGTTGAATAGGCGGTTTTCCAAAAACAGAAATCCATTTAACACACACACACATCCGATTCTCTGGACTGATGCACTCTCTGAACGGAGGCTTTTACAGAAGTGATGTCTGTGCCGCTGCAGAGATTTTAAGGCTTATAGTTCCCTGCAGGTCTGAGTGGTCAGTGTGCCACCCTAACTCCCATCTGCAGGATGCTAACGTTGTCTGATGGCTGCAGAAAATACGCCTTCAAAGTGTTTTGTACCTGTCATGAAAGCCGAACAGGTTGAATGCTTCATTTTCCAGACAGTTGACCGAAAAAACAGGCAAAGACGTGTTTTTATTGAAAACCAGTGAACAATTTTGTCTCATGAAAATAGCCATCACACAGGGTACAGTAAACCCACCACAGCAGAGGGGGGACAAAGAGAGGGGGTTAGTCTTTGGAAACAAAACCAACTGGGGGGTTTTAAGATTGACGGAAGGAAATGTCCCCTGAGCCCGCACAAAACCAAACATGCAGCTTCTTCTAAGGTAAAAAGATGAAATCAGATGCACCAACAAAGGCCCAGCTTCACATCAACTGCTTTGGATCACAGCCGACATTGATGTAAGTGTCATACCTTAATAGGCTCATATTTTCAAAGTTTATAAAGTGTACTTTCAAGATTAAAACTGCTTAATTTTATTTATAATTTACATTCTGGTTTTTCATTCATTTAATTCATTTTAAGGTGATTCTGATTTAACCCCATAAATAGCATTTTTTGTCAAATTTCCATAAAAACTTGCGTTTTTTTCTTAGAGTTCGTTGGTTGATTAGTTGGTGTTCATTGGTCAAAGACAGAAAAGAAGAGATCAAGCTTTGTGAAAGACTTTCAAAGTGAACAAAATTTCACTTTTAGAAAAACCTAAAGAATCCAAATGTGTTTGTTTGCAGATGAATTACATGAGTGATGATTCGGTGACCTCCTTTTGTGTGTGAATGCTGACAGACATCACCTTCAACAGGGACTTCACTGATGACATTTAGTCCTTAAAGGTTGTTTCATGTATCTGAAGACATTATGTGGACAAGAGAAACTTCAACATATCTTCTTATCTTGTACAGAGTTAGATCCTAAACTTCTTGATCAATAACTGATAAAACACTTTATAAATAAGGTTATAAAAATAAAAGAAAGATGATTATGTTGATCGTACTTATCTATTATTCAAACATTCACAGGTTGTGAAGTTAAGGGGTTTGGTTTACGACAAACTGATGCAAAATATGTGTAAAGAAAAAAACACATTTACCTTCAAATTGTGTTCAAAGGCTTTTTTTCAGTCATTCATTCATTGGACTTAAAATTTGGGTGACATTACAAAGTACTGAGGTGAATTTCTGTTTTTGACCAAATCCTTACTTTCTTCTCCATTAAACAAATACAATATTTATAATCAAATTGTTATTTCCTGGATTATTTGTTTACATTCTGTCTCTCACAGTGGAAATGTTTCTATGATGACCTTCACAGACCAACCTCTGATTTTTAATGAGAACAACCTGCAGAATTGATGACTAACAAATCCTTTATACCTCACTGTTTCTTCAGCCTTTTCAAAGTGAAACGTTTTACATTTTTTGTTTCCTCACATTTTTGGATAAACTTCAGGAGCTAAATGCATTCCATCTATAAGAGAGGCATTTCTGTTTCCTGACTCGGATAAAATGGTTCATAATAAAGTCTCATGATTGAAAGCTGTTTCATGTCTGTTTGAAACTCCTCTCGAGTTCATCGATACTTATTCGTCTCATGTCTGACGGTCTGATCAGTGAGAACCTTCTGTCAGACTTTTCTTCATCACTTTCTGCTGAGATCAGCCCAGACCGGATCTCTGAAGCACAACAGTGCTGCTTTTTCAAAGATCTGTGCTGGTCCCACAGATCCGCTGCATCAAACACTTTGTCTCTAACTGTTATCAAATGAAAACTGATCCGAGATGGAGAGCATCTGAACTGGGTTTGATCTTACCGTCAAGTGACCTTCATGATGGTCTGGGAAGTGGATGAAGAGATACTCAGTAGCAACCAGCTGCATAATAGAGTCTCCCAGGAACTCCATCCTCTGGTTGTGACCTCTGGAAAAACACAAAGACATGTGGGGGTTAGGGTTTGGTCCTTCAGCCGAAACAGCCAGATGAAGTTTCATGAAGGAGAAAAAGCTCTCATGAAACTCACGCCTGTATCTCAGGTTGCTTTCAAACTTCTGCAGGACTCGCAATGTCTGTATCAAACTCAGGAGAAGCCTTTCTCAGCTAATCTGCAGGGGGCGCAGTCCCAATACAGTATCAGCTGGCACGGTGAGGGCGGGGGCACGCAAACGCTGCTGGTGTAATGGTCATTAATTAAACAGAATTATAGATTAGCACTGCAGATGTGGGCTGGTGCAGTGTCAGGCTGGCAGGGTATGTGGAGCAGCAGAACACGTGTCCTTCACAGCTCCTCCGGAAGAGACGGGGCAGAAGATGGAGAGACGATGGAGCGAGAGGAGAGGAGAGGTTTTCTTGTGGGTTGTCATAGCTTAAGTAACAGGAATTTGTTGTAGATCATGAACAAGCCCAGGCCCAGCTACTGTCTAATTTTAGAACCACTTCCCTTTAAAGGTCTCGGAGGACTTTAAAATGAGAGTTTCAATTTCTCCCCCAGCTTGGTCAGACTTTTGTTCTTTTGTCCTGACCCAAGAGCTTCATAAAAACAGTTTTTTGTTGGTTTCGCGTTTATTTCGCTGAATAAAGAAACAACAATGATTTCTGGAAAAAAGGTAAACCTGCATTCTCATGTCGGACCATCAGAACTTTTCTGTAGATCTGTAGCACTGATGAGGAAGGGCTTTGACCATGATGACTGTGAGTGCATCAGGGAACCTTCTACAGATCACCAGCAGACACGTGGTGTAATTTAAAGACGTTCTGATGAAACAGCAAATACAAATGAAGAGCAATAAGGTGGAAAACTTTTTTCTTTCTACACCAATCAAACCCTTAAAAAGGCTGAAAACATTTTTTTCAGCTCCAAAAAGACGACGTGCACCAATGTAACACAGATTATTTGTAATACCCGGTACTTAAAAAACTGAAATAAGAAAAAAGAGCAGACTCTTCTTTGCCTTCAGACTCATGTTTTTGTTATGTGGAGATGCAGACACACAGGAACCCATAAAGGCCTTCAGCTCTTTCTGAGAGAATTTAAAGAAACCTGCAGACAAGAATGCACATATTGAAGTGCATGGACAGAAAAAGAAAAGCACACATGTTTAGAATGCTCTATCCATCAGCAAGAAGGAAGCTGGTCTGAGGATAAAAACGCTCATCAGCTTGTGGGTACATGGAGCTGAAAACTGAACATGTGTTGAGGCAGATATTCCCCATATTTACCAAACAGGCCATTTTCAACCAGAGAGCAGATGTAGAGCAGAAGTGAGGTAATTACATATCCAGCAGGAGCCAAAAAAGACGAGATGGAGCAGGTCAGGCAGGAGTGTGCTCCTGTGTGGGACACCACAAAGAGCCCCCACCTCTAATTCGCTCCAACAGCAGAGGCACAATGCTGCAGTGAGGAGGGAGAGATTGAAGTATAGTGTGGAGCCTTTGACTTTGATCTAAAATGCTTTCAACAGCTCTTCTGACGAAGGCAGCAACTGACGAAAGAGGGAAGAGCTCCGATTGTCACAAACATTTTCCTGCAGCTTCTGGGGGAAATGATGTTCTTGTTTCATACAAACGCTCTTGAAGGACTGACCTGCAGCTGTCTAAACGGCAGGGTGGTGGGGGGGCTCTTCCGAAAACATGCTGGAACGTGGGGTTTCTTCAGAGATGGTTCTTCTTCCCTGCAGCTCTAGTGTTGCATGTCAGCAGTTTGTTTCGTGTTTAAATATGCAGAAATACACCAGCATGTGCTCAGTGATTAAATACATTAAAGTATAAAACTCAACCCTCCATTCCACAGAAATGTAATTGTGTTGGACACACCTCCAAAGCTTCACTTCAGTCCTTCAGAAGAAAGACTGACAAAGTAAAGAATGAAGTGAACAGTTTGGCTCGTCTTCCGTGGCTTTTCTTGATTGCAGAACGTAAGAAGAAATGATTCTTGCAGATCCTCAGTCCTGCTGTCTGATGGTTCCAGTTCCACTTAGTTTACCTTTTCCTCCATTTCTTCTCAGATTCAAAGGCCAAAGACCAACTTCTGTCCAGTATCCTCTTCTGCAGACACCCTTGTTTACTCCATCCCAACACCCTACTTTGCTGTGACATTTGGTTCTTGAGGGCAGCAAGTCTTACTTAAGTCAGTCAGTTTAATTTGGGTCATCTGGTTTTTAATTATTATTTTTTTAATAAAACAATATTTTATTTTTGTTTTAGAAGAAACAACTGCTTTGTTCTGTATGTAAAACATTGGTTTAGGTGAGTTCTGCTGAGTGGAAGCTCCAAAATCTGTCAGATGCAGAACCGAATCCAGAACATGACTTGCACTCCTCCACCATTCAAGCTCTGGATCACTTTGTAGATGCTGAGTTCACATGCATTTGGGATTTTTTGTTTGTGCGGATCCACCAACTCCTGAAAGTAAAGCTCAGCAGAAGACACACCTGCAACTCCCTGACCCTGGACCAGGAGGGGCCTCTTGACATTTAAATTGATGGATTAGTACAGGAGTCCATCACACATGTGCACGTGAAGTGCACACATCCACATGTCCTTGTGGCAAACCTGAGCAAGCAATTACAGAGTGAAGCTCGCCGATAAGATGCCAAACATGTGCTGCCAGGGCTAATTTGCTTTAGCTGTCAAATTCACTGCTGTTGAGCAGTAAAGCTCAGGAGTGACTATAACCCACTATCAGAGACACCCCCCCAGACCCAAGTGAACAGTCTCATTAGTGAAGCCCAGGTTATAAAAAAAATTGCCTTTTTTTAAGTTGTGAGAAAATGAAGACAGTCCGTTTGTTAACAAACCAAAGCCCTCTCTGTCCAATCAATTAAAGTCGCCTCTTCAGAAGTTTGCAACTTTCCTGAGTATTGAAGAAATGTCATAACAGACGCCAGCGAGGGAGGAATGAAATGAATTTCCAGAGTAAGCGTTGAAGAAGAACAGCGCCGCTGTGAAATACTGCAATTAATGGAGAAAAACAGCAGAAACCACACCAGTGAAAAACACTGACTTATCTTAGGTATGGTGTAGCCAGCATTAATTAAATCTGCTTTAATGAAGATGTGTTTAAACAAAACTGAGAGCAAAATGAAAAATCAGGGACACAGCAAAGCATGGCGGCACAAAGCTTCCTGTGGCTGTGAAAAATGGAAGAAAAAAAAAAAAAACAAAGAAAAAAAAAAATCAAAAAGCGCCAGTCAATCCAGAGAGCCAAAGCCACAATCCCCATGAGGCCACAAGGCTATGACCTAGTACAAGACTCAAGTCTCATGAACCTCTCCCCCTCTTGACTGAAAACCCTCAGATTAAAAACAGACACATCACAGGAAGCCTTCTTGTACACCTTAAACATGATATAGAAGACGACGCTGCAGGAACTAAATCAGGCTTTTTTATTTTTTGTGGGTGGGGGGGTTGGGTTGGGTTGTCCCCTGCCTTAAGCTTCCTGTACTCACAGGGTGAGGTGGTTGAAGCCGACCGTCCTGAGGGTGAAGGCTCGGGCTAGCAGGCGAACGTGTGTGAAAAACACGCCAATAGACTCCTCGAAGGAGGTCAGCTTCTGCAGAACCGGAGATGTCTCGATCAGCTGCCGGTCAGTCTGAGGCTCCTGCACCTGTAAAGAGGGACATCGGAAGAGTTTGTGTCAGCAGGGGAGTGGTTCTCCCTAAAGGTGTTGGGTAACAGTAGGAATTTTTTGGACTGCAGATGTTTTTAGACGTTTGATAAAACCTTTTGCCAGTCTCACTGTGTGTCTTTAGAAAATGCTTCAGTTAAATTTGGGGAGAATATTAATAAACAAATAAAAATGGTAAATGGTGTAAACTTGGTTAGCGCTTTTTTACCTTCCTTGAAGGCCCAAAGCGCTTTACAGCCACAGCCACAGTCACATTCACACATACATTCACAGCTCTGCTGCTGAACACTGGCAGTGTCTTGCCCAAGGACATTTCAACACATGGGGGGCATGGCGGGAATCAAACTTGCAATCTTCCGATCAGAGGACAACCGCCCTACTGCTGCACAACTGTAGCCCCTACCTGTAACCTGAAAGATTTTCTCACTTTGAACTTTTTAATGTACTTTGAATTTCGCATTCATTCAACATCTTCCCTTAATGACAAAAAGTCAATTGAAGACAGACATTAGAGCTTTTATTTTTTACTGTTGACAAAGTCTGAAGGTAATCTATCATTTTGACAGATTACAGCACTGCCAGGAATTTTCATACCATTATGTAAATACGAAGGACTCCAAGCATGAAGATTCTGATTCATGCAAACCTGGAAAATCCAACAAGGAACCAAAGAGAATTAAATGAAAACTTTCAGCAAGTGATTTGAAAAATTCTTCGAAAAGATGGATCCAAACCTGGTTATGATTGGAAAGTTTGGCCCCTGAAGGCTAAAATGAGAAAAGGGCTGCTGTCCTATAAACAAAACATTCTGTTGAGTGATGGTGTTATCATCAGGTATGGTGGGGGCAGAAGGACACCTTGCAGATTCCAAGGACTCTGAGAGGAGCGGTTGCGTCTTAAGGGGAGCGCAGGTGTGTTGCCAACACATTCTCACTCCCAAATAGCCATTTATGGACGAATGCTAAGGGATCCCCTCTGCTCACATATTGACGCTTCGGGTAACCCCAACTTGTCGTTTTGCCTGTTCCCGTTAAATGATGGGTTCCCAACCCCCCAGCTGGTACCGGTCCAGGGGCCACGTTATATGGGGCCACAGACGGAAAAAAATACATTTGCATATTGCATATTGCATATTATTAAATGTTTCATTTATTTTTCTTTTCTGAAAAGTTTTTCGTTTATTTTTTTCTGGTTTCTGAACTTTTGTTTTGATTTCTAAAATTTAATTTTGTTTTTTATATTATTTGTTTTGCTTTTCTAATCGTCGTTGTTATATTTAAATTGTTTCGTGTCAAGTGATTTTGTGAATGTGATTTGCCTTTCAGGGCCACCGTAGCTTTGTATATTTTCTGATTTTGAAGGAAGTTTTATTTTGGAAAACTAACGTATTCTGTTCACTACATACGCCTGTATTGGCGCGTGATGTAGCATACAGTGGCTGCTCAAACCGCTAGGCTTGTAGCTAAAGCTAAATACAAATACAAACTGAACAAAAAAAATTGAAAGTTTTTGAGCGTGAAATAAGCCAGGAAGGAAACCAAAGCAGAGCTTTGCAGAGACTTCAAAGAGAAATAAAGCTGCTGTTTAAAGACAAAACCAGGAGTCTTCCCTCGACATATGGATTTATGGAGACAGTTTCCATACCAAGCTGCTCTTTCTAATATGCAACAACTGACTCTCTTATGTTTCACATACTCTCTTAATAAAGTTACAGACACGGTGGATTCATGTTTATTATTATATTTAGAAAATACTAGTTTTACAAAAGTAGTGTTGTGTAGTAGTGTCGCACTAAGCCAGTGCTTAGTTTTATTTATCCATCACACTTTAAAAGTCAGATGTGGCTGAAGTTAGCGTCCAGGTATTAGACTCCACTTTGAAAAATCTTCATCATCAAGTCAACATTTAAATCAGTTTTAACCAGCTACAAGCATTTCACAGTAATGAGTTTTTAGCCTGAAAAATGATCTGATCCTGGATTGAGTGTTTAATGATATTCTATGTAAATAAAAAAATTAATGTAATGTTGCTTTTTATTGAAATCAGAAACAACTTCTTCTAGCGGTATAACAATTAATTTTAACAACGTTCGATTCAATATTTGTGGTTGCCGATTCGATTCACTTTCAATTTTGGTTCATTCTGAACGATCCGATTCACTGAGCTAAAATGGATCCATGACATCTACAGACAAAACTTCAACCAATGTGAAATAAATATCTGGAGTACCTAACAGTGGAGGTGAAGTTTATCAGATTCCTTGTATTCCTTCCAAGATAAAAAGTGTAAATTAAATATGTGCACAAACAAACAACACCTCCTCCACTTTGAAAAATCTTCATCATAAAGTCTACATTTAAGCCAGTTACAAACTTTTCACAGAGAATGAAGAGTCAATCAAATAAATTTGCTGACCTGCTGAAGATGTTCTGAACTGAAACTTGTAAAAGGGATATTTGGGGATTTATCCTACAGAAAGGCTGACTTAGGCAAGAATCTGTTCAGAAACTTCAGCACAGAAAATGCTCCACTGTGTTAAAAAGAAATACACAATGAAGAAAGATTTTTGCAAAAAGAAAATATGATAAATCTTTGTGCTCTGAAAGATTATCTGGGCCTAGACTGAGGTAGACTGTGGTATTCTATGTAGGTCCATGGTAACGCGTTAACACACGCAATTCAATTTTTAAAATTAACGTGTTAATACATAGTAATGCTCGTGTTGCAGTAATCACACGGTCATCAGAGCAGAATTGCCCCAGTCGCTGCAAAATGTGACACCTGCTGGTGACGTCACCTACGACTAGAATTTCACGCTCATAGTGCAATCTTGTGTATATCGCATCATTTAATCTGAATGTTTTTTGAGCGACTAGAGTACGTGATTACAGAACAACTCTGTCCAGAAAATGTTTTTTTTTAACACTGAAAATGATAAAAACTTAACTGAAGAAGTTATAGGAAATACCGAACTTCACAGAGAGAGAGCGAACAAAATAAAAAATAAGAAATATCTTAGATTTTGCACTAGACTAGAGAGTGTATCCACCTCTTTTTTTGGGTTTTCTTTTCATCTCTGTATTGCCTGCTTCACCTTTTGGATGAATACACCACTTCTTCTACTGACTCAGTGCATTCGCAGATGCAGCAAATGTATGAACAGGATGTCCTTCATGTTATAAATAAAACCTGGAGAGAAAAGATATGCTTGGAAGGTACGAACGCCACTCAGAAGGTCATCACAGTTATCGTGGACAATCACAAACAAAAAACCAAACAACATTAGTACATAAGTAAGAACTAGAACGCACGATAGTGGATACGAATGATGCGACGGCTGATCGTTATGAAGTATAAACCGGCCCTAACCCAGGATAAGAAGCTGCTGATCCAGTCTGGATCCAGTCAGTGTGGCAGCAGCCACTAACACACTCAGGAAGACATATGTGATGACTGTTTCTGCAGCGTTCCCTCTTCATGCGCTTTGATTGCACAAACTAGTGGCTGCTTTGAGTCAACCTCCAGCTTTGCAGCTGACCAGCTGAGACTGACTTTTGCTGCCTTACCCTTTATTGCGCAGTTCAGTTAAAAAAGCGTGTTCAAAGAAACAAGAAGAGGATAATAAAACTGGATCTCAGAGATATGGTACAACATCCCAGCAGCATGCTTCTTTCTCCAATCCTAGTGTAAGTCGCTTAGCATAAGTGTGTCAGAAAATGTGCTTATGTGAAGTGAACCCCCCCTGGCCTATACAGCTTGAGGGTGTGTTCAAAATCTGTAATTGTGCTGTGCCTCCAAACACACTGATGATCTGCAGCAGATGGAGCTTCTTAGTCATTAAGTGTTGAGACAAACAGCTGTCTTTTTCCTCTTCCAGAATCTGCCAATTCCGACAGTCAATTAATATCTCTGGTGACTCAGTGGTACCCCAGGTTTGCGTGCTTGTTTGCACGCCGGCTGCATCAGAGGCTGAACGCCGTGACTCTGATGAGCTTTGAGAGAATGATTTTTGCGTGCATAAAAGAAAGGCTGCAGATGAAAGTTTAAACATTAGCTCTGGGGCTCGGATAGTTCAGAGGTAGACGGAGTGAGACGCTCTTTAACAACAATATTTGCTCATGACTGCTCTCATTAGATGAAAAAATAATATGCAAAGAGAATGTGTGAATGCATGTTTTTTAAATACAGAGATATCCTTATCGAGGACATTAATTGGTCTGTAAGAATCACCTAATTGGTCTCTATGTGGTGCAACTCTTAGACTGTCATTTCAGCACAAAAAAATACATTTTTTTTTTTATTAATAGATTATTTCAGATTAAATTTGATAGACTTAAACACATTTTATTGACCATGTCAAACTGCCCTCTCCCCAACAAAAAAAAAAGAGAAACCCAATATTCATGTCTCTGGAAGGGACATGGTAGCTTTCTTTCATATTTCTCTGCATTTTCTTTGTTGTCATGAAGCCACGACAAGTAAACAGCTTTTCTTCCATGTCAAGTCAGCACACAAAGGGGAGATGTATTTTTACTCGCAGAATTTTAATTGGAGAGCTGCTAGTCTTCCAGTTTGTCCTCAGAAACATTTCATCCCTGCATTTTATTTTGACTCCAGTTAATTAACAAAAAGCATTAAAATGTCAGAAATTGCAACCAAAACAACGGTCATCTTCTGCAGAAGCGCTAGCTTTCTTTCAGGGGGAATGGCCGGGAGCAAAGTTCAAACAAACACTGGAGAGGAAGGAGAAAGGGAAGTGCCATGAAAAAAATAGGGCGGCAGAAAGACAGACCCAAAAGCCCAACACCTCCCTGATAACAACAGGAGAAAAGTTGTAATCCACGTTCGGCTAGATTATCTGGAAGACCTGGGGGGGGGTTGGAGAAGACCCAGCAAACATGAAGCCATGAGGCACTCCACATGGCTCTTAAAGGAGACGTCAGTGGTGAGTCTGATGTGTGCCAAAGATTTGTGTAGTTACAAAAACCATGGTGAGCTGCCATCGCTGTCAGTTCAGCTCTCATTAGCTCCTCCTTCCCCTCTGTTTCTTCAGCCAAAACTTGGATGGGAAACAGGCTAAACTTCCAAGCCTTTGAGCAAAAGTTTTTGACTGCGCGTTCAAGTCTTAAGGTTAGACGGAATAGTTAAAAATGCGTGAAAAGAAAGACGTCTCCGTGTGACATAGATTACATCATTCCAAACCAAAGGTCAAGATGCTAAAGATCCTATAAAGCACTATCAATTCAACAGGCGTTCGTTCGCCCGCAAGTCTGAGACCCCACCCCCCAAGCAGAGCTGCAATAATGAGGCAGCCTCCTAGAAGCTGCTAATGACTATTCCTGCGGCAAGCCACAGTGTGGTCGCATCATTTACCCCATGTTGGCACAACATGGGGGGTGGGGGTGGGGAAAGAAATCAGATCTCTGAGAGAAAGAGATCTGGTTTTTGGATCATCCACTGACAGTGAGATTTAAAAAGGCAAAGGTGAAAATAGAGCGACTCCACCTGTGCATCCACACCAAGAGGCGCTTAAAAGAGGCGCCCGCTCCTGGTGAACATCAGAGCGAGCTGCCTGACGATCCCTGGAGGTGATTCGGGACGGTAATCCTGTTAGGGCATCTTTGATCTTGTCTTCCAAATCCTAATTTCAAACAAACACTGCTGACACGTTTATAGGAAGATCATGTGACTCGAGGATTAAAGGCAGAGGAAAGAGCAAAATGAGAGACGACAAAGAAGGACGGTGAGTTGCAGGAAAGACAGTTGAAGGGCGAAAGGTTTCAACTCAGAAAATGCAGCATTGATTTTTCAAATCTGTGGGTACTTTGTTTTTTCAAAGAAACGTCTCATATTTTTCAGCTTTTCCTGTGGTTTTTATTGCAAGTACGACTCCTTTTTTTTGATGACAGTTCCACTGCCATTTAACGTAAATCAGAAGTTATGTGAAAACTAAACTGATCTGGTATTGAAAACTCACACTCAGACCTAAGTGAATCCTGTTGAATTGTAATGCACATTTATTGTTAATTTTGGCCATGAGTCATAGAAGGGAAGGTGTTGAAGTTATGAGACTTTAGAGAGCAGCAGAACATGAGAGCAGAACACTAAGGAAGCAGCTAAGTCCAGTCAGTTAACTGCTGTTAGCAGAACCCAGTCTGAACGCCACAAAAGGACAGGAGGCTTGTTTGTGTCTAAAGGTAAGATGAGTTTTAATGCAGGACACTTGAAAATCAATGAAACATGCTGACCTACCTGCAGGGGGTGTGCTGGATAGTGGAGCCAGACCTCCCGGAGATCCTGGGGGGCGAAAACAGAAATAAATGCAAATTTAATGGTTTCAGCCAACAACAAAAAAAAAAAAAACAGAAATACAAAAACAAGACCTCCAAGAACCTCAAGAAATACAAAGATTTTGTTCAAAAATTCCTTTGGTGACAAAACCTAAAAATAAATGTTGAAATTAGGTCAGCTGTTCTCAAACTCCCTGGGTGGGTGGGTGTTGTGGGTTCGGTGGTGGTGGGTCCTAACTCTCAGCAAAGCGAAAATAACACCATATAGACATAAAGTAACAACTTTGTTTCAATGGTGATTTCCCACCCAACGTGGATCTAAAGTCTTAGTCCCTACTGCCCTTATGATGGATATGCGATGTCTGCGGGGGGGAAAATGATCAAACCTGTACGGGGCACGCAGGTGAACAGCAGGAAATAATGTTGTTTAGTAAACCGTAAAGAAAATGTTCGTGTACATTTTTTTACGTGCATACTGTGGGAGACAGGTCTTAGTGAACACTTATCCAACACGTACGGGTAAGTAATGGTGAAGTAGGTGAGATGCAGGTGTGTCATACAGATTTTTTATTTTTTCAACCCCCCAAACCCTACAGACTGTACAAGGAGCCTGTTAATGCTGTTCATGTGTTACGTGCGTGCTCCTTGCGTACAGCCTGACTTTTAGAAATGAGGAGATTAGAAAGACTGTAGTTATTGAGGACATTCTACACGCGTATCACGTGTCCCATGCGTGCAGCATTCTTGCGCAGTCAGTAGGGGCCAGTACTCACACCTTACTAAAGTGTTGTGTAAGAACATTGTATGACAGTATCACCTGTACGTCATAAATATGAAAGTGTTAATGTTTGTCTGAGAAAAGTGTAGAAAATGCATAGTGAGGGCACTCCTCTGTCACCTGACAGAATATCATTTTTCAGTAGCCAATGTGTTTAAAGCCCCATCCCCACATAAAAATACGATCAGTTCAGCAGCAAAAACATGAAAACTCAATGGGCTCTATGCACAGAGCTGTGTGACGTATTTTCGGTTTAAAATAAGACCGCTCTTTTATTTCCGGTTATGGCTAACTGTATGTATCGATTTAGCAAATTTCTGTGTACTGTTCCTGGTATTGATTAATTTTGGTTATTTCTTACATGGCCATTGTTATTCGCACATATTTACGTGCAACCAGCATAATTTTTTATTTTTGTCTGGTTTTTAAGTAACTTTTAGATAATCCTAACTTGATTCCATATTAGCTCTCCTTATCAACACAAAACAAGAGAAAAAGAAACTTCTTTGGCTCTTGGCTGCTCGCTATAGAAATGGCTACAGTCAATCATGCCTGTTCATGATTGACTTGGTTTTTGTATTTTGCCAGAGACCCTTCTTGACACAACTCTGCATTGATCCAGAATTGGGACCAGCACACTGGATTGGGTTCCTGATCCCATCACCCAAATCACATGACCAATTTCAAAAGGCATTTCTGGCCTTTGAATATGCACATTTTAACCCCTTTTTTTAAGGCTGGGGGCTTCACACTTTGAACCAGATGTGGTTTTACTTGATATGTTTTTGCTTTACCTCCAAGACCTCTGATTAAAAAAAAAAAAGAAAAAGACTTCTGATTAATAATTGACATATTTTTTGAGCATTACCTACTTGTTGTGGATCTGATGCACAGCTGTTTCAGGACATTTGATTTATTGTGTCATTTCAGGTATAGTATTACTACAATGTGGCAAAACATTGAGGTGGTGCTGAAAAAAACAAGATACCAAACAAGACAATGTAAATACTTTTAAGTGAAATCCAAGATAAAAATAGCAACAAAAAAAAAAGGCAAATAATACTGTGGACGCTTAAAGGTCAATAGTTTTCTGCTTTTCTTTGTCATGTCCTGAGAGCTTGGATGTGCCTAAAAACAAAGAGCACCGGGCTTCAGGATAATGAGTCAACCAAACCAAACAAAGATGTAAAAAGACAATCTGTGACAATTTAATGTCAATCTTTTATCTAGTACTGACACACAAGCATCTGTTTTTAACGCTTATATTTTTCCAAACTGAAGTGGGGGTATTTTCTAGTAATGGAAAGGGGTGGCGGAACGCCTCTGCTGTTTTAAAAGAAACATGGAAGCTTTGATGTTTAAATGAGATCTAAATGTGTTTGGCGTCAACTTTGTCCGAGTCTTTAAGGTGAACCCCACAAATTTATCTGGCAGAAAAACAGACTGACAGTGGGTGGGGGGGTAGACAGAGAGAGCTGTTAAGTTGTTGCCAAGGATAACGCAGCCAGAGGCAGTTTTGGGCCAAGGGTCTAATGTTGGAAGCGCCAGGCGATGGCAGAGTGAGCGAGATGGCCTCTAAAGTACAGTTTCACTGAAGTGTTTAAAAGATTCAAGAAGATAAACCATCTGAAAATGCAGGGCTCGCCCAAGGCGTGGGGGTCTGCTATGTGGTGTACAGACGCCTCATCTTCTCAACCCCCTCACCTGGCAGTCCATCGCCTTGAGCAGCCGATGAAAAATTAATGAGAGTGGTCAATATGTTTGAGTAAATTCTTCCGTTTGGTTGCCTGTATCCAGGCCTGGGACCTGAGTATCGGGTGAACTCCAGACCAGCTGGTGGAGACGGGTTCCTGAATGTTGAAATCTCTTAAAAAACATCAATACTGTTGGCTAATGGATCAGATGTTGTTACAGCAGCGCTGCAACCATACGTGTCTCCAACATGTGCATACTAGAGGGCAGAATCTGGGAAGGATGTGAGGAGGAAACTCAAACGAGAAGAAACAAATAGGAGTGGAAAAACATAGAAGTGTGATGGAGCCTTATGATTAAACTCCAACCACGGGGCGCACAGCATCCGCCCACATGCCGTATATAGACCTGAACAGCTAATGTTTCAATTACAGCCACTGCAAAGACAAGGCAGACAATGATTAAATCAGCATGGAGTGGGGATTTAAGAATAACAACAGGACTTTTTTTCCTTCCTACTCATTCTCTCCCGGCAGAAGGAAGCTATAATTACTGGGAGCACAAATCATTATGTGCCGAGGCTGAATCACAGCCAATTGGAGGCTATAACTCTGGTATTGCAAACACGTTTTAATGTCAAGACCTACCTATTATGGGATTTGAAATTAAAAGCGAAATGATCTCAGATTTATGGTGGATCAGAGATGCTCTACCAGTGAGGCAACCCACTTCTCCTGCTCAGTTTCACAAGTTGAATGTGAATACTCAAAGACACAATGGTCCTACATCCCCACACACACACATGCACACATATACACTGCACCCATCAACCTCTGGGATTGTAGGCTATCCATAATTGCGGCCTAATGGTGTTCTTCTGTGACAAGGTCCAATGCTCCCTGACAAATTGGTCTCTAGCAACAGACTGCCAATCAATCCATCACAAATGGTTGTGCAGCACAGAGATCAATAGAAGATAGCATTGCTGATCGATATCTAGATAAAAGCTGTCCAAAACAGAGGCTTCTGTCGGCCAATGGTCAAGGTGATCTGACAAACGCCTGAAAAACGTTTGTTGATTCTTTGATGAAACGTATGGAACTTTTCACATTACATTTTTTACTCCCCTGAGCTTTACAGCTGATGTGAATAAATTCCTTCATTCAATAATTTTCTGTACCGTTTGGTCCCTTTCGGGGTCACGGGGCCGCCGGAGTCTAATCTGGCTACTCATGGGCGAAGGCAGGGCACACCCCTGGACAGGTTGTCAGTCTGTTGCAGGGGCCACAATCACACAGCCACACGCACTTGCATCCACACCTAGGGACAATTTAGAGCGACCAATTAACCTATGAAGCATGTTTTTGGACGGTGGGAGGAAGCCGGAGTCCCCGGAGAAAACCCACGCATGCACGGGGAGAACATGCAAACTCCACACAGAAAGGTCCCCCGTTGGTGACACCAAGCCCATTGGTGTCCCCCAGCTGGGACTTGAACCAGGAACCTTCTTGCTGTGAGGCAAGAGCGCTAATCACTGGACCACAGTACACATGTGGATAAATAAATAAATAAAATAACTAGGGATGGGAACGTGTTGATCATGTATTTATGAATTAACTGTTATTTACAATAATTTTTATGTATTTTCGTGACTGGTGTTCTTCTGTGAAAGATGTTACAAAATGTCGATTTAAAAAAAAAAAATAAGGTGAGCTCCCCGCAGTAGGCAAAGCAGCCAGGGTCCCTGGGACGCAGAGAAGAATACAAAGAAAATCTACCACGCAACCTGACACCAACTACCCGACCAGAGTAGGTGGGAAGAGCTCAGGAGACCCCCAACAGGGGGGCACAAGAGCATGGAGTGCACGCCCCACACATAGGCAAGTCTCCCCTATGTCTCCAGGGTCCAGTACATGGTCCCACCCACTCAATACTCCCACCAGCCCGATAAGGGACTTTCTACCACCCCACCACCACAAGATAAGACATGAACCAGGGCCATCCAAGAAACAGTACTGCAGGTGGACCACCAACCTGCCTCACAGAGAGTCAAGCAAAGAGCAAAGGCAGGGGCAAATCTCCCCCACCCTTGAAGTGGCGCCAGTTGAAGACAGGAGTCTCCGACAAAAATAAACATGGACCGACCAGGTCCCCATTTATAGGGTTTTGTAAAAGCCTAATGAATTGTCATGTGAAAGCAGGACAGTTGGGGATAGCTTCCAGATTGACAACCAGCTTTATTTGAAACCCTCAACCTCCAGTATCCCCAGCGGTTGGGCTCCTGGCCCCCCATCTCAAGGCCCGTTTTAATCTTTACTGAAGTAAAAGTCTTTTACTCACTTTCTCTGAACACCAAGGGAGAGTGTTTAGACCTAAAGACAGATTGGATCATTATTCTATTGTTCATGTTTCACAGGACTGTTTGCAGCTTGTGACACAATAAAAATTGTGATCAAGAGTCAGCACTGTCTTTTATCCAAAGAAACCAAACATTTTGTGATATGTTTACAAAGTTTAAATATCTGAACTCCTAAAGTCTGTTAGGCTCCAGTTTTTTGGAAAACATTCGAATCAGACTTTTTATTAAAATATCCAGCGATGACAGCAGTCTGTTCTAAAGATAAACATTTGTACAAAGTACTACTAATATGCATAAATATAAATTATTGCTCAAGCCTTTAAGTAATATTAGCTATAATGCTTTTTTTTTTTTTTCAAATATGGCTGAACAGACATGGTTTTTATAAAGTAGCTTTTCCTCTCACTGCTGTTGTTTAAGATGATTTATAATCAATCATGCAGATTTCAATTTGGTAAAAACGATTAACTTTTACTTCCAAAACACTAAAGAAAATTCTTCTTCATAAAATGCATCAAACATGCATTTTATCATTTAAACTTTTAATTTTAGCTAAACATGGAGAAACTAAAATGTTTCATGTAAAGAAAACCCTTTAGCTGTGATCTGAGCTCAGTTAGGAAATTGGAAACTGAAGCAAACAATATAATTCTCCTTTTCATAAAAGCAAACTGTAAACTTTGCAAATATGCTTAAATACACTAATAGAAATTTGCATTCAACAATGAGTTTAATCACAATTATTCACAGATAATCAAAACTACAATCACATTTAAAATGGAAGCAGCTGCTGACAACAAAAATTCAATTTTAGCTGACAGAATTACAGCAGATTTACCCTTTTTGAACATTTCTAAAACAGCACAAAAACCATGTGGCTTTGAAATTATGTTTTTATTTTTTAAAGCAAAATACCTTTCAAAATCTGCCTGACCACAAGTAAAAGAAATGGCACATCTTGCTAAATTATGTGTGAACTTTGATTCTTCAATTTAAAAAACAAAACAAAACTCTGCTCTGCTTATTTCCTGCAAGTCGCAGTCACCTCAGAGTTCATGATCCAACAGACAGAAAGAGGCTTTTGGACAAAAATAAATTGTTGAGAAAGTTAAAGTATAAAGACGCTGCTGAGTAAAATAAACAAACATCTGGATTATCCTCTAAATAAACCTTTGAACTGAAGGAAAAACTTGTTGCAGCTTTTATTGTGACAAGACTGAAACGGCACATTAACAGAAGTCATTAACTTAGCGCCATGGAGACCATCTCAGTTGTCACAGCAACCTTAGTGGAGTTTGTGAGTGTGCGTATTTGTGTGTCTGTGAGTATGTCTGTGAGTGTGTGTGGTTGTGCATGTGTACACCCCGTAGGACAGTAGACATCTTCATCTTCCTCTTTAATATCAAGCTGGTGTTGAGTCCAGGATTGCAGCGATCCTGCGTTTTCCCTCCTCCTTGCTGATGCTTTAATAAGCTCCACAGTAATGTCATTATCAAATTAGCATCCATTGTCATCTCTTGTGTGCGATGGAGCTGGATTTTATCTGAGGTAAGAACCAATGAACATGACGTTTGGAGAAAAATTTGTGTCTCCACCAGACCAAGCTAGTTAGAAAAGGAAAAAGACAACAAACAAAACAACAGTTCACCTGACGAAGTCTTGAGGTGGAAATTATTGGATTTTTTTTAACTGTAAGTTGCAGCAGCCAAAAAAAAGAATACAAAAAAAAAAAGAAATGTATTTGACAAAATACAGAAACAAGAAGAGCCATTTCATCATGAAGGGCAAATCATTACAGAATAGATAACAATAATAAACTGAATATACAAACGCTTCACTACCATAACACACTGATGCTTATTTAGCTTCATAAAAAGATAGGAGAAATCTAATAAATTAGCTCAACATTTAAAGAATTATTCAGACAACCATAAAGAGCATACAGACAACTCAACTAAACTTTTTATATCACTTCAAATCACTAAATCCATTGAATTCTTCATTCTCTGTGTCACTTTGGAACAACTCAGCTGAGCGCAGTGCAAGATTAGCTGCACTTCTTCTGCGTTACTGACAGTGGCAAATTGTGATACACACCTACAGTGCCGGCTGCACGGTGGCGCAGTGGTTAGCGCTCCCGCCTCACAGCAAGAAGGTTCCCGGTTCAAGCCCTGGCTGGTGGACCTTTCTGTGTGGAGTTTGCATGTTCTCCCCGTGCATGCGTGGGCTTCCTCCCACTGTCCAAAAACATGCTTCATAGGTTGATTGGTTACTCTAAAATTGTCCCTAGGTGTGGATGTGAGTGTGCATGGGTGTGTGATTGTGGCCCCTGCGACAGACTGGCGACCAGTCCAGGGGTGTACCCTGCCTTCGCCCATGAGTAGCCGGGTTAGGCTCCGGCAACCCCGTGACCCCGAAAGGGATAAAGCGGCTTGGAAAATGAATGAATGAATGACCTACAGTGCCCTCTAGTCTTTGCTGCTATTTATTTTTTTAAAAATCACATAAGTCGCATCTGAGTATAAGTTGCACTCCTTGCCAAACTATACAAAAATCTGATTTTATGCCTCAAAACCTTAAGTCTGTGCATTGCTTCTGGTTTTTCAAAGAGGAGGCATTGAAACAAAGATCCAAGACAGAAAAAACAGCAACGTTTCAGTGAGTGTAAGACTTCAGTCCTGATCTGTCATGTCAGGATGGAATAATGTTCCAAAAAAACCCTACTTTAGCTACTTTTTGTTCAAGAACAAGCTTTTCTGAGAGAGGAATCACAAGTTAAAGAGAATACAAGTGGTTATGGAGCTCGCCTATTCAGATCTGGCCTGCCAAACAACCCCTCCCCTGTGTTAGCACACGACTGCAGTTTGGCTCTCTGGGCTTTGTCCATCTGCCTGCTCTCAGCTTTGTAACAGCCATCAGGAGGATTCAGCAGGGGGTGACAAACCAAACTATTTCAATCCTCCATCTGAAAGTAGAACTTCTACACTGAAGCTGAAAATTAAACTTTCCCCTCCATATCTTTATAGAAACAAAGGCAACTTCTCTCTTTTTGTTTTTAAAAAATTAAACTGGCAAGAAATGTTCATGTGTTTTCCATGCTTTGGTCAAAAACACACCTGAATACACAAGCATGTATCATCAGGATTACAAGGACACACTTGAAGGTGTCAGCATTGATGAACATATGCAGATTGAAATTGGAATTTGGAGAATTAGTCAATCTTCATTGAAAAATAAGTTTTTTAGAAATGTAAGTATGTTTTATATTTTCTACAATAGTCTGTCACAATATTGTTTGCAATTGGTGTTGTTGTCGCTTTAAATACCTGGCTTAACTGACATCATGTCTTTGGAGAACCAGCAAATTTGATGATAAAAGCAGATCCATACAGATCCAGAATCTTCTGGACCGAGTTCTGGACCACTTCTGCAACTACACTTTGGCACAGTTCACTTAATTGTGACTGAGCGATCACAGCAGAAAAAAAACAAAAAAACAACTGGACTCTCAGATTAAACAAATGATGCTGTTCTTTCCCATTAGTTTCAGAGAACCAAAAGAGGAGGAAATACTAAAAATGATCCCCAAACAACACAGATGGATGTTTCTTTTCATGCGTCGAAAGCCTAAAACTGGATAAAAATCTGTAATTGTTTAAAAATTAAAGTAAATGTTTAACGTTAGGGAATTTGGACATCATCTTTTTCTGAATTCAAATATCAATATTTCTGACCATTAGTTTATTAAATTAATTCTAACCATTTAATAAATAAAGTGCCAGATCAGAATCGTAGTCATTGCATTATAGTCATTACAAAGTCATTACAATTGTCATAATCGACTTTAATCCAAACATTTTACTGATTGTTGTAATCCACCCCAGAAGTAAAGCCAGATTGTCAAAATTATATTTCCACTTTATCTTATAAAAGTGATTACCAAAGTGTTCCAGTGCACTTCTATTGTTTTTCTGGTAAAAGCTGTTAAATGAATTTTTATGCCCAGAAGAATAAAATGTTTGACGGCAAACTTTATGAGAAAACAAAGAAAAATAATCTACTAGATGTTTGAAAAATTGAATTATTTGTATTCATCTGCCTGCTTTGTAATACTACACAGTACAATTCTCTGCATCCTTAAATGTACAGATATTTTATGATCAGTGGATGTGAGACACATTGTGTTGTCCATCTGGAAGAAGCACCTCCCTCTGAGCTTGTCTCTCAGTCACAAATTAACATCTTGAGCTGAAACTGAGCTGACGTTTGTTTTGAACGCATTAAAAGACGCGTTTCTCTTTGTCTTTCTTTATGTAGTGATGCTTTTCCTAGTCATCAGTTTTTACTGCAGTGTCAGCCATGCTTGCTTTGATCAGAGACTTTGTACTACGCAAAAACTGAAAAAGCTGCAGGAATTGGCAGGTATTTTCATCTGTGTCTGCTTGACATCCACTTTCATTCTAAATAATAAAGATATTTCCAGAAAAACAGCCTTCATACAGAGAAAGACCTTCATATCAGAATAACCCAATAGCTTTCCTTCTTGGTTTCTATGGGAGGAAGATAACAGTAAAACAGGAGGAAGGTTGTTGAGCTTTTTACACAGAAACAGTGCTGAGGTTGAACAGAAGAGAAAATGTGAGCGGACAGAGACAGCTCAAGGCTGAACGCATGAGGATATTTCACAGAAAATATGCCTCTTAAAAAAAAAACGTTGGCAAGTAATACCATTATTATTATGATTAGAACTGCAAGAAATATGCCAAATGATTTTTTACTTTGACTAGAGGCATTAGTGAGAATCGGACAGGTCAATGCGAGAGAACAGTACACAGAAGCGCCAGACTGACTCCAAACTGGTTTCTAACATTTGGTGCAAAAACAAATGAAAACAGTGACTCACTTATCATTTAGTCATGCCTGCTGATCACAAACAAACAATGGCAGGTGCCCCACTCAAAAGCACAGAAAAACCATGTTCAGGTTCTTCCCAAAGAATGCCAGCACGCATCCACATCACTGTTCACTCATGTATCAGAGCATGGGTCAGACTGAAATCCTCCACTCACCTCACTGTTGAAGAGCAGTCTTCCAAAGAGCTGTCGAGCCTCCTCCAAACCTCCTTCCAAATACACGGCGCCTGCAAAATAGCAGAGAACACTTAAATCAATCCCACAAAAGAAGTTTCCCCATGCTACCAACATATCACAGATCAATTCACAGAAAACCTGAAACGAACTGAACACAGAAATTAGTTATAACAAATTTATTTGACCCCTTAACACTTATTGATGCATTGAACCACTTCTGCTCCAAACTTATCTTAATTTAGCTTCAATTTAACAAGTAAAAATTGTTGTTACTGACGTTGAAAATTGGTAAACAATATACATTCAAATATAAATTTTTAAAAAGTTAATCATCCAGACAAGGATTTAAAAGCGCAGCACCCCCAACTTTCTCTTGTTGTTTTGACATGCCTTGTAGTACCTGGCCAATGACTGAAAATATGCTTAATCTAATAATTGGTTTTGTTTACAAGCTTGTTCTGAAAAAAAAATCTCTGGTAGATCCCAATCGGAATACAGAGAAAATGCAATCTTCAGGACTGAAACAATTTAAGCTGACCCGGTGCGGAACAAATGATTTTTCCAGTCTAAAATACACCCTAAGTGTACACCTGTTGCATGCAACATGCCCATAGAAAAAATGTGCATCAATATTATTGCTCACTGAGACCCAAACAGGTTTGACAATTTTTCACCCGATAGCCCATATCCACCCGTATGGGTAGTTGAAGGCTTTAAAGTCACTGCTAGATGAGAACATAATGTCTCAATGTTCGACATGCTCTATCATCATGGATTCATGCACAACTATAAACACAAGTAAACACACAACACACACAAGTGTCGCTGAATGAAAAACACAGGAGATTTTTGAAATACTTGTGTGAAAGAGAAGAAGTCATTTACAGTAAGGTCAAAACAAGTACTTCTAAATGTCTGTGAGCATGGGAGCGATGTGCTAACTTTACAGTTTCTTCTCACAATTTTAAATTGTTCCTTTTGTTGTTTCTTTCTTCTTCTGCACTTGCTAAAATCAGTGGAACTATCATGGTGCCTTAAAGCAGCGTACAAATCATCACCATTGCACTTAGGGTGGCTCATTCAATTTAGAAAGCAATAACCACCTGGCAAATTGGGTACACAATCACGCCCTGGTTTTTATTATGAACATAAAAGAGCCGGTGGAAATGGGGCGCAGTCGCACGTCTAAACGCACAAAGTGCTTTCATGGAAGACATCAAAAACATACGAGGAATTCATCATCTGAGGAGGAAAACTGCTTTCAGATGGCCAACAGGCCATTTACACACACACACGCACACACATGTGGTTGCCTACATAACCAAAGACATAAAAAATACAAACAAACACCAAAGAACTCCTACTCTATCTGCCTTCCCTGACACTCACCTTGAGAGATCTTTGTAATGTTTTATGAGCGTAACAACATGGAGACGTATTAATATGAATGTGAAAAACACTATTTCAGTAGTAAAAATTTGCTTTTTTTGATCACGGAACAGTGTAATATTAGTCACTAAGACACTTTTGATGATTATGAAGACAGAACTCTACACAGTAAGAACGTTGGTGATGAGCCATCACAGACAAGCTGCATTTGGAGGAAGAAACATCTCCTGAGCTCATGACTGCAGACAAATAAAGACCTGCAGGAATTTACAGCAAGGTTCATTTGCTGCATTAGTCACTTGCTTGAAGATTATTAATTCAGCGGCATATTCCAGTCATTTAAATTTGTGTTTTTCATATGTTATATGTGCAGTCAAATAGCTTGATATTTGGCAGTCTTGTATGATGGTTTGCTCTGCTCAGAATCCCATCCTCCATCCTTAATCCTTTTTTTTTTTTTGCTCATCTGTTTTTTATTTATGGACTCCCAGCGCTTGAGCAGAAGAACCGCTTTCCTCTTACTTGACAAAAAAATTAATTAATTTCAAAAATACTACAATTGATAAATCGGTTTTGTTAAAAATGCCGTTTGTTGTCCTTGAATGGTTCAATAGAAATTTTCAAAGTAGAACAAAAAGAAAAATAATGCAAAGGAATTTTTCTTATCTGGCCCGGCAGCAAAAAGAGAGCCTCCTGTTTAAAGCAGATTTTATTTTTACAACTGAGCTTCTGTAATGTAACTTTTGGGCGAACCAGGTATTTCTGTGCAGAAGCTTTTTTTAAAAAATGGAATATCATGGAAAAGTGTATCCATTTCCATAATTCCATTACAAATTTGGAAAACATGGGTAAGAGATAGAATGTAAATATTGGAAAGACTACAAAAATAAACAACTGTTGTGTCTTAAAAACCTACTCTGATGAAAATTGTGTTTTTGGATAGTCTTAAAATGTTCTTGTGACATATATAAAGAAAATTCAGCTTAAAATTGCATCTCTGAGCATGAAGTATTTATTTATTTAAATTGTTGTGAAGATTGTATTGGTGACAGAAAAAAAAAATGCTGGGCAGGCCACAAGCTCCCTGCTCCGCTCCATTCAGATAGTATCCACTTGCAGACAAATAGATCCATGAACTTGTCTTTCTCGTCTGAATTGGAATCTGGATCAAATTTGTTCGGATGGATAGCTCAGATGGATTGCTCACCATTTTTTCGCACTGCTAATGTTAGATTAGGGGTGAGAGGGACTGTAAAGCCTTGTTTCCACTGAGCAGTCCCTTCCATTCCGGTAAGTACTGGTACGGTTCTGGCGAGGGTTTCGACTTAGTTGAGTCTCGCTTGGGCGGTTTGTTTTCACGACGCATGCGTAGTGGAGACTGCTAACGTGTCATTGCATCATCGTAGTGGGACGACTACAAAAGCAACAACAATGGATGTCATCCAACAGCTTGTCTTTTTCTTGGTTTGCTTCTGGTACATCATATATAACTCTTGACCAAAAGAGTACACAGAAAACTGCACAAATCTGAATGCTTACAAACATTGGAAACGCTATCTTAAATTAGTGCTATATTGGCGCTTTCTAATGTCGTTATCACTTTCTGCCAATCAATGGGTGGTTACAGCAGCTCTGCGCCAACCACTTTTCAATGGACCTACAACCAATGTGGGCCCCCAAGAGGTACAGTTTAGTACTGTTTAATGGGTTTATTTTACAATGGAAACAGTCAGCATACCAGACCAGACCGGACCGCTCAGTGGAAATGAGACCCAAGCTAGAAGGAAAATGTGTAAACAGAGAGCTCTGAAAAAAAGGAGGGGAAAGGGGGCAGTGGTTGATCAGTGCTAATAGGCAAAATGTCTTAATACCTGTTCACATAAGGCTGTACTATTGTGCATAACCACAGACACAACTACACACTCAAACTTTCACATATATGCCCATTGTCTGAACAAACCTGCACACACATTTACAAGATCCACACAGACAACTGTACAAGCTAACATACATATTTCATACGTCTGACAGGTCTGCAAACATACAAACCTCCATGTTTGTGCAGAGATAAGCACCTCTGGAATTTTTTTGTTAAATAATTTCTAGATCTTTCATGAAATGTTCATAAAAATGTTCGTCATCCAGTAAAAGTTTTAAATGAATAACAACATCAGAGTGAAATGAGGGCCTCTCTGCTCTACAACAGTGGATTCACACTGGCAAATTCCTATTCAAAATGCCCAACACTTTTATCGCTTTCCATTGCTTTTGCTCTTTGATGCATTAGATCTTCTGCCTGACTTCTCACTGGAGAGAACTTCACCAAGGTCAATCACAAGACCATTGTTTCCAGGGGAACCAAGGTTCTATGGTTTGATTTGCACACCAATTCAGACGAGCTTTCCCAGAACAAGTGGACCATCCTAGAAAAAAACCAAATGGCATATTGATGTGCTTTGTGAGTTAGATGAAGGTTAAAAAGTTTATTTGCTCCTTTCGGTGGACATAACAGACAAAAAAACGACATCACAACAACTCAGCAGACGTGAAAAACGCACATATTTCAAATGTAAAGACAATGTGAGGGAAGTGGACAGAGGAGTTACAGTTGGGATTGAAAGTTTGGGCACCCCAAGTAAAATATTATGGTGCATAAAGAACCCAAGGAAAGATTGAAAAATCTCCTGAAGGCATCAGTTTACGGATGAGACATCTTTATAATATGTAAAAAAAAAATAAGGCTTTATTTCCATCACTTACCCTTTCAAAATAATGGGAAAAAAAATATTGGCGTGTGCAAAAGTTTGGGCACCCTGCAGAGATAGCACCTTGTACTCCCCTTGGCAAGTATCACACCTTGTAAGTTATGTGAAATTTTGTGGAATCCATTCTTTCTTCTATTCGTGAAACGTTTCCTGTGTCACTGGCTGCAATACAAGCCCAAAGCATGATTGATCCACCCCATGCTTAACAGTTGTACAGATGATCTTTTACTTAAACTCAGTATCCTTTCTTCTCCTACTGTACCTTTGCTCATTGCAGAAAAAATGTTCCATTTTAACATCATCGGTCCACAGAAACTGTTTCCAAAATGTAAATGTAGAATAGGTTTTCATCTGATGACTCTTCCATGAAGACCATACTTGTAAAAGTATCTCTTGACAGTAGAACAGTGTATCCCAACTCCAGACTCTGCTGGTCTTTCTAGAGGGATGGTGCAGGCAAATGTGGGTTTTGACTTGCTTTTCTCACAATCCTGCGAGCTGCTCTGTCTGAGATTTTTCTTGGTCTTCCAGATTTTGCTTTAACTTCCACTGTTCCTCTTGACTGCCATTTCTTAATGACATTCCAAACTGAGGATATTGGCAACTGAAAACGCTTTGCAATCTTCTTATAGAATCTCCTGCTTTGTGAGCATCAACTATTTTCAGTTTCATTGTTCTGGATAACTGCTTGGAAGAACCCACGATGCTGATTGTTGGGGCAAGATCAGATGACTCAGATTATTTAAAATCTTTAAAATTGAATTCACCTGGTCTTTGTCAGACATGATTGTGAATAATCCATGACACTGTCGGGTCTCAGCTTTTCCAAAGGTGGCATGAATACTATAAATTCTCCAGAGTGTCTAAACTTTTGCACAAATCATTACATTGTTTTCTGTTATTTTGAAAAGGTAAATGATGGAAATAAAGCCTAATTTGTTTTGACATGTTAAAATAATAATTAAACCGATGCCTTTACAATATTTTTCAGTATTTTTTGGGGTTCTTTATGTACAATAATGTAACGTTTCCCCTGGGGTGCCAAAAGTTTTGATCCCCACTGTATGCAGATGTTAGTTGGCAATTGGACCTGAAAGTAAAAAAATAGTTTACTTTTGTAGAAATCAATAAGATATGACAAAGTGATAAAAGCAGGGCATGTGGTATGTGTGTTACACCTACTGTGTACAGCAAGGAGAAGGTATTATGGTCTGGCACTTAATGAGTTGTATAATTGAGTGTTGTTAAATTATCAAGTTACAGTTAACCAAGATCACTGACTTAAAAAAAAGGTTCATGAGGTTTTCAAGACTGATGCAGTAGAGCTTCAAAACACAAGTCGGAAGTAAAAAACACATAATGCATTTTTGATCAGGTGTCATTGAGTTAAAGGCCCACTCTGATCATCTTTTGATCTATTTTTAAAGCATTCCCAGTGGTATTTTAAGTACAATATTGCAGTTTTTAGCCAAAGTCACAAATTAAAAATTGTGTCGTTTTAGGACATAGTTTTTGCAGAGCGGCAGGAGTTCATTAGAAATTAAACTCTGAGTTGTCGGCGGTAATGTTGGCGGAGAGTAAACCTTTGCTTATTTTACAAGATCCCTTTGTTTACACACTCTCACGCTAGCTTATAACTCCTCACACCCCCAGAATTGTAGATCCAGCCCTATAGTTTTAAGCCAAATTCCAGCTCCGAAGAGGAAAATGATGGATCTTTTTGTCTAAAAATAGATGCATTACAATTGAGCAGAGCAGGGAGCTGAAGGGAAACCTATCGTAGTATGTACGTAACAACTAAACTGATCTACAACAATTTGAACAAAGAAATAGTCAGAAATGCTTTTTTAATCTTAATTTTCTTTTTATATATACCATCATCAGAAAATGCCACAAGAAGAGGTTAAAAACACAAAAAACATATTTTTCATTAGAGTGGGTCTTTAAAGCAGATAGTTAATTTCAGGAGGCACCGCATTACATCAAAGTACCTCTACGTTGGAGTGTAAATACAAACCTCAGGTCTTCTTCAAATCAGCAAATACAGAAACCCAACAAAAGCCTTAGCAGATTTATGTCAAGCCAAACCTCCATCTTCATATGTCAAGGGAAGTGTGTGACTGGAAAAAACCACAGGAAACTTCAGAAATGGAGGATTAGCATTGAAAGAGGAATATCTTCCTTGCTGTAGACCTCAGCTCCAAACACAGCACATGTTTCTACAGTATAGCAGCTGTGGCGGTTAACACACCATCCACATGAACTTTCAAGTTTCTTTGCCTTCAAATGCGTTTATATGTAAGTTTGGGGCAATGATGATGCAGATTTTGACAGTTTCCGAAACCTTTAAAGTTTTTTTTTGTTAGATTTTAAAACTTCTTTAAGAGAAAGAAGACTGCAGAGCTAAGCAGAAGAAACCAGCAGAGGCTCCAGGGATAGAAAAATGATTAAAAATCTAAAAGCAACACCTTTAGAGTCAATCAAAGATGTCTGTGGTGGAAACCAAGGAGAAGTCTAGCAAGAACAGTTCTGACAAGTAAGGGAAAATAAAGTGTGGCCCACAGCGATGCAATCAAATGTAAACTAGCAGAGATCATTAAATGGAGAAGAGAGCTCCCCCATCGGCCTGTAAAGAAAAATCAAACACTCAGTAATCCAGAACTCATCTCACAGTACCATCATGCCATGCCTAAACATCTTTGTGGTCTAAGAGAGCTGGTACATTCAACCCCCCCCCAATGGTCAACTTTGCAGGGTACGTTAGTGCTGAACAGGAGACCTGAAACCTGTTTTAAATTTAAGAGAACACAAGATGAACTGAAGACTTTGGGAATATTCAGACAGGTAAAAATCATTCGATCATGACTGAGTCTGCTTAATTTGGCCAAGATTGAGTCCTGAGCCTTGCGCTTGGTCTGTAATTCAGATGGCCAGCAACCGAACTTTCCTGCTTTAAACCAAAGCTTGTAAGCAAAAACAAGTTACAAAAGATCTCTTCACTCAGTGGTCAAGAATCACGGCGGTAGGGAAAAGCAACTCAAGGCAGAAATTATAGAACTCCTGCACTTTGGAATCCTTGTCTGGATATTTCACTCATTGAAACTTTATATTTCGTTGACCAGTTTTGAACGTCTGTATCAGTGTCAGATATAACACTTTTTGATGCTACATTGGTACGGCGGAGACACGTTACAAGGCTATTACTCAGGAGACGACAGCTATGAAGGTACGCAGATAAGTGTTTATGACATATAGATTGTCGGGAAACCGGAGAAAAGCAATGTGTATCACGTCAAAAGTTGTTTTAATGAGCCTGCATTCATCTGAACACATTTCAATGAGTTGCTGGGTCTCATTGTAGTGTTATGGCATTGTTTTCAAGAGAATTATTTTAAGGAACTACAAGGTAATTTTTAGACCTCACAGCAGCACCGGGACTGTGCCTCGTAATGAGACTCAGAAAAGCATGTAAGAAGCATTTTTAAGTATGTTAAAATAAATGTTATAACATGTAAGGGGTTGGACCCTTTTTCTGATTGATAAAACAACAATCTTTGCTTTACATTTGTCTGCGGCTCATTGGTTGCGTTATTCCTACTCTGTTTATATCACGTGACCACTGGCTATGGTGGCTGTTTTGGTCAAGTTGTTCCGCTCTGAGCAAAGCCTTTTCAGATGGAGAGATCCTAGAGTGAACCAGAGCTCAGTCTGATTGGAAACGAACAGAGAACACAAAAAATGGGTAAGAGAGCGGTTCCTGGTACCGGACCAGGGTTTTGATTTACATCTTTAAAAAACACAGTTTTTTTTATCATTTGGCTAAAAACGGCATAATCATAACAAAAATTCCTCGGGGAATGCTTTTACAATAGTAAAAAAATATAGTTGGAGTGGGACTTCAAGGTAAGGGGCTGCATGGTGGCGCAGTGGTTAGCGCTCCTGCCTCACAGCAAGAAGGTTCCCGGTTCAAGTCCTGGCTGGGGGACCTTTCTGTGTGGAGTTTGCATGTTCTCCCCGTGCATGCGTGGGTTTTCTCCGGGTACTCCGGCTTCCTCCCACCGTCCAAAAACATGCTTCATAGGTTAATTGGTCACTCTAAATTGTCCCTAGGTATGTGTATGGGTGTGTGATTGTGGCCCCTGCGACAGACTGGCGACCAGTCCAGGGGTGTACCCTGCCTTCGCCCATGAGTAGCCGGGTTAGGCTCCGGCAACCCCGTGACCCCGAAAAGGGATAAAGCGGATTGGAAAATGAATGAATGGGACTTCAAGGTCACCTATGAATTCTAGGGAAATCAAATCAAATCAGCATGATTTTACTGAGATTGTTAAACATGGTGGTTTGAAAATGCTGCAAGATTTTTGACAACTTGAACTGGGCTCGATCATTCCCACAGAATCCAGTCCTCCTGTAAATTTGATGAGTGGAACAGAAGAACAAGTTGACCTGGTTTCCATTCAGTCATGTCCAGGAAAGGCTAGCACTGAATGAACCCCTGCCAGCGTGAGCATAGAATTCTACTGTCTACTTTCAGGGACCAATAAAAACCCAGAGTCGAGGGCAATATGAAACAGCAGCGCCCGACAGTCACATTAATAACCAAAAATGAATTATTCAAAAACGCTCAAGCTCTAATCCATCAAATAATATATTAAGCCGCTCCCTCTCGGCTCGACGGGGGCCGAGGCGGCAGACGGACACAGAAAACAAGCACTTCAGAGGCAAAGAAGTAAACAAAACTCAGACTTGAAGAGCAAAGTTTCCCGGCATTCTGGGCACTCTGAAACAGCAAACATCTCAGTGCTGAAGTGAAGTGATGCTGGAAGCAGGAGGTGAGAAGGAATGAAGGGAGGGAAACAGGCAAACTCCAGTTTCAAAAGAAAGCAGGAGAGTGAATAAACAAACGCCAATGCGTTCGGTTTTAATCCTTTGTGCCTTAATGGTGAGAGCTTTAGGCTCTGTACATTTGCTGCAGATCAGAATGAGGACCATCAAATAACAGCAAGTTGTTTTTTTTAGCAGCCATGAAGCCATGGAGCTCATTAGGTAGGTGGACCTGAAAGGGCAGCGATTTCTATGGATGCAGAGTCGGAGAGGTAAAGTGGCCAAGAGAGTAAAAGTACAGAAGAAAAGGGAAATAGCAAGAGGAGTGTGTGTGGGGGGGGGCATGCAGGCCAAAAGAGCCCAAATGAGAATGGCCCACTCCAGCACAAGTTAATGACAGGGGATCAGTAAAGCAAGATTTCCATTCAACACTTTGAATTATTCAGGGATGCAGGGCAGCCATTTGCATTGCAGATCCTTTTGCTTTCCATTCCTCCTTCTCCTGGCCCTCTGTCTCCTGCAAGAGGACGGCCCTGCCTCAGGGTTAGCTGGAGAAAGCTCTGCACACGCAAAGCAGGAGATTATCTGCCAATTTCAACACAGGCGGGTTCAACGGTCAGCACGGCAGAGAAACAAATAAAAGCAAGGTCAGAAAACATAGATTGTAAGCAGTTACAGCTATCTCCCAGGAAATGTTATGAGCATGTAATTTCCCATCACGGCTTTCAAAAAGAACTTCATCTGAATTCTATCCTCATGCGGGCAGGAAAAAGGAGTGTGAAAACACAGACACAAAAAAATATGCCAACTTCAAAAAAACAAGGCGGCGACACATTTGCAGGAGCATGCCTGTAGACGTGGCACCTGCTGCTTTTCTGCAAAGTTGTAGTTTGACGTTTCTGTCAGGCGGAGATGACAGCGTCGGCGTGCCCTTCGCAGCAGCCGACAAGCGTGTGCCACAAATCCGAGCGAGACGGTGAGTCGAAAATGAGAGAGTGACAACATGAGTCATCGCAAGCGTGGCATCGCTCTCACAATGCCCAAAATCACCGGGGGTGGGGTGGGGGGGCAGCAAACGGGATGAGCAGAGTATGTCAGAAGGGGGGGGGCGTAAAAACAGGCTGACTCATTAAAGAAAGAGTGATCTGAAAACTCAAATACAGGACTGAGAAAGGCAACAGAGTTTAGGGGGTAGTGCTGCATGACAATGGGGGGGTATTCTCAGAGGGTGACACTAGTGTTACAAGCCTCTTTTTATCAACACTTACAGCTGGAACCTCAGAGAAGAATAAAGGTGAAAACCAGAACATGCAATGGCTTCATCTACTGACAATAAACCCTGTTATGAGGACAGGGCCCAGCAGGGGACACTTTGCTAGTTAGCTTAATGTTACTGCTGTTGAACTTTGGCTTGGTTGGTCAGTGTGTGTGTTAAAAGTACTAGCTTCTCCACGTATCATCAAAGGAGGGAGAGAGGATTAACCAGGTAGATTAAGACACAGGTGAGAGCTGCACCGCCGGTATTCTACAAATCCTTCCTACCCATGATTTTTTTCTACCTACACCCACTGCGCATGTGCAGACCAAACTAACGTCAAAACATTCAGTTTTGGCGGACTGCCCATAATTCTGTCATAATGGTGGGGTTTTTTTTGCAGTTTTTGTGACTTTAGGTTGCATTTAATTGTATGCTTAATGCGGCTAACTTGCTACACTTGTCAACTTAGCTCTGGACTTTTAGCCTAGCTTTCTACCTAACTTCTGAGACTCGCAAATTGATTTCACATCGCACTGTAACTCCGCAGCAGATACTTGCTTACAGTTCCTCTGTCCACACGGTGAACGTTTCAAAATCCGCGCTCAAGTCAATCAGTTTTAAAAGATGTGAGCGCGGATTGTGAATTACATTTTGGCTGAGCGGTTTAGTTACAGCATTTAGTCATATTTCGCGGCATTTGGTTCGAAAAACCACACTGATTTTGAAATGTTTGCCGCACAGACAAAGACTGTGTACAGGGATCTGCCGCATATCTGCTGAATTGTCTCCATACAACTCATTCATGACAACCAAACACGTTTCTTACACTCTCCACCTGCACACATCAGCATGGTACGTATATATTTTAACCCGTTAAACAGTGCTACCAGCTGTGAGTGTGTGCTGCGCCGTAATTCTATTCTACTCCTCCCGTGAATGTTTACTGCCCCGCCCGTAATTCTTTCCTACCCCAAAGGTGTAACTGCATGCCTTTATCTGTGGCTGTTTCTGCAAGTTTGTGTGTTTCTAGATGCATCTCTGTGTGTTTCTGCATTTATCTGTGGCTGTGTCTGCATACATCTGCGTTTGTTTCTGCATGCATCTGTGTGTATGCGCACGTGTCTGCATAAAACATTGCCTGTTTCTGCACGCATGTGTGTGTTTCTGCATACATCTGTGCTTGTGCTTCTGCAAGGGTATGTGTGTGTATTTCTGTAAGCATCTATGTGGGTTTCTGCATGCAACTGTGTGTGTCTCTACACGCATGTGTGTTTGTGCTTCTACAAGCATCTGTGCACGTGTTTCAGCACACGTCTGTGTGTGTGTTTCTGCATACAACTGAGTGTGTTTCTGCATGCATCTGTGCGTGTTTCTGCATGCATCTGTGTGTGTTTCT
>BSAI01000108.1:27747930-27781801 GCA_036245035.1 Adrianichthys oophorus
GCACATGTCTGCATGCATCTGTGTGTGTGTTTGCGCACATGTCTGCAGGCATCTGTGCGTGTTTCTGCATGCATCTGTGTGTGTGTTTGTGCAGGAGACTGTTCCAATAGATGCGTGCAGAGAGTCCTAATTGTTGTACAAACTCAATCAGCGAACTGCTGCAGAGATGAATAATCAGTTTGGTGAGGGCTGAAGCTGAGCAGGGTAACCATTGTGCTGAAGGTCAAATAATGTCTCCAGAGATCAGTAAAGATGTGAAATGTTCTCAATCTGACTATGAAATCCAGGAGACATTTACAAGTGAACAAGCAGAAATACGCTGAATCTTCAGGACAACAATGCAGTTGAACTAAACACTAACTCTGCAAGAATTCATTATTTCTGCATGACAGAAAACAGAACATGTTTCAGAATGCTAAACTTAAGCGCAAAAATGTATGCATTGATATGAGATAAAGCTGCAAAATGCTGAATGTAAACACAAAATATAAACTAAAGATAAAAAAGACAACTGTAGATGTAGGAGAAGAAATTAGGGATGAGTAAACTTACAGAAACGGATGCATCATTCATCAAAAACATAATCTAAAGTGTGTTTAAATCAGAAATCTAGATAAGGAATCCCAAAATTACCCACTTAGGACTCTTGATAGATTTTTTAAAAAAGATTACAACATTTTAAGAAACAAAAAGAGTAAATATTTTAACACTGAAAGCTAAAATAAAACTGTGTTTTTGCACCATAAAAAAAGGAAAATAGTGAATGCTCTCCCACAACAAAACATCAGTGCATTTAACTCTATTTTGCTGTCTTTTTCTTTCTTAATGGCAGAAAAACCTTTTAATTTCTCACCAATGAGAGCTTCAAAGCAGTTCGCCATTGCATGTCGTAGGTCTGATTCCCGGCACAGGTCTGGCCCATGAGCATAAAGCATGAAGCGATCCAGCTCCAGCTTCTGAAAAAGACACACATTCAGTTCATCTTCTTACCAAAACATTTTACATCTGTCCTAGATAACCAGAACTAAAAAAGACCCTATAAAGCTCCAGGGACTAAAGAGGTTGCCGGCTCTGGCAGAAAGAGGTTCTACTTCATGGTTCTGATATTACAGCTCGAGTACTGTCCAGCTGAGCAGGACTAAACCAGAGAAGAAACCTCCAAACAGGTCGACACAGCTATGCTAGAGCAAGTATATGCACATACAAACACACATCCAAACACACTGCTCACAAATCACACACATATACCCCAAAACACACATGCAGGCGCACTTTTTTTTTCTGTTTTTCATTCAAAAAAAAAAAAAAAACACAGCCAAAAAAACCACACCCATACATACACACAAACAGTTATACACTTGCTCATAGAAAAACGCACTTCCTGCCATCAGGGCTGTCACTAGAGAGGGGGGTGGGGGGGGGGGGGGGGGGGGGGGGGGGGGGTGTTGAAATTTCAGGCCAAGAGGACCAGATCCTGCTGTTTTGTTTTTTTTAAATACCCCTACCCTACTTATTGCTAATTACCCCGAGTAAGTGTGCTTTACCCGAGAAACTCCTCTCTACTGTTGGCTCTGCAGCCCACATAGATTTATGGAGGACACTGCGCATTTATTTCAAATTTATAAGACTTTTTTTTTTTTTTTCAGGCACCTTTAATAGCACTCAAGGTTCCCTTACAGGGGAATTGAAAAAAGACGCATAGACAAACAACAATAAATTACATTGTCAATATAAGTTGATTTTCACGTTGAGTGTTGAAGGCCAAGTAAAAGTGAATATTATTCATTTTATATTTACTAAAGTAAAGATGTTTGATTTGTAAAGAACATTTTGTACATGGAGACAATAGAAAGTGTTTTACAGAGATAAAAAAACACTTTGAAACAGGAAAAAAATGCATTGAATAAAACCACAAGAGTGCAGTATTTTGAAGAAACGCAGCAGAAAAGAGCAACATTTGGCATGCAGAGGTCATTGCTGCACTGAGGAAAGTCTGATAGCTAAAGTTAAGGTTCTCTTTTGCACAGTTGTTAAATCATACTAGCAGAAGAATAAAACTAAAAACGAATAAATCACAGATGTTCAAACATTGTCTTTGTTTTGAGTTATTCATTACGAGACATATAAATTGATGCATTTCCCCACATGCATCAGGGCTCTTCAGAATCCCTTTTTCCACTTCTTTAAATAGGAGGTAATTTTTAAAAATTTTAGCGGTTTAATCAACAATAAATGAAGTTAATCCAGTAAAGAAAACCATAACAGTCTTGTAAAGCTGTGAGTGACACAAACTCAATGGTAATAAACTGTCTCATGACAGGTTAAATGGAAATGAACTGAGCTTTTTGTGCAAATGACGATAAGAGAAATATTAGAAATAATCCATACGCTGAGTCAAAATGAGTCTATGTCGTCTTAGAGGCACAGAACTACCGCTTTTAATTATTCCTGATAACTGTTACGGGTTTGCACCCCAGTGATTACGGAGACAAATTAAATCACCGTTCACAAATACTCCAGCTCCAACTTAAGCCTCGCAGTGAAGTGGCAGACTGTGCCGTTACTCGCTGAAGATATTCTCTGAAAGATAATTGCGAGTGTTCTTGAGCAGAGGGCTTTAGAGAAACCTGGTAAACAACTTGGCAGCACCAAGCGCCGTATCAGACTCACTTTACTGTGAGCGGTAAATTGAAACAAGCCAAAGTGCTGCACGGCACCGGCGTGGATTCAGGCGGCAGCATCTCTGTATTCAGCGGGGAGCAACATGAAAGATGGGAGTTTTTAATTGCTTTCTCCACATCGCAGGACGATTATTGTTCTTTACAAATGTGTGAGTCAGAGTCTGACAAGACAGTAAGAAAGATGGAGAGTGAGTGGAAAACAGAAGAAGAGCAGATAACAAGAGCTGGGAGTGATTTAGGAAATCCTCAGGGGCCTGCAGGGACTCAAACCCCACCAGACTCCAAAACAACAACCTTTTAACTCCAATTACAAACCAGAGGGGAAAAGACTGATGACTCTGGAGCCTGCCCACACACAAGACAGTCGTCTGAAACGTCCTGCTGAGCGAGGTGTGTGTGTGTGTGGGGGGTTCGTCACACAGACGCTTACCTTGGCCAGCATGGCTAAATGCTGGTTTTGAACGATGGCTGTCCTGTACGTGGCCAGACCACCTTCTTCTAAGCTTGGAAACAGATAGTACAGATGGACGCTGCGGACAGAAAGACAGACACTTAGTTTCAGACAGAAAGACAGACAGTTTCAGGCAGCTTTCTCTTCAACTTTTTAAACTAAAGCCTTACAACATGCACACGTAGGGGGGGCTGACTCTACGAGTGCAGGATTTTGGGTTGTCCAAGCCCAGACAGTGTAGACAGGAGTGGTGGTGGGGGTCTTGCAATTCCTTTGAGACTTGTACGCCCACCTCAAGGCACGTCATAAAAATGGAACGTACAGTTGTTGTGCGTGTGGTAAGTGTATAAAGCATTTGAAGTTCCATGCACTTATGACGTACGATGCTGTCTGGTACAGTGTCCAGCTCAAATGTGCAGAACATTCTGTTGGCTGGACTGCTGAGCCTCAGATGGCAGCTGGGTCTGCTGTTCCCATTAAACTGGACAAGAAGCAGACAAATAATTTAGGGGGCTGGAGCACATGGTGTCGTACGGTGTCTAGTTATTTGTAAGGTGATGGTTTTGGCTCCATAACAACTGTGCACAAATGTTGCATGCACGGGGTGTGCACGTGATACGTAAGTGCCTGTAGGATGCCCACGCAAGATATGCTCTGGTTGACTAATTTCCTAAATTTAAATTTACTCCTCAGTTGTAAGAGCGTCTGATAAAAGATGAGTACAGCTTAGGTTTCCCATGAAGATGAAACTGGTGGAGATGCCACACCAGAGTCCACTTCATTTTAGAGAGAGGACAAACGTTCAGAAGTTTGCCTGTAGCTGCTGACGGTTCACACTGTCCACTGACAGAATGTGTTTTCATCTTGATCTCTTCAGTGGGGTTTTGACTTTTCCATCTGGAAATCTGAATAACTCCACAAACTTGACTTTAAAAATAAGATTATCTGTCAGATCTTCTCATCCTAATCTGGTTTCAATCTCCCAAATTTCTGCTTTCATTTCATGTCTACATTTAAACAAGGTTCTAACCAAGAGATGAGGAACAGAACATTTCACGGGAGACTTCTGCTTGTAGCAGAAAGCAACTGAAGGCTTGAGTCTTTGTTAAGCCTGTTACAGTTGCAGCCTTGGTGGTGTAACTGCTGTGTTCAGGTGACAATAGTCCCTCTCAGCCTGAGTGTGACCCTTTTTCTAGCCACATGCCTGTTTGGTTCAAGCAGATAAAACTGAACTGAATGCTCGAGGTAGTACGGGCTACCATTAGGATGTGCAGAAACAAGGTCAAGACAACGATAAACGTTAAGACAATTCTGAATAAATCCTTAATTTTAATCACTCATCCTCCATGAAACATATTCAGCAGCCCTCATAATCCTGTCTTTCTGCGCTGAAACGGACACAAATGCTTCAGTAGTTCCACAGCTGGGATAGCGGAGAGCCGGTTCCATTTTCATTTGGGTCTGGCGTCTCGGTAACCACAGCGTGTCATTTGATTTCATTTGAATTAAAGCAGTCGTTTCTCATCAAGGTAAAGAGTGGAAAGCAGGTGGCAGCCTGTTCCCACATTCAAGAGCAGCCCATTTGTTAGAGGATTGAGATCTTAGTGAGAAAACAAAACACTCGGAATAATAAAGAAACACTTCAGCGTGACAGGACGTCCTTACAAAAGAGCCTCTTTGCTTACAGGTGGTAAATTCACTCAGAACACAGCCTCCGCCCCTACAACAGACTAACCTGTACGTCTAAGAGCTCATCCTTCAAATTTTGGCTGGTTCCTGCGAACCCAGTTAACTTTTAAAGGCTTTTTGTAGATTTAAAATCTTAATTTTTTTCTAATTATGTGAAAAAAATGTTTGTTGTTTATATTTTTGTCATCTGTGGATGCCGTTGCTCCTCCTCCCTGCTCAGATCTGCAGAACATTCTGTTGGCTCGACCGCCAAGCCTCAGAGGGCAGCTGGGTCTGCTGTTCCCATTAAACTGGACAGGAAGCATATAAATAATTCAAGGGCCGGAGCACAGGTCGAGCGTGTTTTGTCAGACGCTAACAAATCAAAGAGATGTGGCTGAAGATGTGGGGGGAACTTGAATTTAGTCAGAGAAAAAAACATTTTCTTTGTGACAGCTTTCTGGAAGTGTTCATTCTGCTTCGTGATCCTGTAGCTCCTTCAGTGTCAACATGCTCAGCTTCCTTATGACCTTTGACCTTTGTATATTTAAAACTCATTTTGATTTTTAGAATCAATCTATGGCTGTGTCCAAATTCCCTAATCTCTAAAACACTATCGTACAGGACTATGTTTTTTAAACCCCAAATACAATGTGACTTATTAGCCAAAGTAAAAACCTCATAAATATATGAACATTTTAAGATCATTTACAAATCCACTCTGTTCTGATTATGAAAACCTGGATGATTTAGAAAAATCATTCAACGCGATGCATTGTGGTCTACGTTCATAAATCTAGTGCGCACACTGATGCACACTGATTTTTCGCAGACTTATTTCGGACACCTCGACAAAATGGTGAACGCCCGATATAGTGCACTAACTGGGGAGTGAGGGAATTCAGACAACTCAGATATAGCTAATTTATCATTTAACATGTGGGTCAAAAAAGTTATCATTAAATGTAGCATGTGGTGATTCCTAACAGGACAAGCCGAAAACTAAACAACAACATGCAGCGTGTTTATATCTCAACCAGTGCTAAGGCTCTGTTAAACTGTTTTAGAGCTTCAGTCAGTGAAGCAACAGCAGTTCTAGATTTGTTGAACACGTTGCTATTCTAGGTTTCTGCTATCCTGTCCTGTGAAGATAGTTCTGAAAATAGCAGTTTGTGTTTGTTTTTAATGAGTGAATTTTTAGGTATTTTAATGTTGTTTTGTTACCTGTATGAGATTCAGAGCTGCAGTTATAGCAGATGTCAATTATGTTTTCCTCCCGTTGACTGTATCAGAGAAATAGACTGAGTATGACGTCACCCATAGAAAATGGTTTACTTCCGGCTCCAATCAAATTAAGTCAATTTAGTCGCCATTTATTTGTGTTATAGATGCCGTCATGTTGGAGCCAGATGTCGTCAGTAAGCAGTGACTGGTCTGAGTCAGGCTGAGTTTCCATGGAACCACTCTCACCAATCACGAGAGAGCATCTTGGAAGGCCACACCCCTACCACTTGAAAGCGGGCTACACAAAATCTGTCAAACATTTTGAACATTAGTAGTGGGGAACAGTAGGCTCCACTCACTTTTAATGAGGCATCTGATTGGTCAGTTTATGACTTAAATAACTAGAACAACAGAAAAAATACCATGAAAAAATGAACATGCCAAGACAAGGTATCCAAGCAAGAATAGTTATTCTGACCAATAGAATGACTGAGTAGTAGCTGTTTATTTCTCTATAGAGTCAGCAGGCCCTTCTTGTTTGTAACAACAGGGGAGAGGGGTCACTCATTCCGGTTCTCCTATTCAGTCAATGTTTACCCTCATATCTAAAAAGAGCTATTTTGTTTTACTAGTAGTTGTTCCCATGAAAATAAAGCTGGGCTGCTGGGTTCCTGGGTAGAATTTGGGATCCCTCATAGAAGGACTTCTTTTCTTAGGTACGAGCAGGACCTACACTCAACCTGGAGTCAATAACACAATCGGCCCTACTGACTGCAGCGCAAGACAGCTAATTGCAAGTTGTCATGGAGATTTTCAGGCTGTTAAAAGTTGAGTAGTGGGGTGTTGCATCTCGGGTTCAATTACCAGTGTGTCAGCAGCTTGAATGAGACAAAAGCACAGAGACGGGGAAACATGCAGACCACGTAAAAGGCGCAGAAATTGAGGGAGGAACGTGTGGAGGAATGTGCAAAGGTCAGCTTCAGTTAGTGCAGACATCTGTCAAAGGTGCTGAAATGCATTCTCACCTGGTGAGGAACTCCACCACGGCATCGCCCAGGAACTCCAGTCTTTCGTTGTGATTGATCCTAAAGGGGAAACACTCTTTGAAAAGAGACAAACTGACAAGAATACACAAACATGCAGCTGATCACCTATTTTGCTTCATTTCAGCTCCCATTCCATAATAAGCAATGGCTGTCCTCACCGTCAGCTCTCTTTATTTCCCCTGAGTTCTCCCTGCTTCCACAGCTACAGTTCATTTTCTCATCAGCACGCCTGCTGGGCGCCATAATAACAGGAACTGCCCCTGTGGTCAATGATGCTACCAGCAGATATGAGACCTACCTGGAGGGGGAGGGGTCATCCTGCCCGAGGCGAGACATGATGTTGATCAGGGTGTTGATTCCTGGAAGAAACAGGTGGAAAGGTTAAAGAGACAGACGGGGAGACGGTTGGCAATGCAGAGGAGGAGCAGAAGGGGGCGCACCTTTCTTCCTCATGTACATCTGGTGCGCCTTCCTGTCCCCGTATTTGGGCTGACGAATGCCACAGTTGGACAAAGAGTTGCGAGCGTGATCAGGATTCATGCCGAAGTTAAGGTGGTGACTGGGGTGTGTCATGGCAAGCTGGAAGCAGACAGGTGAACTGGTTCAGGAGTGAAGGAGGGATTTCAAAAAAGCATGGATGTTTCTCAGCTGAGCGTGAAGAACAGTCTAAACTCGCTACACCTCGAGCGCCTAATTCTTCTGCCTTTCAGGTTCCTACCAGTTCTGATACTTGAAGCCTCCAGTCATGGTTCTGCTGCGACTGTGCAGCACACGTTAATCAAGAAAAAAAGACAATGTTCTTCTACTATTCACGGATGCTTATAGTAAGATGCACATTTGAGTAAAAGAATAGAAGCGAATGAAAAGATGTATAATCTGTAAATGCAGTAAAGATACAGTTCCAACACAACAAAAGTGCGGTCAGTGTATTGCCATAGCAAAGGATGCACAATAGCATACTAATCTGCACAAAAGACGCATTATTCTTCATTTTGAAATGCAGGAAAATCCAGAGACAGCTTCTAAATCTGCTGGTTTCTGAACTTTCATTTTAAAAATGTTTTCTCAAAAGTCAGCATCTCATCCTCACTCATCAATTCAACTTCGGAACGTCTGACACAAAGGAAAACTTTTTGAAGAGTTTCCTCTGTAGGTACAAAGAGTTGATCCACAAGAACATCATAAACACGTCTGGATGAGGGATGAATATGTGGAATATGAAGAAAGTCAAAGCAGAGTTGACTGCAGTTCACTGAAACCTCTTCTGTGGAATCTAAAGCGATGGGTTTCTCTGCAGATAACACTGAGGATCATATCTGGTTTTGCCATGTCTACATAATCATTCAGGTTGCACATTTGCATTTATTTATTTATTACTTTTTTTCCTTTTTAATGCATTAAAACAAATATGATCCAAAAACTCCAGAAAGTCTGACCGCACAGTTTCTGCTTTAGCTACAATGACAGAATTATTTTTAAAAGTGCTGTAACTACAAAGCTTGTGAAGCTCAAAGGAAAAAGACTATCCCGGATCGGTTTTACAACAGCTGAGTTATGAAAAAAAATAAATAAATACAACTTTGCATTTCTGTGAGTTTGATTTTTTCGGAGCGTTCTCCATTTAGCCGCCTTTAAATCAATTTCAAGCTCCAACGAGATACACATGTAAAACGTAAGCAGAAAGTCATGCAGCTCTGCAGCCTTGAACACTAAAATGTCAAACTCAAGACTCTTTCCGTTTTCCTTTCGAAGATGAGTACGATTTGGTCTACATAACTGACCGTGTGTATCTGCTGCAGATATTTGTTGACAGAAAGTGGAATTCTGGGATACTGGGGTATCTCTCTCAGCTGGACTTGAAGCAACCAGATAAAGAGCTGTTGGTGTGACTCAAGGACGGGCAGCAGGCGGTTGGCCGGAAGCCCAGCGCCAACATTTTCATCTTGCATCCTTTCCTCATATTACTTTCAAAACTAAATGGTTTTCCGAACGTGATCCTGATTGTTCCAGTCTGTGAGAGAACTTCTCCTGGTGGGATCCCAGAAGTATCCTGCTGCTGTAAAGAACATTTCCTGATCCATTCCCAACATTCCTGAACACTCCTGTGTATGTTTGCAGATAAAACAGAGAGGCAGAGGCGTTAAGTTTCAATGTAAAGTCAACGCACAAACGAGTTGAAAGGTCCTGCGGTGCATTTTGAGCATCAGGTGCTGTGAGGCGTTCTGGCATAAGCATTTTTCAGGAGGTGCGGCATGTCCAGTGTTTTCTTTATCTGAACTTTGGCCAAGAATTTGCACCATGTCAACCAACGAGGGACTCAAATTTGGTCTATGACGTCTTGATGATGTGATCAACATGTGGAGTCCAAAACCAACATGGAGGAGAATCTGATCGCTGTAGTTTGTCCTCTTCCTGAACTTTATGATATGTTTCTTATTTTTTTGAGAAAATGAGAAAAAGTTTGTCTAATTTTATTATTACATTTATTTTGTCCCTCTTCTGATTAATGTGGTACAGCAAGTCGTCCTCGTGATGCGTGCATTGATGTGTATTCATCAATACACCCAGGGCCCCAGTGACACCAATCTGGGTGACGTATCAGTCTTGATCTTCTTGGCACATAGAGGCAAGAAAACCTGGCAGCAGACATCCAGAACCAGAAGTGCAAGCTCAGTGCAAGATACATGAAAGCCTGAACGGAGTTTCCAAAAGAAAAAACATCTGAAGGACTCCAAGATGGTAAAAATTAGATTCTCTGGTCGGATGAGACCAAGATAGACCTTTTTGTCTTAATTCTAAGTGTTATGTGTGGAGAAAACCAGGCACAACTCATCACCTGTCCAATACAGTCCCAACAGTGAAGCATGGTGGCAGCATCATGCTGGGGGGGGTCAGCTGAAGGGACAGGATGACTGGTTGCAATCGAGGGAATTATGATTGCGGCCACGTACAGGGATATCCTGGACAGTTCTCCAAAGTACTCAGGACCTCAGACTGGGCCGAAGGCTCTCCTTCCAGCAAGACAATGACCCTAAGCACACAGCTAAAATAACCAAGGAGTGGCTTCACAACAACTCTGTAAATGTTCTTGAATTGCCCAGTCAGAGCCCTAACTTTAACCCAATTGAGCATCTCTGGAGAGACCTGAAAATGGCTGTCCACTAACATTTACATCCAACCTGACAGAACTGGAGAGGATCTGCGAGGAGGAATGGCAGAGGATCCCCAAATCCAGGTGTAAAAACTTACTGCATCTTTCCTAAAAAGACACATGGCTGTATTAGATCAAACAGGTGTTCATACTAAATACTGAGCAAAGGGTCTGAATACTTAGTACCATGTGATATTTCAGTTTTTCTTTTTCAATAAATCCACCATAATGTCCAAACTTCTGTGTTTTTTGTCAATAGAGGGTGCTGTGTGTACATTAATGAAGAAAAAAAATGAACTTAAATGATTTTAACAAATGGCTGCAGCAGAGTGGAAAATTTCAGGGGGTATGAATACTTTCTGTACCCACTGTAAGTTGAGACTGGAGAACATTACACACAACACTGAATTTACACTGCACTGAAACAACCTTCACACAAGCAGTTGCATGTCTGCAGGAGCTGAAGAAAAGGACGGCAGCTCTACCATTAACCATGTTGGTTTTTAGTTTGACGCCTGAATGTGCAGCACGTTGCTGGAACACCTAAAAAAAAAAGGGGAGGTGGGAGGACTGAGTCACGATAGAGCATTTGATCTGTCAGATGGGAGTTTCTAGTTAAGAAAAGAGTTCACAGCTCAGCAGAGACAAAATATGGAGGGGGAGCAGGATCTTCTCACCTTTCATGACCTACTAACATCTTAATACTACCTTCTGGATCACATTACAGATAAATGCACGAACAAGAAGAGATTTTCAGAATCGGCCACGCTTTGCAGAAAAGTCAAAAAGCCAAAGAGTGTGTCCTCCTCAGCAGGTGAGATCATATACCTGTCTGTCAGGTGTATAATCTCATCAACTTCAGGAGCTCCAACATAATTGACAGAAGAATCAAGAGAAGCAACGATAGCCTTCATAAAGACAACATGAAAGGATGGGCACTGATGTCATTCCTGTTACTTAAAGGTAGCAGCATTTCAAAATAAAGGCGCTATGAGTGGTGAGATGATGTTCAGCGGCACACATCAGCTCAAGAAGCTGAAACGGCACAAACAAAAGCCTGGTTTTAGAGTTGGGGGGTGCAGCCTTGCTCAGGTAAATTATTGAGAACCTCTCAGTCAGCGTGGGTCAAAGCGAGGCCTGGAAGGAGGCAGCGGGGGCTGCTGCAGATTAGAACAGGCTGCTGGATTCAGGAGCATGTGGGGGCTACAACACTTCTCTTCAAACAACCCCCCCCCCCCACACACACACACACACACACACACACACACACACACTTCACATGCTAAATGTTTAACATGGAGGCTCTCAGCAGAAGAGCTTCAAAGAGCAATGGCTCCACTGCAGCCAGCAGAAGGCCATGGGGGGAGGGGGGGGTCCCCCCTCTGGTTTACTGTCAGCTGCCAGAATCCCTCAGTCCTCCTCTGCAGCAGGATGAACTCAGATGAGCAGAAGCTGACACACTATAGAATTTATATGAGTGCATGCTTTCCCTGGAGAAACTTTATTAAACATCAGAGAGAGGATGCGAGAAACCTGGATGAATACTTTACAGACACCCTCCACCCCCCAGCAGCCCTCATCTCCTATAAGTAGAGGGGAAGTAAAGCCTCTTCTCTTAATGGGGGAACAGCTCATTACCTTTCAAAGACGGGACACAGTTTCACAGCAGAAGATCCAGATTTGGCTGCACTGAGCCGAGCCTAGCAGCTCATCAAAAACCTGTACATATACACCCCCCTGCCGCCACCGCTTCCCATGTCAGGTCATTTCAAGAAAACTAATGAAGGGTTTGTTTTGAAACTTCTGGTTTTCACCATCAGCGTGATAATGGTCTTATTGGAGAGAAGAGCAAAGAGAAACATGGTTTGAGGATGAAAATTCTTCTGATGAAGATCAGAAGAGTTCAGAGACAATCATCAAACTCCATCATCCCATCCCTCCATCCTCTTCTGCTTATTTTAGTTCTTGGACACACAGGCAGGTGCCACAGCAGAGATACCCAGACCTCCATCTCCACAAACTGTCTCCAGTTCTGCCTGGCCCCAAGGCGCTTCCTGGCCAGTCAAGACACACTGACCCTCCAGTGCTTCCCGGGTCTTCCCTGGAGCCTCCTCTCCAGGGAGATATGTACAGGAGACCTCCGGAAGAGATGCCGGAGCCATCTCCACTGGGTTCTGTCAATGTGGAGCTTCAAAACCCAACACTAAAGGGGTAGCAGAGGAAACTCATTTTATTTTGTTTTTTCTTTCATGACCACGGGTGAGAGTAGAAGGACCTCATATTTACAAAGTACCTCCCACAGCAAACTGTCAGGGCTTTTTCCAAATCCTCAAAACACGTTTGGATTGGATGGGTGAACGCTAATGAACCTTTCAGCTCTGTGTACGCTGTAGAGCTGACCGGCTGTTCCATGGCAGGGACAAAAACTACACTGTTACTCTGAACAGTTGTGGAGCAGAGATAGAAAAGTTGACTGGAGGATCGCAGGTCCAGTTTCCGTCCTGCCCATCCATGTATTAGTGTCTTTGGGAAACACACTGAACCCCGCAATGATCCTAGTGGTTATAAGTTGGCGCCAGTGTTTGGCAGTGGAGCCGCAATCAGCATGTAAATGTGAGTGTGAATGGGCCTGTGACTGAGAAGCTACATTCATACTGGCCTCAGAAATCCATCTTTAAGTGATACTTCCAGTGAAAAGTCTATGTAAACGAGAATTTATGCAACAAGTCCTCAGTTTTCAGAGAAACCGGGACTGATGTGTTTGTTCTTCAGATTCACAGCTAGAGGTTTGAACCCTCTAGAACAAGAAGATTTTGATTCAGTGGTTAAAAACATTCAGGATTAATTTAAAGGATAACGTGAGCAAAAACTATCTCATTTAGGGCACTCAAAGCTTGTTTCAAAGTACAACCATCTGATTGAAAACATTCAGCGTAAAACAGAATCAGAGTGAAGGTGGAGGTGCTGTGCAAACAGCGGAGTGGTGTTGTTTCCACCTGTGTGGACAGAGCTGCAGACAGACACTCTGCTGCTGATGTGACTGTTTTCCTTTAGCGGTTTGCATCAACAAATAAAGCGAGAGAAAAGGCCGCAGACTGACTTGTGTTTCCTTTCAGCGCCCGTCCTGACAGGTCCTCGTTAGGCAGACGACAAAAAGACCAATCGGTGATCAATAAGTGCAAATCCTCACGCAGCGCTGAGAAGTCAAGCACACAAACATGCAGAGCCTCAAGCCGATCGTAATGCATCCTTCCCTTTTTAACTATGTATGCTACAAAGCATTGATTTCTAATGTATCAGCTGGTGACAGCTGTTCAATACAGCTGGAGGTAGACAAGGGCTTTGTGAGCGTTGGGAGCTCCCCGCTACGGGCTGCACACCTGACAGGGGAGAGCGGTTGTCCTGACCACATTGACGACCACTCACAGGACATGTAGGGCTTTGTTTGTGTGCAGCACCAGATAACTCCTGAGCATAGGTTTCCATCTGAACCGTCTCTGCAGAGGTGGACCAAGTTCAGTAATGAGGGAAATAGTGCCTCCCTAGATTTCTGAGCATAACAAGCTCCTACAGCCACTTTATAGCTCCCTAACAGTATACTGCCCAAAGGGAGGGGCCAGGATTCCCACATTTTCTCACTATGGCAGTCAGAAGATGATACAGCTGAAGAGCTCAGTGGAAGTGAGCAGCTGTTCCTTACCTGGAGGAGGCAGCGCTCCTTGAAGACATAGCCTATCAGCTTATCCAGGTGCATCAGGCACTGATGGTAGCGGATGTGATGGGTCAGGACAGGCAGCATCATGGCGTGCTGGGTATAACAAGCAAAAAAAAAAAATTCAATCAGCTGGTCATCATTTATTGAGAGGGGCTGCACAACACAGATGAAACCATCAAAAAGCCAATTTCTGCAGAGCAAAGGAGACGCCTGGTGCGCTGCTTCTGAACAAATACGGGCCATACTGCAGACCCATAAAAGGATGAGGGAGGGGGCCCAGAAAACAGCAGAAAAACTCAAGAGCTGGATAGCCAACATATGCCACAATGGCAAGTATATGAGGTTGGGGAGGGGGGCAAAGGCTGCTGTAGTGTACACACATTAACCCCCCACCCCACCAGAGCTGAAGGAGCCACGAACTCTTTAATTAATGCTGCCGGGGAGTCAAAGCCCAGAGGCTACCTGCTGTAACTACCACATAGCCCGGGGGCCATCGACGGGGCCACAGTGCCAGTCCCCGGGCCTTGCTAAGAAGCCAATTAAAGCTGTGCTGGGCTGTTGTTTGCTGCGCCTGCCCTTGTGAAAGACATGTGAACACAGAAGAAGGCGGGGTTTGTCAGAGTTCTTTAAAGGTGGACAGTTGTAAAAGTTCTAATTTACTGAACGTGACAACGTGAGGTTCTGAGCCTCAACAAAAGCAGAAGAAACGCCTACTCAGAGAAGAACAAACTGTCACAAAACACAGTTTAACCAGATTATTCATGAAGCAATCATCCTCAGACAAATATAACTGGACAGCAATTATGGATTAGTTTCTTCTTTGCTGAACCCTTCAGTCAGAGAGGTCTGCCGTGTCATTTCTCCCCAAACGTGGGCAGGTTCATGAGCAGCAGAACATTTCGCATGGAAGAAGTCCTTAGAGCAGCACCAACTGTTCTCTGAGCCAGAGGCCAAAAATACAGAAACACACATTTGATTCAAGTATTATCAATTACCAAGACATTGTTTGTGTCTTTACAATGAAGAAGACATGTCTCTCTACAGATTTCAGCACGCTCAGCAGGTGCTGATGGTCCAACTCTCCTTAGAGCTGAGCTGCAAAGCTGCAGATATGTTAGTGCTACTTCTCCTTCTGCTGAAATTGAAATGAAATCAGAACTAAAAACTGAATCAGATGTTTTTTTCTGCATGACACAGCTGGCATGTAAATAAAAGTGTCGGTCTGAGTGTTTGCCTGATGAACGGGTAAGTGCTGCAGCTCAGTGGGGGGTCCACTCCCCCCATACAGACTCTGACACTTGAATGGAGATGTGAAGCAGTGAGCAGATATCAGAGGAAACTTTTGACAGTCGCAGTGCAGCTCAGAGGCTGTGTGTGAGGATGGAAAGATAATGGAGCCAGTTTTGTATTTTCTGGTTGTAGCAGACATTCAGGTTCAGAATCCACAAGATTTATGAAAGAAACAAAACCAAAGAAAACCAGGAAGGGAGGTCAAGTCTGATTTGAACCTGCATCTGAAGTTTAGTGATGTTTTTATGGATTTAAAACCAAAATATATTTGAAGGAAACAGCAGGTCCAGCATGAAGAGCGTGAACCTGCAGTCCCATCAAAAAATAAATCCAAACTTCAGCTTAATGTCTGCTGTCCTTCAGGTCAAACAGAAACACAAAGCGTTGGGAAAATCAATTTTTACGATAAAAGAAAAAGATGCCGTAGCAACTATTGACTGTATCAAAAAACTGAGTGTGTGACATCATCCATAGAAAAAATTGTTTACTTCTGACTCCAACCAAATTAAGACAATTCAGTAGCCACCTGGACCTCTCTCAGTCCTGAAGACCACTCCAACATTTGAGTCCTTCAAGAACACAGCAGCTCATCTCCAGAGTAGCTTGGTACCACAGCTAAATTATTCTAAGCTTTAAAACAAATGAGATTCTGTGAAATCTTTATTATTACTGAGTCTGAGTGTGCTTGTGTAAAAGCTGTTACCTGGCAGACGTCAGAGCGGATACCAGTTTTCCAGAAGCCCTGGCTGCTGAGCTCCACTGTCACTTCGCGGCGCATGGTGTTCTTCTGACGGATCTTCTGAAGAGCTTCCTGCCAAATGAGAAGCAAGACAATCATTGATTCACTGGACCATACAACACCACTGACAGTCAGGCTCTCCTGTAATTATCAATCACATTAGTGCTTCAAAGCTGTGTGAATCAGAGCTTTTTATGTCCAGCCCAATTTTTACATCTACTGAACCCAGAAGTTCCTGAGAAAACAATCATTCAAAACTGTCTTCTCTGGATTTCTGCCTTCAGATGCTGATTAAGTGGTGGCAGTCTCACATTGGCCTCTTACAGACTGAACACAAACATTTTTCACTTTAAATTGAGAATTTAATAAAAAGCCAGTTTAGTGTTGTCTCTAAATCCTCTGTTTCTTCAAAAAAAGATATTTGAGTTATAGAAATAAAAATTTGAAAATGTCTTTCATTGATGAACACGGATAGACAAACAAACACAAAGCTAATTGTTTTAAATGTAATGTAATGTAATGTATTAAAGCTAAAACCACTGAAAGCAGGCAGCATAACGAAGAATGTCTTTGTAGATTCTCATCTATCCATCAAAATGATAAGGTAAAAAAGCAGTAAGCATTTTGGTTTAGTTTTTCTGTAGCCAAAAACATCCATTTCTGCCACGAAGATGCTAAAGAGACTAGTCTAGCCTTCCTGGACTTTTCTGTAGTTTTTGGAGAGGACAGATGTTTCCATATGAAAATGTTTGGAAACTCTACACCCACAGACCAGTGTTTGACTACAACCAGCCACTGCAGCACAAATTTAGTGTGATCAGAACGTTTCAGTACTAAGTCCAAAGCTACAGTTAAAAACAAAAACAAAACAAAAAAAACCTCCAGCATCTGCTACAGAAACTGTGGAAAAAACACCAATTTGAATGTGAAAAATGCTTAGCAACATGCTAACCCTCCTACTTGCATCAAAACATAAAAGGTATGAAGCAAGTGGAATGACATGTCCACTAAGCCCTCAGAGATTGTGGATATCCTAACTGGGCCCTCTCCAAATCCTCCATCACAAGGAAACACAACAAGAATGAAAAAAGCCAAAAAAAAAAAGACATGGTAATCCCATAGATCACTGGGTTGTATGAGAAGATTAAAATGAATTTTTAGCTATTGCAAGATCCTGGTCCATTTCTAACCTTTCAACACTGAGAGACAGGAACTGGTACTGCAGTATTCCATTACAAGAGTTTTACTTTGGCCCGGTTACTTCAAGATTCAAATATAATTTTAAAAAAGTTTCCCCTGTCAATTTCAGCCGGAAGTCAAAAGCAGTTTTATGAGGGGATAATTACATGTTCTGAGTTTTACTGAGAGACCTTCTCAAATCAATTGCAAAATCTGTGGCTTACAAATTTAGGAAGTTTACAAATGTCCAATTTAAACTATTTAAGGAAAGCTCAAGCAGGAAGTTTGTGATTGGCGGTTGTGTATTCATGTGCTGTGATGATTGGTGGATTCTTCTAGTATGCGCTTTAGTCACCGGGGTCTTCAGCTACTTTAGCAAACCAGTTTATTGTAGGTATTTATAGATTCATTTTTGTTCAGCTGATGGGAACATCTGACTGAGAGAGACAGTTAAAAACAGGGATTGAACAAAAAGATGTGTTCATAATGCGCTTACTCGCTGCATCATCAAAACTCTGACACCATTCACTGTAGGGAGGACTGCAACCAACAATAAATAAAGGAAACTAAATTACCGTCATGAGAGACTTTATCAGCATCAGAAGGCCAAGACCAGATTCAACAGAACACCTCCACCCAAATTCCCCAGGTGGAGGTGTTCTTCGGCAAGCTGTTCCTGCTCCTTTCATGTTTTATGATTATAACATTTAGGTTGAATGCTAGATACATATATTATCTGGTGTTTATTTGCATGAGTGGAAGTAAAAAAACAAAAACAAACAAAAAAAAAGCTCTGATAAATAAACTCCACCCACATGGGCTGGAACTGGTATCATTTTATTTTGAAAAGAATTAAAACAAAATACTTTAAGTTAGTATTTGTGTGAAAGTGTGTTATTGTTTCAGCTTTAAAATATAACACTCTTCTCTGTTCTAATAATCCAAATATAAACCACCATTAAATTTTATATGTGGGATCCATTGGTAATGAATTTTATTATTAATTGTATTGATCTAAAAAATGACATTGCAGGATGCACCTGCTAATCAAAGAAACATGCCCCAATTTATTATGTGCACGTTTGTAATACGTATACCACACACCCGCGTTCTCATTTCACACTCATAAAGCAAACAGCTCATGGAACCTGCAAAGAAAAAAAAAATCCTTAGATGAAAAAAAACTTCCAGAGCAGCATGTGTTGCCGCACAAATACCAATCTCTAGATAGACATGCACAAGTCTGCCCCTGCAGGGGAAGATATTTTTCAGTTCAAAAAACAATTTTTGTGTCTAATGTTTCCAAACACAGAGTCCCCCCCCAGAAGAAAAACAAGAAGAGGAATGGTAAATCAAAACACAGTTAACCAATAAGAAGCCAAGAGGCTTTCACATATGTGCAACTCAGCATCTGAGACTTTAAAATAGAGTCGCCTGTGTGCGAGTTCCACATTACGTGAACACAATTTAGCTCCATCCCAAACAGCTGATTTAAAACAAACCTCCAACATATTTGGAATGAGGATCTGCTCACTTCAGGAACCAACCTTAGTGGTCTCCTGAGAAAATGCAAGAATAATTCTTTCCAGTTCATAATAAATGTTGGATTTTTTAACCCCGAAACATGACTTAATTGCACAACAGCACCACATGTTGAAGTGAAGTGATGACTGCTCTTTGTTTGACAAAAAAGTACAAATGATACGGGAAATTCAAACCGTGAGGAGAAAATGGCAGAAAACAAAACGCATTTAGTTTTTTTTTTTTCTTTTTTTTTTTGCTTTGAAGTAATAAAATCATTAAGGAAAACAAAAAAAGCTTCACATTTTTACATAGAATAAAGTCAGGTGAGCACTGAAGAAGAGTGCCTCCATTTGGAGATGGGAGAAACGCTTCACACTTGGTCTCCAGTGTGTCTTCTGCTGGGTAAAGATGCCATGTTTCCACTGTGGTGGGCAGACAACTGCAGGGATAATGCTTCTGGTGGAATCTGCTGGTGTGTTTGGCTTCACTAATTGCTATGGAGCAGGTTGACAGAGAGATTGTCAGAGCCTGTTAGCAGGAGAGCTTTGCAGAGCAACATGGGAAACAAAGTAATTGAGCTCTGAAGTCTTGTTCATTATTGCTCGAAGTGCATCAAGCAATCCAGGAAGACGCTGTATCTGCAGCTCAGTCAGTCCGTGGTGGTGATGAGTTTTACCTACTGTGCAGAACTTTCAACACCTCCTCAGACACACTCACAAACCGGTGGCTACAAGGTAATCACTTCGCTAAATTTGACCTTTTTTATTTGTGCTCCCCAGTGGAGGTCTGACCTTCATTCATTCAAGCAGAGCAGTCAGTGATGTTTCATCTCCAGCTGAATATTTATTGAACATAGGTATAAAAGGACGCCTTCACTTGTTTCAAAGAAGTCAGAAAAACAAAGAGCAGCCTGACTCATGTAAAAGAGGGAGATGAAGGCTTGTGGTTTCAGGTCAACAAATGTTTGAGAAGAGGACACAGAAATGTTTCTGATCTTTGGGTAGATAAATGTAAGTGCAGGTTTGAACCTGTGACCAGTCCTTCCACATCCACAAAGAGAAGACTTCAAGTTCATATACACATTCATAAAACCAACAGATAACATGAGTCTGAAAATCTACAGGTTTAGAGATATCCTAAACACATTTGTGGAGGAAGTGACATGCAAAAGACCCACTCCAATGAAAATTGTGTTGTTGGTGCTATAAACATGACCTTGTGAAATATTTTCTGACCTAATGAAGGACAAATATAAAGAAATTTAAGCTTAAGAATGCATTTCTGAGTTTTGTCTTATTCAAATCATTGTCAATCAGGAGCAAACAAACATTGGAAAAAGCTATGGAGAAAAAAAGTCTCATCCAATTTGTCTCTGTGCATAATTCTTGATTTGTGTGTAACTTTGGATTTGTCGGTGAGTAATTCTTGATTTGTAACTAATACAATATATTTTGTGCTAAAGTGTGTGCACTTGTAATTGTGCATTCACATCTACAAAAAAAAACCCAAAATACAATTTACACATGCGAAATTTAAAATTACAGCAGCTTGAACTAACTACACATGCAGATCTTTATATAGTATGAACAAATCACCTGATACGCACACACAAAACCAAATTTATGCACAAATCAGATGTGAGACTGTTCATGTCTCCAAGGTTTGTGTGTGAGTGAAGCGTTTAAATGCTGCTAGAATGCTGGGTCATCAGAGTTTTCCTATCAACCCCTTTGATTATAAATGTAGACTAAGAAAAACTTGACACATTTTCCCTTTTAAAAACACCGTAGATCAAAACAGACTAGTGGGCTGATCAACTCCCTCCACTCTGTGGGTGTTTAGAAGGACCCCGCGCTGCTGCCTGCTATTGACGTGTATTGCCGACATGTAACAGAGCAGGCAGTTCTGCTAATGCAACCGCAAAACGCGGCGATATTCATGATTATTCGTGCATACTTTTTCAAGATTTGCATGTGCATTTAGTTTCAAGCTGCTGTAATATTAAGTTGTTTGGGTAAACTGTAGGCCTATTTTGTTTTTTTGTAATTTTAGTACATGTGAATACACAATTACAAGTGCACACAGTTACACACAAAATGTATTGTATGAATTACAAATTCAGAATTACGCACACACAAATCGGATGAGACTATTTTCTCTCCAAGCTTCCTGTTCCGCTCCATTCTGAAGGATCTACTTGCAGATAAATAGATCCATGTGCGTCTTGTTTTCCTCGTCTGAGCTACCGGAAAGGTATTCTGGGCGTTTCCACTGCAAAATGGACTGATCAAACAGTTCCGGACCCTACCCCTTTCGGTTGTAGGTCCATAGAAGACCAGCATGGAATGGTTGGGGCGGAACCGCTGTAGCCAACCGATGATTGGCAGAGAGTGATGATAGCTACCCGGCACGCTAGCAATGACGCAAGCATGCTTAGCGGTCTACACCACACATGCGCCGTGGAAAAAAATGTGCTTAGTGGAAGCGGGGCTTTAACTGAGTGGAAACACTCACCAGAATTAACTGGTTTTCAACTCCCATTCCACCCATTTCGCTCAGTGGAAACAAGGCATTAGAGTTAGGATTTGCAGCCCCCCGTTCTAGTTTGACATTGGAACACATTCAGAGTGTTTCTATAGCCTTTTAATAGGCACATATTTTTTCCAACATTAGACAAAGACGCACAGTTTCACACAAAGATTTAAATTGGATTGTCTTTAGGTGTCTTGCATAAAGCTTTTTCCTCCTGAACAGGCGTTAATCCAAACTAATCTTCTTAGAATCTCTAGTTTTAGTTAACCTCTCCATTACAAACAAAAGCAGCAGGTTTTGGATTCTAATCATTCAATTAATGGTTTTCAGTCCAAAGTGTGAATAAAGTGTAAAATGTTGATCTTTTCTCAGAGACCTCGGATATTTCTGCTGTGTGTGCTTCGACAGTTTTGGACGGCAGGCAGTAACTGACTACCAGCAGCGAGTTTCAATAAGCTGCATGTGAACTGTAGCACACAGCAGGAGTAACTGCCATGGCCTCGGTTCTGCTTTTTTAAATTAAAGCCTGTAAATCTGTTGCTTGTGCAGAGTTTCTGCAGGGCATGAACACACAAACCAAAGGCTTCCAGGAGAAAGCTGCCGGCCTCCCACTGCTGTTGGGGGGAAAGGATGCTTGTTTGGCTTCGACCCACCTCTCTTTGTGACAGCTTCTGCTTGTCAAGCTTCTTGACCTTTGGGCTGTTCGCCAGCAGGTGGCGCAATTTCACATAACTCTTCCACAGCTTCTGGTACCTGTCGACAATATAAAGTGGGTGTTACGCTGACAGTGTCTCCCAGGTAGACTCAATAACAATCTGCAGATCCTCAAAGCCATGAAACATTAAAGAAGCACTAAAATGTGACTCCGTTACAACCTCTTCTGTTCAAGTCTCATTGTCTTTGAGCTCATTTGCACCTGAAAAGAGGCAGAGAGTTATCGGCAAGGTGACGTGTAGCCCCCCACCCCCCCCACCCACCCACCGCCTCCCTTTTCAATCAGACCTCCTGATTGATGCAGTAAAGGCCGAGTGTGACCGTTCTGCTCCCATTCTGCAGACTTTCTCCTCATTTACCCAGAGTTATTCAATTATGATTGGAGAGGAAAGGTGGAGGGGCTCGAGGGGAAGGAAGAAGGAAGGAGAGTGATGAGGAAGGACAGGAAAGGAAAAGGACAGAGAGGGACCGAATCATAGAATGGAAGAATTATAGAGCTTTAATGGCCAGGACTTCATTAGAAACTGAGACGAGGGAATGAGACGGCTTTACGCCCCGATTATCTGCCCCCCACCACCTCCGCACTGAGGCCACCTGAGTGACAGAAAGACACAGACAGGAAGAGAAGACCCCCCCACAAACACACCCCCAACCCACTCCAGTGACCTTTCCACAGATCTGCCATGGGCTCGGGAGGCAGAGCTCTCGCCTCTCTGGCTCATGTTGTCATTAGCATATGCTGCCTCTTCATTTCTCTTCCCAGTCTCCATCCTTTCCATCCATGCCGCCACCTGCTTCCACCAGAGGAACTTTCTCAGTCCTGACGTCCAACAGAAACCAAATGAGACCAGATAAATACTTGTGATATAAAGCATTAGTCACATGCATCCCTAGAGGGTTTTGCAAGCTTTCGTGTTGTCTGGGTCCGTGGAGGGAGAGGAGCGGCTGAATCTTAAGGGTAGTGCAGGTGTGTCTTGCAGTTTCCATGAGCTCTTACACCCTAGTCAAGCGACATCATAATTATGGAAAGTATCGCTGTTGTGCATGAGATAACTGTATCATGAAGTATTCATAAGGATAATGGAAGTTACAAGCACTTTTGACATACTTGTGATGCTGCCGTACGATGTCCTTAAACCACACTCCAGTCATTAGTAAAGTGTGAATACTGGCTCCTTACTGACCACACACAATGGGGTGTGCACGTGATACGCAAGCGCCTGTAGGACACCTGTAGGATGTCCACACAAACTCAGTCTAATTTCCTAATTTCTAACAGTAAGGGTGCACACAAGGAGCATGTACGTATCAAAAATCTGTACGACACGCCTTCATCTCACCTACTTAACCCTTACTTACCCTTATCTGCTGTATAAGTAAGTGTTCACTACAACTTGTCGCCCAGGGCATGCCCATAAAAAATGTGCAAGAACATTTTCTCTTTACGAGTTAATTGAGCAGTCTATGGCCTTGATATTTCGTGCGAGTAATCTGCCTGCCCCATACAGGTTTAACCATTTTTCACCTATAGACAGCCCGTATCTACCTGTAAGGACAGCCGGGACTAAGGCTTAAGATAACCACCCTTAACAGGAATTGCCAGTCTTTGTTTTGGGCACATCTGAGGGGAATTTGTTCCACTCTGAAGAAATGCTTGCATTCAGATTCACTGCAAGGTTTTTGGAGATGTTTTCCTTGCACAAACTTCCTCTCATGCATCATCAGAGCAATGGTTCAGAAGTTTGGTGGATCATTCAGATGTTTCTGTGTTCTTGTCATCAGCAGTATCTTTCTCCTTTAACTCTCTGATGAAACCATGTTTCTAAATGTTGGATCATAAACTCTGACCTGAGCCAAGTCCACTGATGCCTAATCTCCTTCATCATCTTCTGCGCTTCTGCTGTGAATCTGTCTCAACGGCGCCATTATTTACAAGTTCAACTCAGAGATGTCACATCAATAGAAGAGTCCAGGTAAGTTCTGTTAAAAAGGTTTTGTTGCCCAAAGATCATAAACTCAGTTTGCGAACAGAAAGTCCAAACAGCAACAAGCATCACTGATTTTGTGCCACTGGTTCTGCCAAAAGTTTGCTAAAAAAATAACAATAAAAACATACAGATAAAAGATTTTAAATCAAAACTATACATTTAATACTACTTTTCCTAGATTATTCAAACATTAATTCTTTGTACTTCAAAGAAAACCATTCAAAATATTTTCATGATTATAGATAAGAAAAACAACCCCTCATATTTTTAGCTGTAGACATCTGACAAACTGAAGGTGCTTGAATCCCGGGTTGCCAGGGTTGATGAAAAGCCAACCAGCAAGAGGAAGCCTCAAAAACAAACCGGTAATATGAAGTCACTGCTAACTCAGCCAAAACTACACAAGACAAAAGAGGCAATAAAAGGAGATTTATGATTCAAGTGGGTGAGGCTAAAAACTAAACTGGACGCTGACTAGGAAAGATCTACAACAAGTAAGCAGTGAGCTGGTGATGGAAAACTTTCTCAGCTGCTCATTTATACTGAGAAAGTTTGAATCTAGTTATTCCTGTAACGCAGTGAAGCTAACTTTTAGCATTGTTGGCCATCACATGCACTGCAAAAACAGGCCCCTTGGCAAAAAGTCACATATTCTGACTTCACAATAAATATATATATATATAATAAAAACATAAACATGCATATATTTCAACAGAAATTTTTTCTTTCCAAAAATATTCATTTTTAAAAAACAATCTGGTCACTAAGAGATGTTTTCTCAAACCAAGATTATTATTATTTAGAAAAACTGTCTTGATAAAATTATTTTTCTTGCAAGACAGAAAACTTTTTTTTTAAACAAAAAGTCTTTTTAGTTTCTTAAGATTCAGTTTTTTCTGCGTGTTCAATGTAGATGATGAAATGTTCCATGATGCCAAAAGTCCTACAGCCAACTACTCCTGAATGTAATGGTTGTGGATGCCAATCTTCATTTATCTTTACAGTTCTGCTCTCAACGGATCACAACACTTTTGTGACCGAGGGGGGGTAAGATCAGCTCTGTGTTTGTTTATCTACACATTCTGACTGTGACATGACCACTGATGCTGTGCTCGGAGTTCATGTTCCTCAGAAACAGAAGGAGCCAGAAATCAAACACTTCCTGTCTGAATTTCTAGAGACTTTTGTTTTGAAAATACAACAAAAAGTTTATTCTTCTGTGAATTTGAACCCTTCTACTAACATTAACATCATTTTGTCATGCCTGTTCGTCACTAAAGCCCCTGACTTGTGACTTTTGAAGGATGCGTGTTTACTAACTCAGTGAGAGCATGAGTTAGTGATTCAGGTTTCTCCCAAGGTGTGCGAGTCGCTGAGCTGCAGTGAAATGAAAGAAACTGAATCACCAGATCAAGATCCGTTGGAGTTTCACTGCCTCCTCTGTCCTACACTTCCACACATTTTACACTAAACAAATTTTTATTCAACCAACCATAAATTACAGGGGCTGACTTTTTCATGGAATACATATTTACTTTAGCTACAAAGTCATTTGTTTTTTCCCTGCTGTGTTTTTCAACAGAACAAACCTGTATTTTAGGGACCCACTCTACAGAAAATTATGTCTTTGGTGTTTTTGGTTTGTTTTTGTGGCATTTTTCATATATATGTGTTGTGACATATTTAAAGAACATTAAGATTAAAATTGAATTTCTGAGTATTTCGTTATTCAAATCGTAAACGAACGAGGAGCAGATGAAAAAAAAAAAACATTTGAAAAAGATCGCATTTGTGACGTAAAAAACGCTGGGAGGGGCCACAAGCTCACTGCTCCACTCCATTCTGATGCATCCACTAGCAGACAACCAGATCCATGTACGTCTTTGTTTTCCTCGTGTGAGCTGGAATCTGGATCAAAACTATTTGGTTGGGTAGCTCCAATACTGTTTGCTGTTATTGTTGCAATGGTAATGTTAGATTGAGGATGTGAGGGGATGTAGGCTAACGGGAGAGTGTATAAACAAATGGGTGATGGGAAGTGGGTCTGGGTTGATCCATGCCAACGGTCCTGCCCACAACTCAGAGATGAATATCTAATGAGTTCCTGCTGCCCTGCAGAAACTATGTCCTATAAAATGACAGGTGTAATGATTTTGTCTAAAACAGCATACCGGTAATCATGATTGAAAGACCACTGGGAACACTCTGAAAAGAGATCAGAAGACGACTGGAGAAACAAGAACACATCTTAATTCTCCATCTGATTTCTCACAGAAACAAACTTGAGGATGATCAATTCCTGATCACAGATCTGTTCAATTTAGTCATTTAACAGAAACAAATTAAAAATACAAATTATAACTGAATAAGAGAGAACTTTCGAATTAAAAGGATTTAGTTTTTAAACAGTCAGCGGTATTTTTGTGAATGTACAACCGTGCAGAAAGAACTGTTCGCTGCAACAATGGGGCAGAATAATGATCACATTAATCAGTGAGTGACAGGAAAAGGCCTGAATAAAACCGCCTCAGGTATCTTTGCTCAAACTAACCATGATCTAGATCACAGAAGAAACAAGCTAAAAAATAAACTTTGTTTTTTTGAGGCAGAAACGGGTTTTAGACGGAGAAGCGGCACGTTTCTCTGAATCTTTAAGGGTCATAGTGATACTGGTCTTCATTATATATCTATTATTCATAAAATGTCATTGTGTCTTCCACTGAGCCGAAGTAAATTCATTTTTATGGCTTTGTTCACTTGTTTTAAATATTTGGATACAGAAAGCCACACTTTTGATTCAAATCTTGAAATGTATGCTTCCTGCTGATGGAATTTTTCACATTAAGGTTTTAAGTATAGATGTCCTGAATGGCATAACCCAGACTCTCAGACACTTCATATGCAAAACTTTCAGGAAGAGAATATTCAAGAGGTACATGACCTACATAAATGTCTCAACATTCAATGTGAAACCTTTCATAAAAATAAAGTAAAAATTAGGTTTTCATCAATAAAAAGTAACAATCAGCTTCTAGAAGACCTGAATGTCCTCATTCATTTGACTGTCTGGGTAACGCATAAAATAATTGTCCATGAACAACATTATTCAATAAACTTTATAATAAATTTTATCAGAACTTTCTATGTATCACAAAAATACAAATCAGCAATCATCAGTCCTTCCAGGATCTTTCAGCCTTTTAATGATTGTTGCAACACAAAAAGCCTGAAGTTGCGTTCATTTTTTAAATAGTTGCAATATTTTTAACTCATAATTTCTTATCTAAATGCTGCAGGAGGTGGTACAGATTTTAATGCTGCTGTTTTTCTCTGTTTATTGAAGAGTAATTGTATATAACCCCATTAAAAATGCGCAAACTGTTTGGCTGCTACCAAACATGCACGCTGAAAATTCACACACTGTAAATTTCCAGACTCAATGTTAACTCACACATATGCTTGTAATTTGTAAATATCTCACTGACAGATCGCAATGTATGAAGTCATATAACATTTGCTCTAATTTTCTTCCACTGACAAAAGGAGTGCAGCAAGGCTCTGTTTTGGGGCCACTCCTATTCACCTACTATGTTAATAATGTTGGCCATTTTTCTGTTGATACAAGATATCATCTATATGCAGATGATACTATTATATATAGTATATATATATATATATAGTACCAAATCATTCGAGGGCAGTGTATCTGTATCACATGATGCTTTTACAATTATTCAGAACAGATTACTCAATTTAGACCTTTCTCTAATTGCAAAAAGAGCAAATTAATGCTCAAAAACAAAGAAGTTACTCACATAGTTTTAACTCTTAAAGGAAAAAAATCTTTTAAATACCTTGGCATTTCAATCGATGAAAATCTTGACTTTAAGGAACATATTGAGCAGTTGGTAAAGAAATGAAGATTGAAAGTGGGTTTTTATTTTCAGAAACAGGTTATGCTTCTCTTTTAATGCGAAGAAAAAAATGGTTGACGCCACATTTTTTTAAAAATCCTTTCTAGATTATGGAGATCTTATCTAAATGAACGCCCCAAATCAAGTATTGAAACTTCTGGAGTGTGTATCACGCTTCTTTGCAATTCATCACTAAACACTCACCACTGTGAACTTTGTACACGTGTGGGCTGGTCAGCACTAAAGTACCATAGACTTACTCACTGGTAAATGTTAGTATATAAAGGTTTTCTGCATTTGCTCCCTTCATATCTCTATTAAACCAAGACAAACTGGACAGTCTTCCTTAAGATCGCAAGAATCTTTCCTACTGACAGTACCAAGCGTTGCAACAGTATTTCAGTATTCTGCACTGACAACGTAGAACAATTTCCAAAGGACTTGAAGTTGAAGGAACTGGTTCCTCCAGGCCACTTTAAAAATACGCTAAAAAGCTGGAAATTAGTATGGTTTGTGAATGTTTTACATAGTTTTTTGAATTTTATTGTTGACTGTCCTTTGGTGTGTATGTATATGAATCACTCCCTCTTCACTCCCAGGGCTCTTAAAAAAAATAGGAGATTTTTAATCTCAATAGAACTTCCCTTGTTAAATAAAGGTAAATAAATAAAAATAAATAATGCTAAAATCACACACTGTAAATTCACACAAATAGTAATAAACTAACAAACTGTAAATATACACCCACTGAAAATACACACACACACTGAAATCAGACATATTGCAAATTAACACCTGCTAAAATCACAAAGTAAATACACACACATACTAAAATCAAACACACTGGAAATTCATACACATGCTAAGATCACACATAATGTAAATTCACACACACACTGTAAATATATACCCACATAGTAATCTTTCAGTCAATCTTTTGTTAATGTAGCAAATTATTCTATTGTGCGTGGGGTGTCATTTACTTAGATGCATTGTTGCTCTAAACATAATTTCGAGTCAAAGTTGAAACCTCTGATTTACAAGCATAAGAAAGTGATGGACGGAAATGCTGAGCTGGATTTCTCATGGCCAATCACAGAGCAGTATGCAGATCAGGTGACTTGCTTCAGTTCACGTTCAGGACTGGGCAGAGACCGTCAGTGAGGTACAAACGTAGATGTTTTTCCTGTCATGTGGTTGAAGGCCGGTTTCCCAGTAAAAAGGTTACCTTTAATGCCTCCCCCCAATGTTTCTCTCATTTTTTCCAGGGATTCTCTTCCATCAGTCCATCCTGCTGCCTTCGGTCACATTACTGACCTCAGAGGTGCCTCGCTCCTACCTCAGTGGTTCTGATCCAGCTGGAGAAGCTGTGGTGCTGAAGCCCGCGGCTCCCTCTTTGTGGCATCTCTGTGGCTGCAATCAACGGCGAGCGCTGCCCTCGCTACACGCATCATTAACACTGCTGGGAAATCCTCTCTACCGCTCTCTTAATACTCCTTTCTGCATCAGCTAATGATGTCCCAGTCCGTCCATAAATTTGTCGTTGTCTGGTGCTCTGAGAAGTTTGACCAGGCGGAAGGGCACATGGGGATGAAAGAGCTCAGAGGACACACGGCTAAAATGTAGCGGGAGGGGAGGGGGGACATTAGAAGCAAAATAGCTCTGCCTAAATGGATTTCCTGATGATTAATCTGTTTGCATCTTTATTTCCGTCATTTCCCCACCCCGACTGCAGTGACAACATTCACAGCTTTGAAAGTACGACACAGAAAATTCTGATAGGTGCATGTGAGTATGCGGCCACTATTCCAGACATCTAAAACACAGCACCCCTTGCTGCAGAGGAGCCCCGCCTGGAACTCCCACCTCTACCCTACAGCATCCGCCCCCAGAACGGAGTGTTTGTGGTGTTCTTACTGAGGGTCTCCAGCGTAGCTAAGCTGAGCCGGCCGGATACCAAAGTGGACGATTATGGGGAAGGTGATGACGGCCGGGTTGAACTGCTCCCTGTCCAGCTGGTCGATGCGCACAGAGCTGGGTTTCTGAGGGAAGAGACAGAAATGAGTTTGAACGGAGTGGAATCGTGCCACAGCATAAACATCTGAAGCCACGAGCCAGCCATCCTTCAATCAGCTGTTAGAGTGTGATATGAATAATCCACACCACCAGAGTCATCTGTCACAGGAGTCTAATGAGATGAGATGCTGCTTATAGCAGCAGTACAACAATGATAAAGTGATGTGAGCGATGGTGAGCAAACTTCTGCCGCTCTTATCATGGAAAGATTGACAGGAAACACATCCTCAGCCGGCCCCTGGACAAAATCCATCCTGTTGGGCATTTTGCCCCATCAGTGGGGGGTTGGGATCAGCGCAGCAGATGGCTCGGCTCACCTTGATATTAGCTGTGTTTGCGCATCACCACAGCCTGCATACAAACGCTGATGTAAGAGCCAAAGGTCAGCTCCAGATCTGTCTTTAAACCATGCGAGCGCCTTTGAGTGGTTGGACACTTTGTGAATGCTAAGTCGCAGGAGAATCAGCCGTTTAGGGTCCACTGCTTCTTCACATTGGTATTAATGTACCATGACTGATTGGAGGTCGATGACATTTGGAAGCTGACATGTGGACTCTGTCACTGTGTGTGAAATTATCACTTGATTGGACTTTTCTTTGAGCTCTGGATGTGTGAAGAGAGATTCAGAATTGAAGCTTCAGCTCTGAGTTGTGGAATAAATGACGGCAGCTTCATCCCACACTTGTCTCCTAAAGACCCAGTGTGATGTAAATTGTATTTTTGGTGTTTTTATCATGTTCTTGTGCCATTTTTCTGATGATGGAGGACATATATAAAGAAAACTAAGATTAAAAAATAGCATTTCTGAGTATTTCTTTATTCAAATTGTTGTGAATCAACAGGAGATGAAAAAAAATCTGTTTGAAAAAGATCGTTTTTGTGACGTAGAAAATAAGTTGTACAAGCTTCCCTGCTCCGCGCTATTTTGATGGATCTCTAAATTAACACCTGCCCACCCACCAAATGCAGGTAAAACTTCAATTTAGCAAGTAGAAAAACAATTTCACCAGCCACAGACAAGTGAGGGATTGCTCATCATCTTTGACAGGGAGCTCAACCTCCCAACCATGACTTTTAGGTGTCTGCTTCCCCTCCACGTGGCTACAACAAACATCCATCCCAGAGTTTGTTCAAATTCTGACTTTATTGTGCAGATTCAATAGTCACATACGTAATAGCACAAGGTGCATTCAGGGGCTGCATGGACTTTCCGCATGTGTTTGCTTTCATTCAAAGCTCACTATTGCCGCATTCAGGTCCGCGGGCAATTGCTCACACTGACCTCAGCTGACACAAGCACACATTTATTTGTTCAACTCTTTGAAATGACCAGGACTCACAACCACAACAAACTGATCTAAAAGAACACACACTAATGCAAAACATTGCACATAGTTCAATATATGCATAATTTTCTATGCTTCCATATTTAGAAAAAATCTTTTAATTATTTGTCACTAGTTTTATTATTATAAATTTTTTTTTTGTTTGTCATTAAACTTTAGTTTTCGCAAGTGAATTATCATTAACTGAAATTTATAAATAAAGGGAATAACTGTTTTGCTTTCAAATACACAAATTATTTTTCGAGACAAATGTTTGGCTAGTAGAAATCCAATTTGGCTAACAGACTTTGGATGTTACCGGCCCACCCTGGCTAGCAACCAAAAAAAATTAATTTAGAGCTCAGGATCCTGGTATGTCTTCATTTTCCTCGTCCGAGCTGGAATCTGGCTAAAAATTGTACGGTTGAATAGCTCCAATATTGCTCACCATTTTTGTTGCACCGCCAATGTTAGCTTGGGGGTGTGAGAGGCGGTAAACAAGTGGTCGAGTGTGTAAACCGATGAATGAGTAGGGGGCAGGAGAACTCAAAAAGTCCTGCCCACAACTCAGAGGTGAATTTCTACTGACTTCCAGCAGAAACTATGTCCTTGAAAACAATTTTATGATTTTGTCTAAAACGGCACAATTTAATTAAAAGACCACTGGGAATGCATTAAAATAGATCAGAAGATAATTGGAATGGGACTTTAACGAACAGCATAAGAAAGGTGAAGCAGCAGCAGATACAGAAGAGACAGGACTGAACTCTGCTATTTTAACGCTAAATGTCATTTTCTATTTTTATTTTTTTTTTATCTAAAAACAGACTCAATTCAGCTGCTTTGAACATCAGACGCCTCAATCTCAGTATGGGGGTGCTAAAATAGACCTAAAAACTTCAATGACATGAAGAAACGAGAACTACCTTAAACAGGAGGTAGATGAATCACTGGAAATCCATCAGTTTGTTTTCATATACTTCCAGGAAGTGTAAGGCATTACCAAAATAAGAGCTTTTTTAAAGCTGAACTTTCCTTAAAGTATAAACAGCAAACAGTAAAATGCTGGATTTCATTCATAAAGCTTTGAGACTTTTGATGACAGCTTTGGCACAGCGGCTGTTCAAAGTTCAAACAGAACAATCAGGGGGCCTTACCATGCCCGGGTTAGTGACGATCATGCCTTTGCACTCCTCTGCGTACTTCTGCCAGTCCAGCTGTTCCCACTGCAACATGTCAGCGATCTCCTCCTCGGGAACAAGGGCCTTGCTGCTGCGGAGCAGGTACAACAGCACCTGATGCATAGACAGCACCTCCTTTCCACCATCTGAAACAGTCATGGAGAGAAAGGAGAAGGTTTGGTGATGCACCCTCAGGGTCACGTGGGACGGAGTGTTAAAGCACAAATAAGGAGGAGTGCAGTCAACTGTGAGGGAGCTTGATGGAGACCTAAAAAACACACTGTGCAATGAGACAACTGTACCAACTTTGGTAAGCCCACCCCTACTCCCCTTAATTCTCCTCCTTTGAACAGATCACATGAGGACTGCTGGAACGGACTGTTTCTGTGCTTCTGTAAAGGAGCCGGGTAAGTGTCTGCGGCTGCAGAAATTGGAAGAGCTGGGGGAGAAATTGTTTTTTGATAGAAGACTGTAGGCAGGTGGCACGGCAGTGCCGGGAAACAGCAATGAAGCATCACAGCGCAACAGCACCCCCATGTGCACAGAAGGCAAACAGCATCTCAAGAATGCTTCTCCAACATGCTCATAAAAGATTTGATAAGACCTGCTGCAGATTATTCCTTCATGTTGGATGATAAGTAACCAGAACATGGAAGTGTGCAGCAGTTAAGAGTCCTACCAGGTAAGAATCTGACGAAACGGGGCATGAAGTGGAACTGCTGGCATCCATAGGTCTCACCATCACTGTCCGGGCCTGAAAGAAAAAAACGTTTAAACCAAATTTAAAGTTTAAATCATGATATGAAATTCTGCACTTTTTATTACTCAGCAAAGCGGCTCCAATACCAACCAACGTGAAATCTCCCTCATCCATAAAACCCAACATAAATGCTGGGGATTTGGATTAGCTCAGTGGGTGTCAGGTGAATGTTGTCAGTATAAATTAAAACTGTCATGACAGACAGGATTCTTCATTTTGATGATGATCTGCTTTTAAAACTAAACACATTTTTAAAAGGAAATTAGTTTCAAGCGTCACAGACCATCGTGAAGGAACAGCTCCTCCAGAGAAGGCACAGAGCAGGAGCTGGTTAAGAACTAGTTCTCGTTTACTGTCTCTTCATGTCTGAATGAGTAAAGACATGCTCTGAGTAAAGAACTTCAGCTTAAAATGATCCCAAACGTCAGTCAGAGCGGCTCCACCCTCCTCCAGACCTCGAACAACCGGCCATACCTTTCAGGTTCCAGTCGTACAGCTCTAGGATGTCCTGGAACAGGTAGGAGGCGAACAGTTCCAAGCCTCGTACGCAGTAATTCTGGATGCAGAGAGAGTTTCATGTTAGGGCAAAAAAGCAGATCCAACCTCTAACGTTATCACAGAAGCATCTCATCCTCACTGTCAAGGAAGCTCCCTTTAAAAGGATTAGCACCTGAGCTCAGATGCACCACCGAGGTCTGCGAGTTACAAGAGTC
>BSAI01000108.1:27781811-27803018 GCA_036245035.1 Adrianichthys oophorus
GGTGCCATCTCTTCTATGAAGTGAATGGTGTAATCTATGTTGAAGCGGATCACGCGGCACAACGGAATCTGTAATGATGAAAGGAGAAGAGGAGGGAAAAAAGGACATCATTACCACGGCGGTTCCAGGAAACTCATTAAAACCTCATTTTTGGAAGCAGAATGAATCTTTGCAAAAACCAGTAAAAACATGCAAAACCTCACAGGTCCCGAGTGTGGCTGAAGCTGCTTGACCTATTGTGGTGGTGGTGGTGGGTGTGTGTGTGGGGGTGTGGGGAGGGGGGGTCGTCTGAGACATTCTAGTTAGCCACTGAAGTTCCAAATGTGTTTACCCCCCAGCTCTGACAGGGATGCAGCTCTCCCCATCTCTTTCATACCAACTCCATTCTACAGAGAGAAACAGGTTCATCAGGAACATCCATGCCTGCAGCCCCCTCCACCCACCCTACGACCCCCCCAGATGAAAGGCAGAGCCTCCTTTTAAATCCCAACCTCAAATATCTGACAGCTGCTGATGGGCCTTTAAAGGGCTGCTGACAAGGTCAGCTTGGAGGGGGGGCAAAGAAGCAGATTTAAAGTGGGATTTATCTTTGAGGAAAGTGGAGCTAAAAGAGTTTTCAGACCCCAAAGCTGAAGGATGGAAGCCCAGGATGCAGAAGTACGTTTCTGTGCACTTCAGTCTTCAGGGATGTGCAGTGAGGTGTGTGTGTGTGAGGGGGGTTACTGCAGCTGAACTTTTAGATGATCCTTTCATTAAAAGTAGCAACAAACCCCCAAAAACTGATCATTTTTATGTCCACAGCTTCTAGTTTTATTTCCAAACTGTCTAAAATGTTTACTTTCCTCCAGAACAATTAACTAAAATCCTCCAGCTCCTTCTGATATAACAAAACTCTTCCTGCTCACCTAAAGGTCTGATTTGGTTTTGTAACGCTGAGCAGAGGGGTGACGCCACACGTGCAGAATGAAATTCAGACAATGCTCAGCTGGAGCAGCGTTGGTTACAAACAGCCACAAAAGAGCAAGACCAAACGGTAAAAAAGAAATGAACACAAATCGGCTGTGAGGATTTTTAGGCCAAATGTCTTCGGCCTTAGTCACATAGACCCATGCGGAGGGTTGACCTGTACAGGTGTAGTAGGTATTTGTGTTGTCCTGGTCCATAGAGGGTCGTAGAGAGAAGCAGCTGCATCTTAAGGGTAGAGCAAGAGTGTAGTTAGCTCCTTTGAGGCTCATATGGTCACCTTAAGGAACATCATGAAAATGGAACATACCACTGGCAAGTGTATCTTTGAGTATTCATTAGGCTAATTTAAGTAGCATGCATTAATGACGTGACGGTAATGTTTTCCTACAGGGACCTTGCGCATGATTTGGAGGTTGAAAAAGAGAAAAATCTGTATGACACGCCTGCGTCTCACCTACTTCCCCACATCATAGCGATCATCATTGCACCAGTCATTTCGTGCAGTCTAGTTCACACTAAGATTGGCTTGTTTCACTTGCGTCTGTCTGCAATAACTGCAACAAACTCCTGAGTGGCGTTACTTTTCAAGCCTGTTGGTGTGATCGTCTCTAGTTTTTCAGTGGTTTGGTATTTTATTTAGTGATTTAAATGGATCTCTGAGATTCTGTTTTTTAATCTATAAAGCTTTTCTTTCATACGTGAAGCTTTCTAGCAATGTTTACATATATAAATAAGTCTGTGGCCAATTAATGCTGCAGACAAGACAAGGTAAGTGATACATCAGATTTTTATTTTATTTTAAAAGCCTCAACAGAACAAATAAGGATTTTTTAACAAAAAAAGTTAAAATTTGAAATGATGTTTCACCTGCTGCTTATCATTATAGTTTCATTAGAAGGTAAATATGCAGTAAATGTATGCAGTGTATATTTTTTTGGAACTGAGTCAGAATAAAATACTGTCTAACCTCATCTGTATTTAGAATGCAGTAACAAAGGGTTTTGTCTTTAAATCATAGGATGTAGAAATGGCAATTGTCTGGATCCAGTTTGCTCTGTCATGGCGTCTTCTCATTGCTCAAAATAAGCTCAGGTAAAAAGGTGCGATATGAACACAATTGTACCATGGGCATAAAATTCAAATCATAGATTATGTCATTAGCTTAACATTACATTTTTCAGCGATTGGGCGACTCTCTTGACCCGACTCGAGCGATTACAAATCGCTATGAAGGATTAACTAAACCAAAGGCAATAAGCCTTTCCTTATTGATAATGAGAGAAGATGTGCACCCCACCCCCACACCCCACCCCCCTTCACCAACAGACATCTGTGCATTTGCTGATCGAGTATTTGGAGGAAGCAACTTTAAGCACAAATGAAAAAAACTGCAGCTTTCGTACGCTGGTGAGAGGCGTGTGGGAGAAGAGTGAGAAGCCTTCAAACAGATACTCATGGTCATCGTACTCGATCACAGTTGGTCTGTCCGTCTGAAACACAGAAAAGAACCTGTTCAGCATCACTGCTGCATCTGAACAAAACATGTCTGCGTTTTCAAGGAGAAGTTTTCCCACCAGGAAGTTAGTGGGAGGAGACACAGTGATCCGGTAGTGGAAGAGCTTTCCTGCGTTGTTGCTCATGGGACGGCAGAGTTTCACAGGCTGGAAAAGGAGCAGTTTAGGTCATTGATTTGAGCCAAACATCTTCCTCCTCTTCTCCTCAAATCGATGCGGCAGCTTGAAGCACAAAAGTCAGTGAGGGAAAACACGCCGCTCAGGCTCACGCAGATGAGAAACAGGCCAATATTTTACAGGTCAACTCAGAAATGGGAAACTAATTCACTAACAAAAGCAGGGAAGTCTTATTTTCAAATTAGCATCAGAGCCAAGACAAAAAAAGACCTGAAAACAAATCTGAGATCAGCAGCAGTCATATAGCATGTCTGCATCTGCACAAGCTGCAGATGAGACCGTCTTTTCTGCAGCTGCACGTGTACACATTCAGAATGAGTGAACGTGTGTGTGACACCCCCTCAAGGTTAGCAGGGCTGATGTATTCTGACTGTGTCCTACCTCCTCTCCGGGGTAAATGCTGTGGCGGATCCCCGTCCGTCTGGCCTTGGCGCTGCACTTACACAGGGGACCGTCGTTCATCTGGACACAGAAGACAGACGGTCTGATCCACAGACGGGGAAGGTTCTTCTGCTCAGCTGAGCTACACCCTCCATCCATCACTGAAAATCTACAAACTGCATTTTATCTTTGGACATTTTGGTCCTGCTGCTCCTTCACTGCAGAACCCAAACAAAACCAGAGCAGATTAAAATTGGATGTTTGAAAAAACTTGGGTTTATGACGCAGTCACTGCCATGGGTGGGCCCAAGCCTGCCTTCTCAGCTACAATTCTAAATCCTCCACTTGCAGACAAATAGATTCCTTAACATCTTCATTTTCCTAATCTGATCTGCCATCTAGCTCTAAACTGTGGGGCTGGATAGCTCAGATATTGTTTGTCGTTTTTTTGCTACACTTACGTTAGTTTGGGCTTGTGAGGTGCTTGTCACTAGGGAGAGAGTGTAAACGAAGGCATACTGGGAAATTAGCATGGCTAACTACTGCATTGACATTCCTGCCCACAACTCAAAAGCAAATTTCCTGCCGCTCTGCAGAAACTGGCTTAAACCGACACAGGTTTTAGGATTTTAGCTAAAACAGCATAATCATAATTAAAAGAGCACTGGGAATAATTTTACAATAAAAAAAAAATTTGTTGGAGTGGGAGCTGTGTCTGCTCTACCTTTACACCCTGGATAAATGCGTTTGAGTGGCTCAGCGTCGTCACAGGTGATCCGAACATGAACAGTCTGTGCATTTCTACCAAACCTCTGTTGTAAGTGTGCAAAGGCTGCACCAGCTAGAATAGCACTCTTTTCAATGTTACTTTCACTTTAGGATGTTTGTGGGGCGTTTGGGACTTCTGTTAGTGACACCATCAGAAAAACTGAGAGTGACAAGATGGCGCCTGACATCATCGACTGGAAGCAGAAATTATACAATTTACCCTAATCCAAAAGTGTTGAGAATAGTAGAAAAACTTTTATTAAAGATTAAAACAGGGAAAAAACAAAACTGTTAGGGTCCCCAGTAAAAATAGTTATTTTTGAGTGATATGGGGGGGGGGGGGACTTCCAGTTCTGGTCAAACTGTTCTGGACATTAATGCTGCATCCAGGTCCTCTTATATCCTCTTAATATATCAGACCAGCAAACACATAACACACCTATGCAGTCCCCCACACTCTGGACTGAGTCGCAGTATACAGTTTGAAAATAAAAAGGGATCATTTTGCTGAAAAAAGTGAGTATTTACATAATCCATCAGGTTAGAGATACATTTTTGTTTGTTTAATAAACTTATTTAATGAACTTTTCGTTATTAATAAAAACTGATCTTTAAACCCATAAAAATGATCAAATGAACTGCTCTGGCTCTGAAGGTGAAGCAGAAACCTACTCCTCCATGAAAGAAGGTCTTTCTTCAATGACTAAATCTTCCCAGAGCTCCTTAAATGCTAAAAAAGAGAACAAGCAGTTCTTTCCTTGTTCCTCCTCAAAGACGGACCAACCTGCCCAGGGTCGTTGTACCACAGTTCCTCATGCAGTCGGTCTGGATGAGCCTTCTTCCTCTTGATCTCAGCAATGACATCAAAAACCTCGGAGTCGGAACTGCTGGAGCAGCTGCTTCCATCCTCGTCTGACTCGCAGTCCGAGTCACTGCTGCTGTCATCTGAAACACAAAGTCTCAAAGCTTCAGACACTGGAACTCTCAACAAGTCGCTAAACATCACATTAAAAAAAAAACCAACAACTAAAACGCAGGAAAAGCCGTTTCTGAAAGCTTTGTAGCTCAGAGTGGAGCAGCCTCTGCACTTATTCTAAGCTGTGGAACTTTTGTGAAATTGCAACTGAAAGCTGCATTTTCAGTAAATGATGTTACTGCAGAGCCTCCGCCCCTAAGCAAGCACTTCAACAGATCCTCTGTAAGGACCACCACCTTTTGTGCTTTGATCATCTTCCTTTTTGAGCTGAGGAACCAAATCATTCCTGAAACACCTGCTCTGCAGCTCTGGTTCCAGATTTGATGGAAAAGTCCACCGAACAATTGTGTTAAAAATTGAGTCTGGTAAACAACGGGAGATAAACAAACATGACTTTGATGTCTGTCCTCCCTGAGGACAGCAAGGACCCCTCCTGAGACTGAAACGTTCATGTTCCTCTGCAGAGCAACATTTTTCCTAACGAAAAATCTGCAGAGGTGATTTAGTGGCTTTAAGTTTGACACTTGCATGAAGAATCTCCTTGTAGAGCTGCCCTGCTTTAGAAAACTCTGCTGCTTTCAGATGTGGGAGTTGTGTTGCATCATGGGCTGAAATCTTCCTCTTTGGTTCTCAGGTGAAGACAGTTTCTGCACCACAGCAGGATTTTTAATCACTCACGACTGAAGGTTGGAGACAATAGAAGAGCCTGATGAATATGTTCTCTGAATCAAGAAAAACTCCTCAGTGAGACAAAACTTCACTGTTCAGGAACACAAACTGAAGAAATCTTTAACTTTTCTTTAGCTGGACCTCATTAAAACTGACTGCATCCGTGATGTCACCATGAAGCACAAAGCTGGAAGTGATCTTAATCAAACGCTCAGCTTGTTCTGAGGATTTAGTGAGCCCTAGTGGTGGAAAATGAAACAACACTTTCCCGATGAGAAGTTGTGATCAGTTTGTTTAGAGTGGGAGCTGATTTCAGAGGGTTTTTAAAGCCCCACACCAGGATGGGCCACAAGTCCATGCTCCGCTCCATTCCAATGCTTCCACTTGGACACAAATAGATTCATGAACATCTTTGTTTTCCTCATCTGAGCTGGAATTTGGCTCAAAACTGCATAATCACACCACTGGGAATAATTTCACAATTGAAAAAAAAGTCATAATCATTTCGAATACAATAATCAACTTTTGATCAATTTTCAAGGTGTTCCCAGTGGTCTTTTAATTATAATTATGAACTTTTAGCCAAAAAAACTGTTGTTTTCTAGGAGAAACAGCAGGACTTCATTAGAAGTCATTTTCCTCTGAGTTATTGGCGGGACTTTTGGCACAGCATTGAGCCTTTGCTGGCATCCTCTCTTTGTTTACACTCTTTCTCGCCAGCTTACAGCTCCTTACACCTGCAACCTAACATAAGCAATGCAACAATAATGGCGAGCAATATCGGAGCTATCCAGCTGTACAGTTTTGATCTAGATTCCAGCTCAGATGAGGAAAGCGAGCTGGAAAAACATGCATCCAGTCTGCAAGTGGGTGCATCCCAATGGAGCAGAGCAGGGAGCTTGTGGCTTGCTGTTGTGGGTCCTACATCACTTCTTCAAGCTTTTTCAAACTGCATTTTTTTTCCCATCTGTTCCTGATTCACAACTATTTTAATAAATACTCAAAACCACAGATTTCCTCCATCATTAGAAAAGTGCCACAAGAACATGTTAAAAACACAATTTTCATTGGAGTGGGTTTATTAAAAAAAAAACTAAGAGTCTGAATCTCAAATCAGAATGTTGCTGCTGGACAGCTGACACTAACCCTGCAATCCAATCATAGACATTTAAAGCTTCTGGGTTTTCTCCACCTACCTGGATCTTCGTCCAGTTTGGTTTTGGGGGGCTCCCACCTGGGTCTAGCTTCCTTGGCTCGCTCCTGTCTTTTTCCCAGCTCATCCTCGAAGCGCTCATACAGCTCGCGCAGTTTACTCGTCCCCACGACTGTGGAGTCTCCCTGATATAGACCAGATCATAAAAAAAACACCTGACTATAATGGTGCACCCCAAACAGAGAGACCCTCATGGGTTTCCCTTCATAGAAACGAATCATCTCACAAAGATCACTAGCAGAGTTTCACTAAAGGCTCATAAAAGTGGATGTTAAGGGTCATGAAACCGTACCACTTGGTCCATGGGGTCATTGGAATAGTAGCTCTCAGCGTGGGTGCAGCGAATCCAGGCGGGTTTCAGCAGATCTTCCTCTTCCTTCTCCTCCTCAGCCTTGGTGATCTCCCTTTCTCTGTCCCGTTCCCTCTCGCGGTCACTGGCCTCTTCAGAGTCTCGGGCCCTGAGGGAGATGTAGCTGCGCTCCCTGCTGAAGGAGCCCTCAGAGCGCCGCTCCTTCTCTTCTTCCCAGCGGCTGCGTTTCCTGTCTCTGCTGGACGAGCGGCTGCAAAAGACAGGAGGACTTTGGTTGAAGCTGCTCATCAAGTTCAGTTCATTTTTATTATGAAACTCAAAATTTCTTGTGGATCTCACACACACCAAACCCGAGTAACAAGAAACAATCACTGGGTTTGATTCCAGGAGAGACTGGTGTGATGTGCAGCTTACCTGCGAGGCCTCTTCCTGTGTTTGTCAGGTGACTGTGACCTCTGCCTCTCTCGGTGGCGGTACCTTTCTCTGCAAGCAAAACCCAGCAAACGTGAGAAGAACTGTGTCAAACAGACATGCATACCTGGAGGACATGGTAGGTACCTGCTCCTGTGCCGTAAAGGGGACCGCCCCTTGTCGTATTCGGATCGGTACCTCCCCCCCTCAGGCCGGCTATTCCTGTCCGGACTTTTCCCAGTGTCCTTCCTGTCTCCAGTAAACTCCATCTTGCGCCTGTCGCCGCTGTAGCAGTAACTCTTTTGTCGGTCATCCTGGAAAAAGTTCCTTTCTGGGGACCTCCTGCTCTCTGGGGGTTTCTCGTACTTGAACTGCCCCCCATGCCGGACGCTGTGGTCCGGCTGAAACTGGCTGGGACTCTGCGAGTAGTTGGGTATGAAGGTGGGAGGGGGGAAAGGGGGATAGTTCATGGGATATGGAGGGTGGTAGTTCATGGTCTGAGAGGAAATAGGTGGAGGCATAGGTGGACGGGGCAGAGGAGGCGGGGGCATCATGAAGGGGTGATAGGAGCTGTGAGCTGAGACCTGCACCCTTGGACCGGGACCACCTGCAGAGCTGGGCAAAGGGGGTGGCGGAAAGTTAGGCAGAGGCTCCTGAAAGCCCTGGCGTGCAGACGACTTTGTAAAAGGCGGTCGAATGGGGCACTGGCTCACAGAGCTGGAGGTCTGTGGTGGAGCTGGGGGAGGATAGTGCATGAAGTCAGGAGGCATGTAGCTCCCGTGATAGCCTGAACTGGGCGTCGCCTGCGGATCATAATGGTAGGAGGGAGCATGGGGCTGAGGAGAGGGGGTCCTGGTGTTAGTGGGCCGGAAGTTTTGAGGGGAGCTGTGCTGACCTGGGGGCATTCCCCCCCTGGGACCCCCGCAATCCCGATGGAAAGACATGTCTGCTGACAGGTAAAAAGCACGTCATTTTTATATATATGCGTTTTGTATATATCCTTTGCCTATAGGCAAAGTACCCTTAATGAACAATAACAAAAATTATATTACTAATAATAATGATATATTATTATATAAATTATAATGATAATCATTAAAGTATGTTGTTATTATTATTATTATTATAAATATTAATAATTGTCATTATTTTTGTTACAGTTTAAGCTCTGTAGTTAAGAATCTTTCTTTTATGTTTACCTTTGTAAACTATATGTTTTACAAATGAAACAAATGAAACAAATACATGGGATTAATACTTACATTTAATTATTTAAATTATCTGCACCCACATGTCATATTTACAAAATATAATTACAAAAACAATGCTCCTCTTTTTATACTATGACTTTTTAATCAATTCACGAAAGCAAATAAGTATGACACTATAGAAAAAAATAAAAATCGCTGCAGAAAATGTTTTAAACTCTAAACATTTATTTAACGAATGAAGCATGCAAAAACAATGCAGAGAAAAGGACAATCCCGCAATAAAACAAAAAAAGACCATTCACAATAACATGTCCGCAGCACAGGAAATTAATAAAAAATATTTCTTAGAATAAAAACAAAACCTACAAAAAGACATTTGCAATGACGAGCAACGAAAGCTAATGCTAGCGCCAGGCAGCGCGGTATGCAGCAAAAGAAAAACCTTTTACCCCTGAAAACCGACAGCACAAATGAATAAATTAAAATTAATTACTACTAGGACCTTTAGTTAAATAAACAAATGGCCAATAAAGCTGCTATAAAATTAAATAAAACATATAAACCTGTGACGTGCTTCTGTTAACGGGTCCTGCCGGTAGTCCTGTTGTTTCCAGTCGAACTGATTTACTAGGGGACCACCACTGGACCAATCACATTGAAGATCTGATGATCTGACCAATCGAAGAGCTTCGTGACTCTTTTTTCGTTTAACTTTATTAAAAATACACACATTTACAGAACAAGTGCATCCACAACAAAGTAATGACCATAACATTTTTTACTCTACTTTTTACTAAATAATTGCAGCAAAGGACACGTAAACAAGAAATTATGAGTTTAGAAAACATAAAATAACAAAAAACGTCAGTCATATAACTCATCATCATCAAAACTAAAATAGTTAATTCTATGTTTAAAGTTTATTGCACTATTTACAATTTATAAATCATTCCAACTTGTTTCTGAAATTGAAAGAAAATTTTCAAAGAAAATTATAGAAACGTGAAATACAAATTTGGGATAGTCAATTATAAAGCTACAGTCATTACCAATATTTTTCAAGTATTTAACATTTTAACCACTTTAAATCAGCTTGTTTGGTGTATGAAGTCCTTTGTTGTTCAACCTTTCTACAATTAAATTAATTTACTGAACAGAAATGTTCTGGGGTCTCTTTAACCAACACTTTAACGTGAGCCACTAGAGGTGACAGAGGTAGGTACCAATCAGCCAAACATCTTTCTCACAAATTCTGTCTTACAAGGGTTCAGCTTAATGGAACAGCAAATCTGTCATTAAATGACAACTGAAACTGTAGCTTCAGACATCTCAAATGTGTATTCACATAGGACCAGAAATCAGAACTTTTTATTCAAAAAACAGATTTAAAAATATTATTTTTGTTTTATTTTTCTATTTATATTTTGTATACTGTCTCTTACCTTGGTTTTATATTCTTACGTGTAGTTTCTTCCTCTTAGAATCTCTTATTTGTTCAAGTATACCAACCTGCCAGGCGACTGCAGATGGAAAGCAGCCTTTGGCTAAAATCTGGCATATTGACCAATTTTTTTTAATGTTCATTAAAATGCAATGTCAGTTTCTTAAATAAATGAGAAAATGAGAACATGTGGCAATGCAGATATTTTCTGGATGCATTAATGTCTTTATGACTATTAAAGTCACTGCAAATTCAAAAGTATTCAGATTTATTTATTTTAATATGTGTTTCATCACAAAAAATGTGCTTTAACAGCCCAAACACAAATTATAAATTATAAATAAAGTGTTTAATTATGTGGGAAAATTAAGGTTTAAATGAGCAGTGTTGCATGAACTTCCACGCTGGCAGAATGAATGTCTGCCGGCATCACTCACATGTTAACCTGGACAGGAAACACATTTCACTGAATGTTTTTGTTTTTTTTTATTTGAATGAGATAACACTTTTTCCGTTTACTGTTCAAATCTGTTATTAAAAGAACAAGTCTTTCATGTAATGTGGCCACATATCCTCTAGAGGAGAGCATAGGGACAATCCTAGCAGCACCTCCAGTTTCTATGGTAATATCAGTCATCGTGTGCACAATGAAGATTTGTCAAAAAGCACATTTAACTCCTTAGCCTAGAGCATTTTAAAGAGGAACATCGTAGCATGGGTCCATACGACGTTTATGTTCAAGCTCTGAGGGTGGCTCCTCCTGAGCTCCTGCTCTGTATCGATCTGACCCTCCCTCAGGAGGAGCTGGCAGGAGCTTCAGGCTCACAGCCTCATTGTTAACCTTTATGTGTGACTGCATGGTTGAGCCTCTTCAGTGGTGTTATGCAAAGCACATTTTTATGGGGTGAAAGAGCAAGGTTAAGATGCTGAAACCCACACAGTTCGCTGGAAGAAACTCCTACATTCTGCTCCGACCACTCATCATCGAGATGAGATGCTGAGTGCCGTAGAAAGCTGAATGCAGAATTTGGAGGAGTTTAAAAAATAAACTAAAAGAAAATTATTTTTAAATTAGACAGGACTTTCACTTAAATGGTATATGGTCACATTTTTAAATACTAATTTAAAGGTGGTTTCAGAAGATGAAATAAGTGCAGAAAAAAACGTTCCAGTTTAACAGCGAGTGCACAAGTTTTCACCACAATTAAACCTCTGATGGTGGTTTATATTACTTGGTGTTTTTTAGTAACCTAGACCCACACCCCAAAAAAAAAAAAAAAACCTCCAACTTCTTTTTTGTGATTTACACTAACTCAGAATAATAAAACCCAGTAAGATCACAATTAATACATGTAGACACAGGTTGCCCTAATTTTAAACATAATTAATAAGCTTTTAAGATTTTCAGAGACTTGTGTGGATTTAATGAGAACATTTTATCCTTACAAGTCCATCGGGAGACACTGATGGAAGCAGTAAAGGTAAGTAAGGCTCTAAAATATGTTTTAATGAAAGAAGGGCTGCATTAATTTCTGATTCTTTTAGGTGAAAATTGAAATAAAACCCACAAACTCTTTCAGTTCTTACATATATTCTACAAAGCCTGGACTTTTTAGACTTAATTTTCACAAGTTGAAGTGCTGTCAAGTACACAAAGACAAAGCAAGATTTCTTTGAGTGATTCTGCATTTGCTTTAGTATAAATTTTATGACAATATTGGTAAAAGAAAAAAATACTTTTTTCAGAACAAAAAAGGAGATGCAAGGAGATGAAAAACATGTGGACGCCAAACTGCAGGATCTTTGTTAAACCACTCGGTCCACCGGACTAGTCAAAGGTACCAGTTGTTAACAACATGAAAGACTTTGAGAAGTGCTTGATCACGGACGTCTGAACAAATAAATAAAGCAGAATAAGAGTCTAATATGACTTCAAGAAAATCATGGCGACTACCGTTGTCTACCGATGTCTCGAAAAGTCAACTGTGACTCTGATTTTCAGCAGAGTTCTGACCTGCAAACAACTCGAGCTCAACTTACCTCGCTACGATATCAGCTGACAAACAACAGAAATGACAAGGTCTGCAGTCATCACAATGAGGAGAATTTATAAACTCTGTTAAAACCAGAATGACGGCTGTTAATCCAACACATTCTCACTCCCGACTCGTTATATATTCACACAGTCAGCAGAAGGAATACCAGTGGCTCTAATCATATCACTTCACTTGGTTTCCTAAAGAGGGATTTGTGTTGACTTTTCTTATAAAATAATCTCCACATATTTTTGATACTTGATTCATACTAATAATTTTCTAATGAAGAATAATCTGCACATATTTCTGATTTTTGATGATTGATCTGCATATACTGTGATAAATTCTGAAATAGTGTTATCTCTATTTACCTAATCCTGTGATTCATTGTTACAAAAGGATTCTGTCTAACCTGAATCTGTGTTGGTAAGGTATAAATATCTAATTATAAGTTATAAACCTGGTAAATTATAATTCATGTAAAGAAAATGGTAAGGTCCCTTTCAAGCAATCTACAATTTGATGCCTTGTTATCCAATGTTTGACATGTCTTTGGACGTAAACCTCTGTTGATTGTTTTGCACCTGTATTATTCTTGCTTTGATTGCTTGAAATAAACCATTTCGAATCTAATCTAATCTAATTTAAGGCTTTCAAAGTGACTGCTTTTTTTCTAGCATTTTGAAAAATCTTCACAGAGAATTAAGCTAGAGACGTCAGAAAAATGCAAACGTTTGTGTCACCATTGTTGCTTTTAAAAAGTAATTTTAGCAAAAATTTCAGACCTATATCATTCAAAATATACAAAAGAATGTTATTCAAAAGCAGATTAACAACAAAAAGGATGACTACATTTTTTTGTAAATTAGTTTCAAAGTTTTTTGCCTTTTGTAGAAAAAGAGCCAGACAGTTAAATCAAAAGGCCTCTCATGATAAGTTAGTAAAAGTGTAATATTCCAAGAATTTTCTATGAAAAACACCCTGATGCAATTTGAAAAAAAAAAAACGACGGTATAAGTATGGTCTGCTGTGTTTGAGTCTGAAGGTCTCATAGATTTTCTCCAGAGAACCACAGAGATCCACCATCCTATAATGGAGAAAACACAGCAGAACCTCTTCAGAAATGAGCAACTACATGAATTGCAAACCATACCTACAAGTCACTCAACACAAAAAACATTAAAGATCACAACGGCAAATAAAAAAGCAAAACAGATAATAGTTAAAAAACATTTTATTTTAGGATTTAAAACAAAATTCCATTAACCAAAAACACAATAAAAAAATGACACAAAATAAAACAGAAACAACTCAGAAAACAAAAGTAATTTCCTGAAAAAAAAAAAGAAATGTTAATAAATAAATATAATAAATAAATAATAAATAAATAATTAATAATAATAAATAATTGCAATAAAATAAGAAATAAAAAAATGTAAGTACTATGGAACAGCACTGATTAGATAATGACATTTGCTGCAAGTTTTTTCTAATGCATCTTCAATATTTGTACACTAATAAAAGTGTTATGATTAGCTTGGAGCATATCCAGAATCACTTCATGCCAAATACCTTTTGTTGAAATGATGGATAAACATCATCATCCCATCAGCAGTGTCCCATATACCTCCCTACCCTATCCATTTTCTGTAAAAAAAAAAAGAAAAAAAAAAACTTTCATAAAACAAAAACAATTTACAGAATTCTACATGAAATGTCAAAATATTACAAAAGAAGAATCTGGAAAATGTTGGTACTATGAGTAATTACTGATTGGGTGATGATGTGACCATAGTGATATTGGATACCATCATCTAATCAGCGATGTCCCATGGTATCGACTCTTTGTTTTCTTATTGCTTCTTTTTTTTAACATTTCATTTTGAGTTCTTGAAATTTCTTTTGCTTTCTGAAATGTATTTTTTTTGTTCAATCTTTTAATTTTGTTTGTCTTTTTGTTTTAGTTTCTGGAAGGTTGATTTGATTTGATTTCTGACTGAGCACCTTTGCATACTCCAAAGTAAAACATTCATTTTCCAATCCGCTTTATCCCTTTCGGGGTCACCAGTCTGTCGCAGGGGCCACAATAAACACCCATGCACACTCACATTCACACCTAGGGACAATTTAGAGTAACCAATTAACCTGTGAAGCATGTTTTTGGACGGTGGGAGGAAGCCTGAGTACCCGGAGAAAACCCACGCATGCACGGAGAAAACATGCAAACAGAAACAGACAGAAAGGTCCCCCAGCCAGGACTTGAACCGGGAACCTTCTTGCTGGGAGGCAGGAGCGCTAACCACTGCGCCACCGTGCTGCCCCAAAGTAAAACAGGTTCTTTAATTTATTTTACTTTGTTTCAAAAGTGAAAATAAATTCTATTTTTTCCGATTCAAAGCAGAATGTCTAAAACTTTCTGTTTGAGAAATGTTTCATCAGTTTTTTATTCAAATGAGAAGAAACAACATACTTTGTTTTAATCACACCCATGGAAAAAAACGAATTAAACAAACTTGTTACCATAATGACAGACTTTTCCAAAGATAAAGAGAACATGGGAAAAGACAATGTAATCTAAGGAAGATGGCAGTGATGTATGACATTCAATAAAAAATGTAACCAGAGATCCTTGTCATGATTTATCAGGTTCATTGATTGCTCCAAACTTTTACTTATAAGAGAAGTTAACTTTAACAAGCAGTTTTTTTGTTTGTTTTGGCAGTATTGTCTTTCTTGAGCTGCGTCTCAGCCTCGCTTTGCATTGCTCCCCTGTTGTCATGGTAACCAGAGAAGAGTGAAGCAGAGGTTTTGGCGTGTGCAGAAACTCAATGAATCCCCTTGGCTCAGAAGTGTGGAGCCGTGCTCAGGACACCAAACTAATCAGATTTCTAAGGTGATTTTTTTGACTACGACAATGCTGGAAGAAAACCAACAAATTGACTGCAGATATGGATTTCTCCTCAAACATTGATGAGGGAAGCAATTTATGAGATCAATTTCAGCTTCTAAATGGCTCTAAGAACTCTGTTTTAGCTTTAAAATAACGTAAAGCTCATCTTATGGCAGCTGTTCCTGAGGTTTGATTCTGGTGTTTGTCTTTCCTGTCATCTCTGGTCAGGTTTCAGGAAAAACTCCCACCTCAAACACGCCACCCACCCTCAGTCCAGCTGTGCTGCAGGTTTCCACCTTCCTTCTTTCTTCTGAAATGAATCAGACTATGACTAACTTGAATCATTTGAATTTTAAAAGATTTTATCAATATTTTAAATGTGACAACTGAAGGATTTTATTTTCATAAAAGCTTATTAATTTTTGTAAAAGTTACTCATACAGATTTTGTTTTTATTCATTTTGTTTTTTACATTGTTTAATTACTGCTTTTTATTTACTTGTTTTTTTTAAATTACTTTTTGCTTTCCAATTACTTGGTACTAACCTTTTCAATGTTTACTGAGAAGTCTAATGTTCTAGGCCTGAGAAATACAGACACAGGAGTGAAGCAGGAGTGGGAGAAGGGAACCTTAGGATCAATGATATCAGTCAAAAGTTGGCTTCTGGTGTCAGGTTATCCAATGACCTGTAAGAGTAAAATCAGGGTACACCTCCAGCATTCTGACAAAGCAAGATGAAAACAGGGGGGGTTGACCAAGACCATGTGGGAGGGCTGCAGAAAAAAAGGGTCTCCAGGTCTTCTCCATCTTCAAATGTTTGTTCACTTTCCAGCTTTTCTCATCTGGGGTCGCCAAAGCAAATCAGCTTTCACTGATGCGCACAGATGGTTTGGCAGTTTTTTACACAGGTTGCCCTTCCTGACACAACCTTGAATTTTAAAGGCATCTTCAAATGAACTTGGTTAATTCACCTCTTTGATTATGCTTCTCCTTTGAAAAAACAAACAAACACAGGGAGGCGTTCTAGAATGGGAAATGACGTATCATTTTCTCAAAGAGCGTTCGCCATTTTGTCTAAGAGCCCTAGCCCTATTTCTCAGAAGTCTCTGCAAAAACTAGTGCGCATAGTTGCTCACTAGATTGGCAAATGCATTGTTCATTCATTCATTTTCTGTACCCATTTTTGTCCCTTTCGGGGTCACGGGGATGCCAGAGCCTAACCTAGCTATTCATGGGCGAAGGCATGGGACACCTCTAGACAGGTCGCCAGTCTGTCGCAGGGGCCACAGTTACACACACACTTGCATCCACACCTAGGGACAATTTGAGTGACCAGTTAACCTATGAAGCATGTTTTTGAACAGTGGGAGAAAGCCAGAGTACCCGGAGAAAACCCACGCATGCACGGGGAAAACATGCAAACTCCACACAGAAAGGTCCCCCATTGGTGACACTGTTTCAAGTCCCCCAGCCAGGACTTGAACCGGAAACCTTCTTGCTGTGAGACCACCGTGCAGCCCTTTTTGCATTGATTTTGCAGTTACGTATGAACGCAACAGTTTTGACTGTGGAAGCCCAAAACGCGCATTTACAAATACTTTTCATTGGAAATAAACGTTGCAGAGGCTGATGTTAAACTTATGTTATATAACAAATGTTTATATGCTACGGTTGGAAGACTTTTTTCAAGCAACAAGCATCCCCATCAACTTCTGCCCATAGTGTATCAAAAAACTCTTTGCTCCCAAAGTGTTGGATATCTCAACACCCCTAAAAGATCCACATCCTGGAGCCACATTAGGTTCTCAGTCCTCCCACTGATGAAACCAGCCACATGCCTGGGAGCATAACTCTTTATAAACTAATTTAGCACAAAACAAACCATCACAGAGTTCATGTTGATCATCTCCACCTCCAGTGGAATGACTTAAAGTGCTGCTTGACCACCTTGTTGTTCTGCAAATGTTGTGATTTCACTTTGTCTCAGCAATTAGTGTTAGTTTTCTGTGCAAAAACCACACTACCTTTATAATGTATTATTATAGACTGCATGAGTGGCATTTTTAATTTGCACGATGCAGTGTAGGTTGCCTAAAAAAGGATCTCATAGTCTCCAATCTACTACCTTTACCAGCAGGAGTTTCTGCTGACTCATTTTATGGGCTTTCTCTCTTTAAAATGGACAAATATTTTAGATAAAAACATTATAAGAAAATAGGATCCAGATGCCCCCTTGTAGTCTAAAATTATTGCCATTTTATAAAACTAAAATTTAGCTCTCAAGCACAGAAACATGTATCTTTAGATCTCACGGATGAATGTGAATCACATTTTATCTCATCCAAGAAACAGTTTCATCTTGAAAATTACATTTCTAAATTTGGAGCATCTTTGTTGTTCAGGATTAGCTCAGTTTATATCAGCTTTGAAACCAGGAAACAGACAGAGAAGCTGCACATTTGACAGCTTGTTCTGCATCTGTTCATGTGAATAACTGTAACATGACAGGTATTCATCTGAACACGCCGTTATCTGATTCTTTCAACCAGCATGTGAGACGGCAAAGCAGCAACTAAAGGCAGGCAGCAAAATTCTTCAACTCTAAGATGTGATCATTTTTCCCATAACTCTTTATCCATCCATCCATCCATTTTCTTCCGCTTCAGTCAACTCTTCAGTAAATCATTAATGCATGTAAAGTGTATAAACATTTTCTGAGGAGTTGGTAACAATGAGGTCATTTGTTTTTTTCTTTTTTTGAGGGAAGAATCAAACATTCTGTCATGAGTGAAATGAAAAAAAAAAGGAACCTCTGACAAAAAGAGATGATCAGGTCATTTCCATTAGAGACACGCTCACTAATGGTTTGCATTTATCAGCTACTGCGCACACAGAAACACATAATTACTGAGGCGCTCATTCAGAGAGCTGAGCGTGCTCTCAGTCTGGTTAAGGATGAGGCTTTCTGTTGCTGGCATTGGAAAAAGAAAATGCATTTCATAGAAAAAGATGGGTGGGTGAGTTTACTTTGATGTACTCGGGTTAAGTACTAAGCCGAACACTGCTGCTGTAGTTATTAAAGCCATTCAGACACAGAACAACAGATAGAATTTACATGAAAGAGATGTCCAGCCAATTTTCCTGTCTGTCTTGTTTGACTGGCATGGAAAATTTGCAGTATGTGGTTCTACTGTTAGAACTTTCTGAAAGGTGTGCTCTACCCAGCAAAGACAAAAAACAAACATATTTTTTGTTTCTCAGTGTGAGATAATTGAGGTGTCCTTTTGCTTTGAGAAACAACCCACTTCAGGCATGATATTTGGCTCAGTTCCTGTGCCTGCTCCAGAGCAAGGCACACATGCACACATGTGCCATACATTTAACAGAGGGTATGGGTCTCCATTGACATGGACTGGATTGGAAATGTTTTTTTTTCAAACAATAAAAGCAGAAACAAAACAAAAACAAGGCAAACACCAGAAATATATACAAAGAAATATCAAACAGGATAATTAGTCATAAAAATTGTTTGGAAAATATGCATATGTCCACATTCACCAGTCAATAATTACATTATTACGCTTAATTATAAATAAACAATACTAGCTCTTTTGCATGTAGTTCATGACACAATGAAACTTCTAAAGGCCCTATACCATGAAAAATCTACTTTTTGAGCTTTTGAGTGTAATATAATGTTCATTCCTTGCTATAAACAACCCCAAAGCAGTATTTTTATCCATTCTGAGAATTCCTCTAAAAACCTGCGCTCTGAGCACCAGCCTCTCCCAACCCACGAAAACGAGTAGGTTCTCATGAGAGAACAGCCCCTTCCAGGAAGAGTTTGCGTTGCCAGCACCGCCCCCAGGCTAACACATACACACACTTCCTCTGTGGAGCAGTGATTTGCATATATTGCTAGATATGGCACGCTAGCCTATTACCATTGTCCATGATGCGTAAAGAACAATGCCATATTGAAATAGTATGTAGACAATGAGATATGGCTTGGCAGATCCAATAAAATGACCATTAAATGCTTAATTTTTGTCAGATTTTAAAAGAAAAAAACCGCTGATCATCACAAAAATAAGATCCAGGTTATGGTATTGATGTTTTTGTACAAAATGCAAGAGATGAACAACACTTAAAACTTTTTAATAAACAAATACGTGACATTATATAGGAAACGCAATGCATACCTGATGCATAGTTGTGATTTTATTCAAATCTACACGCAAACTAAGATTAACACAAACTGTTAAACTCCTCGGTCTGTGTTTGTAAATGGGTAGGTGGGTCGCCAACATCGCTGCAGACCAGTTGCACCCATTGTATATGGGTTGGTCTCAGCCTGGAGCGGCGCGATGCAGTCGGAGCAGACTGAGAACTGTGCAGTTCATTCTAGGGGGCCCTTCATCCATGGCTCCAGAGCAGCGAGGTCTGGACAGCGTTCGCTTTAAAACACGCAGCAGCAAGGATTAATTTTTGACCTGGAGCCTGTCACGAAGCGCTGCCGTGGGCCAAATTCACTTGAAGGGGGACTGGGGGCTCCAGTCCTACAAGTCCCACCCAGTCAGTTAGGGCAGGCATTTTTCTGTACGTCGCATGTCCCTGTCCGCCCGCCGGATGGGGATCCAGCACTGGGCTTTTCTCTCTCTGCACGCCGCTACTAAGGAAACCCTGGTTAGTTTATTTTCTTCCGCTTAGTAATATGCTTACCAGCGAGTCGTCTGGTCTAATCTGAGGTTGAACACACATACAAATACTATGGTCATCCTCCATAAAACAAAAAACATAGGTGGCCCTGTCAGTAAATGTGGAAATAGTGCAAAGTCTGAAGCTACCATTGACTTTGAATAGGATAAAAGATCAGCCTTAACGTTCACTGTTCAGAGTAAACTCATTCAGACCTTCCTAAAATGTATTCTATAATTAGACACCCCCCTCCCCCATCCCCGCACAGCCTCACAGACGCCAGGAGTCTGTGGTATGTGTGATTTGATCCAGTGTAGATCAAGGAATGCTCATTCGAATTAGTGTTTAAACTCTGTGCGGTGGCATACGCCAAAGAACATTCTGGTGAGGAATCTGCACCACATTTTGGGGTGGATCCTAAACATAATGACACAAGCAGGTGGGTACTGAGAAGACACTGCAGAAAAAAATTGAACGATTTCCTGATGGAGGTGCAAAGGAAGTGAGTGACAAATTAGAAGAAATAATTTGAACATGGATTATTGAGCAAAGACAGAAAGGTGCGTGTGTCTCCAGCAAAATGACTGGTATGAAAGTGATGAGGATTTTTGATACAAAGATTGATGATACTTCAAATAGAAAAGAGGCATCTGATGATGATCGCTGGTTTATCCGTCTCGTTTTTCCTGGGAAGCGGGTGGCAGATCTTGATGGTATTTAGATCCAGGGAAATCCCTTTAGACTTCAAAAATGATTCCATCTGATGTTCAACAGTCTCGTAGTTGCATTAGTCATGCCCAGGTTTGATCTGTAATCCATTAATGATCGCGTTATTCATCTTGGAGCGTTGTTCCAAGTCGTTTCTCCTGACTATTGACCCTGTTGTCTCGTTCTTCATTCTAGGCTCAAAGTCTTCTGATGTCTTCAGGTAGCCTTAAAAGCAGAGCTAGGTCATCGTTCATTACTGTAATGCACACAGCCAGGTCTATGAGTGCTTTTTTAAATGTCTTTGTTGTCACTCGTCACTTGTTTTTCTTCTGGGCCATGGTCAGACTTTTTTTTTGTAATTCTGCAATTAATTGAGTTTTACGAGGCTTTAAGACTGTGCTAGCTGTGGAGAGCTGTGGAGAGCTGTTGCGATGCGAAAGCTGCCATTGACCCGGAACCAGAGACCAAAAATATTCCCGGAATGCATTTGATGGGAGTCTAAGCTTAAGAAGTGGAAAATTGATCTTCAAACAAAAAGCACATTAACCTTCATCATTTTTAGACATGTAGAATGTATGGGAGGTATAGGCAGAGCCGTCATGGTCTGGGGGATTTCTCAAACATATACAACATTTTTTGACACCTCATTTGTTTTGAATGGAAGTCACACAAGGCTGTGGCCTCTGGCAGTCACTGCTTGAATGCAACTTTGAACATTGCAGTCGGTGCCACATTCTGAGAGACTAAATATCTAATCTCTGCCCAGCACAAAATGAGTTTTGGATCAGTGTTTTCCGAATGCAGTTAGAGCATCTGAGTGGGAATAATTCACAATAA
>BSAI01000108.1:27803418-27953163 GCA_036245035.1 Adrianichthys oophorus
GGAAAATAGTATCATTCTGCAGACATTTTTTAATGCACCACATGTTTGAACAGATAAGAGGTTAAAGTTCACGATCTTCATCTAAGAAAGGAGGCCTGCATAAATTCTGCAGTGCCTCCCCTTAAAGAACTAAAGAAGAAAAGTGAATGCATGTCTAAATGTATTCAAGCTTTGCATCAATGCACCAAACGATTTTTGGAGAATATTATAAAAAAAAAGGCACAAAACTATCTCCCCTGGCATGAATTTCATGAACAGAAGGTGTCATGAGAGAAACCTCAAAAGACTTTTTTGATGTTTATTTTTTTTGGTCTTTTAGCTAAAAAGTACAATATTTGACTTTTCTGGCCTTTCTCTTTTTTTTTAAATCTTTAATTTGAAATAAACAAACAAAAATTATTTTCTAGACAATAACTTTGCAATAAAACCTTTTTAAATAAAATGACTGACTTTGTTATTATTTGACAAAAGTATTTTATGGCTTTACCTTAATGAAACAAAAAACGTTTGTCATACGCCAGGTGGCCTATTGAGTCCAATATCGTAAACCCCCCCATTTTTTTATTTTTAAGAACCATTTGGGATCTCGAAACTAGAATATTAGTGCGCTGAGAAAAACAAGTGGCTGATAAACTAAAACACAAGTAACGCTTGATATTCATTCATTTTGACCTAGTAATAGCCAGAATTTCTTAGAAAAAATCTCAAGTTTGTTTTCTAAAAAAGAAAACCAATTAGGCAGATTTTTTTGACAGACAAGTAGATTTCCTGGAAAACAAGTTTTCTTTCATTCCTAAAATTGAGTTTTTGTAGATAAAATTGAGCTGAGAGGTAGATATTGGGGGTTTGGGTGGCTTTAATTTACTAACTACATTTTACATAACAAATTAAAGCCATAGACATAAATAATTGGTCAGATCTAATGTAACCCAACAAACTCTAAATGGTGAAAATAAAACTTGAAGTAGGATCAGTACACAGACCAATCTCTATAGCACATAGAAACATACATTATACAAACAGAAAAATTGTGACAATTTTGACTTTACATCACTTTTTGATTGGCTAAAAAAATTATCAATTACAAAACAAGATTTGAGATGTGTTTTAAAATTGGCCAATTAAAGGATGTAAGGACTTTTTGCTTTTAGGCATCAAAAACACTGTAAAAACTGTGATATAAAAACTCTGTCAAGCTCGGGTCGGGCATCAAAGTGTGTTTAGGATCTCACAAAAGCGTCCTTACACCCTAAAATCCTGTTCAGAGCTTCATTTAGAAACACAAAAACAGTTTGAGCCGAGTACCACTTCTATGCTTTTTGACAGAAGATTAATTCATGCAGAAGCAAACACTGCAGAACAGGTCATAGTCAAAATTCTCAGATCACAGTCATGCTCATGTCATGTGGATATCTATCCCCAGCCTAATTTTTATGGACTTTCCTTACAAATAAAATGATGCAAAAGATGCTGCAAACTCTGCAACACAGTAACAGACACATAAAGCGAGATCACAGCATCAGGGATGAGTATTTTTCTCACGCTTCAAGTGCCACTCTGAGTCAGAGCAGAAGTCTTTCGGCAGATAAACATTGTGTTTTTTTTCTCCTGGCTTCCAGAGAGAAAACAGTCAGTCTGCTTTGGAGAAGCTCCACAATAATAATGGTGCAGACGTTTATTGGCTCGTGTGGATCAAATGTCTGCAGGTTTGGTATATAGAAATGAGCTGCAAATCAACATGCATGTTTCACCTCACTTGCAAAAGATCCTACTATAGAAACAAAATGAGAACAAACCAGAAATGATTTTATTTTGAAACTGACATTTTATGAGATTCTTAGGTCAAAGTAGGAGGAGCTTAAAGTGAATCAAGAGCCAGATTGAAATTTTGAAAAAGAGACATGGCATATTTGAAAATACATAAATAAATAACAAGACATTTTACATTTGAAAAGAATAAAGAAATAAAATAAATTTTTAAATATAGTTCTAAGCTAGAAAGTACACCTTGTAAACTTGAAGGAATGACTGAATTACTATAAACTTCAAAAATAAATTTTTTACAATACAATTTGCAGCAAAAATCTTGAAAGAAATAAACAAATTTGAAACATGAATGTGTTAAAAATAAAAAATAAACTTTAAACCTTAAATTGTTACCAAATTAAAATTAATGTTGATTATTTACAGCTGCTGTTTAGTATTTTTAACTTCTGTTTTATTTTTTCTTTCCCTTTTCACTTTCAGTCCTCAGTTTACACTTTCAACTCAGATTTTTTTTTTTTTTTTTTTTTTTTAACTTGTCCTGTCCAACAGCTGAGCAGAGCAAGCCTCTTGCATTAGACCGATTTTACTCTTACAATCAGGGGTTATAAATCATTGGGAACACAAATTGTATGTTGGTATAAGCCCCTTTTGTAATTTAAATGAAACTTTATTAATATTAATTTTGTTAGTGTTCTTTTTGTTGGACCGGACGGAAAAAGAAAGGGGGAAAGGGGGGGGGATAATAGATAATAATGGAAAGGGAAAGTAGAGTTGCGAATCTACAGGCAACAAAATGTTGGAGCCTATACCCATTAAAATAGTGAATGTTGGTCTAAAATGGGCGGGGCCTGTCCACACACTCAGCTGCCACAAACATACCTGCCGGCTCCAAGAGTGTTCGCAAACTTGTCCACATCCAGTTCACACACACACTTGTGCATACCAACCAACACATGCAAAGCACTACCTTCTGACACGCACACCATTTGAAGGTGCAAAGGTGAGCTGACGCCTGTGCTCAGGTGAATGTTATGTTAAGCTGAAGTGGATGAAGGAATGAAAAGAAAAAAAAAAGAGGGAGAGCTCCCAGACATCCCAGCACCAAGACCCCCGCCGAGGCCACAACGCCGACCAGGGCCCGCCCCTGCACCCATACTGTGGGGTCAACGGAGGAGATCCGCCCGCCAGGCAGCCCGGCCAAGCACTCAGACCAGGGCCCGCAGGACCACCACATGGGCCCCCAACACCCGTGCGCAGTGAGGTACGGAAGCGCAGAGCGCAAGGCCCAGCCCAGCCAGGAGAGCAGCCCTCCCACGGCGCCCACCACCCTAGACAAGCTGCCCACCACCACCCAGGGGTTCTGAGCATCCCCCTACCCCAGCCCAGGGTACGAGCCAGGGCCCCCCAAGGGAGACCTGCACCGAAGCTCCAGGCAGTTGCGGAGATCCAGAAGAGAGCACAGCGGGGGTCAGCTACCCCCACCTAGAGGAGGGATGACCAAGAGAAATGGGGGTCCCCGAAGGAGTACATAGCCTGACCAGGCTTTCCTATGTTGTGACTTAGAAGGGGCCCGGCACCCGAGGGTAAGGACCAGAACCCGCGCCACAAGGACACAGACACCCTCCAGGGTCAGGTGGAATATGATCCTCTGCTCATGGACTTGCCAGAGGACTGAGGGATCCCTCTCCCTGCGTGGGGAGGGGGCCGCCGGGCCCAGGAGGCCGACACCCAAGAGACAAGGCCGCCGCTGCTGAAGGTCCTGTTCCCCCCACCGGGGATGGGGTAGGGGACAGAAGATCAGTAGTCCCACCTTCCTTGTGTAATGTATTTGTGTGTGTGTATGTTGAGGTGTGTTTCTTGTGGTTGAAGGGTGTGTGTAATAAAGGGTGCAGTTAAAATTGGTGAGCAGGGCACTGAGGACATCTCCTGATTGCTTACAGGGATGTCCAGTCACCCTCTCACCAAGGAATCCTAAATGTCTACGGTGCAATTAAAATTGGAGGGTAGAGCACTATGAGGACATCTCCTGCTTGCTGGCAGTAATGTCCCAGCACCCCCCCCACCAAGGGTCCTACGTGTCTAAGATGCATTTAAAACCAAGAGAAGGGGGCGAAACTGTGCGGAGACCATGGGAGGGGGGACCACTGCCAAGTGGATCGGCCCCTCGAGGTGTTCCGCAAGCACGCCCCCCCCTCCAACCTAATAAGTGTTCGTATGAGGAAGGAGGGGAGGTCGGGGACAGCTACCAGACTGACACCCGATGGTGAAAACAACTGTCCGTCCCTCCCCAAATCTGCCTTCTGGATCAACAATTGTGTTCTTATGAGTAAAAGTCATATTTTTATTAATCAAAATAGCAACTCCTCTTTGTTTGGAGTTGTAACTAGCTGAGTAGATGAATGGGAATTGTGAGCAGCACAGGAGATGATCAGCTGATCTGGATAAGTGGGTCTCCTGCAGTAAAACTAGATCTGCTTTTAGATCATTCAGATGGTTGAAAACTTTCAGCCTCTTTGGCCCAGAGCCAAGTCCACGCACATTCCAGCTAAAGATGTTCAGACTGGACATGACTACACTGACTGGAGAGTGTTATGCCAAGTAATGCGCGTGCGTCTGTGAGTCCTGTGCGCGTGCCCGCTGACCAGAGCGCAGAGGAGCGCTGTGTGCTTGTGCGCGTGAATGTTTTCTGGCTGTGTGAGTGGCTTGTTGTATGTGTCCTATATGAGCCTATGTGAAGTGTTTGTGGTATGTCGGCGAGTGTGTGCGGGATCGCGTGTACGTGCGCGCGCATGTCTCGTGCATGAGTAAATGGGTACTTGCCAGGGATATGTTGCCTTTAGTTGATTTAAATATGAGGAGGAGGGGAGAAGAGGGGGGGATAAAAAGAGGAAAAGAGAAAAGAAAAACAAACAATAAAACAACATAAACATGAGAGGGGAGAGAAATAACTGATTTGACGAGATGGAGGTGTGGATGATTGATGAGCTGATTTTCCATTAATTTAAATCAGTTAAATCGGTTTCATCAGCGCATTATGGAGGTTCTGATCGCAGCATCTGAGGGTCTTCAGCGCAGCCACGGGGTGATCTCGGGGTCCCGGAAGAGCCGTCCATCAATGAAGAGTTTGTCCACTGAGACAACCGCTCGAGACCCGACGGTGAGGTGCTTCCTCCTCAGCGGGAAAAGGATCTTCCTGCGCCGGAGGATCTCCGCCGGGAACTGGTCGTTGACGCTGAAGTGTGTTCCCTTCAGCTCCCGGCCGCGGCTCCTCACCAGCTCCTTCTGTTTGTAATGCTCGAACTTAGCCACTATGGGTCTCGGACGCTGGTTATCAGACCTCCTTCCTCCGAGTCGGTGCACTCTATGGAAGGAGATCTTCTGGACCTCCTTCCTTGGGGAGCTTCAGTTGGACCTCCATGAAGGACTTCACCGTGGCCTCCGGGTCTTCTCCCGCCTCCTCTGGAATCCCAGAGATGACCAGGTTGTCCCTCATGCTCCTCGCCTGAAGATCCAAGAGGGTTTCCTTGATGGAGCGGTTCTCCTCAGAGAGACGAGCGGTGTCGCTGCTCAGAGTCTGGACGGTCTCTCTGAGGGCCTGGTTCTCCGCTGCGAGCTCCTGCACCTGCTGCTGGCTGAACTCCAGGGACTCTCGCAGGCCTTGGAACTCTTTATGGAGGATCTCCAGCAGGTTCAGGCGGCAATCAAGGCTGGAGAGCTTTTTATCAATCGATTCCAGGATTTCGCTGATGCCGCTGCCTGGAGAAGAGGCGGCCCCGGGAGAGTCTTCAGGACGGCCGCGTTTGGAGGAAGGAGTGGTGGTGTTTGTCTTCCCCATGACGAAGGTATTATAACACTCGTCTATGAAGCTCTCCAGGTCCTCCAGGCTGTCAAGGACTTAATAATGTTTTTAGAGGTTTAATGAATATTGTTATAATTATTACTTATATGGCGGAAAAAGAAAAGCAGACGGAAATGTTTGTTCAACCGCTTTTCACGCCGCCAAGTTGACTCACCACCCACGTCTCGTCGATTCTCGCGATACTCACAGCATCTCACTCCCAGCTACTCCCCAACTCAGATTTTTTTTAAGTTTTCACTGCTGACCCTAATTTTACGTGGGAGTGGGATGGAGCTTTGTGCTCGTTGGCCATAGGGACATGATTCCCATTGGGTGAAAGAGTTTCAAGTGCTGGTGACAACCCTCCTCTGATGTACCAAACTTTGGGAAAACATTATCTCTACCTTTCCCAAAAATTTTGGGAGAACATTATACCTTACAATATCACTATTCACATTTCGCAGTCACTGTGTTTCTACTTTCCAAGTTTTGTTTTGTTTTTCCAATGGCACACTCTGTTCTGTGCTCTGATAGGCTGTTGATCTGGTCAAAGTTGTCAAGTTGAACATACAAAACAGCTATGGACTCACCTGAAATCTGATCCACATGAGAACGAGGGCCTCTGTTCTCTTGCAGATGAATTCTGATATGCTTCACTCCAGAGTTAATGCAGATAGACTTTCCAAAGAGAGAAGAAGGAGAACCAAAGGGAGGAGATGCTCTACGCTTTTTGTGTTTAGACGAAAAATAACAAAGAAGCAGACACCATGAAGTTTGGAAAAGTCTGATGGGTAAAGGTGGTGCAGTGAGGAGCACTGGTAGCTTATTTTCTTCTTCCTGGGTTTTTCTGTCCTGCTCTGTGCTCATTTCAGACAATAGCTCCCCCAAATGAGCAGCTGTTGGACTGCATGAATTTTCTAGGTGGGTTGGTCTGCTTTGTTCTTCAGTTCTAGAGAGCTGTGTGTGAAAGCAAACCAGATCAGATGAACCAGATCTTTGTCTGTCCCAGAGAGGAAGTAATCCAAGTTTACATTAAACACAGTTTGTCTATGCTAGTCACAGAAAACCTCATACACTTCATGATTTTTATTAGTGTAGCCTGGACCTGAAGATAAAAAGCTTCATGGTCCTTCTTGCAGGAAAAAAAGTATTTGCTTCAATAATTTATTTTAATAATTGTTTTAATAATAGTTCACTCATCTCATTGAACTGACAAAACACCCTTCATATTTGTGAGTACGACAGCTTCCAACTTCTTTTTTTTTTTTTTTCTTGTTCATATGCTGGCGACAATAAGGATAAATAAGTTAAGATGATAAATTCTGAGTACAGTCCCAGTTTGAACCAAGTTTCCAAACAGCACAGATCTGAGGTGCGTCTGGTGTCAAAAGTGTAAAGTTTTGTTTTTTTTAAGAAGTATTCAGATCATGCATGTTTCTTCATCATTGTCCATGCTGTGGGCTCTGCAGCCACTGAAGGCCTCATTAAGGCTCTTCATCTGTACCTTCACCAAACAGCTTCTCATGGCCTGAAGCCATTCACAACCTCTGACTTGATGAATTCAGAGTTAATCCCCATCAACTGCAGCTAAGCAGAAATAAATCTGCGTTTTAAAACTGTCCCATCGGACAGAACCATCTTTTTAGGTGTTAGTGAGTCACGACCAAATGCGTAAAGAGGAGTGCCGGGAAAAGATGTGGGTGGTCCAATGAGACAAAACTGTCTTTCTAAAAATCTTTAGACGCAAAAGTAAGATTTGGAAAAGAAAAATTTTTCTTTAACTACCTTTTCTCTGAAGCATTTCCTGTTGTCGGTGAGACGGTGGACTGTTGATTCGCTTGCATGAAGCAAAGAAACGTTTTCCTTTTCTTTTTGTTAAATGCAATTTGGTAACTGTTATATAGAATTGAAAATTTAAAAAGCATTAAAAGCAACACTCCTGTTCTCACACTGGACACCAGTAATATGTGGAGATGATTTTAAAGGACTGCTGCTGGTTGATAAATAACATGAGTTGAACCCCATTATACCAGATTCTACTTGTAGAACTGAATCAGATGTGAGGAGAGTTGAGCTTGTAGCGTTTTCTAGAACCAGTAGAGTACAAATTAGTGCTGTCACGTGATCAATTTTCATGCAATAATAAACTATGACCTGAAATTAATTAATCTAATTATTCAATTTTAATCTAACCTAATAATTGATGTGAAAAGTCTAATTTTGAGTCATTTTCGTTTAAATTAATGACATTGTGGTGCATCAAAATACAGCTAGTGCTCTAATTTTACGCTTCAACAAACAGTAAGAACACTTTTCTGAAAAATAAAGAAAATTTTTTATATATAAATTTTATATATATATATATATATATATATATATATTGTATATACATATATTTAAATATACATATATGTTTTTTATTCAGGAATACATTTTAATTTTAATAAACACAAATTTGAACATATTTTTTGTGTGGCAGCTTTTAAAACAACCCTTCAAATGTGCCAGAGATGGTCCTGCCAAAGGACCAGAAAGACCAAGTTCACATCATCCATTACTTTGTTTTTCACATTTACATTTTTAAAAATCCACTTTTCCAGCTCTGATCTACAATTCAGCTGAAGGATGGGTGTGTGTGTGTGTGTGTGTGTGTGTGTCTTTGATCCGTTTGTCTCCATCTTCATCCTCCATCTGAGTTTAGATGGATTATTCCTAACGGTCCACTACTACTTTGTTGTCCAGCTTTTTTACACTTGTACACTTTTTACCAGCATCCAGTTAAGTTCATCCATTCATGTCAAGTGAACTTTTGAGGAGTTTGTGGGAATTTCCTCAATGAGGGATAAATAAAGACAGTTTATAACAGACAAAAACTTTATAAAATCTGGATATCCGAAAAAAAAAACCCCACCGTAATTGTTTCGATCCCATTAAAAATTATTGAATTATTTTTAAATAATTATTATGTTGCAAGAAAAATAATTATTATATTTCAAAATCCATGTCTGAACATAGGGCTGCACGGTGGCGCAGTGGTTAGCGCTCCTGCCTCACAGCAAGAAGGTTCCCGGTTCAAGTCCTGGCTGGGGGACCTTTCTGTGTGGAGTTTGCATGTTCTCCCCGTGCATGCGTGGGTTTTCTCCGGGTACTCCGGCTTCCTCCCACCGTCCAAAAACATGCTTCATAGGATCATTGGGCACTCTAAATTGTCCCTAGGTGTGTGTGTGTGTGTGTGTGTGTGTGTGTGTGTGTGTGTGTGTGTGTGTGTGTGGGTGTGTGATGTTGACCCCTGCGACAGACTGGCGACCAGTCCAGGGGTGTACCCTGCCTTCGCCCATGAGTAGCCGCGTTAGGCTCTGGCAAACCCCGTGACCCCGAAAGGGATAAAGCGGATTGGAAAATGAATGAATGTCTGAACATGTGAAAAACAAAACCCTTTTTAATACAGAGACATTGAAATATCTAAAAATTGCTCTGATTAATATCACAAACCCAGCACTGAAACCAGTGACACATATTCAAAAGTTCCATTTTCAGACAAACCATTTTATATTAATAGGTCAAATGTCAAAAAAGTCAAAAGTCTGATCAAAAATCAGAAGTTTGGTTTTGCACAGGAATCAGAAGAGCGCACACGGTGTACTTTACTCGCCAATCACTGACTTTACTGTAAAGTTGGTGCAGGTACCTAGAAATTGTGGGTGAGAACTCAATACAAATCAGAGGCAGTTTATTTTGCCACCAGAAAGAAAATGACAGATTTAAGGATTCACCTTAACAGACTGTGGAGACAATACAGGCACGGGGAAACACCACATTGATCTATCATTTATCATACTTTTCCCTTTCAGTTCGTTACAAAAGTGGTGCTCTTCTTAACCTCTTCTGCTCTTTTCCATCTCTTTCTGCGGCAGAATTCAGCGATGCTGCATCATGTCAAGAGAAAAGTGAAAGGACTGATGGAAGAAGAACAACGTGTACAGCAGCAGTTGAGGAGATGGCAGAAGCACAAGAATTTCTTTAGTTAGTGGTCTTGTTGATTTAAAAGCTTTTGTTACTGCAGACTATTATTAAAACTAGAACAATAGGGGGCAAGATGCAAATTCTTGTCTTAAAAGCTATTTGTAAACAAACATCAGTATGTTTGAATTAATAATACTGTCTGAATTACACAGGTCAGGAAGATTATGGATTTGGTTCTTGATAGAATGGTCCAAAACAAGTCTAAAACAAACCAAATACTTCTAAATTCTGTCTACATTTTTTTCAGTCATTCTTTGGAAATGTAACTGTCCATTTCCCAAACCTGCTTTGGTGTTGCTGGAGTCTCTTCCAGCTCCTATCGGGGTGAGGACTTGGTCCTCCAGTCCATCACAGAGACACACACCACAATCACATACAAGCAACAATTTAAAATCATCAAATCAATCAATGCAGCATGTTTCTGAACTGAAGAAAGAGAACAGGCAAACTCCTGGCATGAAGGGACTCAGCTGGGATTTGAACTACAGCCTCTCGCTGTGGGGAAAAAGTGATTACCGCTGCCCCAACCATAATTCTAATTTCAGAGACACTAACTTGTCCTCTGCAGAAAGCAAAGCAAAGGATTAAAATATTTTTTCATTCACTGGAGCTAAACAATGAAATCAAACAAAAACATTCAAATAAAAACAAATAATTACTTGTCCTGTCCAACAGCTGAGCAAACAGATAAGAGCTGAAGGCCTCTTGTGTTGGACAGATTTTAGGGGGGGTTCTAAGTCCTCCGACACAAGGTGTATATTTGAATAAATCCCTTTTGTAATTTAGGCAAAACTTTATTTACATTGATTGTATTTGAATTATTTTTTTTTGTCAGACTGGACGGAAAATAAGGAATAAGAGAGAGGGATGTTAGAGATGGCGAGGGTACAAAAGAAAAGGGGGAAGAGGGAACGAAATAGGAGGATGATTACTGGGGGTGGGGGGTGGTTAGTAGAGGAACAAAAGTAAAGGAACAAAATGCTGGAGGATTATCATCATTACTTTCAGGTATAAATGCTAGCCTAAAGAGGCGGGGCACGTCCACACACGTGCTCAAATGTTACAAATATACCTGCCCAGCACTCCAGGGAACCACCCGTCACTCCCAGGGGAGGGCAAGGCAGGATTCGCCCACCCCCGCCTAAGGGAAGGACGCCCAAGAAAAAAGGTTAAAATGTAGATTTAAAATGACTGAGCTGCCAAACTGTTCAGTCTCTTCTGAGGTGCACCTTCAGAGAAGCACTGATGGATGGAGGGGATCAGCAGTGTGAAGCCTTCTCCAAGCCTTCAAGGTTTGGAGAAAGAGCAGGTCACTACCTCAGTGTTCACCTGCAGAGAGGAGAGGAAACTCCTGCAGGCTACCATCATGAAATCAGAAAAACCTCCACCAAACTGAGGAAACTCTTCCACACATCACAAAGGTACACGAGTGGATGCACTTTACTTGTTCTAATAAAGAGTTTCTGCTCAGGATTTTACAGTTGCTCTGAGCTGAGACTCATTATAAAGCCCTTGTCACATCTTGCACCCAAAGGTTAACCCGTACGGGTGAATTGTAATGTGCAAAGAGTGTATAACTGGTCACAGAAATGCTCTTTCCAAGAGAACAGAATCTGCAAAAAAACCAGAACCAGCCCTATCAAGAAAAACAAAAGAAGCAAATAAAAACCACCACTGCAGACATTCAGAGTCACATAGAGCAAAATCTGTCTGGATTGTTGCTAAATCCCTGGAATGATTTTTCGGACAAACATGATCACATGGATTTTCTAAGAAGTGTTTCGGTGAGATTCCTTAGCACAGTTTTACAATTTAGATGAACAATACTTGATGACTGCATGTCATTAAGATACACCCCCGCCTCTGGAAAATTGTTTTTCTCTGGATCTGAGAAGACGTCAGCATTGTGCCTCCATTGCATCAAAAAAAAGAGATCACCTTGAAAAGCTTCAACATGTTTTCATGAAGACATTATACAAAGAAGATCCACCTCAGGATGTTTCATTTGTGTGATTTTCTATCATTTTACAGACTGTGTTTGGTTTTTCTAATTAACTTTTCAGGTTTGGGAGAAACATTACAGCTTACTCTAATTCAGAGCCAGTCAGGTGAATGAAAATTCTCCACAGGCGTCAGATTGGTGTTGGTTCCTGCTGCAGCTGTAAATGAAACAAAGCTTTGTGGAGACACAAATGAACCAACACCCCTCCGTCAGTGACGCACCAGACTGTTGGTGAAGGTTCAAGACAAAAACAACCTTTTTCTTCAGGTTCAACCAGAGTTAGTGTCAGAAAACAATGAAAATAACACAAATGATGAAAAGACTAGAACATGGGACAGAGATTGAAGAGCAGAATAATAACACAACAGATTCTCAGTAATAAAGCTGAAAGGAGCAGTTTGGAAAACTGCTTGCCCGAGGCGGATCTGGGAAGAAGTGCACCTGCACAGGAGAAAGTAGCGCAGCAGACGTCTGCAAACGGTCCACAAACACGCATTTGAACCATTAGAACTACCTTCAAATGTGATTTTTTTCCATTAGGCTGCAATCAAACATTTAACAACAATAACTTTTATTTTGGTGGACCTGAAAATATTTCAAGAGAAAGTACTTCCCTTTTCAAAGGAGCTGTCTTCATGTTTACACAGACAGGATTTCTGATTATTTTTTTATGTGTTTGCAACCCATTCAGAAACAGGATTTCCTTCCAAAGATATGGACACACAAGGCATGTGATGGACGTTCAAGAACGTGCTAAATGTGGGTTCTTGAACATGCGTTCAGCCCGTGATGTTCACACTGGATAAGCGGGGAGGATCAGTTTTCAAACGGTTAAAAAAGCTGCCATCCATATGTCACTACCAAATCCAAGTCCCTGGTTGGTGAAAGTTCAACCGGGTTTAACTTTTAACAAGTATTCAGTGGCCGTGTGTTTTGCACGTTGTGCCCAAAAACGATTGTAGAAACATATTTACTGTAGAAGCGTGTAAATGCGAGAATTTATAGCATGTTAGTACAAAACACGCATCGAGACATTTTTACGTGTTTTCATAGACCTTTCATTGGAAGTGGCTGCTTGAAAACTTATTGACAAGGGCGATGTGAACGTGGTTTAAAACCTACCGACATCGTAGAGGTTCATTTATACCCAGAGCTTCATTGTGAGCTCATCTCACTGGAAGACCACAAATTCAAACTAAGCTGCCTCCTCCTGTCCTAAAGGAGGGAATGGATGAGTTCAGAAAGGTCAGAACAACACTTTTACTTGATGCTTCATATCTTATTCTACTAAATCGCCTATGTTTTTATAGCTGTGAAGTTTTGCACAGTTATGCAGTGTTTTCTGACTGCCTCCAGCAATCGAAGAAAGAGCTTAAAAAACAAAAGAACCAGAAACTGACTGGAGGCTTAAAAAATAAAGTCTGGTTAACAGTTCTACTGCAGAATTGTGCACAGGTTGAATTCTGTGTTAGTTGTTGTGAGGAAGACAGAACTGCAGTAAAAAAAGAATGAAATTCTCTGCACTGATTCTGCAGAGAAAGGCTTAAGTCATTGTGAAATGTATAAAAGGTGCTCAAAAATGAGATCTTGATCAAATATTACTCCCAGTTTTCCCAGCTTTTTTGAACCAGGACATTACAAAATTACTGGATCAGATAAACAGCTGATAAGAGATGACAGTAATCATGTGACCCTTCTGAAGGAGACTCATGACAGTTGAACGTCCTCAGTTCCTTCCGAGTTCATAAGATTTTTTAGTTAAAGTCCACATCAAAAGATTTTTTATCTTTCTAAAATAATAATTAAAAAAATGCTCCTCTGTCCTTCAGAAGCTGCTCTGCAGGCTTTTCTCATCAACAGTATGACCTCCATCTAACAACGTTTTAAAGTCTATTTTCAAGGTGACTTCTTGCTTTTTTGAAGCAAAGCTGACGTTTAGAAAAGGAAAAAAAATGAAAGCTGGAAGCAGCACAGAATAAACCTCCTTTCTGCCAGAAACCAGCCCCCCTACAAAAGAAAGGACACAACCTCGGTAGTTGTTCCCCAGTTCACACTCCTTCAGATGGACACACAGATGTGAGAGATTCATTTGCAAAAATGTCTTTAATTTATGTGTCTTTGACTAAAAAGAGTCAGACTCTGTTTCAAATATTTATGAATTTTCTTGAGCAACTGTATATTTTCCAGAGTGAGATCTTGGCATACTCACCACAGGAAGCCTGTTGAAGGATTGCAAACATTTCCTAAAATCTTTACTGGTTCATGTCTGTCCATTATGATAATCACAGACAGCGTCTGCAGCTGCAGGTCCCACAGAAGTCTTTGAAAGCTTTGCAAGCAGAAATGTGTCGCTGCAATAGCGTCACAAACATCGGTTTGACCCACGGCGCTCAGCAAATGGTAAAACTTCAACAACACTTTTTTAAAGCATATTTGATGCAGAAAATATGATATTGTTGATTTGACTATTTTACTTTGGCAGAGCCAGGAACCTTTGTTGCCATGGAGACATCTGTTATAAGGAAATGGTCATTTTTAGGACATTTTTATTACAAAGGCAAAGATGAGCCAAACCTGGTGAGTTATGGTCGCATGTTTGTACCATCCACCTCATCTCACAGGAAAATGATGGATGGATCATGACATCTCTTATTTTGAAAAGGCACATGATCTATACTTTGTATTCGTCATAAACATGGCTCTCTGATGTTTGGCACAGAGCTTGATGATGTTAGTTATTGTTTTTTTTCCTTCACAGTCATGTTTAATGGTTTTAGGTCATGTGATGCTTCCTTGGAGAGTAAAACAGAGATGAGATTAGACATCAGACTTTGTACGGTACGGCAAATCTTCTAAAAGATGAAAACAGAAATGTGAAAAGAAGCTCCTAGATGCTTTGAACTATTTCCAGGTCTTCCAGTCTCTTCGAATAGATGAGTTTCCTCAGTGATGTTTACATCTTCCTAATAGAGAAAGCCTCACCTGAGACTGACCTAAAAATGAAAAGAAACACTTGTGTTTCCAATCAGGTAGTAAGTGGGTAGACTGTTTCAGGGATGCTGTGGGCAGAGTTGTTCATAAACCTTTACTTTTAAGTTAATAAGTGTTATAGGAGGAATAATTAGCGAGGAAATAGTGGAATAGGATCCAAAAAATGCAGCAGACAAAGTTTGATGGCAGGAGCTTCAAGGGTTTAATTAAAGCCGTGAGCAGCGTTGTATGGCCCTCAGGCGTTACCTGTCCCCACCCTTTAATCTTCCCCTACTGGCTGAGTGGCTTCTACACACCCCTCACTCCCCCCCTCTGCCACCCTGATTAGAGCTGCACGTGAAAAATATCTAAAAAACAAACAAACACTTTTTTCATTATGGCAGCTTTTTTGTTGGTTTTAACTTCATAGCAACCATTTTATTTTTTGGTTGCCTGTGGGCAGGGCTCTAAATGAACTTTTTTAGTTACTAGCCGGGGTGGCCAGTAACATCCAATGTCTACCAACCAAAAACTGGACCCTACTAGCCAAACATTTGTCAAGAAAAATAATCTGTGTATTTCAAATTAAATCAGTTATTCCCTTCATTTATAAAGTTTCAAAAAATGATTATTCTCTTACAAACAAAACACTAATAATAATTGAAAGTGTAGTCTTATGTAAGGTTTTATATCATTACAGAAATGTAATGTTATTTTAATAAAAGACACTTCTGATGTCTAAACTTTTTTATGAACACACTTCTCTTTAAAGCATCAACTTTATCTACAAACATTACACAGCAAAACTTTGGGGAAGTATTAAATATTGACCAATATGAACAGTTTATTCTTTTGTTTATGAATCAACCCCAATGGCAATATTGGGCACAAAGCAGTAAAGTCCATGGGTGACCTGCTGGGGCGCTCATGTATTGAGTGTGGTCAACTTTGTCGCTTACAGTGTGTTTTTTTAAAGATTTTATTTTAATTATTTTTATTTAATTTTTTATAAAAGCATTTCACATTCAATAAAAAAACAAAACCACTCTTCTTTTATTGAATGCACTATGTTTCCATAAAAATTAAAACTAAATGATAAACAACAACAAAAATACTTAAAAATGTAAATGTCAAGTATTAAAAACATTCATATATTGAAAAATCTAAAACATTTTGCCTTCTTGTATGTGTGTTCTTACAGATCAGTGTGTTGAAGTTGTGAGTCTTAGTGATTTCAAAAAGTAACAATCACATGGAGCAAAAAGTGAGTTTATGTTTGTGTTGACTGAGATCTGTGTGAGCAAATGCTAGAAAATACCAGCTCACCTGAATGCAGCAATAGCGAGCTCTTACTGAAAGGGCATAAGTACGGAAATTCCATGCAGCCCCTGAATGCATCACCTGCTGAATATGAGGATTAAATCTGCGCAATAAAGTCAGAATTAAATGTTTAAACAAACTCTGGGATGGATGTTTGTGGTGGCCAAGTGGGCTGGGAAAGCAGACGCCTAAAAGTCATGGTTGTGTCAGAGATGATGAACAATGTCTTACCTGCCAAAGAGGCTAGTGGAATAGATTGTCTACCTGCCAAGTAAAAGTCTTACCCGCATTTGGCGGGTGGGCGGGTGTTAATTTAGAGCTCTGCCTGCCTGCAGTTAAGGAACAGGTCTATGTCATTTTTAAAAGAAATGGCAAATGTACCCTTTTGAATTTCCTTGGCAACAGGATTTTTTGTTTTGTTAACCATACACATATTCCTAATATGGCCTTATTGAAAATAATATTGTGTTGTTCAGCTTCATTCAGGGATACATTTTCACAATATTATGGTAAAAAAATATGCAAATCATGGAGAGAGATTACTTTTGTGAGATTGCCTTTCAAAATGTACAAACTTTAAAACCAAATTTTTTTCCCTAAATGGCTTCCCAGAGATGATTTAGGAATTAGTAGGAGATTGATAGAATAGCTAGGAGGAAATTAAATTTGTAGAAGGTCATAAAAGGGCATTTTCTTTTAGACAATTCAAGATGGTAGCCTCTTCCTGAGGTCAAAGGTCAATAAGTTTTCAAAACAAGTTTTGTAATTTCACATACATGCCTGGGGTCGTGTGAGCTGTGGGATGGAATTACCGATCTTAAACAAGAGAGAAATGAAAAGAGTGAAATATTAGCTGGAATAAACTGAAAAGTTGATATTTATGCCCATGACCATCATCATGATGAGCTTAAACATAGACAGTTGTGATGGTTATATGATCATCCATCAGGACTTAATGTGGGGAAAAAACCCTGAAATCAAAACATGACAAGAACCAATAGAGCACAAGTGAAATCAAATCAAACTAAAGGGCACAATCCTCACTTGTCAAATGTCAGGAAAGATGCTCCCACAGTTTCAGTGAGACCCCACAGCCTGTTCAGATCCTACTTTGAAGTTCAATAAATTAGCATGACACAAATGTCAGATTACAGAAGAAATTCAACATGTTTTGGTTGTTTTTGCCTTTATCAAAGTGCTTGTTATGAATGCTACGGCTGCCTCTCTTCTCAGACTGTTCAGGACCGCCGGGTGTTTGAAAATGCAAACGTATAACTTAGTCATTCTCTGGATATTTTCTTCCTATCTTTCTTTCAAGTGGTGGGGGTTTGATCTAGCTAATATTTATTAGAACAAGAGGTGTGATTGATGGCAGCCCAATCATTGACCGTTACATGAATGCATCTTCTAGGAAATGATGATATGTTTTCTTTCTTTCTTTGTGTTTACTTGTTCCTTATATGAAGAGTATTGCATTAAAATATTCAGTACATGACGTAAGTCCACATATCTGCATAACAGGAGAGAAGCAGTGAGAAGAATACAATTCCTATTTTTATTTCTTCCAATATGTCACATTCTAAAAAAGAAAACAGACTTTTTTCCCGTTCTATCTCATATGTGGTTAGTTCCAATGATGCAGCACAATGCTGGTAAAAGAACAAAAAAAATCCTTCAAAAGCTGCTATGTGTGGGATGACTGCAGTCTCTTGAACACCAGGAGGACATTTCCATTACTTGTGACATGTGGACAGGTCCTCCCCGACCCAGAGGAATCTGAACGGGAAAAAGGAAACCTGAAGTGGAAGTTTTACTCCACCCAGCTTTACATTTAGAGAAAGGACAACTGGTTGGGACAAAGTAAAGTCCAAGTTTTGTTGGGTTTATTGACCTGTCAATCAACAAAACAAGGTGCCTCTAAAGAAACCAGCCTCCTGCGGTAATGAGAAGAACTACAACATTTGGTACTTCAGAGTTTCATTTAGCTTCAGAGATGAGCGGTGGGGGTTTGATCTAGCTAATGTTTATAAAAACAAGAGATGTGATTGATGGCAGCCGTTCTTCTGAGCACAGAAACTCTTCAATCATTGACCGTTACATGAATGCATCTTCTGGGAAAAGACGATGTGCTTCTTCAGAATAAACTAGTTTATTCCTGTTTAGTCTGTTTATTCCTTTACAAGTCCATGTCTGAATTCTGCTCTGTTCTCATAGTTATAGATTTTCTCTTCAGAAACGCAGGAAAAACTGCAACTCTAGGTTGTTTTGAGCTATGTATCTTAGTGTAGGAAAGGCTGCTGTTTGTATGAGAAATTCAGGTGTTTAAATGGACAGTTGATACTGGGAGGTTTTTGAACTGCAGCACATTAATGACTCTTCTGCAGTTTTATTTAGAAAGCACAGCAAACAGATAAAGCCTTAGGAACATCCACCCTTACGGGCGGTTGATCTGCATGGATGCTGTGGGTTTTTGGGTTGTCTGGGCCGTGGAGGGTCATGGAGGAGCAGTCGCATCTTAAGGGGAGCACAGGTGTGTTTTTCTGTTCCTTCTCTAACTGTGAACAATCAACATTTATATTCAGACAACGTGTCTTTTCTGTTACTGACTTCTTGCACAGTAAATAAGTTAATCCATTGTGTAAAAGTAATATGTTGCCCATTCTAAGTTGTAAATATATTCATTTTTGGGAGTTGGACTTTAAATTCATCCAAACACTGAGAGTAACAGATAATTAAAGGGGGAGGACTTTTCCACCTGCTGTCATTCATTATGCAGTCACATCTGGCTGCATCATGCCTCCATTTTCCCCAGCTGGGGGTTTTATCTATTAGCACAGACCCAGGTGGGCTGTGTTTGACTATCAGGGGTGCTAATGTTAGCTTTAAAGCTTTTCAGTTCATGTAAAGTGCTTTCCAACAGGCTCATTATCCTTGCAGCACATTTTTAACTGTCTAAACTCTGTTGTTGTCCCAAACGGGCAGACAGCTGGTTCCACTTGCAGCAAGTATATTTATTTAGACAGGAATCAAGCACAGCTAAAAGTTCACAAAGCTAACTTAGGGTCAGACAGGCAGAGGTCAATCACAGGCATGGGATAATCCAAGAAGCGATTAGAGCAGTCAGAGTCCGGGCAAGGGTCAGGGTAGGCAGTAGGCAATCAGAACACAAGCAGAGAATAGATGATCAGGTCAGGACTGAAATGCTTGGTGCAGGCAGGATGGCACAAACACCAGTTCGCACTGAGTGAGGCTCTGTGTGCTGCTTAAGAGACAGGTGGGTTATTGTCAGATTGGAGTCATGTAAGCGGCATCCAGGGACTGCGCACTAGTGCTGCTGGGAGGTGCAGTGAGTTAGTACTCTGGAGACGACTCCTGATGGTGACCGGAGGGTGAGACATATCTCTGACTTCTGACAGTTGTTGTTTGTGGAGTTTAATCAGAGCAGGAGGGAAATGTTTGAGGGTTTGGTCTTCAAATGGGTTTCTTCGGCAAGTTCTGCACATGATGTAGATTCTGACAAAAACTCTTAAACTTTGGAATACATTTCTGACCAAAACTAGCAATTTTCTTTTTGGAAAATAAATTTAATACACAATAACCAGCAAACATTGAAATTTTATCATTTAACAGACAGAAAATGTTTTCATCCCTAGAAATGACATTTCAGAAAGGAAATGTTTTTTTTACGTATAAGGAGCTGCAGGAAGAGGTTTTTTTTTAACTTTATGGGAGTGAAGCTGCTGTGTGCTCTGTTAGGAGATCACTGAGCAGTGTCAGAGCTCCTGCTGTTGCTGCAGAGGCACACCTTCCAGCTGTGACTCGTGGTCATCCTGCCTTCTTCTGACTGAAGAGGATTGTGAGGAAGCCTAAAGCTGGAGGAGAGTAAAGCTAAAGGGAAGGGTCCCTGCAGAGATCCAGGTCTCAGGTTAGTGAAGTTTATGATGAAGATGAAGTCAACCCTGTTGACAGCACTTCGTGAACAGGTAGAGCTGCAAGATCAGTTAATTTTAATAAAATATTTCTATTGAACAGTTAACCATTTACCGCCTAAATGACACTATCTTTGACAAACCGTAACTCTTCAACCACTTAGGCACATTACAACAAGCTACAAGAAGAATTCTTAAAGTGGGTTATTGTGAGCACACCAGCATTTTCTTCTATATTCTGTTCAAAACTATTAAAGGTTACAGAGACAGTATAATATAATACAATGCAAATAACTTATGACACTAAATAAATAGTTATGCAAAACTTACAAAAACTGTTTCGGGATTCTGTCTGTGAAGTTAGGTTGTGGAACAATAGGAATGAAAATATCAAAATGAGTAAAAATGTTACACATGAAATACAAAAGAAATATTTTGAAAACTTGTAAATTACAAAATTAAGAAACCTAATTAGGTCAAGGTACAAACAATCATGACTGAGGAAGGTGTTGTTTTGATACCTATATGACTTTTGTTATAGTTTAGTAATCTTTTTCTTTAATTTTTGTGTTTATGTAAATAAAAATCTGTTAAGGTGTAAAAATGTAAGCATAAAATAAAGTAAGACGAGGTAAGAAATAATATGTTTTTTTCTACTTGCTCCTTTTTCAAGCACTTTTATTTGGTTATGTCAAACTATTTTTCTTGTGTTTGAAAATAAAATATCTCGTCCAAATCAACATGAAGGAATGCATTCTGTCCCAGAGAAAATCAGATTATTTTGGCTTTGTAGTGATATACACAACACCAGCGTGAAGTGTTGCATTACGGCGCAAAGCCGCTTTTTTCCGCGGCAGAATCTGTTGGAATTATGTTAATTGTGTAACTGGTTGAATAGTTATGGTAGTTTAAAGAATGTAAACATTGGAGCTAAAGCTCCAGGGTTATAGAGGGTTATTCCCTACAAGAAAACATTTCCCTAACAAGAACATTACAGTGAATTAAAGTGTATTAATGCATGTTTATTTTTTTGTTTAACTTGTGTTTATTAAGGATCATGTGGTGTAGAACCCAAAATGCTGGAGACCAGGTTTGGTGGCAGAAACTCAAAGGTTTATTACTCAAAGTTAAACATGACAGAACCTATAACTTAAGGACCAGCAAAAGGGTGAAGAAGTGAAGAGATGATGACCCTACAGTGACGAACTGATAACCAGGTATATAATGAGGGTCATTAACAAATAAAAACAGTCTAGATGATTATAAATATGAACCTGGTGTGATTGACAGGAGGAAAAAAAAAGAGCATGACAACAACCAAGGAAAGAAACCTGAGATAAAGCACAATCTTCACAATGTTGCGTTTGACTCAAATACTGTGAAAAATGATCTCTTCCACTGAACAGAGTTAGGCCCAAAAGTTAACTTGTGTGGTTAAAATGGCTCCAACCATTTCTCTAGTGTGTATTTTGTTTTACGAATTAACTTTTTTATTTTTTTTTAATCAACAAATATGCTATTCATCATACAATAACTTTATTTTAAACCAGACGTCTTTCTCTGCTAAATAAAAGTTATGTATTTCTCAGTTATTTCTTTTATTTGACTGTTCAACCTGTTAAAGGGTCTGCTTGACCATGCCATCAAACTTTGACCAGCGCTGGATTTCTTGTTCTGCTCAGTGCTGCGAGGGCCTATCTTCACCAGCATCGCCTCAGAATCATACAAACATGATGTTCGTTTCCTTTCTCACGCGTGAATGCGTGTTCTGGTTTTCCCAGCCTGCCTGTTCTTCATGCTCGGCGGTCTGCAGAGGAGGCTGAAGAACTAATTAGGACTAATTAGCAAAGCATCGACCGCAAGCAAAGGTGTCTTGAAAAGCTGTGAATCAGAGGACAAAGTAAACCAACTGCAGTATTAGCTTGTTTGCTTACTTTCCCGAGTCGTTCTTGCACTGGCATAGATGGTTGTCATGGAAACAGTTGGAGAAACGATAAAAGAAACTGCAACTACAGACCATCGGAGATGAGTGTGCTGCTACAAGGCTGATGCCTCACACAAAATGTGGAGAAGCTGAATTTGTTTCCTTCTTTAAAAATGCTGCTTTGTTGTCTGATAACAAATTTGATTGTCCTTTGATGAGTTTCTTATTTGTTAGATTGAGATCACTGTTGTTTTGGAGCAGATACACAACTGAAATGCTCCTGTAATCAACCTTCTTCTAAACAGATTCCTCCATGAAAGTTTATAGAATGGAAATTATCCTGTTAGAATTTTAAAACAAAGATCCTTTTCCTCTGGTATGTTAATGTTAAATTATTTCTTATTTTAGGTAAAAGCAAAAAACAGCAGCAAAAACAACAACAAAAAAGAAAATGTAAAATATAATAATAATAAAAAATACATTTTAAGAAAAGCAGCAAAATCTGAGTGGGTTCTTCAGGGGTTAAATATAATGTCAATCATAGAACAGATGGGTATTTGTGAAGGTTTACTGTTTCTGTTTGTTATGAAGGGGTTAAATTAACTGATGTGTACAGTTTAGTTTGAAGGTATAATCTTATGTCTGACATGGAGGAAGAAGGTGTTTTCCTCCGTTAGTTCGGTGACAGCCCCGTGTTTGTTTCTCTGTTTGTCGTAATAACTTTGTTCTTAACAGCTGTGAAGTTAACGGCGGGGTGATGCTCTGAACGCAGAGCTGCAGAATCAAGGCAGAGAGGAAGGAGTCGGGTCCTGTCAGTGCGAAAAACGCAGTTCCTCTGGGCGCTGACCTCTTTCAGGGATGGGGTCTTTCTGCTGATACTCTGAATACTAAGCAGTCCCTCTGGCGCTCAGCCTGCAGCCTGATGCCACAGTAAACACTGACCAGAACTTTCACTTCAAGTTGTACTCAAATTAGAGGATTTCTCCTCTGAAGTTACTTTTATCACTCACCAAATTACCTTGTTTTTATGTCTGATTGACCTCCTTAATTTCCCTTTCTGTTTTCATTTTTTTACCAGCATCATCCCTATTCGACCTCTCAACATTTCCAAACCATCTCCAGATCATCTACCATGTTCTGTTCCTCTGATGGATTCATTCCTGATCCACCCTGATCTATCCCAAAAAGAACCTCAACATCTTCATCTCTGCTGCCTCCAACTCTACATCAAGGTCTCTAAACCAACAACATGGCTGCTCTGACCAGTCTTCACACCTTTCCTTTGGTCACACATCACGCCTGAAACGTCCCTCTACCCATTCCAACCTGCTTGGACACGCTTCTCCTCTGGACTGTTGACCCTAAGAGTCCTCCACCTTTTCATCATCTGCTCCCTGAAACGTCACCGCTCCACTTGAGTTCCTCTCATTTACATCCAGATTAACACCCAGTCATTGAGTTCCGATCCAGATTCCAGCTCAGACGAGGAAAACAAAGACAAACACAACATCTCAGAAAGCCTCTTTTCTACCAAATTCTACTGCTTCCAACAGTTGGGACCAAACCACACAGTGTGGGAGAGAGGGTCCTTACAGCTGCTGCCCCCTCATGCCCATGGACGCTCCCTCAAAAGCACTGGAGCACCAACAAAAGGGAAAAACAGATCTCTCAGCTGTTCATTTTCAGCAATCTTTGATTTCTCATCTCTGACTAGTTTTATTCATCTAATTCCTGTAGTTGGGAAAATGTGCTCAACTTTTTGTCTCGTCTTTTCAGACAAAAACAGCCTGATGACAAAATGCCACTCTGTTCCAGGGATAATACCCTGTACAGCCACTGTAGGTAATCTGAATACCAGATAAGCCACACATCTTGAAAGACTTTTGGCTAATTTGCATTATTGCTCCTAAAAAACCTTTTAAAGAAACTTTTTAAAACGTTTTTGATGTAGAAGAAATATATTTTGTGAATCAAAGGGGTCAGTTTTCCTGTAAAAACCAGAATAAATTAGGTGGTAGGATTTTTTTCTCATCACAAAAATGGCATAACATCAGGGTGGTAGAAAGAATTTCATGGGGAGGGCACATCTTTTGGCCACTTTGTCTTTCTAACCTCCTGTTCTTTCAATGACAGACAGCAGAACTCTCAAGCTTCCACTGTGTTTGGCTACATTTATAGTGAAAAGCTTAAAATGCTAATCTTCTTTAGATGGATGATGAATCAACTGATGGATGGATTGATTGATGGATGGATTAACTCATGGATGAATGACTGAATAGATGGACAGCTAGATGAGAGGTTTTTTGACCTTTATATCTGAATGGTCTGATAAGGGTGTTTTCCATGTAGGCCTCTGGATCAAACTGTGACCCATCTCCAGTCTGGAAGGTCACAGGAGAACCAAACCGTAAAGTCCAAATCCTTCTGATGTGAAGATCTTTGGTCTTCAGAAAGACTAGGTGTGAACTGAGCCTTTCCAGGTTCTACGTTACTGTGATGAAATCTGTGTGTTTGGTTTAAGCCCTGTAGACAAAGGCAGCAATAACAGACAGAGCTGTAATCAATCTACTGGGTAAACTATTGGTATATTTCCACTTCTTACCATTTCAGAACTTTCCCGGTGTAAAATTAAGCAAGGTTATACCCATAGACTCTGCCTTTACTGATGATGAATGGAAAACAAATAAAAGCAGAATGTTCTGTGGATTTTTGGAGGTTCTGATCCAGTGTGTTCAGAACATCCCCTGTGTCATTGTGATGAGGACAGCTGTGTTAATCAAACCACAACGATATTGTTGAACCTGCCGCTAAGGTCTCACCGTCTGCCCAGAGTAGCAGGAGCAGAACATCCTGCTAGATCAGACATTCAAGAACACTGTCAGTGAAACTTTCACATCCGTGGAGGATAATCTGAGCTCATCATCTGAAGGAGGACATGTTTCCTTGAGGTCTAATTGGCAAAAAAAATAATTTATGGATTTTATGGATATTTATCAGGTTATCTGGGTCTGAAGTAACTTCACACCATAACACTCCTATCTTTGACTCTGAACGTGTTAGTTTGAGTCCAAGTGTTTGCTTGTGCCCTCCTTCCACAAAATTCTTCTTCTGATCCAGATCCAGATGTTTCTATGTAGAGTCCTTCTTCTTGAGCTTTGCAATGGATCCATACTTGTCCTAAGGTCTCTTTCTGGCTGTTGGTCATGAACTCTGACCTCAATTGAGTCAAATGAGGTCTCACCTTTCTTATTTACTTCTTCTGCCTCTTTATGACCTCTTGGATGACAAGTCCTGATCTTGAAATTTTTTTGGTCGCTCATTTCTGGAAGGTTCTTCTCTGATAACAGTTTCTTCTATGTGTGGATGATGGATCTTTTTGGTTTTCTGGAGTCTAAAAAGCTGTAAGAACATCTTTGTCATCAGAAAATATCTGTGGCTTGTTTGTCATCTGTTTTAAATTTTAGATAGCTGCAAAATGAAGTTTTTTGTGGTTTGTGTGTGTGTGTGGGCGTGAGTATGTTTTTTTTACGTGCTTCACCAGTTCATCCTCCTTATTATTTTTTTTATTTAACCTGTCATGGATCTAGTGTGGCTTAATCAGATGAAATTAAAGATTCTGGGTAATAATGTGTAATTCGTGCAAGTATTTTATCTCTTAGAAGTAGGCAAGATTAGGTAGTGGAAGTAAAATCTGGGGCCAGTGTCTGAAGAATCAGAGGCAGCACAGCTGAGGCTTTATGGTTTATTGAGCGATTTGTACAAACACCAGTACAGTGGCACACATATCACATTCCCAGCTGGCCACATTTCCATTAACATCAAACTTGTTGTGCAATTTAAAGCTCAGTGGTACCATTCAAGTCTATAAGGTGATAAATAAATAAGCCAACACTGAAGAGATTTCACAGACACAGAACAACTATAATTCTCCAACGCTGTCAGAGAAAATGCTTCTAGTTTTACATCACAGTGCAGCGCGTTTAAGGCAACAATGAAAAGCAACAAGTTACACAAATACATCAGTACAGATACACATAAAAATTGACTTTTTATTGTCACATAGACATGCTTCAAGTGAGCCAGAACAATCCAAGTGTGCAAATTTATTCATTTGTGACACAAAGTCACAAATATCTGACTTCAGATAAAGTGGAATGCTTCTGGTTGCGTTTGCTATCAGGTTTAGTCAGATTAATGTCAGCTGATCATCAGCTGGTTCTGAAAGGTCCAGACTGACCCCAAACTCCTCCAAAAAGCAACATGATTTTTCAAACAACTAATGAATAAATTAATAAATACAAACAATATAAATACAACTCAAACTTAAAAAAATAATTTACCTTTTTTTTTCCACAAGTGCATTCATGTTTATTTTCTGCTCATAGCTCTTGATTCATGATTTTTTTTTTTTATATATAAGATACTTCTGTGACACTGAACAAAACAATAAATAAATAAATAACAAACCAAACAAAACCAACAGGAAGAATGCATAGTGGTCATTTCAAATAGTGCCTGAGAAAATCATGGTTTCAGACTTTTTTCACTTTTTTAATCCTATTTTTCATCTGTGCCACCATCAGGAAGATGGACCTGAGAGAAAGCGGTTTGTTGCTTGTGCTCCTTTTTCTGTCGTCTTAACATTATTCCAGGGATCTGAGCACAATCTGGACCGTCTCTATTAAACATTTTCCCACACTGTCCTGGCTCCATTTAAGTAAAATACCACGACTGGCAGATCAGACAGATCTGATTGCATTTCATCTTAAAATTAACATTACAAAAGACAAAATTTTTTTCTGTTTTGTTTTGATTCCAGCGGAATGGTTTGTATGTTAACGTATTTTCAGAGGGTCTGTTTTCTCTCGAACGAGGAGGTAGTCTATCATCCTGTGCTCATGTCTCAGTTTGAGCTCCTGGTGCAGCCTCTAGGTCATTTTTGAAACTGTGGGACATTTGTGTTCCTGTAACTCAGTGGAATCCAGAGGCTGGAGATTTAGATGCATGCTGGTCACATTTCTTTTCAAAGCCATCAGCATTCCTATTACATGCAACTCCTGCAGAGTTCACTGGTTTAAAGTTCTCCCTTTGCTCAAACACAATTAGGGTTGCAGCCACACACACATCATGCCCAGTTTAGCTTAGTCTGTTTAGTTTAGCAACCAGCTATTTTTATGACTGACTTTATGTTTTTGTAAGATTACCTGTGTGAAGCCCATTGAGACAACTGTGCTGTAATATTTAGCTTTATAAATAAAATTGAATTGAATCACAATCACACACACAGGAGAGCGTTGGAGCAGCAGAAGATCTCCTTGAAGGTTTTTCTCATCTCTTGGCTCCGGAAAGCGTAGATGATGGGGTCGATGACAGAGTTGCACATGATGAGAATGAGGTACATGTTGAAATGCGACATGAAGCAGGTGCAGTAAGGGTTCCTAGGACAGGTGATCATGAGGATGAGGTGGAGGAAGAATGGCGCCCAGCACACCACAAACACGCCGAGGAGGATGGTGAGGGTGATGGCGCCCTTCATGTTCGCCCGCTGGTGGATGGGTGCATTGCCCGGCAGCGCTGCGATCCGCTTCATGTGCAGACGTGCCAGCAGGAACATGTGAACATAGAGGGAAGCCATAAGCACCAGCATGGTGAAGAACATGGTGATGAGACATATGAGCACTGTGGTACTCTCTGAGTAGATGATGAAGAGGATACCCGACACAATGCAGCACGTCCAGATGCTGCTGATGACCACGGCTGCTCGCCGCAGTGTGACGATGTTATGGTATCGCAGAGCATAGAAGATGGTTATGTAGCGGTCAACAGCAATGGCCAGCAAACTGCAGATGGAGGCCAGCAGAGAGCTGCAGATCATGGAGTCAAAGACGTTGTCCATGCTCTTGATCAATGTGACAGGAATGCTCAGGTTTCCTCCATTAATAAGCGCTATGACAATAGTCTCAGAGGCGTTGGAGACGCTGACCAACATGTCAGCTACTGCAAGGCTGCAGATGAAAAAGTACATGGGGGAGTGAAGGTTCTTGTTTTTGATGATAGCAGCAACAACCAGGATGTTCTCCAGAAGGCTGATGATGCCCAAAGTGAGGAACACCTCTGTGGAGATCAGAAGCTGCTCGTAGCATCCCGCCGATAAGTCTTTCTGTCCTCCCAAGTCAGGAGGGAGAGTGCCATAAGAGAGGCTTCTGTTGAGGACCAACCCAGGAGGCAGAGTCGAGTTCATGACGGCTCTTTGTAATCTGCTGTTAGCAAATTATGTCTTTTCTTTGTTTCTATCAATCCCTGGGCTCTTTCAGCTCCAAGAAAAAAAAAAGCTTCTGTTTTTCAGAAGGCAGTCATCTGTAGATGTTTTTATTTTTCCGCTCTGGAGAGACGAGAATCATGAGGATCTCCATCACTGTGTTCCAGCCGGCAGAGCATCGCTGCACAAGCCTTTTCGGTCTGTCTCTGCTCTTAGCCTCTCTGTTTTTTTATAGCAGCCCCCCCCCCCAATCCTGTCTGCTCGCTGATAAGGAGGGAGGAGGAGGAGCCAGGTCGACCAAATGCATGAATGGAATTTTTACAATGGCTGCTACTTCTTTCCTAATGGTTTATTTCATAAAAATGTAAACACAATAATAATAATAAAAAAAAGATCCAAAAGTGAAGGAATGCAAACATTAGCTTTCAATTTGTAGAGAAACTGCATATAAATATGAAACTTTCCACGTGTTTTGATGCAAATCACAGTAATTATGTGATAGAAATAAATGCTCTTTTTCATGAAAACTGCACCTTATTGATGCATTTTTTTTTTGTTTTTCTGGTCATTAATGAATATATATGAAGCTGACATCAAACTGGCGTCTGTCTTAGTCAGAGGCTTGTTATCATGAACACCCTCTGCTGAAACACTCAAAATGAATATAGACATACTCCCATTAAAAAAAGAAAAATATGAGTGTCTGATGGTTTGTCCTTAGAACAAAAAGTGTTCCATCACACAGAAATGATAACAAAAATGTAACTGTAATCTATTACTTAGAAAATAAGGCAAAAGCTCAGATGAGGAGACCACTTCAGAGTCTATCAAGACAAAAATCCAACAAGAATGTCTAAAACGAACTCAATAGATGATGGAGATCCAGCAGAGACTCAGGATCCTTACTTAGGATCTTCATTAATCAAGATCAACAGTTCACAGATAAAACCACAATACTTACTGCTGTCTTATGTTTGAATTGTCACTATACTTATGTCTTACTGGATGAATAAAAAATAAAATAATGTGTATCTAATCACCATCGTTTACACAATTATTTACAGAACAGGAGATCAGAATCAACAAAACATTACAGATAAAATATTTAGACAAAAAGAAATGGTATTTATCAATTTAAAGACCCATTTCGATGAAAATTATATTTTGGTGTTTCTAACATGTTCTTGTAGTATTTTTCCATGATGGAGGACACAGTAAGTAATTTAGGTAAGTTATATAGTAATTTAATATTAAAACTGCATTTCTGAGTATTTCTTCATTTAAATCTTGTTGGATCAGGAGCAGATGAAAACCGGATGTTTGATAAGTCTCTGACTTATGATGCAGCTACTGCCAAGGGCGGGACAAAGTCTTACTTCTCCGCTTCATTTTTCCTCATCTGAGCTGCTATCTGGCTCAAAACTGAACAGCTGGATACCTCTGACACAGCTCTCCATTTTTTTTTTTATAGCAGCTCATTCCTGATGGACCGCTACAGTTGACAGGACTCTAAGACCTGCAGGTCCCAATCACAGCAGACTCCTCTGACCCTGGACACAGTCTTTATGAACTTATCGCCTCATGTAGGAGGTTAAAGACCATCTATCTAGAACCTTCCGTCACAAGAACAGTTTTTTCTCCTCAGTCGCTGGATTCAAAGAATGCACCTCCACATATAGCTTCTTGCTCTGAAATGTGAATACACTCATTCTTGAACTATCGACTATCGGATTCCTTGGGATGTGAAACCTTCACTCCCAAGACGATTTTGCAGATCCCTACCATCCTGACCAATTTGTGGGGGCTTTTTTTTAAAAAACAGCACACAACCCCATAAAGGGGGTGTCCTTCACAGAGATGGTGACAGTTTACAGATGCTGTTGTGATCCAGCTCCACAACACTAGACCCCAGAAGCTGCAGAACATTAACAAACTTTCTGTTCAACTGAAGCTTTTGTACAAGATGATGGGTAATCACTTTGATGAAAAAAAAGGTGATAAAAGTTAAAGCACAGCTGACAGTGATGTAATCTTCAGGCACGAAGAAGACATCAGAGCCGTGAGGAGAACATCCACAAAGCACGTGAAGTGTGAAAAACGCAGCTTTAATAATGCTGGCAGAAAGAGGCCTGGTAAAGTCAGGGGCTTACCAACATTTTTAGAAAAGCTTGAACTAAAATATGAGAAAAGGGTGCTATATCATATGCTGATAAATAAATGTATCCAGGGATTATCTCAGGAATTAAAGCATTCTATGTTCTATGAAATATTTTGTTCTCCAGATGTTTGTCAGCTTCTCCAAAAAGACCAATGAGCTAAAAACTGAAGAATGTGGCTGCTGCTGATGAAACTGAAGGCTGAGCCATTGCAGTCGAGATCATCTGGTTCACTTCAGTTCCTTTATACAAGCTGTGATTATAGCTTATTAGCAGTAAACAATAATTTAATGATGAATGCTATTTACAGAAGGTTTTCATTGTCAAGCTTGAGGCAAACAGTTTATATGTGACGAAGAGGCTGATGCATTTAGATTAAAATGCAACTGGGTTTAATGACCATCAAAACAGACAAAGACAACAAAGGCATAGTCAAAATCCAGGCTGGAGTGAAAAAAACATGGAGCGAGAAAGGGAGAAGAAGAAACAGACAAACAGGAGAATAAACACTGCGTACTGTCTGCTAGGCAAAACAAGACTTCGCATAGAGCAGAGGTAAGAGGGTGAATAAATACACAGTGGTGTTGATGAGGATGGAAAGCAGCTGGCGAGGAAGTGAGTCAGAGGCTAAGGCCTGATGGGAGTTGTAGTGATAAAAGCAGCTGGGATCAGCATTGGGAAAGCTCCCTCTGGTGGTTGGAGTTGGAGCTGAGCGGTTGATTCCTGACATTATAAAACCATTTCTAAAGAGCTGCATCATCAAATTTATAAGAAGCACCTGAACCTCAGGTAGATGGATATGATCAAGAACCCTGAGCCTGTTTGGCCGAACCCTAACTAAAGAGTTTAAGGAATCTAAATGTGTTTAAAAAAAAAAAAAAAACTGAAAAAGGAACAAACAAAAAAAACATCAAGATGTGAAAAACTGAAAATCAAGTTCTTTGATCATTTTGTTAATGAACACAGAGCACAAAAAAAAATACACAAAACATCTTAACAAAAGACCCCCCCAATAAAAAAAATAAATGAAAATCTCAAAAACGACAACAATAACCACAATAGAAATGGTAAACTTCTTGATACACACAAACAACACACATGCTATAGCTGCCTGAGTGAGTTTTTATAGATTCGGGGAGGACCCTGAGTTCATATGAGGTAACATTCTGCATATTTTTTCTCTGAGGTTATAAAATGTTTTCACAAGTTGTCCCCTTTTCCATGGGAGCCAGCATCCAACTAGCTAACAAAGACAAGCTCAGTGTGGATGCGTTCCCGCCTCAAACAGATCATTGACGTAGATAGATGACACACATCTTTTTTATACCTTTGGATCTTGTTTTTCTGCATCTGATTCATCTGTTTAATTCCAAACTGCTGTTTAGAAGCTGGAGCCGTTTCTGCAGTTTGTGACAGAGACTAAATTAAACTAATTTACCCCGATCTGTGCTTTTTGTTAATGATTTCAGAGTTTCTGCACAAAGATTATAAAACTTGTTTTCATTGGATGGACAAAGTTCTCCCCACCTCCTCACTGACATGATTTTTAGAAAAGCCTCCAATTGGTAAGTCAGTGAAGCGTGTTGGCTCAATTAACCCTTTAAAGTTGAGCCCTCATCTTTTGATCTGTTTCTAAAAGCGTTCCTTGTGGTCTTTTAATTATATTTATGCTGTTTTTAGCCTAAATAAAAAACAGTATTGTTTTCTTGGACATATTTTTTGCAGAGTGGCAGGAATTCTTTAGAATTTCACCTCTGAAATGTGGGCGGGACCATTGCAGCGGAAGTAAACATATGCTCATTTTTTTGTCATCTCTTTGTTTACAGTCTCTCAATAGTTTTTAGCCTTTCATACTCCCAATAGCATAAAGGGCTCTTTAACATTTTTTGCCAACAAAAACAGAACGCAATATCAGAGCTATCCAGTCATACAGTTTTGATCCAGATTCCAGTTTTGGTTGACCAAAACGTACTTGATTTAGGGAGGATCTTGACTGACTGACGTGTGTAGTGCTATGTTCACAACGGGCATGTGATGCGTGTTTGTTAAGCATATGGTGTTCACACTGGGATGTTGCTACCCGATATTAGCGCCTGTCTGCCACCTACAGTTGGAAGATGTTTGGTGTGAAACATCAAAGTAACATCAAAGTGTAATTCTGGTGAATCTCTCTCTAGGCTTGTTCATTCACAGCTCTATTCCGATATATAAAAGACTTGGTGTCATAGAATTCCGGCCAGAAAAACACAGCAATTATTAATTCCTCCTTCAAGATCAATTTTCAAACGGTTGGCAATTCCGTTAATTAAAAGTTCCTTTTGTCAAAGTGCAACCTAGTTTAACTTTCAACCCACATTCAATGGCCCAAAAAAGGTCTTAAAAAGTGTGTGGTGACCCTGAATGCCAGAGTTTTGATCACAGAAACGCACAATACTCTCATCTAGCATAAACTTTTCATTGTAAGTGGCCGCTTGAATACTTCTGAAGGTAGTGTGAACGTAGCTTAAGGGTCAATTTAAATCTAAAATCTGTAAAGCATTTTTTTTGATTGTGGGAGGAAACCAGAGTTCATATCTACAAGGAGAATGTACAAACTTCACACAGGAAGGGCTCAGTTGAGATTTAAACCAGGACCTTCTCACTGTAACGTAAGAGTGCCAACCACTACACACCATGCAGCCCACTTGAAGTTAATATAAATATAAATAAATAGATTTATTGCATTAGTAAGAATTTTAAAACCATCCATTGTGCATTTTAGCTGTTGTGAGGATCAACTCCTGACGGTTTCAGATGAAAAATTGTAGAAATCCTCTCTTGCTTTGGGTGGGCGTGGTGGGCGGGGCCTTGGAAATCTTGGAAATCTACTGGTTTGCTATCTTGTTCATTCATTCATTCATTTTCTAAACCCGCTTTGTCCCTTTCGGGGTCGTGGGGGTGCTAGAGCCTAACCTGGCCAGTCATGGGCGAAGGCAGGGCACACCCTGGACAGGTTGCCAGTTTGTTGCAGGGCCACCATCACACACCCATACACACTGTATTCACACCTAGAAACAGTTTAGAGTGCCAGATTAACCTATGTATCATGTTTTTGAATGGTGGGAAGAAGCCAGAGACCCCAGAGAAAACCCACGCATGCACATGGAGAACATGCAAACTCCACGCAGAAAGGTCCCCCATCGGTGACACTGTTTCAAGTCCCCCAGCCGGGGACCATCTTGCTGTGAGGCAAAAGCACTAACCACTGTGCCATCGTTCAGCACTTGCTTTTTTGTTTCTAGTTAAATCTGAATAAATGACGGCACCTCTGATTGATATGTTATCTTTTCTACATAAGCCTTTCTCATCATGTCACATACACTTAAGAAGGGCGAGCTTTAGAAAGGGCAGGATTTTCTGTATCTTAGATGACAGAGCAGAACTTGTCTCTGTGATCTACAGTGAAAAAAACTGGAGTGATTTCTCTTCTTGTCGTTTTTCTGCATCCTAGTACACCAAACACGTATTTATTAGTTTACTGTGACATTTCAGTAGATCTCCTCCAGCTCTGATGGGCTCCTCTCACTTGTTTTCTGACTGAAAACATTCAATGCTCAGAGTTTTTGGGTGAGGCAAAAATGATTTCTAACCAAAGCAGCAGAAAGAAACGGCTGAGTCGATGCTGCAACACAAACATGCTTAGCCTGATTTTTGTTTGACTCCAAGTCTCTGAACAAACCAGACTCTTACAGCATCGCACGGCGCTTTCTTTAGAGCTTTTCTCAATCTTTTGTGGAGTGCAAATGACTATTTAGTGACTCATGTTTGCTGCGTTCACAGATGAATAAGCAGGGCAGCTGTATCCATGGAGAAAGCGGCTCGTGTTCACGCAGAGATCATTTCTTTTGGATTAGCGTGCACTCACTAATACAAATACTTTCATGTTTACAATACTTTTAAAGCAAATTAGGCTAATCTTCTCCTAGAGATAGAACAGTTTCAAAACAGCAACAAACTGCAAATATCAGACACCCATCTCTTCTGCTCCAACACTTTATCAGAAATTAATGAATATTTTATTTTCTTGTGTCAGCACCTGAGCCCACCTTCACAAAAAATAAATCAATTTTTCTACGAAGCAACCAAGGTGATCTTAAAGCACCAAAAAACACACAAGCACAAAAAGTAAAAAACATTAAACTGAAATCTTTTCATTGCCAGTCCAGTTCAGATCATCCCCACAAGGTCAGATTAATCCTAACTGTATTATGAGTGTCACATAAGCAACCAGCAGATTACATGTGGGGCTTTTTGATGTAGCCCTGAACTCAAAGCAATTATGCAGGAGAGGCATTTAATTAGGATCCTTCTTTAAACGATATGCAGAGAAGGTTGAGCTGATTATGGTCTGGGGGGGGGGGTTCTTCCCCTACTACAGATATGAAGATGTGCTTAGAAGTGGGAACACAACCTGCCAGCAACAGGAAACCAAGCTTTCGGGTGAAACCCTGACTGATGAACAGTTGTGAAACTTTTCACAAAACTGCAGAAAAATGAACAAAACTGCATTAGAAACAAATACATTTAGTGGTTTAAAGGATAAAGCTTTCGTCTCTCTGTATCTCTCTTAGCTGTGGCAGCACCTATATGAAACAAAATGTGTATAAATGTAAAGATTATCAAGTTTTAGTCAGCATCACGTTGTAATGAACATGTAGACACGTTTTTGGGCTTCAAGTCAAACAACTGATTTGAGTCAGAGCTGGTAACCCAGCACTGCAAAGGATAACATCCATCTCTACTGCAGATTCCTTCTAGATAGAAGTCAGTAATGATGACATTAAGTACTGTGGTGGACATGACAAAATTATTAGAAGGAGTATATTGTCACAGAAGGAGAAATATATGGTCTTCATTTACATGTAAAGGTCAGAACAGTGTGTAAATCCTGTGAGTGGAGGTCTTGAGTGCAGTCTTTGGAACAGCTAAGCTTAAGGACCAAAATCATAAAGGGAATCTGATTCCTCACAAAGGATGAGAGAGGATTTTTAAAATGTATTTATTTATTTGGACCAAATCCAGCTTTTAATGTTTTCTTATGTTTTCTTTCCCATCATTCAGCCTTCTGAGTGAATTAATTATGAGCATTTTCAAGCTTATATCCTCTTAAATCAGCAGCAGGAAATCAAAATAATTAAACGACGTCAGGCGGGTCATTGTAAACAGAATATTTGCAAATACATGTGTGCACACAGAACAGAGGCCGGTCAGTCCAACCTTCAGGACACAAAGACTGCGGCGCACAAATCTATGAAAAACAAAATAATTAGACTGACTGAAAGCTTCAATGTTCAAAGCTTCAAAACAGATGGAGCCGCGCTTCATACGTGTGTGCATGGTCATACCACGGTCATGCTGTTCTGAGGTCTGAGTACAAGAACATTCAGAGGAACATTTTCATCCGACCCTGTGCATCCTCAAATAGGCTTTTAAAAAGCATCCTGCTGAACACAACTTCCTGCTTCAGATGAAGTCTCTTCTGAGTAACAGAAGTGATTGAAGACTGAAGTGGTTAAGAGGAACAAACAGAGCTGAAGCTTCTGCCGTGATCTGTTTCAGGAATGATCTGCATTTGATCCTGAGTCAGCGTGAGGGGAGCAGAGAAGTGGAATTCCTTGAAACACCTTCAATCATCACAGACTTTATTTTGTGATCCAAATTCTTAATTTTCTAAAAAATAAACATTACATGTTGAAGTGATTGTTGTAAACATCTACATGAATAAAAATACTTTACTGATCTTTGAGCCGTTTTGAGTTTGCTATGGAACTGGTTACAGGAAACAAATAAAAATTACTTTGGTTATCAGTATTTGGTTTCTCTGCAGTGTTATCTGTGTCCCGCCTGTCATTGCAGATGCTGTTGTTGCCATGGTGACACAGAAAGCTAAGGAGGAAGGTGGAAAAGGTGAACATGTCCATGCTTTGGAAGGCGACAGCAGCTTCTTCTGGACAGGAACAGATCGATCTCTTTTCTGGAAGCAGACGGCAGAAACATTAGCAGTTTTTTTTTAAATTAAAACAAGGCCTGATACAGATGTGAACAGAACAAGTGAGCATGGACCTTCTCTGTCTAAAGATGGATAATCAGTTGAAACTAGAACTTCAAAACTGTTCATCTGGAGCCCAAAGAAGAATTCTGAAGGTCGAACCTCTTCCACCTGCTGTTCTGCTTCATAACAATTTCATATTTTCTACATTTTTAGGACTCGTTTGTTTTAAAAGATCATTTTTGTTAACGTTTAGGCTGCATGCATTTTCAGGTATGAAGGTCAATGATCAGACCTGTGATGTTAGAAACCATCACTAAAGCCCCTCGATTCTCCTGAGAAACAACAAAGCAGGATCGGGTCAAAACCAAGTTTTTGCTTCAAACGTTTAATCTCATGAAGGAGTTTGACCCGAGACATCACATTTAAGATTTTACTATCAGATCATCCAGAATTCAGAGGAAAAAGAGTTAACCTCACACTAGGGCTGTAGCCATTCATTTTAATCTTGTTTGTTTCCACTACATACAGAGACTTCCTGTAAACAAAACCTGGGATGTTTACCAGGAAACTACCAATTAGTTGCTAGTAGGATGCTAGAAGTTAGAAGCTGGGGAAAGTATGGTGCACTGGGGTTCTGTCCTCTTTTCTCATTTACTTCTTCTCTCCTCAATTCTTTATAATTTCTTTATCATCATATCATTCTTTAAAATCCCACTCCCCTCCAAGGGAGCAGGAGAGATTCCACATTCCAGGTGGATCGATGTGAAGCCTATTGAGACAATTGTGCTGTAATATTGGGTTATATAAATAAAATTGAATTGATTTGAATCTAAGAGCTTCTGTAGTAATGAAAGATGGCTGACACTGAAGGTTCTTGATCGACACCATGGGTTTGTTTCTTTAACCTCTTAAGACCTGGCTTCCACATACGTTACGTTTGGGTTATATGTCCACAGCAGTTAAATCTGCTTAACTGGGGCCTTGTGACTACATGTTTAGATGGTTAGCTCAAATATTAGCTCAGGTCCCAAGAGGTTAAAACAGTTGCTTGCTTTGACAGATGTGAAATCACTGATGACCAAAAGAGCATTTTTCTCCCCCCGTCAGGACCAGATTTTAAAATCCTTTTACTTTAATTTCTTTCTTTTGTTCTTTTTTAATAAATTCTGTTTTTTTTTTTTTTTTTTTCACTTTTATCATTAAACAGAATCAGGTAAAATTAATCTTTCTACAATTTGAGGAAATCCAGGAATCAGATTCAGCGTGATGACCCGTTTGAGTCTAGAGAAAGATCAGAGGGTCAACTGAATATTGGGATTCGGATCCGCATCTCAGATCTCCATTTATGGATCTTTCACTTCATTGGTTCAAAAGCCACAAATCTCAGTCAGAATGGGATGCATTACACCTCCTGATCACTTATCTTTTTCTGTCGTGCCACTCAACCAGAAAATGGCCCAAATGGAAGCGTGGAAGGTGCCAGAAGAGAACCACAATTATCAGCAGCTTTTCAGATGTAAGTGATGCTCATAGTGACGCCTAATCTGCTGTAATTCAGAGCAATTGAAGCCGCTTCCCCTCTGAATGCCCTCGTCCGACCCCAGAGCACCATTATCAGACTTCAGTCTTCACACCAGAGCAGAGCAGCTGCCACACTGATTACCTGATGCCATCAGCAGAGCTCCAATTGAAGCTTTCAAACCAACTCCAGGAACTTCTGCTGCAGCAACAAGTTCTTTAGAAAAGCAGCAGGAAAAGGATTTGCTCCAAACCTGTGTCAGCTGAAACTTTCATCTTCATTTCCAGATGTCAGAGTGAGCCATTGTCGTCTCCTCATCTCCGTGGCCTGAATTTCCCTCACCGGTAAGGGGGGGTCCCACAGAACCCACACATTAACAGTGGCAGTTCCTTAATTGAGGGGTGGTGGATGAACCAAAGCAGTTTGCTGTATGAATTAAATCCGGCTGTTATGGGGGAGTCTGCAGCTAATCTGTTTGGCCTTTCACGAGTCATGTAGATCCTCATCAGTATTGCTTTTCCGGATGTTCCGTTTATTCTGGCATCACACTAAATGAAGGACGAGACAAGGCTGCCCACCTCCCCGCATGATTAACTGCAATAACACCCTCCCAAACAGCTGAAGAAACACCTCAAGTTACCAGTTAGCATAAAATCTACAAAAGGCTGTTCTTCAAATCGCGTAACTATGAAGAAAGGGAGCACGCAATCGTGCACGTATGTATATGTACATGACAATTTTGACAGTGACGCATGAAGACACAAATCTTTCCACTATGACCTCTGATGGAGACTCTTTGCTGGCAGAAAACACAACTGAAATGTCAGATTCTTTCATTCAGTCGAGCTTGAAAAAAGCTTTTCATTCCGGAGACGCCTGGCTGAGATTCTGCAGCTCAAGCCGGAGCAATGAAGAGGTCAGCAGTCTTCTTCAGCTTAATGTCACCCCACTTCAGTGTGAATGCTTCTCAAAAGCAGAGAAGATGGACTATCATCACTTCTATGCTCAGTCACTTCAGCATCACTCAGGTTTCCCTCTTTTCATCGCTTGTGTCTTTGGTTAGTCATCTAACTGTGACACTGGGTCAAAAAGATCAGACTGAAAGCGTTTCCAGGGGAACGGGGACTCTGGAAGTATCTGACCATTTGTCTGGAAAAGGTTTTTTTTTGGTCCAAATGATGCTTTCAGGCATTTGGAGATCACATGTCATTTAGATCGTCCTGCAGGAGTCCATCCATCCATCCATCCATTTTCTTCCGCTTATCCGGGACCGGGTCGCGGGGGCAGCAGTCTAAGTAAAGATGCCCAGACTTCCCGCTCCCCAGCCACTTCCTCCAGCTCCTCTGGGGGGACCCCGAGTCGTTCCCAGGCCAGCCGAGAGACGTAGTCTCTCCAGCGTGTCCTGGGTCTTCCCCGGGGCCTCCTCCCAGTGGGACATGCCTGGAACACCTCCCTAGGGAGGCGTCCAGGGGGCATCCGAACTAAATGCCCGAGCCACCTCAACTGGCTCCTCTCGATTTGGAGGAGAAGCGGCTCTACTCCGAGTTCCTCCCGGGTAACCGAGCTTCTCACCCTATCTCTAAGTGAGCGCCCAGCCACCCTACGGAGGAAGCTCATTTCAGCCGCCTGGATCCGGGACCTCGTTCTTTCGGTCATGACCCAGAGCTCATGACCATAGGTGAGTATTGGGGCGTAGATCGACCGGTAAATTGAGAGCCTTGCTTTCTGGCTTAGCTCTCTCTTCACCACGACGGACCGGTACAGCGACCGCATAACGGTGGACGCAGCACCAATCCGCCTGTCGATCTCACGCTCCGATCTTCCCTCACTCGTGAACAAGACCCCAAGATACTTAAACTCCTCCACTTGGGGAAGGAGCACTCCACCCACCCAGAGAGGGCAAACTACCTTTCTCCGGTCGAGAACCATGGCCTCAGACTTAGCGGTGTTGACCCTCATCCCAGCCGCTTCACACTTGGCTGCAAACCGTTCCAATGCATACTGGAGGTCCTGGTTCGATGAAGCCAACAGGACAACATCATCTGCAAAGAGCAGAGAGGAAATCCTGTGGTTCCCGAACCAGACCCCTCCGGACCTTGGCTGCACCTAGAAATTCTGTCCATAAAAACTATGAAAAGAACCGGTGACAAAGGGCAGCCCTGCCGGAGTCCAACATGCACTGGGAACAGGTCTGACTTACTGCCAGCTATGCGGACCATGCTCCTGCTCTGGTCATACAGAGACCGGACAGCCCTGAGTAAGGCTCCCCGGACCCCATACTCCCAAAGTACCCTCCACAGGACACCACGGGGCACACGGTCGAACGCCTTCTCCAAATCCACAAAACACATGTGGACAGGATGAGCGAACTCCCACGAACCCTCCAGCACCCTGGACAGGGTGTAGAGCTGATCCACAGTTCCACGACCAGGGCGGAAACCGCATTGTTGTTCTTGGATCTGAGGTTCGACTATCGGCCGGACTCTCCTCTCCAGTACCCTGGCATAGACTTTCCCAGGGAGGCTGAGGAGTGTGATTCCCCGGTAGTTGGAACACACCCTCCGGTCCCCCTTCTTGAAAAGGGGAACCACCACCCCTGTCTGCCAGTCCAGTGGTACTGTTCCTGACTGCCACGCGATGCTGCAGAGACGCGTTAACCAAGACACTCCCACAGCATCCAGAGACTTGAGGTACTCAGGGCGGACCTCATCCACTCCCGGTGCCTTGCCACAGAGGAGCTTGTTAACTACCTCTGTGACTTCAGCTTGGGTAATGGACAGCCCCACCCCAGGGCTCTCAGCCTCTGCTTCCTCAAGAGAAGGCGTGTCAGCAGGATTGAGGAGATCCTCAAAGTATTCCTTCCACCGCCCGACAATGACCCCAGTCGAAGTCAGCAGCTCCCCACGTGCACTGAAAATGGTGCCTGCAGAAAGCTGCTTCCCCTTTCTGAGGCGCCGGACGGTTTGCCAGAACCTCTTCGAGGCCAACCGATAGTCCTTCTCCATGGCCTCACCGAACTCCTCCCAGGACCGAGTTTTTGCCTCTACTACAGCCTGAGCCGCAGCTCGCTTAGACTGCCGATACCTGTCAGCTGCCTCTGGAGTCCCACACGTCAGCCAGACCTGATAGGACTCCTTCTTCAGCTTGACGGCTTCCCTTACTTCCGGTGTCCACCAACGGGTTCGGGGGTTGCCGCCACGACAGGCACCAGAGACCTTGCGACCACAGCTCCGAACAGCAGCAGAGACAATGGAGGTGGAGAACATGGTCCATTCAGACTCAATGTTACCAGCCTCCCTTGGTACCTGTTTGAAGTTCTCCCGGATGTGGGAGTTAAAGACTTCCCTGACGGAGGGCTCAGCCAGAAGTTCCCAGCAGACCCTCACACTACGTTTGGGTCTGCCGAGTCTTTCCGGCCTCCTTCCCCGCCATCGAATCCAACTCACCACCAGGTAGTGATCAGTGGACAGCTCTGCCCCTCTCTTTACCCGAGTGTCCAAGACACACGGCCGAAGGTCTCCTGAAACGACTACAAAGTCGATCATTGATCTCCTGCCGAGGGTGTCCTGATGCCACGTGTATTGATGGACACCCTTGTGCTCAAACATGGTGTTTGTTATGGACAAACTATGACTAGCACAGAAGTCCAACAACAAAACACCGCTCGGGTTCAGATCAGGGAAGCCGTTCCTACCAATCACCCCCCTCCAGGTGCTACTGTCGTTGCCCACGTGGGCATTGAAGTCACCCAGGAGGACAATGGAGTCCCCCGTTGGGGCACTTTCCAGTACCCCTCCGAGAGACACCAAGAAAGCTGGGTACTCTGAACTGCTGTTCGGCCCATAAGCCGAAACCACAGTCCCTGTGGTCCACCTGTCCCCCACCCGAAGGCGGAGGGACGCAACTCTCTCATCCACCGGGGTGAACTCCAACACTTGGCGGCTAAGCTGGGGGCTCACAAGTAAGCCCACCCCAGCCCGCCGCCTCTCACCATGTGCAACTCCAGAATGGTAGAGAGTCCAACCCCTCTCGAGAGACTGAGTTTCAGAGCCCAGACTGTGCGTAGAGGTGAGCCCAACTATATCTAGCCGGTACCTCTCAACCTCCCGCACAAGCTCAGGCTCCTTCCCTCCCAAAGAGGTGACGTTCCATGTCCCAAAAGCCAAGTTCCATGACCGGGGTTTAGGCCGCCGAGGCACTCGCCCTCGACTGCCACCCAAACCACATCGCACCGGCCCCTTCTGAGCTCTCCTGCAGGTGGTGGGCCCACTGGGGAGTGATCCCACGTTGATCGTTCGGGTTTTACCCGACCGGGGCCCGTGGGAGGAGCCCCGGCCACCAGGCGCTCGCCTGCGAGCCCCAACCCCAGGCCTGGCTCCAGGGTGAGGCCCCGGTAACGCCAATCCGGGCGACGCAACTGGATCTATGATGTGCTTTCTCATGAAGGGGCTTATGAACCGTTCTTTGTCTGGCTCGTCACCCAGGACCTGTCTGCCATGGGAGACCCTACCAGGAGCCGAAGCCCCAGACAGCATAGCTCCTGGGATCACTCGAGCACTCAAACCCCTCCACCACGTTAAGGTGCCGGTTCATGGAGGGGCCTGCAGGAGTCTGAAATGTAAAACATGACCTAAAAATGAATAAAATATGGGTGACAAATGTAATTATGAACAGATGATCGGCGGGACACGAAAGCAGCAGCTGTGAGCCGGTCGTGTCTTTGCATTTGTGCAGCCCTTGTTAGCGGTCTCTGGTGAGCATATCTGTAATTTGTGGATAAGTGAGGCATCACAATGCACTCATCCTGATTTCTGTGGTGGGAAGTGACTTCAAATGTTGCTAAATTACACCTGAGCCCTCTGAGGAGAGGAGTGATGCTCAGTCAAACTGTCAGGGCGCTAACAGGACTAAGATATGCCTTAAACTCAGCCTCTGGAGTGGTGTGGTCAAAGTTTGGACCTGAGGGTAAGGAGGTGCTGTTTCATGACCTCAAATGGTCCTTCATGCTGGAACATCCTGCAGTCTGAATTCCAAAAAGTGTTTTACAGCGGTTGTTTTTACCGAGGACTGGAGGAACATAGAATCTGAATGTATCTAAGAGTTCAACAGCTGCTCATTAGAGGGTGCTTTTATCCAAAAAAAGATTCAACCAGAACAGAAAAGCAGAAAGAAGAAAAGGGACCAGAGTTTTGAACAAGCTGCAGACAAATTAAAGAGCTTTTGCTAAAAAAGGTAAAAATTGAATTACAATAATCTAAACGCGAAGAAATAAAAGCATGGATAATCATTACCAGGTCAGGGCTAGATAAGATATGTTTGACTTTTGCCACATTCCTCAGGTGATACATGCAATTCTTTTTACGTTTTTAGCGTGACTTTCCAAAGATAGAGATTTGTCAAACAACACCCCAAGGTTCCTGACACTAGACTGGACAGAGGAGCTCAGAGAACTAAGATGATGTTTAAAAATCACTGTCTCTGTCTTCTGAGCATTTAAGTGTAAATGGTTATTAGAAAAACATGACTTGATGACAGACAAAGAATCCAGTAAACCGGTCAAGATATTAAAGTCTGTTTCAGTAAAGGAGCAATATAGTTGAAAGTAATCTGCATACAGATGGCAGGAAATGTTGCTAAAATGACCATTTATGCCAACGGAATTCACAAGAGGAATAATAAAAAAATGAACAAAATAGGGCCCAAAACTGAACCCTGGGGAACACCACAAGACTTTTTTTTTTTCCATTTTAGAGGTTAATTAACCTACAGTGATATAGAAAGTTCTTCCACTGAGACATGAGAAAAACCAATCCAAAACAGACCCAGACAGACCATAATTATCACCACAAAATATTTTAGTCAAAATCCCAAAAACATTTTTAAGTTTTCAGAACGGTGGCTCGAACAAGGAGTGCTTTCAATCTACCTGACATTCAGCTTTTTTGGAGGGTTTGATAACTTTGATGAGGGGTCATGTTTTGTCCAAGTAAACTTTCATTCCAATCTTCTGCAGATCCACATAATGAGGTGCAGCAAATGCTGAAGACATTTTGCTCTGATATTAAAAAAAGCAACAGTGGTTGTAAACTTTTCTCAGGCTCAAAGCAGAAAAGTTACAAATCATTTCAGCATTCTAGAAAAACAAACACTATAGGCTTCATCTCATTAAAACGTTTTTTTCACAGCAGCATGACCTAAACTCAGAGCAACGTTATCACTCTTAATTCTTTAAATGTAACCAAAATAAATTAAACCTATTTTCTCCAAAGCTCCAGATGACGGCCTGAACCTGAATTCTGACTCTGTGGCAGCACTAAGACACCTAAATATTCCGAGTGTGAACGATGCCTCTCCCTTTAGCGGCTCTGAGGATAAAAGAGAGTCGAATTTTAAGTCCTTTCAAAGCCAGTCTGCTTAAACAAAGTGAAAGAATTCAATGACTTCTTTCATGACACTCTCATTTCTTGATGTGATTCTTAAAGAAAGGTTGTTCATTTACATTAAAACCCTTTTTCTTTTAGTGTAAAACTTTCCTGCTACTTTTTGAGAAAAATCTTTGATCTCAGCAGAAAAACAATCTGAAATCAAGGTCATAGCTTAATTGTCTTCTGCTCATATGAATGTTTTCATCCCATTACGATATTACAGCCACCGCATCTGCTGCCACATTTTTAAAGTGATTCTGCAAGATGAGTTGCTATGGAAACTTGATGGGATGCAGTCAAGGTATCAAGGTAACAGTAAACGTTCACTGGAGGACAAGCAGGAATCTTTTCTACATTTGAGACAGGTTTCTTTTCTAGTGAATGTTTGGACAAACTAAATTAATTTTAGTCAATAATGCAGAAACTCTGGACATTATGATTGTTTTGTGACAAACTCTAAAGCCATCTTTGACCAGAACACATCTGTGAGCTCATGCTCCTTAAAAGAACAGAGCAGAGTGATCCGTACTCCTCGGGCTGCTCCAAAGCCTTTCTAAGAGAGATCCAGCTGATTGTAAATGCTGACAGTTTCTGCACTCACATAAAAGGTTTCAAAGTTTCTTGTTGTCTGAATAAAACGATCTGTTCTCTGTCTGCAAAATTTTCAACTAGAGAAAAACAGGCTCTCTTCTTGATTCTTTTTAGGTCAGGGTATAGTTTGGCTGGTGTGTCAATGAGGTGGAGGACTCTGGCAGATGGAGAAATAAGAATGAAAATCGGATACTACTAAATAAAAAACAATCCATGGATGTTTTCTGAAAGCAGACACCAGTACACTGTAAACTATTTGATCCTTGCAAAGATTTCAAACCTTAATTTTTAGATATTCAAAATATTTTAGCAAGTTTGAAGCTGTTATGGCCCGCAGCAGCTGTCCCTGACTTTTGCAGTTGTAAACAGTTCTGTGCCTTTGAGTAAAAATCTGACCCATGCCACATGCACCAAAAGTTACTAAAATTTGCACACACCTAGTAAAGATTTAAAATGAATAGTAAACGACCCACCCCCACCCCATATACGATGACATCATGTTGAGCAAAACCGTGAAAAAAAAAAAGAATAGGCGGAAAACCCTCTATGGAGCAAAAAAAAAAAAAATGTTGAAATACACAATCGAAACCAATACACGTGTGGGGGATATCCAGGAGAACATTTGAAATTATTATGGGACGACCACATGATCCACAGCTTGGTGGCCAAACTGTGTGATTTAGCAATTTTCATGCTTTTCCGAAATATGGGAAAACAACATTTTGGTTCTTCAGATTTTCAAAAAATTTCAGAAACATTCCACCAGCTGAAGTCTACAACCACCACAGAAGTTTCATTGACCTTTGACCTTGGGAAAAGGCCACCATCTTGATTTCTTCTATTTTTTTTTTTTTTTTTATAAAAAGCACCTGTAGTACCAGGTAGAAACAAAAACTCGTCCTAGGGATTTTTATCAATCGTCTTGTAACTTCTCAAGCATCATTGGGAAGGTACTGTTGCGAATTCCTGGAGGGACTGATTAATACTAATTGATTTTATTCAAAGCAAATACAATTTTAGCCACTTCACTTTTAATACATGATATATGAGACTTCCAAGACAAACATTGTTTTTGGTATCAGCAAAAGATCAAGTTTCAATACATTTGGGACTTCATAAAAGTAATTTATATATAGGAGACATAGAATAGGACCCTAAATTGGCCCATTCAATTGTATCAATTGTATTCAGTTCATGTATCTTGAGGAATGACCTGCAAACTGCGCATAATGTTGCCTTTCATGCAAATAGCTAGTCAACCAGTGAAGAGCCGCTACTCTGACTCCAAACAGATGCAACTTTGAAATTAAAACTGAATGCTCAACACAATCGAATGCCTTTTTTAAATCAATAAACAGTCCTATTGTAAATATATTTTAATCAATTGCTGTTGAAATGTCTTCTGTTACTTTCATCATTCCCAAGGCTATTGATCACTTTGATCAAAAACCAAATTAAGTCATTTAATAACTTGTTTTTTTTAAGTAAATAATTTAGACTTTAAACAGTTTTTCAAAAATTTTAGAAAATTGTAAAATATATGATACTAATAAAAAATATATGATACTAGACTATAATTGTTGAAGAAATGTTTGTCGTCTGTTTTATGAAATGGAAGAATGAATAAATGAAAAGGAGAGATTAAAATTATAACATAATGGTATGACAGTACAATCAATGGTCTTTTTTGTAATTTTATATCAATGCCATCGCTATCAATTGATGCCGTTTGATCAGTTGATGATAGTATCTTTGTTTCATCCAACTCTGATACAAACATTGACTGCATCATCATACTTTCCTTTTCTGACTTTGATTCAAATTTCTTTGACTCTAGGGTAGTGTTTATTTTCAACTCAAATCTTATTATATCCCTATTTTACTTTTCTCAAAACGTCCATTATTTCTTTTTCTTTTTTTTACATCTTCTTTGTTGCTTAGGAAGTCTCTGTTCTAAACTTTAACAAGAAATTTCTGTCCTAAAGTTTTATTTTTCTTATTGCAGAAATTCTGTAAACCCCTTGTTATCAAACCTTTTCAATTATTTTTTAGTTTTTTTGCCATAAAACTTTTCGGCAGTGCTTATTCTACAGGCCTGAATAACAACTAAGAAAATTCCCACATGCAGAATTTGCATAATTTACATAAACCTCTTTCCGTTCTTGTTTTAACAGGTCACTTCTGAATTCATTCATTCAGGCAGTTAAAAATTTCCTTTTTTGATAATGGATAATTAAATGTTGCAGATACAGGTAGATGATCACTTACGCCATTTATGACTAAAATACTAGTTATATTTGTGTCCAGTACATTTGTAAAAATGTAATCAATTAGCATTGTAGCAGTTGTAGTAATTCTACTTGGCCTTATGTTTAATGGATACAACCCATTGACATAGCACACTGGACAGTGCAATCCCTCTCCTCTCGTGTTCCCAAATAGGAAGTACCCACTGGTTCCAAGAAGTCAAAACACAGTATATGATACATCCCTCTACTGTATAATGCATCCAAAAGGATACAATTTGTTTTAAATCTCCCAACCTAAAGTGTTGTCACATATGTCCTAAATGTTCACTGTTCTGAGTGTACTCACTCATATCTTCCTAAAATGTATTCTGGAAGTTCCCCTTTATTGGCTGACAGAAATAATTTACTTGTAAAACATCACATCCTTGTTTTTCCATCTCTGTTTGTGCAGTTGTAGCACAGCAGTAAAAAGGTATCCCAACCATTCCAATATTGCATCCAACTTTGCATATGCAACAACATGGACAGGCAAAGTGGGAACCAAACCAGTGACCTTACAATCAGAGCGGTTGGCCACTCTACCTCAACCCAATAATGAGTCTCAGAAAAAAGACTAGTTCTAGTTTATGTTGATCTTTTGGGTGCATTAACAAAAACGTAGTAGGTTGTCTTTGGTTCCAGCTAAGCTTGTTGAAGCTCAGAATGAGTGTGAGAGCGCCATCTGCTGGCAGAGCTCAAACTTAGACTGCCTTCCTAAAAACAGTTGGTGATTCAGAGCAGGAATGAATGCCCGCATGTGATAACATTAGTGTGTGATCAGGGCGCCCCGGCCACTGAAATCCACCGTGGAAACAGGAGGTCACACTGATCCTGAATTTATTCTCACTTTTCTTTTTTGCTTTTTGTCACATGTTTAAGACCAGAAAAGAGATTTGTTTATAGTCTGACTCGATCCGAGAGTCGTTTTTCATTAGTTACTTGTTTACATAAGTAAAATATGTTCTTTTTAATTCTACCTAAGCAAATTATTAAAGTAAAGATACTTTTACCCTCTCTACCTAAATGTAAAACAAACCTCGTCTCATGTTGTCACAACAATTTTACCCAAAACTTTAGAGTTTCCATAGCAACAGAGGGGCAGGTCTGAGTCCCTCACCTGGGCTCTTCTATGGGATCTGAGCTACAGTCCAACTATTCACTATTTCCACTGTTTCCAGCTGACAAACAAGCTTGTGCTGCTTTCAGGCCTTATGTCTCCATGAGGGAGAAGAAGCTTTTCCTTGTCCTCAGTCATGTCGACTCAGGTGGATTCATTTTTCGTGTTGAAGCTCAAGACATCTGCAAGGTTGGGAGGATGGAGAATTTACTCCTTCATAAAAGATGAAAGGTAAGGTTTCCTGTTCCTTTACAAACCAACAGCAGGGGGCAGGACAGGACACCTTTTTAATCCAAACTGCTTCGGAGATGTTTGAGCCAAAAAGAGTGCCAATTAATTTAAAATAATAGAAAAAGAAATGGAGAAAACCTGCTTTTCTGACTCCAGACTTTCTAATCTGGATGTTAATTAAAAAGGAAACTGTATTTACTGGAAAGAAACGGAAAAACCGAGGCGCTCTTTGATGTCTGCCGACAAATGAATTATTTCACAGGAGGATTTGTTCTGCCAGCTCCATGAGGTGTGCACTTCTGATTACTGAGCTTGTTTTGGTTCTGTGTACAGCCCTGGGGTAATCCAGTTATTCATTACCCAGAGTGCAGCGCTGCGTGAACGCGCCGAGTGAACCTTGACTGCACGTGAGTGATCCATCTTCCATTAGCCTCATTTTGACACAAAGAAGACCCTCGCCTCTCATCAAATCTATCACAATACGCTTGTACAAAGTTAAATTTAAATGTGTTTGCAATGTTCTGCTGCTCTGTGATGCTGTAGAGACCCACCTGTAGAGATCAAACCTCAAGTAGCAGACCTCAGTAGAGTAGAGACCTCAGTGCGCAAACGCTGCGCGTGTGCAAATTTTGGTGACTTTTCGCGCATGTGGCAGGGGTCAAATTTAGACTTTAGTAAGTCATGGCCGCAGGCCACAATAAAGCATCAGAGCATTTCTTCACTAACACAGGAGAAACTCTTAAATTGGGCATCAAAGCCAGTTCACTATCAAAGCTCATGGTTTATAGCTTTGGTGTGTTGACGTGGGTCTGAGCTGATATTTTTTGATTCACGGTTTGAGCTGAGGAAGCATGACCCAAACATGAGACTGAAAGTCTTCACTCTGATCGACATGAAGAGCAGGAAAATGCGCTCATTAGTCCATTTACTGAACCTGATGTTTGTGTGTTCAAGCGGACTCATTCATTCATTCATTCATTTTCCAATCCGTTTTATCCCTTTCGGGGTCACGGGGTTGCCGGAGCCTAACCCGGCTACTCATGGGCGAAGGCAGGGTACACCCCTGGACTGGTCGCCAGTCTGTCGCAGGGGCTCAAGCGGACTCAAGAGTCTAAAATCAGACCTGATCACTGCTGCGCCTGTGAAAGGTAACAATGTTCATGTGACGTCAGTGATGAGGCAGAAATCTAAATCAGATCAATACTGACCCTCAGGAACTGCTGTCTGATTAACCAAACAGCCCAGTATTGGATTTCACTGCAACCTCACCTGAACGAGATCTGGTCTTTGTTCATTTGTTTTTCTGTTCATCTCCAAACGTTCTCATATCGAGTTTTAGAAACGCAGCTATGAGTTAAAGTGCATTGAGCTTTTTGTTGCAAAACGTTTTAGCCAAATATCAACACAGTAAAGCTATTTCTGCAGGTTCAACTTCATAAAGCACCTCCCTCACTATGGGTGCCTTTTTTTACAGAAGTTTGTTCTCCTTCAGTTCAGGTTGGATCTTCACCGCATGATCTCTAATCTGAAAGTAGAACATCAAGGATGCCTCCTTTGACTGATTTAAAATGGTCAAATGACTTAACAGCTCATGGGTTCAGACATGAGTGTGAAGAGTGTGAATGCAGCAACCCTTTGACTTCCAGATTGAAGCCTATATGGATAAAAAGACAATTTTTTAAAGCTATTGAATTGACCTGAATCCTTTTTACATAACTTTAAGAGGCTTTGTTGGTTCTGTTAGAGCTGGTGATGCGAGAAATCATGACAGACCTATTCTGATCCTCTTTTGATCTATTTACCAAAACGTTCGTAGTGGTCTTTTCATTATGATTATACCGTTTTTAGCCTAAATCAAAATAAAAAACAACATTTTTCGTCTGCTCTTTATTTACATTGATTTTCATCAAGAAATACTCAGAAATGCAATTTTAAGCTATTTATATATACACATACCTATACCTAATATACACAGTATATTAGGGCTGTAACGCACAAAATTCTTTTTAATTAATGGGTTAATACATATTAATGCTGAGTAATTACACTCCATGAAGCAACCGTCTTATGCTGGTTCAGTCTTATGCTGGTTCAGGCTTCTGCCGCGTGGGTCAAATTGTGGGTGGACAGTTTGTCTGGCACTTTCCCACTTATAACATGGTCACTTACAAAAGAAATAAATATTCAAGCGATTTTTAGTACTTTATTCTTTTTATTTTTAAGGTTTAGATCACTTTTTTACGAAAGGCGGACTATTTGATACATAATGCCTCACTGAACCCGCAGACCTTGACTACAGCAGCAAAGGAAAGCGATATATATATGCTGATCGTCACGATAGGTTAAATAAGCATCAGTTCAGAGAAAAAGTTCACCTCTTACCGTTTGTTTTTGTCCACATCGTGAAAGACAATATTTGTTTTGAAGAAGCCTGCAAATATAGAACATTGTGACTACCACTTCTTCCAGAATACCCAGCAGAAAAATATCAGATAAACCAAAAGTCCTTGCACAATATTTTGCTGAGCTCAGCGTCTTCTCATTCTTCAGGGGTGTTTTGATTGTTTGGTGAAAAATATAAACCACTGCTTTCCTCAGTTTAATGTGTTTTTTCTTTTTTGTAATAATCCATAATTATGAATTCACTCTTTTAAACTTAAGCTTTATAAGTTATGTCGTGTTTTTTTTTTTACTTTACAATAAGGTAAATAATAGCAGGGCACCACCTTGATAGCTTGTGCTAAACTATTCATTTATATGAGTAAATGGAAAATTTTAGGTGCGAGAGATTGCTGTAATTTTCAAGTTAAGACAGAGTTTATTTTTCAGAGATGAGACTTTAGAAGTTGCTCTGACTTTTGCTGTTTCACTAAAAAGCTTTAAGCACTTATGCACTTATTCGTGATGGCCACATTCATACAATTTTTGGTAAAAATTGAAGAATTCCCAGAAAACACACAAATTAGCTCAGATCATGGAAATCTGCCTATAAATAAAAACCACAGACATCTTTGTTCTGTTGGTTTTGTGGAGTTAAAGCTCATATTCTCTTTGCTGGATTTTTCCTTGACATTTATTCTTGCAGAACCACATTTAGACTCCAGTATTTTCCCACTTTTGCTCTGTTTGTCAGCTTGAACTGCAGGAAAAGGCAGTGGAGAGAAATGCCGCGAGGTGAGAGGCACGACCTTTAGACATTTGCAGAGGTGATCGATCAGGACGACAGCTGCTCTGATACGCTTGTGAAACAGAAATCATGGGATCGCGTAAGTCAGCGGGGCCACTCAGAAATGTGATGAAGCTCCAAAGAGGAGGCAGAAAAGACCAATTAAGAAAAAGGGACCAGCGCAGTTGCATGTGGCAGCATGTGGACTGTAGCAAAAACAAATGCATTCTGTGAGATTTAAACAGTGAGGCAACAGCATGCTTAGAGGGAAAAAAAAAGTTTGATCCATTTGAAGTTTTTTGCAAATAGGCACAAATTTATTTATGGTCGAAGAAAGTTTTGCTGCAGGTTCTGATCAGAGAAATTCACAACTCTGAGTTTGTTTTCAAGAGAATTAAAAAAAAAATCTGCAAACGTTTGAACTAAATAAGATGGTGGGTGTAAGGCACATTATTAGCAGTTTGTTTAATTTCTGATCGGATTCTATCTATGACCTACTCTTGATGCATGGCAACTCATTCTCTTCGGTCGTGTGTCTTAAATATATCTGCTACCTTCTTGAGGCTGCTCCTGTAGATAAATGAATTGCCTAAAAGTTTAAATTAAACTGGTCAGAGACCTAAAAAAGGTTGGAAACTTCTGCCTCAGACAATATTCAGAAAATACTTTGGTGTTGTTGAATGATAAAAAGATGAGTGTGATACTAATGAAAAATATTGATTTTTTTTTCAATGATGCAACAGAAGTTTCAGAGAACTTGAAAATCCTCACAGCTCTGTTAAATGGGTTTGACCTGAACAGCTCGGTGATTCTCCTCTTCCTCCTCTCTGGCAGCATCCCTGTCCTGCTATTTCTGTATTTGTCAGCATCTCAGTCACATCCTGCCCCCTCATCCAGCTGGGGCAGATGGACTCCTTTCCTGATGTCGCTCGTTAAATCTGCTCAGAAACTGTTTCCTCACTTCATCGCTTTTCTCGCTCACTTTTTTGTCGCACATGAGAGAAGTTTGGCAGATTGGATCGACAGCGTCGACAAAAGGGTAACAGCTCGGCGCTGGAGGTTGAGAAGGACATCTGCTCATGACCCCAGCAGCTGCAACCTCCCTGATCCAAACCAGGCCTTAGCCAAGCCCTCACTGCTGCCTGTCCACAACCAATTTTGCAGAACTTTGCCAGAGTTCACACATTTGATCTCAAACCCTGAATTCACTTTTAAAAATTAAAATTACTTCTAAATGAATCACTAAGTGTAGTGTAAGTAGAAAGCCTCAAACTTCCTAAAATATAAAACTATTTTAGTAAATTTAAGTCCAGGAAACACAGGTTCTGAGTTGGGATTTTGCAGACGGTTCCTGTCTATTCAAAAGACACATCTTTAAATGTTTCCCCATAAAAACGAACATTTCTTATCAACAACTACATTTTTAAATAAACAAATACATGTATGAAAGTGTAGCAGATGGGCTTCATCCAGATGAAACTGTGGGGCAGGGGGGGGGGGGGGCGAGACAAGCCAGAGGCGAGGTCCACAGCCAAAGACAGGAGCACAGACGATCCACCTGGAATCTCTCCCACCCTGAGATGAGCCAAAGGCGAGGTCTAGGCTAACAACAGGAGAACAAGCAATCCACCTGGAATCTCTCCCCACACTCCCACACTGGGAAAGAGGGACAACATCTAAAACAGGACAACAAAGGAGGTCTACCGAACTGCAGACAACACAATATCTGTTTTATAACCAGCCCTATTGACTTCTAGTGCAGATTTTTGTAAAAATATGCAGCTTTTCATTTGTTACTGATGACTTCAGAAACACCTGCTGCTGTTGTTGTTTTAGTGACTTATCTTCTATAAAAGACCTTCTATACATATATAATGTTTTGACAGACTGTAAAATAAATTTTTGTGAGACTCAAAATGTAAAAACAGTCATGAAACGAATCAAATCGTTGGGTTAGAGCATTTCTTAATGACAATAGTTCTCATTTCCATCATCACGTCTTCACTGTAAACTTCTCCACTTTTATGGGATGAAAAAAAACAAATGAAGTTACACAGTGAGCCTCACAGGAACCTCAGCATCATGAGCGGAAAGGTAGAATCTGTTCGTGCACACAAAGTCCATCCAACCCCCACCTGTCAGCTAAAGGAAGAAAAGCTGTAATTAAACCTTTCACTTTTGAAGGTGATGGTTATTCCTGCCTGTAAGTGGGAATAAAGGTCCCCCCCCACACACACACACGCTTCCACGATGGCACCACCACCATTTTAGAGTTACCAACTCTGGACCCATCGTCACTGTCACCCGCATTTCCTTCAAAAGGGGAATGCCTTCTCACCTCTAAAAGCTGCAACTTGAAATGTTGCTGCCGACAAAAATGTTTTAAATGTCAACTGATGTCAACCTGCCAGCCGTGAAGATCATTTCCTTCCATGCTGCTGTACAGAAGCACCCAAAATAAAGTGGTTAATGTTTACCTCCCCCCTCAGGAAAGGTGCTGAGCTGAGGGGAAGACAGACAGCTTATAGGTGGGAAAGCTAAAAACAGTTGTTCAGCAGTTGTACAGCAGTTGGTTCTGCATCTAAGAACACTTTTAAATCTTTTGAGGATACATTTTTAGGGAAAAAAAAAACCTTTCTTGAAGAACGCTGGAAATCAGGTCATGATGATAAACTGGGCTTTTGAAAAAATAAGGCACATATTGCGAGAAGAAAATTTTCCTCAAAGACAACTCCACTATAATTATTTAAATGCATGAATTTCCCCCTTTGCGTTTTAAAATAAAATTTTAAAATGCATCTAAAAGATTTAAAATTAGACTTATCTTAATTGTTTTAAAACATTTATTGTGATACCTACAAACAGATTTAAAAAAAGTGAAGCAGAACACATAAAAATAGGGGGAAAAAAACAAACATCAGAACTGTATTTGTAAAGTGAACCTGAAAGCAATCGGGAAGTTCTGAACGAGATGCTGGGCTGTGAGAATAGAAAACCCAAGGTGCTGGAAGTGAGAAGAAAGAGGAGGGAAGAGAAGATCTGACCTTAAAAGGTTCCAAGTGCATAAAAAGTGATTCATTAATTCAGACCGCTCTGCAGAGCCACCGCCCCACACCCCCACCACCGTCACCAGCTGCTTGCCCTGATGGCTGGTAATGGCACACCCCCACCCCACCCCCGGCCATGCCCCCCTTTGGTCCAGGTGAGGGGAAATCTTATTCATTTTTTCTTCTTTCCATCTTAGCATCCAGGGAAATGGAGATAATGTACCATGTCTGCAGGTGAGGGAAGAGCAAAGTCTGGGGGAGGGGGTGGGTGTTCATCATGAAGTTCCTTTCATTTTGCTGAAGTGCGCCGGGCACGGCTGTTTGAAATGGCTCCTCTAGCCTGCAGACTTTGGGGGAGGGCGCTTTATGAAGATGCATGAGTGGGGAAACAGACTGTTAGAGTTGGTGGGACTTCATTAACCTTGTGCAAATAGACTTTGGCTCACATAAAGAACCGTATTTCAGGATTTTTCTAACATTTTTATCGAAAGAGCTCACCGTGGCCTGAGTTGATTTTACACCAAGCGAGCGTTAAGCGAGACAAAGATAGGAGCAGCGCTGTGCATGAGGCGGCTGATGCTTAATGTTCAGCCTCTTCAAGTGTTTTTCCTATTTTTAATTCACAAACCTGGCAACCCCGAACACTGAGTCCAAATTAGAAAAACACAGAAGGTAATTACAATCAAGCAAGTGGTTGCCTGGCTAACATGTCTAATCAGAGGCAGCTCAGCTCTGCTGTTGGTCTGTGTGGAAGATAAAAACAAACAAGGGCATGACGAAGGCAGATCTGACTCAGACTGACTGATTATAGCTCCATCACCACCTGGATGAGTCATCTGCTGGTCTTCATTCTATAACAGGCCTTTACAACCATCATCATCACCATTCGCTCTGCTACGAGCCCCCCCATTCAGATTTGTATGGACAAAACTTTCATAACTTCACTGCAAAACAAAGTCGATGAAGCAGTTTGCTCTTTAAGTGGAAGCAGAAAGCTCCTTTAGACTCCACCCACCAGCCAAAGCAGAAAAGCAAAAGTTCTGAACAGATGATCTAGTAGGATGAGCAGGTGAAGATTTACTACTGTTGGAATTTCAGGAGGAAAATCCAATTGAGATCTTTATCTGTGACATCAAAGAACAAACAGTCAAATCTGACGAAAACCTCAAATCCCTGCCTGCGCTCTCTGACAGAAATACGTTCTATGGTATGAACACTTATGGAGGGGTTCAGTAGGCCCTCCAACTGTAGGATGAATCAACAGGAGCAATTCTGGATGGTTTTGAGGCCCTGTGATAAAATAAACTCAAAATTCAAGATGATCATTGTAGAAAAAAACATTAAAAATGACCTTTTCTTTTAATTAACATCACATTAGCCAATGTCTTCAAAAAAGTGGAGTTACCAATCTCTGATGGTCATATTTTCTATCATTTGAAGATAAAACGCAAATGAAATAGGGAAAAAAAAAATTCAACTTTAGGATTAATCAAAAACATAACCAGAACCAAGTAAAAGCAAAAAAAATCAAAAAGAATTGTTTTAAATAATTGCTCTTTTGGGTCATTTACTATTTTATCTTTAGATTTTAAACATATTAAAATGAAAAAGATTTAGATCAGCATTGCATTATCAATAAACAAGAAAAAAACAAATATAGGCACTTACTCAAAATAAATTGTTGGAGAAGCAAAAGAACAAAAAAAGGAGGTAATAAAAACTAATTATGATGGTTGTACATTTAGAAAAACTCAAACTAAAAATCTAATTTGACCGAAAATTGGGATAAAAAAAACCTAATATTTAAAATATTAAGAATCTAAAGCTAGCAAAGTTATTGCAACAAAGGTCCACAAGTACTTTATTAAAATGATATCAGCCTTTTCTTACTATTAATCTGAGGATAATCAAAAAGCACTCTATTTTGTTATTTGTCAAAAAATCTGCACCTAATCCGATCACAACCAGATTATGACAAATATGCATAAATATAAAATGAAATAACTAAGTAGGGGTGAAATTATATGATTTTGCTCTTTTCCACTCCTTTAATCAGAAAAAAATCAAACTCTACTTGACTTTATCTAATAATCACTATATTTAATGAATCTAATGTGTCCTATTGTGTTTTGTGCATCACCGTAAAAAAGAAATCTGAGTAATTCCATAGTTATTTTCTTCCTACGTTTATATTCTTTGTTTTTGTTTTTTTAATCAATGCATTTAATCATTTCTGTGACGAGTTTGATGAATATGTGTGATTGTGTTTTATTGTCTAAAATCAATGCTTGAAATTAACTGACAGATCAAATAAAAATCTAATATTTTGAGTAATTTGCCTTTACTATAAAAGTTGAACTTTTGTGCTAAAATGATTTCATTTGTTAAAAATACTGTATTATCATAACATGAGAATACTCAAATGAAGCTGCTGCTGGTGGTGGTGGGTCCTCTGGAGCACAGAGTGAGTCTGGATTAATCACACAAAATAATCGCTTTTTAATGCACTTGGAGCCTCTTCAAGTCAGTGGAAAAAAAAAACAAAAATGGTTGGACGGACGATGATTGTCTGGATTTTTTACATGTGGTCAAAACAAGAGAAATTCTTCTAGAACAGACAAAAGCAGATTATATTTTTATTATATGGATTATAGATGAATCTCACGATTCATTTTGTTACCGCTTTGTTTTCTAAGTCTCAGGCAAACAACATCAGAGCTGTTTATGAATCTCGTTCCCTGAACTCATTTAAAGTTCCTTCATGTTGAATGCGGGTTTCCACCAGAGAGGATACGTTTGTTTCTTACCTCAGCAGAGAGCCATCCAGCTCTTTACACACATCTCCTGGAGTCATTTGCGTGAAATCTGAGGATGAGAGGAATTAGTTCCTGCCTCCTCGACCCTCCCCTCTTCATCCTCTTCTCCATCTTCCGGTTCGGGTACAGAGGCTAAGGGTCCTTTGAGGGCCCATCTGTTGTGCTTTTGAAACTTTGGCTCAGCCACTGCTCGACCGGGGCCAGATGATTAGGATGCTGTCCAGGGGAAGCACCTTGGTAAGCTCCTTCAACATGCCTGGCTCCACAAAAGACCAGGATTAGACATAGTATGACATGCAAACCTCCAAACCTGCAAATCTGGCTGCATTAAAAAAGACAAAAATGAACTGCAACAACTTTCAGCTGCAACAAGCAAAAGTTCAATTAGAAATTTGTGGAAACTGTGTTTCATAAACTCAGCTGATGAGTGAAAAGTGTCAGAGAGGACAAGGTCAGTCTGGTAATCTACAGATGGTCTTCTGAAGCTCCTCCTCATAAGGAAAAAAGCTCGATGCCCCATTAATGGCCTCTGTAATTGCAGTGTTTATTTCTTTCCAGCTGTGACTAACAGAAAAATCAAGAACCAAAAAGACATTTTTCATCATCATGGGTGAGGACGCCCCAATGACAGCGTATTTAGAGAAACAAATGAAGTGGGGGCACGACGTGTTACCAGACAGAAGTGACTCTGCAGACTCATTTCTATGCTCCAGAGGAGCTTTGAACTTTGAAATCCAAATGTTCTTACCATCTCCTCTGCTTGATTTTAGCATTACAGCAACAAAGCAGTGAAGCAGGAACAAAGTCTGACATGTTCAGACCACGGTTTCACACAAATCAAATCACAGCAAAGCAAAGTAAAACCCAACCAGTGAAGTAACAAAAATGTGCTTCAATAAAACATAAACTCAATTGTTAATGGCCAAAATGAACACCCTAATTAAAAAAAAATACAGAAGATGAGAAGTTTCCCATCTGTGTTTTTTTTTGTTTGGTGTTAATCAATTAACCTTTTTCACTCTAAGCTGCCATTAGAACAAATCTGGAGACTGACAATGGGACAAGTTTGCAAAAGTTTGAAAGCTACAAACCTTTATAGGTATTTCAAAGAAATAATGAAAAGAAAAAAGAAATTCTGCAGAATGCTCCCCAATTTTATTTTCCTGTAAAAAGTTAGGGTCAGGGTCCAAAGCCTAGAAAATGTCAAGGGTTTTCTGTCTTTTTATAGATGTTACAAAACAAGGAGAATATGACCTCCGTGTGTCCAACAGCAGAGTGACATGCCCTCTGAGGTCTTAACTTTCTGTATTTGAAACATATCATTCTAAAGGAAGTTTTACCTTGGAAAACTATTGGATTCTCTCCAACATATCGGACTCATATTTGGCACATGTCAAGTCGCTCACTTACAGTTAAAAAATCCATCTTTCTGAAAGTGGCTGCACCGACCAAAACTGAAACCACCAAGCTGGCAAGGTCATCAAAAACACACGTATTTGGAAAGTTTTTTTAGGAAGAAACGGAGGAAGAGCCTTCGACTTCAAAATAAAAGACAGCTGCATTTAATAGACAAAAAACAGTAATCTTTACTGCAAACATGGATTTATTGTGACAGTTGCTCCCACAGACCATTATAATAATGCTACTAACTAATGCTAATAACTTTGAGCAACCAGCTGTCTAATGTTACGAAAATGCTGCTAATAAAGTTTTTCATGTTTATGATTATATTTAGAAAACCAGTTTTAGCAACCTTTTTTTTTATTTATCCATTGCCCCTTGAAAATCGAATGAGTCTGAAGTTGGCGTCTGATTTTTTAAAATTCCACTTTGACAGTTATGAGTCAAGGGAAAATCTAGATCACATTTTAATGGTTCCTACAAGAACGGTAGCGAACAAATAATGTTTAAAGCGACTGCAAATATTTTACAGAGGATGATGTTAAACTTTATCATTAAAAGCTAAGGGAAACTGGAGGATAAAAAAATAAAAAAAAAAAGAATCAGAAGCCCACTTCAGCCTCGTCTGTGAACACATTGGTGTTAAACCGGTCTGTGCCTGAAAAGGTTGTAGACCATTGATCTAGATTTTAACTCTGTGCTGAGGAAGAGCTGGTGTTTCTGTTTGGAGTGAAAAAGGTTCAGCTGTTGACGGGAAAAAGAAGACGGAGCCTCCGGAGAAGCAAATAATTCAATAAGGAAGGAAAAAATTAAGTTCTGAAAAAAATAGAACAGCAATATAATAATGGTGACCTCAGAGCCGTCTGGCAAAAAATGAGATCTCTGCTTTCCTTAAAATCAATACACTTAGAAGACTGAAGGACTAATTACTGACGTCTGAGGATGACAGCAGCGTTTTGAGTCCTGCAGAGTTTTACAGAAAGTTTTTCTGCTAAATGGATGCAGGAGCTGAGTCGTAATAGACATGTGCCACGGCTCACATCAAGGCTGAGGTTGAGCTTAAAGGTTGCTGGCTCGGCTCAAATCCGACAGCTCTACAACTGGTCCTTGTTTATTTTTACAGTCATGTCACATGTCACTGCTTTCTGAACATATTTGTCCCCAAAGCTGGGCTCTCACATCTCTCTGCTTACAGACTTTTGGCATCCTCATCCTAAAAATACACCCATCCATCACTGTCCCGGTGCTTTCCTTTGTGAACCACTACCTACTGGCACTCAGTCAAGCTCCAGCTAACAATTGCTGCAACTTTCAGGTTAACATTCTAAGATTTAAAGAATAGTCTAATGTGCACATAATTTGAAACAGCTCATCTTTGTGCATCTAAAGGCCATTTACATCCAAACAAAACCCAATTCTATAAGCATGAGTTACATCTAAGCAAGAGGGGAGCAATGAAAGCTACCTGAGGTTTAACCCACTTTTTTTTAACTTGTCCTGTCCAACAGCTGAGCAATCATATATGAGCTGAGAGCCTCTTGTGTTGGACACATTTTACTGTTACACTCTGGGTTGATAAATCTTTGGACACACAAGGTGCATATTTGTATAAACCCCTTTTGTAGTTTCAGCTAAACTTTATTTATATTGATTACATTTGTATCATTTTTTGTTGGACTGGACGGAAAGAAGAAGGGGACGAAAAGAGAGTGATGTTAGAGGGGGGTAATGGCACAAAAGACAGGGAAAAAGGGTAGGTTAAAGAAATTGGAGGATGGTTACAGGGGAGGGAGTAGAATCATAAAACAACAGGCAATAAGATGCTGGAAGTTTTTTAATCATTACAGTCAGGTGTGAATGTTTGTCTAAAATGGGCGGGGCCTGTCCACACACTCAGATGTTAACTTATCAACAAACTTATCAACATGTACACAATACAACTATAGTTCACATGCACACTTATGCAAACAAACAAGCACATGTAAAGCATTTAATTCTGTCACATAAACCAATTGTGCAAAGGTGAGCCAACACCTGTGTTCAGGTTAGTGTTTACATTTTGCTGAGGTGGATGATGGAATGTAAAAAAGAAAAAAAGAGGGAGAGTTCCCACCCATCCCCACAACAAGACCCCGACCGAAGCAGCAGCGGGAACCATGACCCCCACGACACACAGACACCCCCACCCACACTGTGGGGCCAATGGAGGAAATCCAGAGCAGTTTGGCCAAGCACCCAGACCAGGGCCCTAAGGACCACCACATGGGCCCCCGGCACCCGAGAGCAGCGAGGTACGGGAGCACTGATTGCAAACCCTAGCCCAGCCAAAGAGCTGCCATCCCACCACACCAGGGGGCACAGCACGGGGCTCCACCCCCCGAGAGTCCCCCTGCCTCAGACAAGTTGCCCACCACCACCCAGGAGTTCTTAAGCCTCAGTCACATGCGGGGGGGGGGGGGGGGGGGGGTGGGGGTGGTGGTGTTTGAGCTGTACAGGTAATATGGGTACTCTATTCTAAAATATGAAAGACTTGGTGTCATACAATTTCAGCCAGACACAAACAGAAATTATTTATTTTTTCTCCATGATCCATTTTCACTTGGCACTTCCGTGAATTAAAAGGAACACCATCCATACATCACTAACAAATACAGGTCCCTGATTGGTCAAGGTTTCACCTGGCCTAACTTTTGTACATAGAACCTGAAAATTATTGTAGAAACTTGCATAGTGATGAGTGAATGTGTGAATTTTGAATGCGAAAGCCCAAAATGCACATCTACACGCATTTACATAAACTTTTCATTGAAAGTGGTCGCTTGAACACGTATTGCCAAGAGCGATGTGATCATAGCTCCTGGCTTTACAAAAAAACAGGAGTTGCTGTTAAATCTACAAAAACAACCATGGCCTGAGCATAGAGGCTAACAAGTCTGACTGTTGCCACACAGTTGATGAAAAAAATGTAAATAAAGATTAAGTTGGTCTCATTTCATTTTACAGGAATTGAATACATTACAATCAAGAAAACATATATTTTCCCCTCTTGTCCTGAGTTCCCTCCATGGTGGTCATCAACTCCAGCTGCACAATCAGTGAAGACCAGCATGGTGTTGTCTGAAAACCGTCTGCAGATCAGCATTTCCATCCAGCTAATCAGACTTCAGCGAGACGCTGTAGCTCTAAAAACATTTCACTGTCGTCCCTCAGCTCTGCAATCAGGTGTTGTGTTTGAGTGCTGCTGAAAAAAAATCTGCCCTGTCCTTTATTTTCATGATGACTTTGAGAATCGTGCACAAACCCTAAAGCCCAACAAAGTGCTGGACGTGCTGCAGCTCTGTTTCCTCTGCAGCTGTTTCTGAAAGAAGGTAAAGCTTACAAATGCATGAATGTCCTGAAACATCAAACTATTCTCTCTTAGAGAAGCATGCACGCAGAGCGGGTGCACAGATTATGCTGTAAGTCATGGTTCCTCAGCTCCAGCATGTCTCCACAGTCACACAATGCAGACAATAATTCACGGGTAAACATCCAGCTCTGCAGCCATTCACCCTTTTTTATCCTTTATCTTCTGAATGCTGAGGGGGAGGAATATTTCCTTCTTGCAGATGCTGCGTATGTACAAAGTGCCATCATCTCCATTGTTTCCCGTTGATGTAGTGCCTTTCCTCGGCGGCACTGATTTGCCCCCCCCCGTCACATTGCACTCCAAACAAAAAGATGCCGATGCTCGAGCTTGTGTCAGAACTCTTTGTTCAGCAAGTGGGAGTAAGATTGGCCACAAGCAGAAGAACAGCAAAGGCAGCATCTTACAGGGGAGCCAGCCTTTATCGACCCTGCTGGTGTGAGTGGGAAAAAGAGCTGGGGGGTTCACACTCCCCAATCCCTTTACTGAATCTGAAATAGAAGGTGGAATTCATCTCTCATTTTAATTTCCTTGCTAAATAAGGCTGTTGTTTGGTTCTGATATGGTCCAAAATTCACAAACGGGTCAGGTTGAGACACGACTCATCGATCATATTGATGATGATTTTGAGTTTGAACTAAGGGAAACCTGCAGTAAAAACCAGGTATTCGCCCAAAGGAAAAAGTTTCCTTTGCTTGGAATTTTCCTTAACAGCAGTCAAAGATTCAGAAAATGTGGTACGTTAACTCTAGGCTCGGAAAAGTGCGTTCAAATGACCACTTTCAATGACAAAATGTGCTTATATGTGTGTTTTGTGCTTCTGGGTACAAAACACTCAAGTTCACGTGTTGCTACGTAAGTTTCTTTGACTGTTTTAAAGTTCAACGTACATTACGTCCATTAACCAAGAATTGAAAGTTAAACCATTATGTTAAACCATAACTTTGACCAATCAGGGACACAGATTTGGTAGTGACATATGGTAGTGACTTCTAATTCACTGAAGTGCCAACCATTTGAAAAGTGATCACAAAAGAAAAATGAATAATTGCAGTTTGTGTTTGACTGGAATTCTATAACACCAGGTCTTTCATATATTAGAACTGAACTGTGAAATTAAAAGCCTGGAGCAGGATTCACCAGATTTGTACCACTTCGACATTTAGGCTCCAAACCTCTTCTCCCACATCTCAAGTGCGTTCAAAAAAACCTGCGTTCAACGCATTCTTGAACATGCATCACATGCCCAGTGTGTACGTACCAATGCTGTGGTTTTTTGAGAATCAGACATTCTTTCTAGTTTCTCACATTTGATGAAGACGAGAGGGAAGAAGAACCACACCCATGGCAGCACCACACCCAGCCCACTGAGTCATCCAGCCAATCTTTGTTGGCATGCCCAAATTAGTTTTTTATCCAAATTGTGCGTCTACTTTATCTGCAGTCTGTAATCAGTATCAACCACTAGTGTGGTTTTTCAGGTGTTTTATTTAGTTTTTAGTTTTTTTTTTGCTCATTAAATCTTTAGAAAAGTGTAAATGTTTGGTCCTCCACATTTTGTTCTCTGCTTCAGCAAGAAATCTTTTTCGTTTTAGCTGAAATTCGAGAAAAGATGTGGAACTACGTTTCAGAAGAATCAGGTTTCTCAAGGGTCTCCGAACACATAGAAGAGAATGAGGAAAATGCAGTTTCTGCATCCCATTAGTAAGCAGGTTCACTTTTTTCAAAGAAATGATGCAAAAGGTCTGAAGGTTTACCTCATCTGTTGGGGCGACTCAGGTGTCTGATCCTGTAAGTTCAGTTTTGGATTGGAGTCTTGATCAAAGCAGAAATAAAGGGAGTCAGGAGGCTGTTTTTAAACATTTTCTTGAGTATCCCTGCAAAAACAGAGTGATTTTCAGGAACAGAAAGGTTAAAGAAAGATTCATCAGATTGTATTTGTTTTCAAAGGTTAGATCAGCACCAGCAGGCAGGAGCCTGTCAGCAGGGGGTGGACACCAGGAACCCCATGAACCATATTCCCTATTTACTGGAGTTAATTACGGCAGACTAATCTAACTCTTCTGAACTCATATTTATCCCCAAATCAGCCCTAGCAAGGACGTCCTCAGTAATTACTCTGTAATTCAGATCCATGGGAGCAGGTGGAGCCTCCAGGCACCTGCAGTGCTGCCAAAGGAGAACCAAGGAAATCTCAGTCAAAAGTGAACTAAAGTCAACTGTAGGAAGAGATTTAGAAAGATGATTGTTGAGGAATTCATTTTGGATCTTCCATTAGAGAGAAGCTCAGAAATAGAAATTTAGCTGAGGAAAATATTCAAACTGATAAAAATGAACTCATAAGGAGCAGCTCCTGAACATGGTAGATAATAAATTACAAAAACATTAAGTTATTAATCCTCAGGTTCATGTCTGAAATGGAATTCTTCCAATTTTAAAGCTGCTGAGCTGAACTAACGAGAAAAAATATCTTCATTTGTAATCCTTAGTTTGCTGCTTTATGGTCATATGTGTGACTGAGCAGCTAAAATGTACACAAGGCTGTGAAACATTCATCCCCCTTATGTTATGTTCTTATTCGGGCGACAATGCTCTTTTTTTTTAAATAACCTAGAACAAAAGTCCAAATCTGTGTGGTTCATCAAAATTCAACCTCTAATTAAATAATTTATACCCTGAAACGGAAAAAAACATCCCTACCATCATATTACTACCACAGCGCCTGACTGTTGTTATCATATTTTCTCATCACATTTTTTTTTAATCAAACTCACATTTAAGCAACCACTTCCAATGAAAGCTATGTAAACAGATTAAACAGCATTCAAAACTCTTGCTTTCATGTGTTGCTTCACAAGTTATTTACAAAGAGCATAGCCATTGAACGTGCATAGAAGTTAAATAAGTTGACTAATCAGGGACTCAAATTTGGTAGTGACATGTGGTTAGTGTCTTTTTCAAAACACAGAAGCACCAGCCGCTTGAAAATTGATCATGGAAGAATCACCACATCTGATACGCTTCAACATTTTGCACTAAGACTCTTCCAACTGTGAGTTCATGTGCTAGTACTGGGTAGCAACAGTCCAGTCTGAACACCATTTGCTAAATGCATCATCAAGAACATGCATCACAGACTCAGTGTGTATGTAGCACACACTGAAGCTCTCATTCTTCTCATTTGTAGAAAACTCCTGTGGAAAACTCAGTTGGTTTCCATCCAAAACCCATCAAGTCCCATGAAGAACCTCCATCATGCTGCTTTCTGGAACAAGGTGAGCTACAACACATGAATTTAAACTTTTGTCCCGCTTTTACACAGATACAAATATTCTGACCTCATCCTAAATGTGCTCATTTTACAGATGCAACACTTAAAAATAAATCAGACGTGATTTACATTTGACACACAGTGGAGTTTCTCATCTCAGACCATAAATCTTAATTTTCGTCCCGCTCCTTGTTTTATGACAATAAAGCATTCTATTCTATTCGATTTGATTTGATTCTAAATGAGATTAAAAATGTGGACCTGTACGATGTTACATCAAATTTGGAGAAATCCTGATTTCAAGATCAGTTTGGACAAATTAACTTGATTTATCATCACCGTCATCCTACTAAGATCAGCCTGAACATTAATCAGATGTTTCTTAGCAATGGTCAACAGCAGAGTAATTTTCTTCCTGCATGATCACAGTCAGAGAATGTGCTGGTCCAAAAAAATTGGGAAAGCAAAATGTTTTTCCTTCTTCAAACTGTCTTTTGTCTGCAGACCCTCCTGATTAAAAAAATGAGAAAAAGTTCATTCTGGCTGAGCGAGGTTTGTCATGAAGCATTTTGGATGTGGCCACAGAATGAAGACTGCAGCCTCTGTGGATAATATCCACCTGAAGTGGATGGTGACACAATTATTCTGTTTATTTGCATTTAGATGGTTTTTACCTGCAGACTTCCTGAGTGGAGGGGCGTGTGGGATTAGGATGTGATGCAGATGTGAAGCAGGAGCCCCCAGCAGAAGAGGCGGGCCTTTAACAAGATAATGGGGATCAGAGGGATGAAAATTTAGTGTGCGTGCATGTGTGTGTTGGGGGGTGGGGGTTGGGGGTGTTTGGGCCGAGCTGCAGTTTAACACAAACAGCTCCTGCTGAGATGTCGCTGACGACTAAGTGATGTGACAAAACAAAAGCATCAGCCTCATGATCTCGCTGCAAAAACAAGCAATTTAGTACACCGATGCGCCATTAATGATGTTAAGGCAAAGATGGCTGCTGCTGTGGTTACCTGCCAGCATCTGTCACATCAGAAAGGATCTTTGATTGCAGGGATTTGGTTGAAAAGAGAAAGTAAAAGCAACATGTCAGGGACTGGGGGGAGGGGGTGGTGCTGGTCACTATCATCATCATCGGTGGAAGCAGCAGCATCCACACAAAGCATATTTAACCCCAAAAGAGGGTAGAAAGCAGCCAGCAAATAAGGACAGCCTGAACATTTCTGTAGCCTTGACAGACTTAAGTAGCCAATTACTTGATGGGGAGCCTTTCATCTGTTACTTCAAGGAGGCAGAGAAGATAATCACCACTGTTAGTCCCCATTTGATGTGACCACAGCCACCTATTACCCCATAGCCTGGAGCACTGAGTGCTGACTATAGGGAGGGGAGGGGGGTGTCTTCATCATCCTCACCCAAAAGTAAAACAAAAGAAGAATCCTCCTCTGAAAAGAGCCACCATCCACCATCCTCCAGGAACTTTTACTGATCTCCATCATCAACAGTGTCAAATGTCAGAGGACACTCCCTTGTTCTTCCATGTTTGTCCCTCCCAGCCTGTATAAGCATACTACAAAAAACATTTCTAGGACATTAGTTCTGCTAATCAGCTTTCTAATTGCAGGCAATTAACTGCTGAGGGCCTGCAGCGTCACCTCTCCTCTAGCCAGCCTGCAGAAGAACATGACACGTTAATCATCATGTTCTTTTTGTTGAGTTTCTCGGTCTTTTATACTAAAAGGGATTTCATCTTTTTCATACATTAAACATCATAAGGAAACGGGGAATGTTTGGCTTCACACAGCTGTTATCTATGAAACAGTTTGATCAAAGAAACAGATTCATTGAAAATGAACAGTTTAATCCAGCATTCCAGAGGTTTTTGTCACAGAAAAAAAATAATTTTATATTATTTATATTGAATAAGTTCATGACAGAAATTTTAAATGAAGGAGTGAAGAAGATCCAGAGGTCAGGAGGAAGATTTCATCTTCAATGGTAAGCGGGGATGGAAAGGGCCAGGTGGACTGGACTGTCATGATCTTGTTTTTGAAATGGGTCATGACCTGGTTGCTGTCTGTTTATAAAGGCCTATTGGTGAGAGGGGGGTTACAATATGAACGTTTTTCACAGTGGAGAAACTTTTATTAGAGTACTCTGGACTGTTTAGAATGGACAGCAGAGTTTGTAGGTCAATGATTTTTCATTTTCTGAAATGTTTTGTTCAGGGTGGAACCACAGTTCTATGTGTGCAGGCATGTTTTCAAACAAACCCAGGTCATTTGTCCTCAGGTTGCAGAAGAACGTCAGTAATGACCAAGTTGAGGATGTGTCCTCTGTCCTGAAAGGTAACGTCAACAAACTGTTTGAGGTTAAACTTGTCCAATAAATGTACAGAGCTGCAAGTATTTGAACACCCTGTAATTTTACATGTTCTCCCACTTAGAAATCATGGAGGGGTCTGAAATTTTCATCTTAGGTGCATGTTCACTGTGAAAAACATAATCTTATTAAAAAAAATCTGGAAATCACATTGTGTGATTTTGAAAAATATTGCATTTGTTTGCTATGCTGCAAATTAGTATTTGAACACCTGCCTAACAGCTAGAATTCTGACCCTCAAAAATCTGATAGTCCCCCTTTAAATAATCCACCTCCACTTAATATCCTAAATTAGTAGAACCTGTTTGAGGTGGTTATCTGCATAAAGACACCTGTCCACCCCATTCAATCAGTAAGACCCCAACTATTAACATGGTCAAGACCAAAGAGATGTCCTAAGACACCAGAGACAGCCCAAAAACCTGACTGATCTAGAGAAGATCTGTGTGGAGGAGTGGGCCAAAATCCCTCCTGCAGTATGTATGTCATTAGCCACTCAGCCATGGGGATTGAGCCACAGGACAAACAAATATATATTTTTAAATAAAGAGGTTTTATTTCGCCCCAAAAAAGTACATGGACCTAAATTAAAATGGGGTCAACTTAACAAAATGTAACTAAAAGAATCCGGAGCAAAATCTCGACCAAAGTGAACCAAAACTGACCCAAAATTAGGAAACATTAGGGAGATGGTATACTGGCTGATCAGACCAATGACACAATAGGGAGGGAACTACAAATGCATCCAAACATCCAGAACCTAAATATTAGCTAAAGAAGTAAGTTTATTTTAATTTAAAGTTTTCAAGAACAAAACAAACCTTATCCTTCAAAACAACATATTTCAACAAAATTAATAAAAATCCAACTAAAGAATAAACATTTGTCTTCCCCCTCCATCATCTCCAAATGAGAGTGTCTAAGAAGATGTCAAGCTCCTCCCTCTGCCACAGCATCAGGCCTCAGAGAGAACTCAAAAGAATAGTATTCATTCAAAAAAGAATCTGAACAAAATTAACTAAATGTGTGCACAAATCATTAAGTTAATTCTGGTATGTAATGTGTAAATTCAAATAAATGTGTTTACAAGTTTAAAGGATATATTCTGAAACAAATCAGAAAAATATAACAAGTGAACTTAACCTAGTGTGGGGCAGTGGGTTCTGCCCTCACAATGTGCAAACCTGGTGAAAATCAACAGGAAACATTTGACCTGTATAATCACAAAGGCTTCTGTACCAAATATTTAACAGTGATTTTCAGCAGTGGCATATAAATCATTTTAAAACAATAATCACTCAATGACATATCCAGTGGGAGAACTTGCAAAATCACAGGGTGTTCAAATACTTATTCACCTCACTGTAAATAAGATCTTGAAATGCTCTCGATACTCTTGAAAATGTGGTACTAACTTTTCTGTTGGCAAGTTTTGTTCATGTAAAAGTACTATAAGTTTGGCTGTTAAAGTCATTTCAGTGAAATAAGTATGTACTGAAGGCTGAGGATTGGGAAATGAAACCCAAAAATCTTAACCAGGAGATCCTGAAACTGCAGACGGCGTCCATTTTCTATAAACTAATGTGAGAAGAAACAAGTGTAATTCAGATAAGGGACATGGAAGAGTTTGACAAATGGAATACAGATGCAAACAAACAGCACAGCGGTAGGCTGGGCTTCATTTTTCATCCATTTCATGGTGTTTGACTTCACTTACACTTTGCTGCAGAGACGCAAACACTTTCTGTCACGCAGAGCTGATGTCTGCGCCTCTGTCAGGATCAGGTCAGGCATCTGAAAGCAGATTTTTTTCGGGGTCGTGGTTGTTAAGCAATCAGTTGGTGAAAATCTTTTAAGAGTCAGAAAACCTTCAGATCAGGAGGGAAACAATTTAAAAAAAACTTTTAAACCATTTCTGTTGCCTGAATTAATCATCAGTCTCTAAAGAACACGATGACAATGATGAGCGTGAAGATGGCGTCTGTGCCTCTCAAAGTGTAAATAAGGAAATGTTCGCTTTTGTTCACAGTTATTTGATTGTTTCTTCATGCATAATTTAGTTCAATACAAGCATCTAAATTGCTTTTTATTCAGTTTTCTTTTTCAAAAATTTTTTTATCCAGAAAATATTCTCTTCTTCAAAAAAATGCACAAAAAGAAAGGCTTTTTATTTACTGCATCTATACAACATTTAAACTGTGGTTACTATTGCATTTTTGGGAGAAAATTTTTGTTTTTCTTAAAAGAAAAGAGTTGCAATTTCCTGTTACACAAAAAAGAGGAGAAAAACGGGAAAGCAGAGTTGCTAATCATTTATAGACTTTTTACTTTTAGAGCAGAATCAAATTTTTGGTTGTTTGTTCCAGTGATTGTTGTCCTGCAATAATCATTATCAAAGAGCAGAACATTTTTGACCACAAAAAGTAGCTTTTTGTCAGCAGCTGGTCAACCAGTTCCGAGTAGCAAACGTCCCAAGAAACAGACTGAAAGGCTGTGAAAGTAAAGAATCAGTGATGCCTGAAAGTTGCTCATCTCTTCAGTGTGAGATCTGTAGAAGCTGAAGACCACAAAGAAATTTCCAGAATTTCACAGCAAAGATAAGAGAAAACAGGGGCACTGAACATTAGTGGAGACAGAGACATCACTTTGAGCTACAAAGGTCATGGAAACTAAATGAACTGAAAGGTCAACAAGAGACTCTTTTAGGATATTTATTATCCAGTTACAGAACTTTTGAGGATGAAGACCAAGCAAGAAAAATACTGTTGCACTATCATACTTTGAGAACTGAGTTTAATCCGTTCTAATCTCCTCAAGTAAAAGTCAAAAGTATGGTGTTTTGAAACTACTCAACTTTTACCTAAAGGTACTCAAGAACCGGAGTAAATGTAACTCATTTAAGTTAAAAGACAAAAAAAGCTTTAAAAAGCTCCTTAACTCTTTCATCCTGTATGTTGCTAATTCACAACATACCATTAAATCCAGGATTCCCCTTAACATCACTTTAACATCACTTTGAACGGAAAAAAACAATGAAGACAGGCATGACGGGGTTAAAAATAGAAATTACAACAACTAGATGTAGGCAGCTGTGACAGATCCAGGTAAACCACAGAAGGGGGTGGAACCAGCCACAGTCAACTTGCATCAAAAGCGCCCCCCCAAACCCCCAACCCCTTCCCACCATAACTGAAACCCTAAAAAAGCTTTTTTTTTTCTTCAGTTGATCATCAGCTTGGAAAACAAGCAGCTAACAGATTTTCACAAAGCAAGAACCCTACTATTGAGCTCTTTAATGTTCAAAACCCCCAACGTGAAAAAGCACAAACAAAACAGAACTGCTGGGAGGGTGGCTCTTCTGGTCCGGCATGAAAACGACCACGGCATGTATCAGCCACGGATCAAACAGACGACCCAGATTATGGTCAACATCAGAGTTTAACAGAAAACAAGAAAGTTTCATCTGGAACTCACATGAACATGAACCAGTTCAAAAGTTTTCTTCATCTGAATCTTCTCATTGGTCCCATGAAGACACATGATTGGATTTGTGGTTGAATGAGATGCTTTGATCTCATTGGGTGTGAAAAAAATCTCTAAAAGGCTTGCAAGAAATTAAATGACGAATTGAAAATGTGCTAGTGACACAGAGTCTGTATATGAAATCAATAAATCATGAAAAATGTAAGATAAGCTTAAGTCTTGAGGTATATTAATCAAGAACTGCTGTGTGTGTGTGTGTGTGTGTGTGTGTTTTAAAAACAGAAGACTCTGTGCTCACTGTGTCTCCCCAGCACCTGGAGGAGGTTTGCTACCAGTTATCTCTGTTCTGCATGCCAACAGACAGTTGTAAAGTGTGTAAACCACCTTGACCTTGTGTTGAATAAATGCAGCAGCAGAGGAAAAACGGACAGAGATTGTTCAGAGAACGCTAAGAACAGCACTTTGTTCGTATCTCTCCCTGCTATAGCTGGAAAAAGAAGCTTCAATCTTGTGTCTCTTCATTTTGTACAGACCTTGGTTCACATGAACTTTATTTAGCTCAAAGACTGTGTTTTAAACCTAACAAAAATATTTTCGCTTCAATTTCCTCCTCCTTTGTTGTAAAGATGCAAATGAGAACACACAGAAACATTGTTTTATCCTCCGTATCCGTTATGAGCTCCAAGGATGAATCCAATTTATGTTCATAGTTACTGTGAAAACAGAGGTTCCCTGCACAAATAACTGTGCTTTAAATATAATCTATACAGAAAAAGCAAAATAATTCAGTCATCTGTGAGCCGCTCCAAGTAGACATGTCTAAAATGAAAAGTTGGCTAAATGCTGCTGTGATGATCACATTTGGTCTTTCCACAGTGGGATATGAAAGTAAAGAGGCACATTAGAGCTGGAGATGCTGTTTTATATGAAAACAAAGCCATAAAAGCATCACTTAGCAGAACTCATCTTACACTGAAAATAGTTTTACATGAGACGATGAAAGTTTAGGAAAAAAAACGCTCTTTTACAAGTTTTCTTTAAACAATTGTTGGACTGTCTCGCAGATTTTCCTCAGCTGCTTTAATGCTATCATCCAGTGCAGCGCGTAAGTGCGTCTGCTGGCATGTAGCTGCCCTTAAAATCATCGGTTTTACTGCATTGGTGTTGAGAACCTTCAACCTGTGATCTTTCTCACAAGCCAAAAAGTCATCAGACTTTGTGTGTAGCAAATGACGGTTGGAGCAAACAAATTCACCTTTTTTCATGACGATAATTTACACATTTACATCTGTTTGGGATTTTGATTTCTCCCAATGAATCTCACATGTTCCAGCTTGCTTTTTTGTTCTGTTCCATCAAAATGCTGAAAATACCGAACCTCAGAGATGCTGAAGAGGTGATGAAGTAAAAAAAATTTGAAGATGTTCCAAAGAAAATTGAGGGATTCAAATGTGTGACCAAATTTTATCAAAAGGTCTGCTCCCCGGCGTTCTTGTTCCAGTTTTTGTTTGTAACCACAGTTTTCTGGTGAAAGTGCATGTTTACGGATCCCTGCACAGAGCCACAAAGATGAGGCTTCCGTCTTCTGCACTAATGATTACCTCTCTATTCCAGACTGTAGCAAACATCTGCCATCTCCTTTCAGAGCAGGACAAACACTCCCAAACTGAACAGAATCTGTCTGTCCAAACTGCCCATCATTCTCTCATTTCAAGTACAGCCAGCTGTTCCAGAGGACTCACTTTTCCTGCCAGGATTCAGCCTCAGAGAAGATGTGGAATCATGGACGCCATCGTCAGATCGGCCGTTTGAAGTGTCTCTATTGACAATGTGATGCGGCTTAACAAGACGTTTGTTCACCAGGCAGCTGTTCGCTTTTCTCACAATAGAATATAGAATTCAAAGACACAAAAGTTTGAAAATGTTTAGGGTGAACGGGTGAAACTTTATCAAACTTTTTATGAAAAGATCTGGAGCAAAAGACAAGATAAAATCCAATAAACTTCAACTCCTATTTTCCCCTCTTGCCAGCTGTTTGCTTCGCACTGTGGGATGGTTCACGAAAACACTTTACATAGATTTACCTCTGAAATGTAAATTTTAAATTCATGTCAGAATTTAAAGAAAAACAAAGTAGAACTACTTCCAACTCCCCCCACAGACACAAGATTTTAAAAAATATATCACTGCTAAAACAGGCCCCTGAGAACCAAGTCAAAATTTTTTCCAATTTTAAAAATTTCTTTAAAGAATCAAAAATAAATACATCTTTTTTAGTCCGCCAAATATAGTCTATGGAAAATTCTAATTAAAAAAAACATTTAAGTCTCTCAGAAGTATTTTCAAATAAGATTATTTTGTAATTGAAAAAATGTTCTTGATCAGAAAAGTTAATAAGACATTTTTTCATGAAACAGGGGTCTTTATAACTTGATGAATTAAAAGATAAAATTTTTGCTGTGTAGGTTTTGACATAGTATTTTTCATAGGGTGAATTCATACTGGAAAAGTCAGTCTGTCTGGACTAAGTCCGCTTAATTTGGTCTGGACCTAGTCCTGAACTTTGCATTTGGTCTGCATTCAGACTACCTTCAACCACATCGCTCTGAACCAAAGCTAGTACACAAAATCACGTGACTAAAGATCGCTTTACTCATTGGCCAGGAATTACGAGGGCGGAGAGAAAGAATAATTGCAGGCCTGCACTTTGCAGGACAAGGATTGCAAAGCACGACAAGGACTTTGCTATCCTTCTCGGATCCTTGTAGCATGTTTGCTTGCAGTCTCTGGTCTCTCTGGTCCAATACTGAAGCTCTGAGCAGCTGAAGTTTTACTACATCTGTTGAAGATATTTGTCTTTAAGTAGTGGTGACTGAAAGGACGATCAGACTGAGTGAAGAACATTAGAAATCAAAGATTTTGACTCGATTCTTTCATGTTCAGAGACAAAACAAACTTCTAATAACTTGTCTTATTGCCCATTTCTCCCCTGTTTTCTCAGTGAATCACACAAATGTTCCGAACAAAGAAATTCAGAGCATGACTATGTCAAATGAAAGAAGCTGCTTCTGATTGGAACTAAAATACTTGTTTCATAAAGCTCCTAAAAAAACAGAAAAAAAGCATCCCATAATAAACCATGGATGAATTAGTGCTAAGTGAGGGGAGAATGAAGGACAGGCAAGACACAATCAATGATGGAGGAAAACCAAACGCACTCGAAGCATTTTAAAAAGTCCTTTTAATTTCAGCTTTAATCAACAAATTAAATATTGATGTTTTATGGGCTGAAAAGTGGTGCCTCTGTCACCTCAAGGTTCTGGTTCAAATCCCAACTAAGTCCTTGGTTTTCTCTGGTTTCTAGGGTCCATAAACATGCTTAATATGGGTTAGTAACGATGCTAAATTCATTGAATTGGTTGGATTAAAGTTTTATGAATCTTATTTGAGCAAAAATCTGCAATAAAGAGAAAGCGCAGCAAACATTATAACCAGAGGTTGACAATCGTTTTTTAAAATTTTTCTAAACAAACCAAAGACGTGAACTTTTCACTTCATGATTTAGAATAATTTGATGTTTTCCAGTTTCCTGACTACAGTAGTGGTGGTGGTGGTGGGGGGGGGGGGGGTCTGTTAGCATACAAAGAAAAAATTGGAGACCCGAGCAGCACTTTTTTCCTCTTCCAGGTGAAAATGATACCATCACACGATTGTTTGATCCATTTTGTTTAAATGGAACCAAAATGAGGGAGGATCAGATGTGAAGTTGGTATCACAGGAAGGAATGACTCCATGTTCGTGCTGGGGGGGTGACAGCATGACGCTTTCAGGACGCTCACACTAACAAGTTTGTTATTGATTTTGGCTTGCATCAGACGGATGTGCACCAAAACAATTCCTTCAGGCTGACGGATGCCCAGCAAACATCTTTAAAGGCCTGAGCTCTTAACTGTGTTTAGCTGCTCCTCATGACCTCCTTCAGCCTCAGTTCTGCTCCTCTTCCACCAAAGCAAGGAGGTCAGTTTTTTTATGGAGCAGCCCAACTGCACTGTGGGAGTAAAAGGTGAGGAAAATGTCCCCAAATCCAAAGCTGCCTGAACAAAAGAGGGAAAATATTTTACGCGATGGAAATAAGTATTTGCTCTGTTCTGTTTTTTTTTTTTGCAGTTAAACCAGACTTTTAATTAAATGTTCCTCAAATATTATCAAACATAACCAAAAAATTACTTGAGAAAACATAAATGCTGTTTTCCGATGATATTTTGATCAGTCTAACATAAACAGTCTTATTTTCTTCCATGCGAGTTCTTTGATTCAGACAAACTGCAGAGTTTTGGTGCAGGAATGACCTCAGCAGAAGGAGCTGTCATCCTGGAAGGCTTTGACCCGCCATAAGGTGGACTTACTGTTGTGTTTGCAAAAACTCCAGCAGCATCCTTATTCTACTGCAAATGAACCAAAGTGCTTGATCCACAAACTGAAAGACCTTCCGGATTTTCTGAGGAAGTGGCTTACATCCAGATGTTAGTTTTTATGCAGCTTCCAAAACATTTTGTTCCATCAGCCCACACAGCATTGTAGTTTCCATCTTTTTCTGCTCCTTTCATGACCTCCTGGAGGAATCCTTCTTGGACTCGTTTTGATCACTCGCTCCAGCTGCTCCTCTCTTCAGTTTTTCTCTGTTTGGGGGTTTCTCTGCAGTTCTCTGGAGTCCCAAAGCTGCAGTATTTCAGGATTTTTCATATACCACTTAATGGTTTTAGGAGGCATCTTGACATGTTTCCTCATCATGTCTCTCATTCTTCTACAGGTGTGGACTGAAAAAGTAATGTTAAATTCCCATGAAGCAGAAAGTTCTAAAAAACTTTAAAGCTTTTCTACACCGCATAAAAACTATGTTTAAAAGATCCTTTTGTGGCGTTTTTGGTTTCCAACAGAGTGAAAGCAGCAGCAGAACATCAGCCCTTTCTGGACAGAAGTTCACGAAGGGGTGAACTCCTCTTAACGCTGAAAGGATGTAAAATCCTCCAGATCTTTAAGTACTTCCCATCACAGCAGCGACACTGCGACCCCTCCTCAGCTCAAGCAGAGACAGAGAATCTTCTTCAGGAAGAATTTCAGTCTGAGGTGTCTGAGCTGCTCTGGAGATGCAGCTGTTTGAAACCACACGCCCTCCTTTGTTAATCAGCCCTCGTCTCACATTGGAGAGGACTCAAATCATCAAGGAAGGATGAAAAGGGAAAAGTGGACATTGAAGTGGACAATTACTGTTGATCTTCTGCAGCGTCCACTCTGAACAAATGGGTGACACTTTAACTCATTTCCTTTAAGAAAACTTTCAGTTTTCAAATCTCTGGATTCAAATGGAAGCGCACAACCTTTTTTTGCTGCATTTGGATGCGATCCTAATACGACCCCTCCCTTCGTCTAAGTTCACCCATCCATCAAACTGAAATGAGAGTCAAATCTGGGATGAACACTTTTTCATTTTTACCAGAGAAGAAGTGCTTTGTTTTATATCCTCTGATGAAATCTGACTCTGGATGTCTTTCAGCGCTTTCAATCTGCAGAAAAACAACACAACTTATGATGCTGCAATGTTGGGGGGCAGCGTGTCACAGAGGAAACAAAACTTCACTGCTGCAGGTTTCTGGAAGTTTTGTGTTTCTTCTGTTTTCTCTCAAAGACAAAAGGAAAATCTCTAATGAGACTAGAAAACAATTTTCTGTGCTTTCATTCATCAACTTGAAATGATTCAAAGGAATGCCGAACATTTGAGTCTTTCCTTCTTTCCTGAACTCTTTTGATTATTATATTTTTTATCCTTTAGTTTGTCACTTCTGGATAATTCCAGTCCAGTTCCAGCACATTCTGCAGTTCTAGTGGATCTTTTTAGTTACCAAATTCTCAGTCCTCTTGCTTCAGATATCAGCACTATCTTTCCCCACACACTTCACATTTATACCGTTCAGTAGATTATCATGGTGTATGTTTCTCACTTTTAACGAGAAGTACTCATGACCATTCATGAGCTTCAGACTAGAACTGAATATTGCAGCAGATTCACAGAAATCACACAAATTCACCAAACAACAACTTATCAGGAAAGCAGAGCAGTTCTTGCTTCTTCTTCATTTTGCTTCTCCTCCTCTCTGAAAAATTGTGTTTCTATCATCACTTAGTTTCTAGTGTAAACATAGCACACCAAAGCTCATGAGAGAAACTGTCTATGTCCTCCTTCATTTGGGTTTAAACTTGAGGAGACTGTTGTTCACTGCTGGAGTGTTATAGCAGGTAGCAGATCAGTAGTTGGCGGTCATGGATATGTAGCTGGAGAATTGAGGTGGAGAAATATCTCTTCCTAACATTACAGTAAGTCCAAAGTGTTATGGTTGGATAGTGTACACAGCATCCAAATACAGACACCTTAGGCACTAAATACTTATCCCAGGGTAGTAAAATGTGTTTGCATTTAAACAGGAATAGTTTGCGGAAGAAGCAGCTGCATGATGGCCTTGAAGGACGACTGCAGAGGAGTGAAGACACAAAGATACAGAGATACAACCATCAAGATGTATTCCAGCTCCAAAAGTTCACAGTTTCTGTTCAGAGAAACCATCATTCTATCCGTTTTTCTGCTCACGTGGGAGGATGTTTATGTTCAGCGTTTGTGTTCTCAGAATTAGCTGTAGCCTGATAGATATGTGCTTGCTTTCACTGGCGGCTCAGTCTGCTTCTGTCTGTGCCAATGAATAATGGTGTGTGTGTGTGGGGGGGGGGATATTTACTCCCAGATCTTCTTGACAGCTCAGTGAATGTGCTGGTTTTCTCCCTTCACTGTTGGGGGTAATGGATTACAAAGTAACGAATTACTGTAATTGAATTACTTTTGTCAGGAACAGAATAACGTAGTTTAAATTTTGGTAATTAATTACAATTACTGGACTATAGAAACCCTCGTTATTTCGGTTTTGTAGCCTCTGACATTTTCTCTCGATTAAATGAAACAAAATGGAGATTAATTAAAAAAAAAAAAAAAAACAGCATCTGGCGCATACGCATGCATATGCACGCAGAGTTGGGGATCAATCAAAGTACAGACATGCCCTCATTGCTGCAGTCACAATGCATTCCAAACTGGCTCAAAGATGAGACGAAAAGAGACGCTACAATGAGTCCTCTCAGGTGTGCAGTGAGATGCACGTGAGTGGCAGAGCAGAGACCCGTCCCGTGTAGTCGATTACAAATGAAACGCCTTTATGGTGTTCTAATGATCTGTCCTACCTTGAGAGATTTTCCTACCCGTAACACAAAAGGATAGATATAGCTATCCAAATGTCCAACCTTATCAGATATATAATACGATATTAGATATTTATATGAATGAACAAATTTGATTTTAGATTGTAAACACAGCAGGGTAGGACAGAGGAGTAGGAAACAATAACGGGAGGAGTAGGACAGAATTACGGCGCAGCACAAACTCACAGCTGGTAGCACTGTTTAAGGGGTTAAAATATATACGTACCATGCTGTTGTGTGCAGGTGGAGAGTGTAAGAAACGTGTTTGGTTGTCATGAATGAGTTGTATGCAGACAATCCAGCAGATATGCGGCAGATCCGTGTACACAGTCTCTGTCCGTGCGGTGAATGTCTCAAAATCAGTGTGGTTTTTCGACCCAAACGCCGCTGAATATGAATATGAAACTGAACTGCTCAACCAAGATTTTATTCACAATCCGCGCTCACGTCTTTTAAAACCGATTGACGTGAGCGCGGATTTTGAAACGTTCACCGTGTGGACAGAGGAACTGTAACGAAGTATCGGCAGCAGAGTTACGGTGCGATGTGAAAACAATTTGCGAGTCTCAGAAGTTAGGTAGAAAGCTAGGCTGAAAGTCCAGAGCTAAGTTGACAAGTGTAGCAAGTTCGCCGCATTAAGCATACAATTAAATGCAACCTAAAGTCACAAAAACTGCAACAAAAAAAAACAGCACAGTAAGATTACAGAGGTAGGACAAAATTAATTAAATTAAATTAAATTCAGTTTTATTTATATAGCCCAATATCACAGCTATAGGCGTCTTATTGGGCTTACATAGGTATTCATGATAATTATGGGCGGTCTGCCAAAACTGAAAATTATGACTTAAGTTTGGTCTGCGCATGCGCAGTACGTGTAGGTAGAAGGACGGGTAGGAAGGATTTATAGAATACCAGGGTCTCCTTTCACAAGGTTATTGCTTTAAAATATATATTTTTTTCATTTTTATCGATTTACCTTTATTTAACCACAAACATCCTATTGAGATTAAAAATCTCTTTTTCGAAGGAGCCCTGTTAATTAAAAGACGAGGATGTTGTTTGTGCAAGCTGTTTTTCCCTTGATAATTTGAGTGAAAAAAAGTAAAGTAACAAGTATTTAAGTACTTTTTCAAATAGGTCTTGAGTAAAGTCATTTAATTAAAATGTTTATACAGTAATTAAGTAAAGTAATCAATTACTTTTTAGAAGTAACTTGCCTAACACTGTTTCCCTTTTAACTCGTCTGCCTGCAGAGGAACAATCAAAAAAAGCTGGGCTCTTGCCACAACGATGATGATGATGGAATACTGATGACTTCCTCCGCATTGATTTGTTTTGGTGCTTTTTTTTATTTTTTGACAGGATGAAAAACCTCAGCAAACTGAAACTTTTATTAAAAGGAAGTAAAACATGACGAGGAGTTTAGTGTGAGCATGCTCTGTGATTTTATCTGTGTTAAGTCCATCTACCATGAAGAAGTTTCAGCCATGACCTGAGCTCTGAAAATTAGTTTTTTGTTACTTTTTCTTTTCCTGTTTGGAGGTAGTGTGTCAGAAACTCCCGGTGAGCTGCTGCAGATCTACAGTCTACATATCCAGAACCTTAAAAGAACTCCTCCATAGTGTGGACTAGGGCCGTAACGAGTATCCGAAAACTCTGATTTTCTTAATTTGTTCCTGAAAAATCAAGTACAAATATTTGTAATGTCCGAGATCACAAATTTGTGATCTTTATAAATCAGAATCAGCTTTATTAGCCAAGTGTGAGTGCACACAAGGAATTTGGCTTTGGTGTCTTGTTTTTATATAAGGATAAAGCAAACAAGAGCATCAATAGGTGTAAAGAATAAAAAATAGGAAGAAAAAGACAAAAATACAAAATTTAAGCAAGTTAAAAGTCATGATATTTGTGGTTCCAAACGTTGTGACTGGTCAAAAGTTCATCAGTGACGGCTCGGGGGAAGAAGCCGTCTTCCTGCTGTTACTGTTGTGTAAAATGGCAGAAAAATGCTGTATTTTAAGTATATAATCTAAACAAACAGTAAACACTACTGTTCCAGGAAGTAAATGAATTTTCAAAGTAAAGTGTCGGTGAAAGTTCTCAATTTCAAAGTAAAACTATCGAGTGTTTTTCATAGAAGAAATAAATGAGACAGATATCTCATTCACTGAACTAATTTTTGAAAAACTGATTTTGTTTTAAATATAGTTGACACTTACACAAAAAAATGGTGAGGTTTGGTGATTTCCAAGCCTTGATAAATTAGTCTTTGCAAACAAACTCAGGAGCATTACTTTACATAAACACTGACAAAATGTGATTCTAATAATAAGAATAAACAATTTGTTAATAATGTAAGATTTCTGAGGCTTTGGTCTCATGGTTAACATTTAGAAATCAATCCCTGCCAAAGATAAAAAGAATTAGACGTTTGAAGAAGAAAGGTAAGCTTACCAGCTTACTGGCAAACAAACATCACACCAGCTGTTTCTTTTATCTTTTCAAAATAGAATGCGACTCATTTCTACTTCACAACAGAACACAAGAGTGCTGCACTGATTATGGTTAACCCTAGAAGTAATTGGTAAGCTGCATGCCAAAGCAGGGATTTAATGCAATGTGTTGAAGCAACGAAGATTCAACAGCATTCAGTGGAGACGACTCACAAACAAATTACAGTAATTATAAGGAGAACTTTGTTTTGCTGCCTCCACTAAGAACATGCAGCGCAGGGAGAAAAACAACACGGCCATCCAGGCTGTGCTCGTCTCTCAGGACCGCTGGCTTATTGTTGAAGTCCAATTACTTTTTCATCCACCATGATCAACACTGGGCGGGGCCACAGCGGTACAAGGCATCTGTGGAGGTGAGTTTGTGGCTTAGTTTCATCAGCCTGGACAGCTGATACGGAAACAACGCCACCTCTACAGGAGTCTGCTCAGTCAGGAGCACCTTTTATTTTACACTCACTCTTTGATTGCTCTAAATAAACAGTTTTTATTTAAGACCAGCTCAAGTTTGCAAAACAATTAAGAATAACGATAATAACAAAATAAAATACTGTCTAATGGCTGACAGAGAGTTTGTTTGCTTATGTCTCTGTGTTTTAGACGCAAGTCAAAGGGACAGAGTTTGGACCACTTTTTTCTGAGTTACTTTAACTCATGAAAAAAAAAAACATAAATTGGGTTAAAAACGAAAGCACTATTACCAAATAATTTTGCAGCCCAAAAATATATTCTAACATGACTAACTCAAGAATTGGGTTGAAGAAAAAAATCCAAGTGGTTTAAGAGTGTGTGTTTGACACTTCTGTTTCAAAGTCTGGGTGTGTTTCAAAATAAAAGGTTCTTTCAAACTGAGACTTTTTGCGTACTTTTGTATGTTTGCAGTGTTTTAGAAAAGGCTTCTTAACATGGTTACAAAAATGATGTATCAGGATGATTAAAAAAGAAAGAAAGATAGATATAAGATAGAAAGACTGTATTGTAGTGGTCTTCCTGAAGCTACTGCTTCTTTGGAAGATGGATGTTCTTGAGAGGTCTGGACAACAATGGAGACTTGTCTTTAACTAAGGCACAAATAGTTGCAAAGGGGCCTAAAATAACAAAAAAAGAAGATACTTGAGTGGGAAGGAAGAGGGCAGGGAAAAAGGAGTCAGACGATGCTTTCATGTCCCTCCAGCTCTCTCTGTCACAAATCTGCTGGCTCTGGCTTTTAACAAAGCTCTGAATTGGCCCTATTGGGAGGATTTGCTTGCACAAAAGGGAGGCATTTGGACTGGGATTATCTCAGGGCCAGAGCTCCATGTTTCAGCTCAGCAGTCTGCCATGAGAAGCTAGCCCTGCCAAACCCTGAAATGAGCAGAAAGTGTGATGGAAGCGTAGAAGAGCTTGGAGATAGGCACCCACTCCCCCAAACCCTAAAATGAGAAGCCTAGAGCCCAAATGGGCACTTTAAGGGCAGATGCAGCCCCCTGTGAGCGAGGGACATGTGTCTGTAAATTAACTTCGGCTCCTCTTCAACACCTGCAGACAAAAAGGTTTTCATAATCCAAACAATTTCCTAGACGCCTTAAAGATATAAACTAGAAAAACTTTACATTTAATGTAAATGCTGCTAAAGATCAACTGAAAAATGTACATTTCTCTTTTTTCAGTTCTGGTTTGGTTCTGATCCAGAGTTCACATCCAGTAGAAATAAAGATTCTCATTTGGAAAGATTTTTTTTTTCCTTTTTCCATTATACATAATAATAAAAGTATAATTAGAAATATATTTTTTAAAAGTTTTCTTTTTCTTTGAGGCTGAAAGGTCCTTGAATTGGCCAAGGCTGCTGAAAAAAAAAGGTCTGCTTCTCTGTTCATGCCTGAAAAGATGAACTTTGTGACCAACAGATCAGAATTGTGCAGAATTCTTTTTTTAAGTTTTGTCTTTTTTGAACAAAAATTCCTTTTTCATTTCATTGTTAAAATAACAGGAAAGCAGCTGTAATGTCTTTGCATCTGGATGCAAATATCTTCTTGTGGCAAACAGAGAAGCAAACACTGTTTTCTCTGTAGTTACTGCAGCTCCAGAGGGAAAACACACAGAAACTGGATGATTTCTGAAGGGATACGAGTCAGAAAAGACAAATCTACAGATAAATCCTGAGGCATCTCCAACTTTTCCTTCTTTCTCCCCATTAAATCCTCCTAGTCTTTCTGCCCCCTTATACAGCCAATGTGTATGTGGTGGCCTCAGATGCAGATTTAGAGACGCGTAAGAGCAGGAGGGAGAGGAACAGCTCCAAAGGAGGCAGTGTTTTTAAGATGCCTCAGATATTCAGACAGAGATGTGTGCCTCATTAGAAATGATGCTAAGGGCCAAAAACAGATGATGGGGTTAACAGGGAAGCCCTGCAATAATTTACAGAAAAAAATAATGGGGGCATGTTGGTTCGCACTGCATTGTTTTAAAAGGTTGACTGAATGTGATGGATTAAAGTCATGTTAGCTTTCACGAACCTTGGTGTATGAAAATGTGTTCTCTGCACTTGACCCATTGCCTCCAGGGGAATGGTGAGCTGCTGCAGACACAGCCACGATAGGAAACCATTTGGTAGTTTGTCTCACTCAATCCAACCCCTTAATCCCGAGTGTCAAGCAAGGAGGCAATGCTTCCCATTTTTAAAGTCTTTAGTATGACTCAGCCTGGATTTGAACTCACAACCTACCAGTCCCAGAGCAGACACTCTATCACAAGGCCACTGAGCTGAGAGGAAGAGAAGCATCACTTCCAAAGTGGGTCGCAGCTATGAACACATCAGTCTCATGACAACCAAGACACACATTATGCTAACCCCCCCCCCGAAACTCAGCTACAGAAAGGCAAATTAATCAGTTAATTAAACTTTCCTCTGATTTAAGCCAAAAATCTAAAGATCAGTTTCTATTAAGAAATAAACAGTTATGACTCAGTCATTCTATTGGTCCGAAAAACCAATAACCATCCTGCTTTGATACATTTGGTCATGATTGTCCTCATTTTTTTCATGATATTTTTCCTTTATCCCAAGTTGTTCAAGTTATAAACTGACCTCAGATGCCTCAATAAAAGCATATGGTGCCCACTGGCCCCACCTTAAACTTTTGATTGACAGCTTCTCCAGAGCCCGCTTTCAATAGACGGGGTGTGGACTTCGAAAAAGCTTATACATGTTTGGTAACTGTAATTGCGCTGAAAACATTGCTAAAACAGACTTGGACCAATCACTGTCATCAGGCTCCAAATGGCAGGACCCGTAATGAAGAAAAATCATTGACGGATTTGGCCTCATTTCACAAGCACCGAAGGTAAGACATTTTCCATTGGTGACATCACACGCCGCTTCATCCATTGACAATATATTTTAATGGTGCCAATCATCATCAGGACCATGCATCTACCTGCCATTGAGTGTTTTGGATCTTTTCGATCTTCACATATCACAGTTTCTTATCTTCCCAGCTTCACAGTTCATGTAAACTGCCAACCAAAATCCGGTGGGATTTTGTTCTGCTACATCCAAGACTTTTGACCACGAGCTTCCCTAACAGATAACTGGGTTTGAACTTTCCTAATCAGTCAGGAGACTCTGTTCATCTCATCACGTCCACTTTCACTTCACTTTCTGTCGACAGAAAAGAGTCAACACATCCGTACTTGGCTCCGCCCTCCTCTGTTAAGGTAAACTCACCTGACCTCATTTTTTCCTGACCTGCGTTTTCTGTTTTTCTGGATTTGTCTGCTTTGCATGGATTTCCATGTTAATTGAACCAGTGACTTTCTGCTGAGGCAGAAAACACCCTGCCTAGTTTATGCTGACCTCTGCAGTCAGGAGATCAAACACTATGCTTCTTGGGATGATTTAGAGGTGGAACTCCTTTCAGAAGCTGTGATTCCTGCTTGACACGCAAAAGTTGTCTGTGGGGGTCTGCAGCTCTAAACAGCCTACCTGGAAGGACTCTCCACCAGGTGGAAATCAGTGGACAGCTCTGACCATTTATTACCTGAATTTCCAAGACACACAGTTGAAGGTGGCCTGAAACGACTACAAAGTCGATGCTCCTGCTTCAGGTGTCCCCGCACACAATTATGCTCAAACATGGTGATTGCTATGGACAAACCATGATGAGCACAGAAGTTCAACAAGATCAGGGATGCGATTCTTACTGCTCACGCCCCTCCAGGTGTCACTGTCATTAATCACATGGTCACTGAAGTCCCCCAGGAGGACAATGGAGTCCCCTGTTGAGCCCTCCAAGAGATACAGGTATGCTGCATACTCCGAACTGCTGTTTGGCCAAAGGTGAAGGACACGACCCTTTCGTCCACCACTGTGTACTTTAAAACCTGGTGATAGAGCTGTTTCTGAATCAAGGGTTTTAAGGATTTATTCATCCATTAGCATAGAAAGGATGGTCAAAATAAGAGCTCCAGCTCTTTAAAAAGACCAGCAAGTTGAAGAAAAGATCTGAAAGGTAAACTCTAAAGAAACCTGACTGGAGAAAAGAAAAAAACAGTTTTCTTTCTGTGTTCTTTTTTTCTTTTCTCACTGATACTCATTTTCACATTAACCTCTCATTTCTGTTCCACAGTACAGCTTGTAGCTGCTGAGGACAAATTTTTAATGGAGGCGTGATCATCGATGAGTAGAAATCTCAAGATCAGACGACAGAAGGTTCTGACACGAATGTTTCATTAGGTGACTTCAGGTTTGTTCTTTTCATTTACTAGAAACCGTCGTCCTCTGCAGAGCCTCACAGCTGCTGTCAGAGTCAATGTTCTCATGAAGGCTGGTGAGTGAAGACGGCAGCAGAGTCAGAGCCTGTTTGTGTTCTTCGGCTACACTCAGGAACTTCACTAAAAGGTATCCTGGAAAGATGACAGAGCCAATCACTGTCGAGGACGCCGCATACCAGCAGACGGCGATGCTCCCGTGCAGACACCTCGTCGTTTCGCATTAGCCTCGCTATTCTCTGTAAGGGAGTGCGTGCATCCCACCGGCTGGGAGTCTCCTGCAATCCAACTTCATCCAGTGGAGCTTTCAGCAGAGGTAATACTATCTCTTAACCCCCCCAAGCTAAAACAGCACCTCCCACAGGCTCTTCCTTTGTGAGACACGCGATTGGGGGAAAAAAAAAAAAAAAAAAAAATCAAAGTTTAGTGGCGGAGCAAATGCTTGAAATTCAGCATTAACTCATGAATCCCCAAAAAAGATAAGAAACTGAAACTGGAGAGTCTGAGGAGACTTCCAGAAGCTCATCTGCTGAAGCAGCTTTCAGAAATGTAATTATGAAGGTTTCAGTTCCACACAGATGAGTTTAAGCCAGGAATTTATGTGAGGGCCATACTCAGTTTGAGCTGTGTCCCACCCCCGAAAAAACCGTCTTCTGACATCAAAATGAGTTCCTGTTTGTATGTAAAAAATACTATATTTGTTTTAATTTTTAAAATGTTTTATTCTCCTTTTTTTGGTCTCTTTTTAAATATATAACTCTCCTAACACCACACAGTCTGAGGCTAAAGCTCGTTGTTCTCCCCAGCTGGGTGGCGTCCTCCAGGTGAAGGAGTTCAAAGACCCACCCCGAGGTGTTTTCATTCATGGAGTGAGAGATCGACGGGCAGATTGGTGCGGCATTCACTGTTTTGAAGACGTTGTTCAGGTTCATCACAGTAAATTTACCAATCGATCATCATTCCAATACTCACCATGGTCATGAGTTCTGGGTCATGATCCAAAGAACGAGGTCCAGAATACAAGTGGCTGAAATTAATCCTGTGTAGGTTGGCTGGGCACTGAAGAGCTTTGTCGCCCAGAGAGAGCTCGGAGTAGAGCTGCTGCTCTTTCACATCCAGAAGAGTCAATTGAGGTAATTCAGACATCTGATTCCTCCTAGACACCTCCCCGGGGAGGTGTTCTGGGCATGTCCCACTGGGAAGGACAGGACATGCTGGAAAGATTACGTCTCTCGGCAGGCCTGGGAATGTCTCGAGGTCCCCCCTGAGATACTGAAGGAAGTGACCAGGGAGAGGGAAGTTTGGGCGTCTTTGTTCAGACTGCTGCCCCAGCGATGTGGTCCCGGATGGAAAATTGATGGACTCCCTAAATGTTTGGAAAAGAAACTAGCCATCAGCTTCACCTGCTTGTTACCATGGAAACCTATCAAAGTTTATGCTAGTACGAGTGTCAGTGTGGTAGTCACATGTCTAACCCATGTTCAACTCTGTTGATTGTTGACCCCTCCATGTTTAAACCTTGTAGAGTTTGCAGCTAAAAAACAAAGAGGCGTTTTTGCTATTTTAAAGCCCAGTTTTCTGATTTAAACATAAATCACTTTCAGAAACTACACCAGATTCACCTGGATCCACTTTGCAAAGCTGCCTGTACAAAAAAAGCACAGTTAGGTTTACACATCTGCTTCATGCCCAGAACGTTTTTCCCAGACCAACAGTTTTATCTTCCCACAGTTGCCGTTTTTTCCTCATGCACCTCTACACACCACGTAGTAAAGGAGAGCCCCCCACCTGCCTCTGCTCCTCCTTGTTTTAGCGGAACAGTCAGGTGATCACGTTCCAGCAGTGAATTGTGAAAATGTACCAGCACAATGTTTCACCTTTTTGCACATGAAAAAAAGCTTTGCTTTTTAACCATGAAGCTGTGAAAGGTCCCTGCAGATGTCTCTCGTTGCTTTTATTTGGAAAACTTATCTAAATGCTGACATTAAATGTCAGCTGAATCCAAAAGGAAGAAAAAGTGAAAGGTCACCTGTGTTTGAGGAATGTAAGATAAATCTCCGCAGCCTCAGCGGAGCGGCTCTGCAGCTTGGCTTGCTAGAGGTTTTTTATTTGTTTATAAAATCTCTGCTCTGATAAACTCTCGTCAGGCGCCGGCGGCTGCAGCTCATCTCAAGGCTTTTGTTACGAGCAGCTGAACGGTTTCAGTCTGGTCTCCATCAGTTGTTGTGTTTTCTCCTGAGGTGACTGCTTTGCTAGCAGTGGAAGATGTAGAGTTCTGCAGGCTGCATTCAGAGCAGACGGAGTTCATCACTTTATGATTGTATGTTTGCAGATAAAGTGAAAGAGCACAGCAGCTGGGAATTTGGATAAAACAAATGTACACGGGTGGGGTTTCATCCAGCTCCCCGCTGAGCGCGGCGCAGAAATGAGCTCAGCATGCCTTCCTCCTTTTTGCTTAATGATGCACGTTTAAAAATGTTGGATCTCCACAAGCTGCTCCTGAACATTTCCTTCCAGAAACAAAAAAAATACATTTCCGTGTTTCAAATTAGGCGCTTATTTTCCTCCATTTTAATTGCTAAACGCTTAGGGATTCTTAATAGGTGTTTTTTTTCCATCAGTTTTCCATTAAAGGAAGTTTCCAAAAAATAAAGACAGAAAAACTTCTCTCCCCGCTCTTTCAAATGCTCACAGATTCCTCAGGGGGAATAATTACAGAAAAGACATTGGTATCGTAGAGCTTTGGTTGTTTTTTTTGGAAGTTAGCTGCACTCACATAATCAATCCTGCAGCTTCTTTGTTTGTTTTTTTTGTTTTTTTTCCTTTGAAGCTAAATTCTTAAAAAAGCTTACACAACGATTATAAGAAAACCTGCCCAGAGCTAAACCTTGAAGAGAAGAACAGGATGAAGGTCATCCATATGCTTCTTTGTCATCCACTCCCTGACAAGTCTACGATTGAAACAAACGGTCAAACTTTACTTTAAAATGTTTGAAATCACGACAACAAATGAATCTCTAGCTGGAGCTCAGGAATGAACAGATTTAGTCAGATTTACATCAGGAACAACACTTTCTATGCAGTTTGGCTCAGCAGGAATTAAGGTTGGATTTAACAACATTCAATAAATAAAAAATGTAAAAATAGAATATAGGAAAATTAAAGATGAACATTGGAGAAGCATGACAGACATAAAATGACAGAATATAATACCTCACTGAAAATGTGGAGCAAAATATTGCACTGCCAAAGGAGGGAGAAGTATCATGATAGGTTAACAGTAAACACAGAAACCAGGTGGGAAAAAAAAATGTTGCTTTACTTATTTATTTTGGTTTCCGCAAAATAGGAAAAATTTCTGACCTTAAATCTTCCTTCATATTCAGAATAACTGCTGGAAAATGTTAGTTTCACTAAAGATCAACACAACAGCATCTCTGGTTTTTATGACCCAGATATTGCGTGTCTGGCTCCGCCCTTGTGGTCAGCAGGGGGTTTGGCCTCAAGCAGGCAAACACAGTGTGCTCAGAAGAACCAGAAGACAGAGGAAATGCATTCTCCACATCTGCAGGAGTCTGATCAGCTGCACAGCCTTTGTTCAGCACAGAGCATTAGGACTGCTCTAGAGGGGTGGGAGTAGCATCCCCACACCTGCATGATATAAATAAATACAAGAATGCATCGAAGCACAGACACGCCAGGTCATGCTGGGAGATGTGAAGCAGACTGACGGGATCTCACTGACAAACAAAAACCCAATTCTCCTTTTTCCTTGAACCTTGGCGGCTGACAGGTTGTTACTTTTCAGGTTTGCGGGGCTGACAGCTGAACATCTGATGACTAACTGCAGAATGGTGTCATAATCAAAGATGCCCGTGTCACATCAGACGCTCTGATGCTCCTAAGACTCCTTCCAGCTATCACCTCCAGAGCAGCAGGAGCCTTTAGTCGAGCAGTTCTTCCCCCGAATTATTCATCGAGCCAACATATACAGAAGAAGTCAGAGCTTCACATCTCCAGAAAAACCAAAAAAACCCCAGTGCTGCTAAGAACTCCACACACTGCAGGGACGATGTGAATAATACGGGCCCCTCTGTTCCACCACCACCCTTCATCAGCCAAGTACAGCGCTAACACTCCTCAACTGTATTTAGACATATTACTGCTGACAATCAGGCATCAAAGCAGAGGTCACACAGGTCAGGAGGTCCACGGGTCTGAGAGGATGTCTGTCAACACATTTCCTGTTTGCAACAAACCTTACAGAAAATAAACAGTGATAACAGTTCTCAGGAATGCTGATGCTAGCCCTGATCATAATGAGAGGATTCTACTGTCATTCAAACTTTGCTGAAAGTAATTCTCTTGCAAGGTCATTTAGAAAAGAAACTTCACTCTCAGTGAGCCTCACCTACAAAGAACAAAAATATTGTCCTTTTTCTGGAAGTTCTTTTTTTTTTTTTTTCTTTTTACAGATTTCTGATTTATTCCAAGGAAATTCTTTCCTGGAGAGCAAGGGGGCTCAGAGTTTGGAGACCACCACCAAAGGGTTCATCATACTGAACCCAGCAGACAATTCCAAACTTCATGATTTCTGCTTCTTCAGAGTCACGCTGTGGCTGGTTTTTCTCCAACAAGCATACATAACTTCCAGCGTTTCTTCTCTTCTGATCTCTTTTGGGTTGTTTGTTTGTTATCACCGCCTCACTGTGTAAATGACAACCATAGTTTTCAGGTAGACAAGCACTCAGGTGAGCTTTAACATCTGCTGAACCATCGGAGGAGACCAACTCAGGTCTGGGTCAAACACATTCATGCAGATGAATCCAAATTCAAGTCATCAACCACAACCTGCTTTTTGTGGGAACAGATCAGTCGGCCAGGAAATTATTGTTAACATGAAACCCCATTAATACTGTTCTGTCTGCATTTACTGACCTATGTATCAGAAACGGGAAGACTCATGATGCCTCACTGTGATTTCAGAAATGTACATTACAGATTCTTGGTCTGATTAAACATTCAGAGCGATGAGCGATCTACAGTTGGGTTTCATAGAAGCTCTGGATCTGAACATCTGCAGAAGCGTTGATGCATGTGGTTTTACCAAAGATGGAAGATGGTTTTATCTACATACTAAAGCTGCAGGAACAACTCAGTATAAGTGCTGGTAAATGAGCTGGATTGAAAATGCAACTGAAGGTGCGAAAAGGAAAAAATGTTCAAACTAGTCTTACTTCCTGTTACCAACCAAAAAAAAAAAAAAAGAAGATTTTGACAGACTGACTGATTCAGCTGCACTTTTAGAACAACGTAAAAAAAAAAGTAAAAACATCTGAGAAAAAACAAAAGTCTTCTATAAATGTGCAAAAACAAACATGTCTTTTCAATGCAGATGCCTGAATGCGTCAACAGTTGGTTGAAGACAGTAGATCAATAGATGAATCATCTAACCATGTCTTTTTATATGTGTGCCCTTTTGTCAGAAACCATTTCCAATTACAGCCTCCCAGGTGGTTTTGGAGGAGCATGAAACACTGCTTTTTTTTATATAAACCTTTGTTTTAATGGATTTAGACTCACATTTGTACCTGAAAGCTTCACATTACAAAACCACCATGGCTTCCCTTCACAGAGATACATTTAAAAAAAAATCTTCTGATTGATTCCGCACAGTGCTTAAAAGATACTTTTACGAGAGCAAAGCTATGAAATAAAGTTAAGAGATGCATCCTTTTTTTTTTTTTTGTACGTTTATCTAATGTTCTCAGCAACTTTTTCCCATTTCTCTTACTGTTATAATAAAACAAGAAGTAAGGTAATTTACCTTCATTTCCCTTTAGTTGTGTGAAATGATGATCACTACATTCTTAAAATCCCACTCAGATCATCTTCTTAATTATAATTATACCGTTTTTAGCCAAAGTAAAAAAAAAAAAAAAACCTGAACAGAATAAAGTCCACATCTTAAAATGTTCTAAATCTAGTAATGGGAAAAGATTTATTAAATATCAGCACACACACAGGTCTGTGACTGCAGAGTTTTGAGCATTTCAGTCTTTTGTTTTACTGTTACTCTAATGCAGTGTTTCCCAACCCTGGTCCTCAGGGCACACTGTCCTGCATGTTTTCCATGTTGCCCTGCTTATCCACACCTGATTCAGCTCATCATCAGGCTCTGCAAATCCTGACAATGGCTGTCATCAAAGGCAGGTGTGTTTGAACAGGGTTGGATTGAAAAAATGCAGGACAGTGTGCCCTGAGGACCAGGGTTGGGAAACACTGCTCTAATGTGGAGTAGACACAAGCGGTTCGTTATGTGAAGAACTTGTGAAACAAGCACGGGTCACTGTAAACTGGAAATGCAAAACTTATTATTCTGAAATGATATATTTATTACTACATGTGCCATGCTCCTCTGCCTTACACTACAGCAGGTTCAAAAACATCTTAATTGGTCAAGTTACATTTGAAGTTAGGATCCCTTGTTTTGTAGCAGCTTCACAATTCTTGCATCCATTGAACTTGTGAGTTTTTGGAGAGTTTCTGCTTGAATTTATAATAAATAGCCTTCCAAAGCTGCTGTTTGGATATGAACTGCTTCTCACCCTGTGAGATATTTGGCTTGAGGATGCTCCAAAAGTCCTCAATAGGGTTGAGGTCAGGGGAGGATGGGAGCCACACCATCACTTTATCTCCTTTTATGTCCATCGCAGCCAATTGATTAATTTACCTCATCTGACTAATTATCACAGCTGTCCAAGACTGATTTCAGTGAACCAAAGCTTTTAGCCGCTTTGTCCCAAAACCAAACCCACACACATTCCAGGTGACAGTATGATCATCATGACTGAGTGAGGCTCAAGACTGACCTGTTTGTGTGTGTGCATGTGCTCATACATGTAAAAGCAACATGCATTTTTACCAGACTGTTTCTGTCAGCTGGATGCTAGCCATGTGGGACTTTAAGATTTATACGTAGTGTGCATACGTGTGCGTGAAGGTAGGAAGCAAGTGTGTGTGATTACAGAGGGCATAAACAAATGTTACGGAAGGCGAAAAGAGGGAGAAGGAGGAAAACTGCAAAATGCAAACGAAAGCCAACAAACTCAAACGGAATAAAGATCATCAACACATAAGTGTGGAAGTATGTTTGAATAAATTAACAATATGCTATAATATTGGGCCACCTCCAAAGCAAGAACATGTACGTTGGCTACAGAATCTCCCCAGCAAACTGGTTCTTGATGCTGCCTTTAACCCACATTCCCATGTATTTTAAAGAACTAGTTAACTAATTTTGCATATTTCAATACAGCAAGTAGTCATTTTAAAAAATAAAAATCAATAAATTAGTAAATCTCACCATAAATTTGGGAAAATAGCAAATAGCACACCCTTTTGTATCTGAGATTTTATCAAAACATTTTTTCAAGAGCAGGGAAAGCCCTTCTACTGCCCCTAGAAGAATGATGGTGCGCAACAGGGCAGAAAGCATGGACCAAGTTATTTACATTGGGTTTCTGAATCATGCTAATGAACTAGGGGTTTCAGAAATGCGTATGTTAAATACCGGTATTATACACATGGCTATTTAGGGTTAGATTTGGCAGCAATGGGCTTCAGGCTTTATTCCTCCAAGGGGATGGACTCTACAGAAGGTGACCCCTCTCCCAGGAGCTGCTGATGGATAAAAGTCTTCACTGTACCCTCTGAGTCCTCTCCTGAGCCTGAGCATGAATCCCCACAATGACCGGGCAGTCTGTTATGCTGCAGGCATGCAGGTGGAGAAGAGACTCTTTGATGATCTTTTTATTGTCGTCAGTCTTGTTCTGAACATGACTGATAAACAATCTCATGGCGTTTTCTTTGAATTAGCATTGTTGTTGGTGCTCTTCAATCTTCTCCTCAGGAACAAAACCTTAATTAGTTCCAACTCTCGTGCGATCACTTTCCTCAGCATCAGGTTAATTGATTTTCATCTCCTCAGAGCTTTTCCACAAACTTCTGTGGTGTATGGACATGAAAACATTCAAAAAAATGTGTCCCCCATCCAATCCATGGACGGTGGGGAATGATAGAACTTCTTCAGGTGGAAGAAGGTTGGACCTCCTGAGATCATTGCTGGTCTTTTCTTCAACTCTTCTTTGGTATCTTTCTCTGAGATTATGTCGTTTTCTTTACCATCTACACTAAAGCTACTGTAATACAGATAGCCAAACAAGCTGGTTCCCATGACGACAGCTGGACTGGATGGAGATCATTCAGGCAAATATTCTTGTTTATTTAATAGGTTTTTCTTTTTATTGAATTCAGTATGATTAGAAGCTTTAGGCTGCTCCTATTGATCGAACATATGACACAGGCTGAAGCAGAAGCTTTTCAGAGGATTGAATTACGCTGCAGAACATTTGTTCTTTATCCTGCAGAAACCTTCTTGGTGTGGAGCCAGGCAGGCAGCGGTGGTACCATCATGGGCTGCATCTGGATCAATAGAAGGTATTGTGAGCCGCATGGCTCAGAAGATGAAATGTGATGTGGACTGCATGTAAAATCCTCATCATTAATCCCAGCAGATGAAGAACTTCACACTCTTCTACTGGCTTCATGCCTGGAACATTATTTAGCTCCCTGCCTGTTGTCAATCATACGTCAAATGAGCCCATTACATTTTCTTGGTCCTCCTCTGTTTTACACAGAAGATGGGAAGTTGAACACTTAAATAAATAAATACATCTGGATTATGCTGTTGTTAACCCATTGTCTGACTTCACAGAATATTCTGTTCAGGAACTAACCAGAGCAGAACAGCAGACACATGCAAAACTTTCTTCTGCAGAGCTGTGGTCCATCAAACCGAGTGGAGGCAGTCAGCTTCTGTCAGTGGGGGAGAATTAACATGTCTGAGCTTTCTGAGTGGACATGTAATAGTGCAGGTTTGAAAGGAACCTTGTGGGGTTTGATGTGTGAGCTGAGAAGAGTGAGAGCCTATAATTACCATCAAAAATGAGTTTAAAAAATTTTAAAAGAAAATGTATTTTTAATAGTTGGATATGCTTTTTTTTTTAAATACAATCTTTACAAATGAATGACTACATTTCCAGACCACATGTCAAATATGTAAACGGACATGGACCCTGATGTAATTATCTTTGGCCTACATTTTCTGCTATATACTACAAATCCCACAATGCACTGTTAAGGTGTTTGCTAATTGAAAGCTTGTGAACGAAAAGTCTTTAGCTTTTTCATGGAGAAAACAAATCATCACACAGAAGTCATTTTTTCAGATGAAATTCTTCATTCAATCCTGAGGATTTTCTCAAAACCTGGAGTGGAACATTCAAGAACTTGTTTCTGAGATGAAACGCCAAGTATGTCAGACGAGTCAAGAACCACCAGAGCAGAAACTTGAGCTTTAATGCTGCTTTCTGTTTTTTAGCTGCAACAGAACAGTTTGATTTTTTTCACATGAAATAGTATTTTGACTGTCCTAGACGTGCAGGACGTGTCCTAGACGTGCAGAAAAATGCAATCACTTAAAAACGAATTCAGAAAAGCTCTAGACAGAGCTTCAAAAAAGGTAACAGATTTGTCTTGTGTTTTATGTTATTTTAGATACAAACTATCACAAGCTTTGTCAAATCCTGTTTCAGGCATCAAGAAACAGAGATTTAATGTCAAATTCCATTTTGTTTGACATTTTTACTTTTTGTCTTGCTGCTAGAAAACTCCATTTTCTTTTCTCAAGTTCTCAATGAAAAATAAAACATCTTTTAACCATTGTCAAAAAATTTGTTTTTTCTTTTCATGTGCCTGTGTGTTCTCTTTTATTATCAATCATTTCTTGTATTTTCTTCAAAATGCTGTCTGTAAAAACGCAAGTTGGAAAAATTTAACATCAAATGGATCCAACAGATTTTCAAGAATGTGCAGATTTGTCTGATCTTTCTGGTCGTTATGATTTAAAGAAGTGAAACAATAAATGGGTAACATGTCCAATCATCCATTTCTACTGCTTTATGGGAGGATTTTTGAACTTGCCATCAAGGCTAAACTTTTTTTTTCTTTTGGCTAGATTTGTTTTTATGCTTCACTGTTTTAAAGTTAAAAAGTTTAAAGTCTTTTCTAATTTTGCCTTTGCCCCACAATCTCTAAAACAGGGGTGTCAAATTCCAGGTCTTGAGGGCCAGTGACTTACATGTTATCCAACTAGCCTGCCATTGAAGCTCCTTATTGGCTAAACTCACCTGATCCAAATAATCAGTTGCAGATATGATAGGATTGCTGATAAACCAGAAGGAGGCCGATCCTGGAGGCCAAGAGTTGGACACCCCTGCTCTAAAATTACCATGTTTTGATTCAACATGTTTTTTCTGGAGGAATTTGTCATATAATGACAAGCTGTTGTAAGCCAAGAAGGCCACAGGGGGGCAGTGCAGCACACAGCAGGGTTGGTTATGACCTTTTTACCGCTGAAATTCACAAATGTATCTGTTGTGCTGTTTGAGGAGGAGAAAACCAGATCCAAGAAACGTGTGTTTTAGTTTGAAGGACAATAGAACTGTTCCTGGTCACAACAGGCATTTAAACAAACCAACAGTGGATAAAAACAGACACATGAATGTGAAGGTTACTTTTGTGTGGTTCCTCCATAGAGAACAGAAACATGACCAAAAAAAAGTATGGAGATGGATCTGAGACAAAGTCAATCCAAAAATCAGAGTTTGTTTTACCACTCTGCATTAAGGGAGGCGTCTGCATGAGGGGATGCAAAAAGAAGCATCCACATCCGCTTAAAGAGACTTCTGGTTAAGGTGTTCTCCGCTAAGGGGAGCTTCCACAAAATGGGGCGTCTGCTTAAGGGAGCATCCACATAAGGGAGAAGCTACAGCGTGGGTGGGTAGGGGGGCATCTGCTTTAGGGGGTGTCCACACAAGGTGGCATTCGTTTAAGGTGGCATCTGCTTAAAGGAGCTTCTGCTTAAGGTGTTGTCCTCTTAAGGTACCATCCACATGGGGGGTACTTATGGGAACATCAACAACAAGGAGCATCCACATAATGGGACAACTGCTTCAGGGGGCACCTCCTTAACCTTTCGCTGTAGAGGTCCAGATGACCCTGCCCTTACTTTGATGTATGATCCCTCTCGTGACAAAAGTGAACAGGGTTTGATGCCTGCCAGGGACACTATTTTTATGTATTTATTTATTTTATTTTTTAAGTTCAGTGCACTGTCTTGTGGGTTCCAGATGACCCCAATACCACAATCCCAACATTAACATGCCTAGGACAGCACAAGGGCTAAGGGGGCATCTGCTTGAGGCGGGGTCCGCTTAGGGGGGGCATCCTTCTTTTTTTTTAAACCAAATTTATTGAACTCAACACATTTTCAAAACAAGTGATCTATTCAGTGAAATGTTCCATGATCAGTTATAGCCCCATCATATCAGTGGTATTAAAATTATTTGACCAAATATCAGACAAACTATTAATATTTATAGCTTTTGCACAGCAGCTGAGAGGAAATGCTAGCGTTTGTTTACAAATAAATAATAAAGCAGGTTTATAGGAAACATTTATGAAGAATGAGATGTTTTTATGCCTACTCTCTGGTCTCGTCATGCGTTCATGATTATTTTATGAGCGAGTCATCTTGTGAGCAGAATTGTGGTGCATTTGTCACGGATGCTTCATGCCAGCTTCAGCCCGTCTAACTAACACACCTCTGCCAAGTGCAGACTCCACAAACATAATAGACTGTCAGTTCTGTCATCAAAGGTCCGAGTGAACCATTCAAAGGGGTCTCAAATGCAGTGAGAGGGGTCATGGAGGAAAAACTGGAGAAAATAAGCAAAACAAAAGAGAGAATTTGGAGTTCAGCGGGTTAATTCTGAGGCTTTCAGCTACAATCTCCATGTCTACACATTCATGAGCCTGGAGGGGGCAGAGCGACAGAGGGAAGCTGAATGGATGGAGAAGCTCAGCACTCAGACACGAGGCAGAGCTGCAGTCTGAGCACGTCTGCACAGCTCTGAGGAGGTACAGCGAGAGAGGAGGTCCGTCTTCACCTGAAGATTACCGTCTCACACTTCCATCACCCTGAAGCCCAGTCCACCAGGAGAGGTGTCACCTCCGGCTCTTTTTTTTCTCGGCACGATCAGGAGGACTTCCCTGTAGGAAGCAGGCAGATTCTTCAGGAAAGAAGTCATCAGAGAGGAAAAAGTGAGGAACCTGCTGGATTTGGAGAGAATCAGATCTGAGCATCAAGAACAACAAAGAAGCTTTGACGGGTAAGACGGACTTTATTTTCCGTTTCATGTGAGAGAAACTCAAAATGGGCAGAAAAAACATGTGGTGAGGCAAGTCAGAGCTGAATCTGAGAAAAAACTGCTGAGAACAGGAACGTGGAGGAAAGTTGGGCTAAGAAAGACTCATGGGGGGGGCACCGTAACCCCAGCAGCTGACATGAGGAAGAGCCAAACACAGACAGCGGCATTTCTATTTTTCACCCTCACTGTGACACATCGCTACCCTGCCAAGTACCCCCACCCCCTCCCCCAGAGACAAAGATTTCTTTGTGTTGAGCCGAGACCCAATTCATTAGTGTGCCCCCACCACCACCACCACCCCTCCATCCTTCTTGTTTTAATTACAGTCTTAGTCCAGTTACATCAAAACTAAATAAACAAACTAGAAGGAAAATGCTCCTTTTTGGGGGGAGTGGGGGTAGGGGGAGAGACCATTACTTTAAACTTTAGGGTTCAGGGGCCACTCCTGACCCAGATGGCAGTGGTTATTTGAAAAATAAATGTTCTCCTTCATCAACATTTCCATTAGAAGTTTTTTAAGCTGCTGGTCAGACAGGTGTGGATTTTAGGGATTGGATTGTCTGATAAAAATATAGAAAAGCTGTCAAAGTTTCAGTCTGATGTTTGTTTCTGTGTTTATCGTTTTTTTGAGTTGCCCCCTAGTGGCTAAAGTACAGCACTGTTACTTACCACAGCGTCTTCAAAAATCGAGTCAGAATTTTTATTTTTTTTTTACTTTAAATATACTTTCAATTTACTCTCTTAAATGTATGCATGTGTAAAATAATGTGTATAAAAAGTGGTTCCACAGTGACTGGCATTGGTGTTAATTTCCTGCAGATTAATTAAAGCAAATGAGATTTTAGATCACACCTCAGACTGAATGAGGGTCACATGACACCCCCCACCTCTGTATCTCAAGCTATTTTTTCAAACTTTTTGGTCATCATCATCTTTAGCATTGTTGGGGTGGCCTCAGTGCAGAGGTGGAGCGGCCAAAATCTGATCGAAGGATCGCAGGCTTGTTTCCCACCTTGCCCACCTATGTGTCAAAGTGTTGTTGGGCAAGATACTGAACACCACGTTGCTCATGGTGTTTGAGGTTGGCACCATCAATGTGTCAGTGTGTGTGTGAGTGAATGGGACTGTAAAGCCCTTGAACTGTAAACGAAGGTGGAAAAGCACTATATACAAAAACGCCATTGTTCATGACATTGTCTGTGATATCACTGATTTCAGTTTTTTTGGAAAGATAGCAAATGGAAGGATCAACAAACTTGAAACTAGTAGTACCTTTAGTTAGTCAAGTGGCTCCCCCCTTATTTCTTCACAAATTGTAGATAAAAAGAAACAGAGGACGTCTGTAAAATAATAAGTGTAGTAAATGTGTGCGGGGTTATTTGGTGAACTGACACGGCTCCGGTTACATCTGTTTTCCCACTTGCTTCCTCCTGGAAGTTCAAAGATTTGTCTGATTCATACTTCATTTCCATGGACGTATGAAAACTGCATTCATAATGTTGAACATTTTCTTTGATGGCACAGTAGAAACAGCAAAAAGGTGTGAGAGGTAAGACCCTGGGAAGACCTAGGTTTGTTATGGACCTGAAGCTGTGGCTTGGACTGTGTGGAAGAACGACAGCATGTCAGGCTGTAGATGGATCTTCGCTGTCAGAGTTTCAGCTCTGATGCCCACATCCACACTCCAGAGAAAGTCCTCACCTCTTTAGGTAAAAGGCTGCAGTGAGCTTTATGAGCCCCTCATTGTTTCCAGGATCTGAGACACTGGAGAAATCAATCTTATAATGGAATGACTGCGGGGCTGAGCTGGACTTTATGATCTAGCAGAAGGCGCCTTTGAGAACGAGCAACAACAGGTCCCTGCTGGTTTTGTTGATGTCTGGGAAACCATGAGGTGTCAATCATCACAAGCTGGCAGGTGAGGGGAGCTGGGACAGAGGTGTACTCCTGATGTTAGACTTTCACAGTTCCTACACACACTTTCAGGCTACTTGTGCACCCCAATCTTCAGGCTGCAGACTGGTGCCAGATCATGAATCTCTTGGTACTGGGCCGCACAAAAAAAAAAAAAGACAGCTTGAACTATACTATACTAACCATTTTGTTTATCGTGGAATTCTGAAGGGGGTTCTCTACTGTTAAGAGGACACTGCTAATAAAGTTGCTCAATAGATAGGTTCACATATAATAATTTTGTTAATTAATTGTTTATTAATTTATTTAGTGACTTGTCAAACAATTTTGTTGCAATTATCAGTTATGCTTTTCTGGTCAGGCAAATGTGAAGTTAATTTTCTTTCCTCCTGTTTGACACTTAAGGGAAAAGTTAAGAGAGCATTTTTACCACCTTCAAATATGTTCTACACAAAAATCGATTGAAAAAGACACTCTAAGGTAGCTGTGTTTTAAAGAGGAACAAAAACTCAATGAAATTAAGTTAGTTTTTTCCTTGAATTGCATCTTAGTTGAGGTTTTGCATTGATATAACTCAATCTAGTTTCAGATGATCCTGCAGAGCCACATCCTGGAGAAATCCTTCACCAAATATAATCTGAAATGGAATTCATGAAGAACCAGCATTTAACAATCATGCAGGGTTAGGCTGCAAAACACTGTCTACTGGATTGTCAGTGAAGCCAACCCAGAACCACCAAATCTAACCAAATTACTGCACATCATCTGTGAAACAGAGGTAAGTAGAGGGAAAACTGATGGCTCAATAGTCAACACAAACACATTGTTCCACTGAAGCCCTGCTGCAAATGTGAGTGTTCAGTGACTGCAGGAAGACTTCCCCTCCATTTGAATCTGGATCTGAGGAGAACTAGATCCCCTACTAAAGCAGGCCAAACAAAAAAGAGAATAATTAAGCTGAAAACTGCAACAGGACACCATTCATCGGTCCATTAAAAGCTTCAATGTTCCACTGAAGCAAAGAGGAGAGCCACAAACCAAACTGAAGGATCCAACATTCCTGCAAGGGGAACCACAATCCATCACATCCTGCTGCACATCAGCAGTTTGTAATTCAGGCTGACATGTCACCTGGTTTCAACAGACATGGGACACATCCTGGCTGTTCCACGAAACTGCAGAAGAATTATATGATCGTCTCTAATCATGACCATCAAATTTGTGTGGATATGCGGAGCTCGTCTCCGACAGGTCCACTAGTATTCCTTTAATTTATTTGATGAAATGATGACTGTGTCCCAACTAAGATCCTTTTTACAATAATCTTAATTTCATAAAAAGGAACATTGGAGCATTTAAGTTGGCACAGCATTAACCATTAAATTACTACAAAAGATTTTTCATCACTCAGCAGCTGCCTTTGGGGCTTTCTTTTGGAGACGTTTCTCCTAACATCAGTGTTGGTGAGTTTTCCTAAATGTTCAAAAAAAAAAAAAGGAGATACAATTTTAAAAGATGTAAATTCACTTCTACAGCTTCTGTTTTGCCGCTCTGTGAATTCGCCACTGTTCGAGTATCCAAAAGCGTCCTCATAAGCTACACATTAATTTACCTGACGCATATTTTGACCGGAATGGTTGATGCTACTGAGGAGCTACTGCTAAGTTCATTCAACAGGCTCATTGCTACATTTTGGAACACATGACGTTGGAAGTAGTTTAGGTTTTTCTGGTTTTGAAGAGCTCTACAAAGGCAAGCATGTCACTATGTCTGAGTTCATCAGATCTTTCAGATGGTCCGATATCCTTGCTTGTCATTTTAGCCTAATCTTGATATGAATAAGAAGAAACATCATGAAGCTCAGAAGGACCACAAACAGCAAAATAAGCTTCAGACTCTACGTGCTGACTACGCCACTGTCAAAGAGTTCCTGATTGGTTGATGCGACAAAAAGATTCAGCAAAATTGAAATTTACAATTGTGGAAAATTCACACCGTATGACATGTTTTTTTTAAAAATGTAATAAAATTCACTGCAGCATGCTGGCTGCTCTCGCAACATGTTACACTGAATTAACATTGACATAGAATTAACATGAACACAGGCAGATTAGGTTCTCCATTTGTGGCAAATTTACAAAAAGAAATTGCATATTGAAGCAGATTCTTTTAGAATAAAAACACTGGGAAAAAAAAGCTGATGGGAGAAAATTAAGTGACATTTCACATAAGCCAAATGTATTTAAATGAAAGCAAAAACCCCGCCACCAACAAGAAACTTGGTAAATTTGCATAAAGTTCTACTTTAATTTCCAAAGAAAAAATCAGATCATTTCTATAAAAGAACAGTTTCTTAAAAGCGTTGATTTTTTTTAAAAGTGAAACTTGCTTATTTAGTAAAACATTTTTCATTTGTTTTGCACCATGACACTGTGGTCCTTACAGACCATCGTACCTGGCCACACCTGCTCTTCACACATGGCATCTTGTGGTAAAACTGAAACTAGTCCTCTCTTTCATGCTGGTGTCATCCGTCTGGATCATGAAATACGACCTGTTGAAAAGTTCCCCAGCTCCTCCTTGAACTCTGACTCATGATCTTCAGGTATCACATCCCCCCCTCCCCCCCCCCCCCCCACCCCCAACAGGTGAATTGCCGTAAATGATACGGGCGGTGTCAGCCTGCCACAGGAATGAAAGAGCAGATGAGGGGCCGCTTGCAGCTTCTCACCAACCCATGCTGTTCCTACATTTCATAGGGGCATCATCATGCAGCGACAAGTCTCTGAGGCTGAAAGGGAAATGAGCAGAATCTGAGCGCCGCCTTAGGTGATCACAGTTATACTAAAGCTGCTGTTTTCCCTCGTATCCTGAGGCTTTGGATCGATAAACCCAGAGCGCTGTAGACAAAGAAACATAGTCAGAGAGGCAGAGACTGCTGTTTATCCGAGGAGCAAAAATAAATCACTTCCCTTTTGACCTGCTGGATTCAAGCACACAGGTGCACCCCGATCAGTGCAGACCACAAACTGTCTTTGTGGGTCAATAATATGACATCTTCTGGGCTTTCATGTTTTTGGTAGCTGAGAATTGAATGAAGGCAACCAGGTGGTGAATGTAAATCACCATTTCGTCAATAAAGAGCTGGAAGAGGTTGAAATCAAAGATCAATAAAACAGAAAAGCGAACAGATGGTCAGAAACACCAGAGCGAGTTGGACATATCATTAGGCAGCTGTTTGCAAACACGTCTAACCTAACAAGCTGCAAGCGTAGCTGGCCTGGTGGCGCCAATGCTTCACACAAACAGACTTTTCTTCTAATGTGATTTTACAGAAAGTTGAGGAAAAGTTCAAAGAAATGTTTACATTATTACATCGATTATTTCATAAGATGTTGTTTCAGATGCTCTAAAAGGTGGATTCTGATTTATGTTCAAACTCATCTGGGACATTTCACTTAAGCCAAATGTATTCAAATTAAAGCACTAATCCCCCCCCCTCAAAAATTTTTTTCTACATCTTGACAAATTTCAGATCCTTCACCAAACACAAATTTTGGATGCTAAGGGAAGATAAAGAAGGAAAATAATTAAAGTCGCGAGCAGCGTTATATGGCCGGCAGGCACCACCTGTCCGGCCATATAACGCTCCACCCAACTTGCACCCCCACCGGCTGAATGACTGCCTCACGCCCCTTACTGCCACCCCGATCAGAGTGGCACGTGACAAATTAATTAAAAAAAAAAAAAAAAAGCACTTTTTAAGGATGGCAGCTTTTCTGTTGGATTAATCTACATAGCCACTACTCTTTTTTTGGTCGCTTAGGAATGACGAAGAGATCTACGTAATTTTTAGAAGAATTGGTTAAAGTGAATTTGTGGATTTCCTTGCAATGGAGTCTTTGTTTTTATTAGCCACAACCACATCCCTAATTTGTTCAAATCATAATTGTCACAATATTCCAATAAAAAAGCAACAGAGAAACACCACTTTTGCAAGCTTGCCACGGTGACGCCATTTTTCTAAATCTACCAACTTCATTCACAAAAAGTATCTTCCCAATGACGAGGAGAGTTAGGAAGAGATAGATTTAAGCAAAACTTAAAAAAAAAACTACAGTTGGTTGTCAACTTAAGCTGATAAGCTGTGTGTGCAATTTCGTGAATATCGTTCCAAAAAAGTTTTTTACTCGTATTGTGGGAACATTTGAAAAATGCCAAATTTCACATTTTGCCACAAAAGGGGCGTCAAGCTGTCCTGTGGCCATCCCAAAATAAATTTAAATATTCCTTTTGATATTACCAATTTGTGTTTTGATTTTGTCAGTGAATTTTGAAGCCCCATGAGAGATTTTGGCCACTTTCATTTTTTGATAGTTCCTCTGATTATGATGTCATCATTTATTTATTTAATATTTATGGGGATGGGGGGGTAATTAATCTCAACATTTTTATTTTCACCAGGTAGTAGATTTTGGTGAGTTTCTGAGTATGTGGTAGAGTGAAATATTTGCTCAAAGGCGCAGCAAGAAAGAAGAATTGTGAAAAGGATCTGCTCCTTCAGTCCAGGACTGCAGCTGCAGAAAGAATAAAAATAATTATATTATTATATTGTGCTTATCTATATGTAAGCTTACAAACTGTTATTTTAGTTAATTTCCCAAGATAAACAAGTTTTATTGGAGTTCTAGAGATTTGAAAACTAAGAATTTTTATTTGATGGCATTTTTTTAACAATCTCCAATAATAAACAGTTGTTTTACTAGAAGAAACATGTAAATAATCATATAAATAATGTCGAGATTTATTTATTTTTTGTTGCACCTTCCTTAATGAAAAGTGGGAGTTTTCTGTTGACTGAGTTGCTGCGCATCGTTCAAACACCGGCGGGTCTGCAGAGCTGCAGTTGTTTGATGGAGCCACACCAACGACGCCCTGTTGCAGTGCTGTGTGGGAGTGGAGGGGTGGAGCACCTGTCACCCCCACACACACCAACCAAGATGAGCTGTTTCATCTTACTCTACCCAGGCTCAAAAGAGATCAGCCGCCGTCAAACCCCTCCCCTTAAAAGACTTGACACCCCCCCGTATCAGTGCGTTTTCGTTTGAAATGAGATTACCTGTGTCTTCTTTGTGAGCACTTCCAGATGAGACGGAATGGGAAATGTGAAAGAGCGGAGTTTGTTATCGCCGTCTGCAGTAACCGCGTCACCTGAGACGATGGGCGTCAGCTTCGCTCAAAGGCACGATTGTGAAGAAGAGCTTGGTGATATCTTACAAACCGCCAATCTACAACAGATTCAGGTCACTCTGGACTTCAACATTATTTAGTCACAGTTTAATTTAAAACAGTGTGTTTTGGAAACTTGTGATCAAATGGATGGAGCTAGAATACAACACTACTGAATACAACCAAAGCTTATTCAACAGAAAATGATCAGGAACAAAAACAAGGAAAAAAAATGATGGATAAATTGAGTGAAAATTTCTGAAAATACACACTTCGTCGGGCACTATCTTGCTTATAACATGGTCACTTATAAAATAAAAAAATATTCAATAGATTTTTAGTACTTTGTTCTTGTTATTTTACGGTTTAGATCGCTTTCTCACAAGAAGTAGGCTATTTGATTTATGGTGCGGCCCGTTGTCACAGTATCGACGCTGAGCAGGCACCGACCTCGACTGCAAAGGAAAGCGATGTATATGTTGATCGTCACAAAAGTTTCAAAAAAGCATCAGTTCAGAGAGAAAGTTCACCTCTTACTGCTCGTTTTCCTACAGAAGAAATTTACCTAGTAAAACATTGTGATTAATGACAATCCAATCCAAAAGTGTGATTAATATTTTTTAATCGATTGACCACTCTAGAAATTATATCAAGAACGTGTTAAAAAAAAAGGTATCAGAGCTAGAATAATTATTCTGATAAATGACTGAGTAGTAGTGTTTTGTTTCTCTATAAAAGTCTATGGGATTTAGACTTCTTGGTGCCAGCAGGTACTTAGTGTTTGGATGCCAGGGGGAGGAGTCACTCAGTCCATTTCTCACATACAGTTAATAGCTGCGTTTACATGGACACAAATAATCGTAATAAAAGCCTGATTTGAATTAAAATGCTTCATGATTAGACTTATTTGAACCAGGTGGGTTTGACTAATTGTTGATCCTATTGTGGCACATGTGAACACTGATTCTGATTGTGGGTCATTATTGCGTTGGCTTTTACGTCATGAGTAGACTGTGTGTGCTCCTGAGGAGGCTTCGGAGCACGGTCCAGCTGGCCGTTCTTTGTGAGCGAGCTGCCAGACTCCAGAGAACCGTGTCCCCGAGAGAGGAGTGGCTACGGGGCAATGTAAAAGCCCTGGTGGCGGCTTTTGAATGTGGAAATTCAGGCTAACAAGTGGAGGAAATATTAGCTGGTTCTCCAAGTTAAGTTAAAGTCCCATTAATTTTCACACACTTGGGTGTGAAATTTGCTCTTCACATTTCTCCACAACATAGCTGCACTCAGGAACCATTTGGTGCTTTAACCCCCCATTCCAACCCCAAATGATTGTCAAGCAGGGTGTTCCTGGGTCCCATAGGCTTTGGTATAACTTGAAACCACAACCCTCCTTATTTTACTCATCAACCACTAAAGGCAGATCCGCTCTTCATTGTTGAATCGGTCTGAATCCTAATTTCTGATCTGGGGATTATGGGATTTAAAGCAGGAGACATCTGGTCAGTGTACTGATGATCTGTTCCACCATCACCAGTTCATATCTTGCCTTTGAGCTCTTGTGGATTCCTATCTCCTGACTGCTCCTCCTCTCTTTTAGTTCACTTATTTTGTTAAAAACTCAGCTTTGCCTGCTGATTAGTCTTCACTTGCATGTGGATGAAAGACTGTGTTACCACTGAGATCATAAAGAATGAGAGTCTGACATGAAAAAGTAGAGAAAAACAGAGATGGAGTCCTGCTGAGAGCTGGACTGGGGATTTGTCTCCATCGCTGCTCACAGAGTCAGTCATCTGTTCAGAGCCTGAATCCACATCTGGTGAAGCTGCATAAACACAGCTGAGCTGACAGGAAGGCAGGAAGGGGGAAGCTTACACACTCAACTGGGTGTCAAAGTTTTGAAACACCTGCAGGGAGCGCCGCAGCAAGTCGGCATCAAACGCAATCATGGAAGCACAATATTCTGTTGGAAGTGATGCATCATGGCGCCCTTACTGCAATATTCTATTACTGTTTCTCAGAGTGAAGTAATGCTGGATATTAAAGTATCACCACATTACATTTACACATCCATCAACAGGTCCTGGCTGGTGTTATACACACGCCGTTGTAAATATCCATGAAACACTACACCTCTTTGAGTCTGATTCACTTAGGTTTGGAGGTCCCACCCACAATGAGAGCAGAAAAGTGGAAGCTCAAAGGAAAGATGAGAGGATGCACTATGAAAGTCCTGATGAACATCTTAGACGAAGGATGGGAAATGATCAAATCAGAACTCTGAGCTCATTGTTGGAGTTTAAACATTTCCAGTCAGGAAAATGAAACCGGTTTCACCAAACAGAATGTCAGAGGCTGTAGCCCAACACCCATCACCAAAACTATGCTAAATGGAAGCATACCAGTTAAAACAGCACAAAACCAAAAATTTCATGATCTGGTTTCAGTTTAAGTGCATTAACACCAGATGTGTTCAAGTCAATGAGCAGTGTTCCTTCACTAGGGAGGCTAACCTGCAACGGGGGCCACAAGTTGGAAAACAAGTCCTGACTGTTCAGTTTGAGTAGATGGAACGCGACTGAAAAAAATAAATAAATAGAGAGAACTAAAGCTTCAAGACTTTTTGACAGTAGATAGGTGACCTCTGTGATCCAGAGCAGTATACTGTGTCTGTCTTGAATTAATATAAGTCCTCATACCTTATTTTAACTGTATTAGACAGCTATTCTCAGTAGTTTATGCTTACCACCATGTCTGCATGAAAACATGGGATTAAATAGCAAATTAATCTGTTTAGTTCAGGACAAACTTTCAGGAGCTGAAGGTTTGATCAATGTAAAACTTTCAATAATGTACTTTCTAGCATGATGGTCTTGGAAAGTTTCAAAACCTTTTTCTTGGTTCATTTACTGAGATGACAAGAACTGAAGGTTGTCATGGAAATTGACAAAAAAACCACAAAAACTCAGAGTAGTGTTTCTTTGCATCTTTAAAACAAAAGTTTAGATGCATCTTTGAAAGCCAAAGTAAAGAACGATGGAACAGTGGAGCCTCTTCTTCATGTCATGTCCCACCTGTGAGACAACTCCTGACACAATTACATTAGGAGAACATTGTGCTGACTTTTCAAAATTCAATTCCATTCAAAAGAAATACAAAATGAAGGGAAGACATTTAGTTTACAGCCTTTAACAAGCATGGTCTTCCATACAAAACATTTTTGAAACTACTATAGTCAACAAACCCACAAACCGGCTTTGGTAACATTTTCATAAAAAATAATTACCAGCTGGTAAATTTGAATGGAAAGCAGGAACTCTATAGTTCACTAAGACACATGTCCCTGCTGTAGGACTAACACTCAATGTTGGGGAAAACCTGTAAACTACATACTTCCTTATGTTCAAATGTGTCAACCAACATCTCAAGCTGCTACAACCACTAACAAGCACCCCACCACCACCACCACCCATACACACACACATACATACATACATACATAAATAAAAAGCAAAACTGTAATGAAAAGCACTGATACTATTTTATTTAAAACCATGAAAATCGTTAAAACAGCACAAATAGGCTTTTTCTACTTTATATTCTTTAATGGTACTAAAGATTCCAACTGTGTCTCGTTGCTCTAAAATCTCAAGTGAAAAAACCATACGAGCTCCTTACCTTTGCTGTTATGTATGTTGAGTCTGTGCTGTAACGCTCCATAAGACCACATAGTTCCGTTTGGCTTCCATAACTCCTAAAGTCTTCAATCAGTTTAATAAACAACATTTTTATGGACGCACATGCGCTATTATGCTTTTAAAAATCCTCCTCGTTTCCCTTTGATTGACGCAGCTGTCAGATCTCACGCGGCTCTGAGATTTTTTTTTTCAAAGATTCTCCTGACTTTTGACAGGTTGATACAGCTGTCAATCAAATATTCAACCAATGGTTTCACGGAAAAACAAGGAACAAAAACATTTATATATATATATATAATGTCTTTGCTGTTTATGAATATAGTGATGACACTGTAATATTAATGTGACAAAAAAATGTATGTGTATATATTTTTCAATGTATTGTCTAAAAAAGACAAATTTCACAATTAGTAGTAAATTAGTCAAACAATTTCAATGCTTACCTCAATGTTTTATGATATAAAACCTTAATTAAAATGATCAGGACAATTATATTACACCTTCACTTTACAGATTATTAAGGTTATTTAATAATTCATTGTAGGTATTCATTTAGGTATTAAGAATTGTTTATCACTGTAGAATTACTTAATTATTTTTAAGGCAAGCATTAAAAATTATTTCTTCTGTCCCAGATACATTTAAGAAGAGAAGGGCAAAACTGATCTTTTTTCAGATACTTTTGCAGTGATTTTAGGTCTTACCTTTAGATGTATTTTGATCTATTAACCAAAACTATTCATTTGTAGTTGTAATGCTATACCCAGTTTTATGTCCTTTTAGACAGGTGACAGACAACATTTTATATTGGAGAGGTTTACAAATAGATTTATAGTGAGATCAAATCAATCAACTACTGAAATGATCCAATCTAAAATAAATATAAAGTTTAAGATCAAAAGCGTTCTTTCCAGCCCAGGTTGAATCAGAAAATTTCAGCCTCTTTGTCCATTTATAAAACTCAAATTCAAAGGAACAAAGGAAAGAAAAAGGCAAAGGAAATAAATGGGTTCCTTAGCTTCTCTGAGTATTTCAGAACGGCGCCCCCTCAAGTCCTGTCATATGAACAAGGATATCATCAGTCATGTGACACATGACAGTTAACAAATCCACCATTCTAAATTTTACGCCTAAATGAGCGACACATCGGTCATCATTCTAATAAATCCTATCTCACAACCCAAAAGATAAAAACCTCTATCGACGTTTGTGAACGTTTTATCCAAGCACGGTGCTTAACAGTGTCAAAGTTGAATTTAAAGATAGGAATACAAATGACCACTTTAAGAGAGTGCAGGCGGAGCTTCACGGAGCCATCTCAGGCCATATCCAATGCATCAAGCTGTCGTTTCTATTTCAGGGCTTAGGAAAGAGACGTCCTCTATCAGCGCCCGTTCAGGCTGCCTTTATGAGAGACCTCCTCTTCTTGCAGTTCAAGTCAATTGTCAACATGATTTATGGAGATGTGAGTTATCTCCAGACCAGCTCCTCAATCTTCTACTGACGAATTGCTCCCGTCAGCTCATGTAACCATCCTTTGTTTTCCTCGCCGGCCAATTTTCATCCACACTGACAAATTAAATCTGCCACATTTTAAAGAAGCTATTTTTCTGCATTACCCTCTCTTTTATCTATGACCTTCTTCCAATTATCAGAGACATGAAAATGACAGCGCAGAATGAACTGCTCCAAGTACTTTGGGAGTCTAATATCAGCAATAGTATACCAGCATTAATGTGCACGTTTAATGGAGGGAAGGTGTCGTAACATTTGATGGGTGGGAACTCCGTTCAGATGACATGTATCTCTCTAAGACTCACACCACTTATTGCTTCAATGATCTCATATATAGCTCAGTAAAACCAATAGAGTTTGATTAATTTGACTGTCTTTAGGAAAGGGACAAAACACCACGTTGATGACAGGAGCAATTATAATCCCCCAAGACTCTTTTCCAAAAAAAACTGTTGAAAGTTCATGCAGTCAACAGAAGAGGGGCTAACTTCTTGAAATGTGTAGCTGACTCCCTTCCTCTACAGCAGGAGGATAAGCCATCTTTTAACACATATTTGACTTTGTCCAGTGACACCCTTAAACATAAGAGCCACATGAGTCACATGAGAGTTCATTAAAGACCCGCTCTAATAAAGATGGTGTTTCTAACATGTTCTTGTGGCATTTTTTTATGATGGAGGACATATATAAAGAACATTGAGATAAAACTGTGTTTCTGACTCTTTCCTTAAAACTCTGTTTCTGAGTATTTTCTTACTCAAATTGCTGTGAATCAGAAGTAGACAAAAAAAATGTTTGAAAAAGCTTATAGTCGTTACGTGCAAACTACAATCGACAGGCCACAAGTTCCCTGCTCCGCTCAATTCTAATGCATCCACCTGCAGACAAACAGATACATGTATGTTTTGTTTCCTCGACTGAGCAGATATCTAGATCAAACTGCTGGATAGCTCCGATATTGCTCTTTCAGTAATGTTAGCTTGGGGTTGTAAAGCTAACAGAGGAGTATAAACAGGTGGAGGATGGGAAAGGAAGGCAGGCTTACTCCACGCCAACGGTCTCACCCAAAACTCGAATTTCGAATGAACTCCTGCTGCAGAAACTATGTCCTCCTGGAAAACGACAAAGGCTTTTAGCTAAAAACGGTAAAATCATAATTAAAAGACCACTGGAAATTCTTTCAAAAGAGATAAAAATGTGATTGGAGTGGGACTTTAAGGGAAACGCAGGTGTGTCTTGCAGACTCTTAAAAGATATAAAAATGGAACATACTATTGACATGCATGTCTTAAGCGTGTGATACGGTACTTCAAGATACACAGCACATCGTGAAGTATTTGTAAGTTTAATGGAAATAACATGCACTTATGAGATACAGGTGATGACGTTGTATGGTGTCCTTAAACCACACTCAAGTTGTTAGTAAGGTGCAAGTACTGCCCCCTTAAATAACCAGGCTCAAGTGTGCACGGACAGGGTGTGTATGGGATACGTACATGTCCATAGGATGTCCACACAAACTATTTTTTGTCTAATTTTCTCATTTTTAACAGCCAGGCTGCATGCAATGAAAAAATCCGTACTACATGACTGCATCCCACTTTTGGCACCCTTACTCACCCTTACGTGTTGTAGAAGTTTTCGTTACAACCTGTTGCCCGCAGCATGCTTGTAGTGAAAAAAGTGCATGAACATTTTCTCTCTACTGGATAACAGAGTGGTCTACGATATTGATATTTCTTGCCTAAAATCCAGACACGAATGTTTACCTTTAGAGGACAGTGACACCATTCTCCCTCGCCTCAATTGTCTGAGAGAGATGGATGGCCCGGCAATGGTTTTGGATTCACTCTGTCAAATGTGGCTGAGTGAATTTCTCGGTGAAGCATGTCTCGATTTTCTGAAGGTGGAAGGAAGAACCCCCCACACCCCCAGGCCATCACCTTCACCTTCCGTGAAGGAGCTGATGATGCTAATGGATATGCTACCCCCAGGTGCATCAAAGGGAACACATGTCGGATGTCTCTCTGCTTTCATAACATGCAGGAAAGGCTGGAACCTGAATGAAAAATCACAAAAGCCACATTTTCTTCTGAACAGATCTCTGTGATCATGAATGTGGACAAATGACAAACAAATGGCAAAGTGATGTTTTTTTTAATACATCTGATGTTAAAAAACCTTCGATGTTACAATCAAAACGAACCAAGGTGCTTTTTAGTGTCACATGTGAGAAGATCATCAGATATAACAGACAGACATCAGGTGGAAGGCCAGGGACAGGCAGCAGAGACAAGCCCTGACATTTCACGCACGAGCCTTAGTGAGTCCCAGGGGAAAGATAAATATCCTGATGGAGGAAGGGATCCATCCAGAGCTCAGCTCGAATGAGTATGCTTGTTTGCCAGAAGATGCTGAAGGGAAATCCTCACTTGATAGTGTCAATAGTATCACTTAAAAAGACAACAAAAGGCTTTGTTAAACACATGAATTGTCATAAATTATGTAAAAACTGGTAGTTTTGCCAGCTTAGCATCATTCTGCAGGTGATGATCCAGAAACTGCATGGTTCTTATTTATTTTTCTGTCTTAAAAATGTAGCCCAAGCTCAGCAGCAGGGCGACTGGACTCGACGGAAGGAGTTTGACTCATAAATCTGAGCTCCAGGAAAAGGAATATATTTAGGGACTGTTTTACAAAAACCTTTCATTGTTTGAATCACATAAAAACATTTGTTAAGATACTTTTCTCCTGAAATATTTTTGCTGCATGGAGATCCTCAGTTCCTTCTGACAGAGCTCTCAAAGCTCTGAGTTTTCATAGTTTCAGCACATCTGGAGTGAATTTGTCTTATATTTGTCTCTATATCTTCAAAGTGTTTAAGGTGAAAGGTGGGATCGCCCCTGGAAATGTTGAACAGTTGAAGTTGGTATAGCAAATGGAGTTCTGCATGAAAGACAGAAACAATCAAAAAGGGCAGAAGCTGCAGCTCTCACAGCTTGAAGACAAACTTCCTCCGTCTGACCGCATTTAAACACTCACCCGCTGACTTTGAAGGCAGGACCTCAGGGTGAGAAGCATGTCTGGATTTCTCTTATTTCTCCATGAAGCCTGCCAACATTGTGCTCCAACATCAACACAAGCTTGGTGGGCATCCGGTCTGCAAACACCACCCACAGCTGCAGCCGCTCTTGGCATGCTGGTGGCCCCAAACCAAACTTCTGGAGAGTACTATATGTGGGGAAGGTGGTACATCTCTGTAAACAGAGCCGATGGGGGCTTTCTGCTCAATTTATAGCTGTATTTATCTGAGGAAAAAATGGGCTCTGCGAAGGCCAGGTTCAGACATCCGAGGGCGTGGGGGTGTGAGTCAGTCAAGGATTTCCACGGTGGATGAGAAGAAGCTGCTCTCCTTCTCTGCAGTCCCAGCATGCACTCCTGGTGTCAAACAGAGAAGCTCTAAATCACTTTTTACTGCAGAGAAAACATCTACTGTGATTGCATTGCCTTCTATGGGAAATGCCATTGTCGTTACGACACCTGGAGGCTCACTTTGCTGTGGTTGGGAGTGCAGATCGTCCTTGGGGGTGTTTGACTTTTACACTGAGATAAGAAGGCGAGTGTTGTTTGGAAACTTCTGTGAACGGAGGAGTCATTTTTGTCCTTCATGGTCTGCGCTCAGACCTGTGATGCTCTGCAGAATTCGGCTCATAACAGCTGATATTTGTTTAAGTGCAATCCACCACATTAACGGGGAAATGTTAGGAGGTGAATGCAGAGAGATGGAGACGGGCTCCAACAGTGCTTTGTAAACACCTTCTTGCAGGAACCGACATGTCAAACATTAGCATGCACAGCAGTGACACGCACACGGAGGAGTCTGTTGTTTGGGCCCTGGGAGCCATCATTCCGAGTTAAGGAGGTGTCATTTAAAAAGGGTGACTTCCTGCACCCCACTCCCCTCCCACCTTCCTCTACACTTTTCCTCATCTCACTTTCAAGCCTAACAGCCATACATTTCCTTTTACATGCTCTTTAAACTCAGGTCGGCTGCTTGTTCATCAATCTCTGACCTGTTTTACTAATTGTCGACAACGGGAGCAGCAAAGTCATTGATCCCCCAGCAGTGATCCATCAGCCAATCGCATGTCTTGATGTGCAGAAGTATTCTGGTGTGGACGCATCTTCATCACAGCTTCTCAAATAGAGATTTAATGCAATTACTTTTATTGTTTAATGCACTAACGTTTTAGCAACTGTGTGTCACACTACACCTGGAGCCACAAATAACAAAAGCATTTTTAGATTTAGATGCTGCAAATTTTAGCAGCAGCAGGAAATCAGTAAGCTAAACACCAGACCAGATCTTCTTAGGTTCTGGTCTGGACTCTGGTGGATGATCCACATGTGAAAAGTTGAATTATCCATGAACTGTTAACCCCGTCGTTGTACACTGCAAAAAGAGGTAGTCAAAAAATAGGAAAAAACACTGATCTTGAGAAGAAAATCACTAAAACGTAGTAAAAAAATATCTGTCCGTGCAGCAAGTATTTTTACATAACGAAAATACTTTTGTTATGAAATTTAATAAAATATAAAATTTTAGAAACAAGGAGTTCTACATGAGCATTCAACAAGGGAAAAATAAGCTAAAACAATAGCTGTTAGAAGGATTTTAAACTGCATGTCATACTGCACAATTATAAGTTGTTTTTTTTTTTTGCCATTATAAGCAAAGGGTTTTGTATTGAATTGAATTTTTACTAACCTAATCGTAGTTCATTTTGATTACAGTGAAAATAAACTTGTGTAATCAGTAGAAATGACTCATTTTAGAAAATGATGTGAAAATAATTTTGGAAAAAAATGTGAGTATTAGTATAAGTAGCTCCATCTCAATAAATCACGTAGTAAAATCTAAAACTAGCACTTAGTCTTTGAATATAAATGTACTTTTTTTTAATAAGGAGAATAAATCCCAATATAACTTGTGGACATTGATTGAACTTTAAAATAACATTCTAAAAATTGAAGTAAAAATTACAGAGTAATTTGAGTTTTTTGAGTCTTAAATCACGTTTCTGTATTCTCTAGAGTTTGTAGCAAGAGGGTTTTAACTCATTTTAATAATAAGTTTCTTTATTTCTAGATTCTAGCTATTCTTAATGAGACAAAAAACTCTGGACTGTACACATTTTGAGAAAACCTTGGAAAGGTGTAGAGCAAAGAGAAGTTTAAACAATTTAAAACCTGGTAAAATATCTTGAATGTCTAAAAAAACGTTTCAAATCTTTGCAAGGATCAAATAGTTTGCAGTGTACTCATCTGTGGATCCTCATTCAATAAAGAATTACAAACAGCTCTGCTGCAGTTCAAACAAAAATAATTCCAAAAACTTTTACTTTCCAAAAAGGAAACACTAAAAATGATTATGTTAAACCCAGACCACCTTTTAGTATCTGAGAAAACCAATAGGTGTCTCTGGTGTTTGTCAGATTTTAGAATAGAATAGAATAGAATAGTATAGAATAGTGCCAACAGGATGTGTCAAGGGCAGAGGCTATAAAGGTGTGATGTTTTTGTTGGTTTGATGAGATGAATTTTGTCCAAAAGCAAGCAGTGGAGATTTAGTAAGGGCAAAGACAGAGGACTGGGTGGGGTGGGGGATGTAAATATGAGCCGTCTGCGGAGGAATAAAGGTGGACTTCAATCAGCTAAAAGGTGATAGAACCTAATGAATTGAGTGTCCTACACAGCTGCAGGTTAATGTTTCGCAGCCTTCCACTCCTTTTGAAGCCTGTCTCTCTGTTTGTCGCTGATTCAATAACGAGCTTTCATCTAATTGTGTTTGGTGTCACAATAATCCCATTACAGTCAGTTACTCACAACCTCAGACTAAAGGACAGATCTTTATTTACGAGACAATCAGGAAGTGTAAGAAAGGATGACTGACCGTCGGAGGCGACATTAATCCCCCCGGACTCTGAACACACTCATGTATGTATAAAACCTGATATCCTTCGGAGAAACCTGTTGAAGTACATTAGCAGTTTGTCTGTGAAGATCCTGGCAACCTCAAGGCAGCAGAGCAGGTGACAGAGCCTGAAAGCAGAGCTTTTTTCCACACAACTCCCTGAGCAGAGTGGGGGGAGCCAGAACAATGGCTGCCTAAGGCCAAGTCATGTTTCTGTCCGTCATTGCAAGGCTTCTGCATCCCGTCTCCCATGACAACCGGGCGCTGCTCTCTGGGGAATTGTTGGCAAGATGGAAGTTTTGTGTTCGCAGTGATAAAAGAGCAGCAGGAAGAAAGTCCCAAACTGAAGGACTGAGTCTAACCTCAAGTCCTAATATTTCTGCACAAGAGCACATTTTGCTCTTTTTAAGCCTCACTTCCAAATAATAAAAGAATCTTTTCATTCTAACAATATATCATAAACACAGTTTTGAAGGAGAAGAACACAATAACTTTTTTGTCCTTATGCTGAAGCAGAACCAAAGTGCTCTTGAGCCTGGGGTCATGAGTTGATGGAAAACATCCAGCATTTTTATCAAACACAATACCCACCATTGATGAAGCTAATCTCTAACCCCCCACCCCATGGGACAGTCCCGTAGACTTTTCTGGAATCAGCAGGAGGGATGAAAATTGCTCCCCATTCATCTGGTTTAGTTTCACACATGGTGTTCCCATAAGAGAACTGAAGACTAGAAAAACCTGCAGTTTCATCGGCTAATCATTAGGGGGCCCTGCCATCCAAAAAACTCTGACTAAAACTGAAAGAAAAGAAAAAAGAAGAAAAGCAAAGAGCAAATAGCAAATTTTAGAATTCAAAACTAAAATCCAGAAAACAAACCGTAAAAATCAAACCATAAAAACCAAACGTAGAAGCCAAGAGTAATTTCCAGAAACCAAAAGGTTTGATCAACTGAACACACCTGAATAAGGTAAATCAGGAGCAAGAAGTGCAGGTAAAGCTGGGAACCAGGCAGGGTGGTAGATCTTTGGGACCAGGGTTAGACTGCTAGACCCACTCCAAAGAAAATTGTGTTTTGGTGTTCTTAACATGTTCTAGTGGCATTTTTCTAATGATGGAGGTCACATATAAAGAAAATTAAGCTTAGAATTGTATTTCTGAGTATTTCTTTATTCAAATTATTATAAATCAGGAGCAGATGAAAAGATGCCATTTGAAAAAGATTGCATTTGTGAAGTAGAAAATACGCTGGGTGGGCCACATGCTCCCTGCTCTGCCCTATTCTGACGCATCCACTTACAGGAAAATAGATCCACGAACGTCTTTGTTTTCCTCGTCTGAGCTGGCTCAAAACTGTACTGCTGGATAGCTATGATATTTGTCACTGTTCTTCTTGCACCAGTAACAATAGGCTGGGGGTGTGAAACGGAAGCGGGACAGGGTGTAAACAGAGAGCTCTAAGCAACAAGGAAAGGAAGTGGGGATAGGGTTGCTCCGCTTCAACATTCCTGCTCGCAACTCTCAACTAAGTCCTAGAAAACAACACAGGTTTTAGATTTTGGCTAAAAACAGCTTAATTATAATTAAAATACCACTGGGAACACTATAAAAATAGATCAGAAGATGATTGGAGTGGGACTTTTAGCTCTGCAGGTGTAAAACCTGCATGAACTCCAAATAAGTGCATGTTGTTATTATGGAACAACATGAGTGTTCCTGTATTTTTGGGCCCACGGCTCTGATGAAAGGGATTGGTGCCTCAGACACTGGAATACTTTAAATAACTGCTTTTTGTTCTCATGAAAAAAAAAAACCTAATTAAAGTCAGGTCATCTTTTAGAAAAAAAAAATTGCCTTTTTTAATCTTTTTCTGCTGTAACTGGTTTAACTTTTGACAGTCTTTTGAAAATACCAAACTAACTTATATTTGTAAAATTACCTTTTTAATAGTAAAAAAAGATTAAGTTAATCTGATTAAAAAAAAATCTATTCAACTGATCGGTATAATAGACTGTGGTGAGTTTGTTTTCCACTACTGATGCTGTTCATCAAGAGAAGAACCTGAATATAAAATGAGACTCAGAAGCTTCTGTCTCAAAGTGGGTAATTACTTTACAACCTTTCTCTGCCAGTTGCGCTGCTTTAATGCTGGTAATTAATTTCTCTTTTTTTGGTCCTAGCTGTTGAGTGCAGATTAGTTTTTCTGAAAAGCATGGATTAAAACACTCACAGCCTTCTGCTCTCTGCACACGTTAGAATAAAGCCAACAAATTACAGAATATCCAATCACCTGAAGCCAAAATTTGGATGTGCTTGTTGCTTTTCTTTGTTCAGCAGCATCTCCTGTGAGTGAAGGACACAGTGGATCAGAGGTGTACTGTGCTGTTCTGCAGGTTTTCCTTCTATATTGTGATAATGCCACCAACGTTCTGTGTTCTTTCGCCTGCCGGTCAAACAAACATCCCCTTAGAGATGAATACTTTTTGGCCTGGATCATGTAAAATTTTTCGTTACAAGACGTGGCTTATCATGCTTCTTTCTTTATTCAAAAAATAAAGCTACAATGTCTGGCTCTCTCGTCCTATGAACACTTTTCAATCACAAATATTGTGTCAAAAAAGTTCATGGTCTTCCCCAGTGTCTCAAGCATTACTTACATGCTACTTTTGACAGTTTCCATGAGTCACAAATAAAACAAACACCAATGCTCCAAAATAGGCACAGATGTTCTATAAAGACAATAACAAAAATACACTGATGCTCTATGAATAGACTGATATATAAACACTGATGCTTTACAAAGACACATGTATAAAAAAAACAGTGATGTTAAATGAAAACATTGATGTTCTAAAAAGACAATAATATACATGCACTGATGCTCTATGGAAACATTAAAAACTTACGTCCTTTACCTAGTCACATAAAAAACACTGATGTTACGAAAACACTGATGATGTATGTAAACACTGATTTGAAAATTATGTTAAAATAGATATTCTTTGCAAAAACACTAAAAACACTGGTGATGCATGAAACATTGATGGAAAGAGTCTGATGCTTCACTAAGCTCTGATGCTCAATGAAAACAATGATATATAAACACTAGTGCTCGATGTAAACACTAACGTGAAAACATAGATGCATTATGAAAACCTTGATGTTCCATACATTAGAAACACTGATGTAAAAACAGAGATGCCCTATGAAAACTTGAGTATAAAAAAACACTGAGGCTTTACGAAAAGACACAAAAAAACACTAATGCTCCGTGTAAATGTTGTTTTATACATATTTTATGCTTGTTTTAGTATCTTAGATGATCTTTGAATGAAGGCCCCCTTCTCCCTATCCCTACACTTAGCCCTCCAAATGCAGAGCTATGGTAAAACAGTGTCCTCGAATTCGGACGTTACTATACCTCAATGACGTCATCAATAGTCGCCGGTTAATTGCGTTCGCTGCCAGCTCTCGGAAAGTACATAACAGCATCTGTTTTATATCTTTAAAAAGTTCTGCTAAAAGAACAAGTCATTACTTACATTTCAAGGTAAACTTCTGTGCCTCAGAGCACACTCACGTGAAGAAATCCCTTTCTCCTCCATGACACAGCGCAATGCTGAGACACCGTACCGGCGAAGGGATAGCAAGCCCTAACTCTCTACCCCTTCCCCTTAAAAACCAAGTGCAGCTTCAAATTCCCCTACAATTGGAGAGGTAGGGAGAAGCCGTAGGGGTAGGGGAAGAATTCAGGTTCAACCTCTCTTCTTTACAGTCACTGCAGTTTGCATTCACACCTGCTTGTTTCCTTATTAGGCCTTCCTACTATAAGGTCTATGACGGAGCGCATGTTTGTTTGAATAAAATAAGGCTTGTGCAGCCATTATGCAAATGTTTCTCATAATGGTGTTTTCAGGTAAATTAAAAAAGCCTGGCTTTCAAAACAAAGTGTGCTGTTTACTGTAGGACACAACAATTACCTTCAGCATTTACTTCCTTCCTGATGAGACCTGAACATGCAGACATGAAGATCTAGGTTTGACTATGACAACTCCAAACTGTCATTGATGTATCTGAGCATCACCAAGGTACGTTTGAATAAAACATGTCAAAATATGAGTTCATGACAAGAATGTAAGAATATGATGCCCAAGATGATAGCTAAAAAGTTAGAGAAGTTTTTCTCTGGAATTTGGTTTTTCGTGATAAAACATCAAATGTGGGGGAAAAAATACAGTTTGGATGTTAAGAGATGTTTTCTTTCATTTCACTGGTAGTTCACTGAGATTTCGTCACTGAGTGGTTAACTTTAATAATTTAATGTAGGTTCTTGATATGATTCTAAATATAGGTTCTTGAATGTGAACATAGCTCATGGTGTTCACACGGGATGAGCAGGAAGGGGCTTCTTCTTCTAAGGTTTACTTGCATGTCCACTGCCAACAGTTGAAAGAGTCTTGGTGTGATATGTCAAAACGGTGCAGATCTGGTGAATCTTGCTCCAGGCTTTTTCTTTCACAGCTCTATTCTGATTAAATGAAAGACTTAAAGTCATTTAATTCCAGCCTGGCATAAAATTGCATTTGTCCATAATAATCAATTTTCAAACGGTTGGTACTTCTGTGAATTAAAAAGGATGCCAACCATACATCACTACCAAACCCGAGTCCCTGATTGGTCAAAGTTTAACCTGGTTTGATGCATGTTCAGTGACCATGGGTATTGTTCATAGAGTCTGAAAACAGTCGTAGAACCTACCTACAAACGTTTTGAAGACAGAAGTCAGAAACTGGCATTTAAATAGCCCTTTCATTGAAAGTGGTCGCTTGAGCACTCAGAGGGCAGTGTGAACACAGCTTTAGACTGTTGAAGTCATCAAAGTCTCAGCCTGTAGTCATCAGTTGTCTTCTGTTTGTGACACATAGAATTATTATTAGAGCAGGGGGGAGATTTCTGTCCTATTTTCTACTTTTGGCAAATTGTCATTTCTCCTCAGAGCAGTTTGGTTGTAATTTATTTTTTGTTTTGGTGAAATTGTCTATACAAGCAAATGTTATTTTATTTTATTTTATTTATTTGTGCTGACCACCTCGTAGGTTGATACAAAATGTACTGGAAAAATGAAGTTAGTGTTTGTGTCACACATACACTGTTGTGTGGTAGAAGAAGTCCTCACATATTTCAGAGGGAAAAAAATCAGCCCAACTTCATGCTCTGATATCTGCAGATCTTCTTTTTCTTTCTGCTGCTCCCTTTAGGGGGCGCTACAGCAATTCATCCATCTAATCTTCTCCTCTGCATCCTCCTCGCTCATCTTTGAACTTGAAGTACTCCATCTACTTTACCTCTGCTCCCTGTAACCTCACTGCAAACATGGTGATAAGGATTATGCTGATAATCAGTTGTTCCCAGATGCACATTTAACCCTTTAGTCTCAGTGAACAAATGAAGGTTCAAGCGTAGAATTGAAACTACTTTGCAACTGAATAACTGCATGCCCTAACGAGGGCAGTTCAGGCTGACTTGTAGAGCAGCTGAAGGATTGACTAAGTGGACTCTGAGGGGATGCAGAAGATCTCCAGGGAAGCAGCAGGCTGGCTCTGCTACCACTGAAGGTATCAGGGGCGGACACCTTCACATTCACTGTAGATCATTTCTTCTGACACCGAGGAGCACATCACCCACACCTGCACATGCCAGGCTCATCTGCAGCCTCCTGCACAGGTACATGTCTGCCAGGTGTTTCCTTCTGAAGACAGTTGCACTCAGTGCCTGTGAGAGGCTGATTAATGTACAGCTCACTCGTGCGCAGCACCTCATTCATTTATGCTGGCATATCAACACCCCAGAAGAAGAATTTGGAGGTTGCTCCTTTTCTTTAACACAACAGAAAGCAGTGTCTCCCAGCAGAGCTTCATTGAAATAGGACAAACAGATCTCCTGATAAAAGATGCAGCAAAAGCTTTGTCTTTTTTTTTCTTACTGTCAAACCTCTCATAGCGCTGCCCTGTGTTAGCGTGGAGGTCTGAGGCCAGAGTGCGGATGTCCTCACATCTTCCCAGCTTTGAAACAGCAGTGTGTTCTCCTGCTGCAGAGCTGCTCTTATGTTTAACACCTCGGATCATCAGGGCTGCAGATAATGACATTTCTTCATAACTCATTGTGATTGTGATTTATTATTGTGATTAATTCAGTGTGGCTGAGCAAGAATTTGACATCTCGGTCAAGGTCACATTGATGGGCATACATGCTGAATGTGTGTGTGTGTGTGTGGTGGGGGGGGGGGGGGGTTTGATGCACTATAGACTTTTTCCAAAGCAATCATGGCAATGCTGTTAGAGCTTAGTAGGTGGGGTCAAGATAATACAGGTGTCAGAAGGATGTGGAGGAGAAGCTACATAGTGATAAGATAATTTGCTGTAGATGTGATCATGCTGTCCACAGCAGAACTACAGAAGATATGAGCATTGTAACAGCATCACTGTTGTCTCCAGTCCAGTCTGTTGTTCAGGTTAACATCCAGGTGTTTATCACTTCTGCCTCACATCAGCTTCTTCTAAGATAGAAACAGGAATGCTGCACCCCCTGAAACCCCAATCATCTCTTTGATGGAAAAAATTTTGACATGTTTTGTGCACAAACGATCACCAGAGGAAGCTCCAGAGCCCCTACCATATTCTCTTCATGATTATCTAACCACTGCTTGAGTTTATGGATGAGAAAAATATCTTCATCTCTATATTTTCTGAAGTATAAATCGCACTGGAGTATTAATCGCTCCAGATTATAAATTGCAGAACCCAAAAAGTGCTATGCACTTTTGGGAGAAGAGCACAACACTTCAGAACAAATCCTCCAAGCCCGGTGCATAATAATGCTTTCACACTGAATGCAATTCACACATCAAATTTTATGCTCAATGATTGTCCAAGAATCCCATTTCGCGTGGGAGAAGCTACTGTCAAGTTTTTAGCCTCATCACTACATGGAACCATTGACTGTATATCTGCTTTACAATGTACAGAAAACACAGGTGAAGTTGAGAGATCAGGTTATTAGAGAAAGCATCAGTAATCACGTCTCCACGGCTGGGTTCCTAAGATCATTCTCTACAAGTACGGTGAGCTTCACTATCTACTGCAGGAGATGCATCTGAACAATGGCGCTTTCAGCGGTACTTCCATCTCTCTGTGACCCGGTTTGATGACTTGCTGTCACGCATTAGTCTGAGGAGGAAAAACAAAACAAAAAACAGAATAATAATGTCTCAATGCTAATAAGAAAATATCATAAAGTTCAGGAGAAGAACGATCAGATTCTCCTCCATGTTTGTTTTGGACAGCGCTTCTTTTCTGCATTTCTGTCAGTAGCCAGTATAGATACACACACACTGCGCCCTCTAGCAGTCATTGGTGGGAAACAACCGCTAAAGGGCAACCGGTTGTTAGGGGGAAAACATCAAATATTTGAACAAATATTTTTGTTTTTTAAATCTCATGTAAGTCAGACCTGAGCATAAGTTGCACCTTTGACCAAACTATGCAAAAAAAAAAGAGTGTAGAAGAGTGGAGATGAAGTGAAACCAGAACAGAAACATGAACATTAGGGTATGTAAAAATGTATCTGTTATTTTAACCAGTTTAGTCTATTTTTTGGTCCAAGTTTGGACTTCTTAATTCAAACTGTTGCTTTGCTAGAAGAAGTTCAGGCATATATTGCTTATTTTACTAAAGAACCAGCAGCAGTATCAGGACAGATGATTACAGATTTCATTTCAGTCATTCTGGATGTGGAAACCTTTTCCCTCTGTGAGCAGCAGGAGGAATTCTTGATGAATTTCCTTTCAGATCATACTCAGAAGGTCACATGTTTCAAAATTCATTAATGAGAGCAGTGACTTTTGCTTCAGAGGGTTGGGTTGCTTTCTACCGTAAGGAGCCAGAGTTTCCCTTTGTTGAGATGAATTTTGTGAGCTCCGTAAATGAGGTGAGCTTGACGAAGTTGTCTGTCTATCTGGCAACATAAATGGGCTCTCCTTTAGAGATAAGCGATGCTGACGTTCCTCCGATGCCTCCAGACTCAGCAGCAGTCATTAACACAGTCGGAGAGATGATTTCAGATCAGCCTGCTGCCGCGCTGCCACCCCAGCAGTGCATTATTAGAGGCATTATTGAGTCAGTAAAAACAGCTGTCAAATTTTGCTGTGGATCAAGATGCCCCTTAAACCTTAGCTCCGTGCTCTGCCTCATTTCCTGTTGCTCTCGCTTTCCCTCTTGAATCAAACCCTTTCATCAGAATTGGAAAAGGAAGGTTTAGAGCAGTGGTCCCCAACCTGTTTGAAGCCTCATACCGGTTTAATGTCAGGCATTTCACGCACGGACCAGTCTGTAGGAGGTTAAAGTTGGCGACCAACGTATTTAGCTTTTAATTTCCCTTAACTTTTGAGGGAAAAAATAAGGAAAAATGTCATTTGTAGCATTTAAATGGGTCCTACATGAAATCTAATGTAAAAGGAAAGTTGAAAACTCTTCATGGATATGTTGGAGAATGAAAATTCAACTAAACAAAGTTGCTGAAATTACTTATAGTCCCACTCCGATCAACTGATCTATTTTCAAAACGTTCCTTGGCATTTTAATTTTGATTATGATGGTTTCAGCCAAAATCCAAAAACCTGTGTCATTATTACAGAATTCTGGTCAAACGTGCATCTTTTGACCAGTGCAGATGAAGGAACAACATTTCACAAAAGATCCAGCTTTCACCTCCAGGTGATGAAAATTAAAAACTATTTGTAGGGTCTGTGGATCCTGGAACTTATCAGAGATTATCCATACCTTCATCTGCTGCACAAACCTTCATGCTTGCATTTTAAATAACTCAGACTTTGTTGTTCTTTCCTCCCACGTTGATGAGATAGTTTTCATGGGTGAAACCTCCTAACCCCCCACCACCACCACCTCAACCCTTCCTCTGATCGTTGGGTCGGCCTGGAGCTTCAAATGCAGGAGCCAACAAAGGAGGCAGTTTACTCAGTTTCAGGTCCTCCTCGCATGCCAAACATGTAATGGAGCGTGCGCGCACTCCAACCTCCACCCATTGTTGATCTATTTATCTGTGAAGGGGGAGACCTAATCATAAGAGACGTATGCTGGAAAAGCTGGAAGAACAAACAGATTTGTTTCTGTGAGGGGGGGTTGATAAACTCCTTGGTAAACAATGAAGCAGATTTGATCCATAATTCAAATGTCGTGTTCGTCCCTGTTTGTTGCATCATCAACCTGCATGCACGCTGCAGCTTCAGAAGTAGAGGTCACAGGAACGTCTCAGAGACGGACTCATGAGCAGTGACAGAGGAGGAGGAGGGTAAATATCAAAGACAGATCGACTGCTTCTCAGCTGCTGTCAGATGATCAGGGTCACGCCCCCACCTGTCCTCAAAGCATCAAACTGCCGAGGGGGGGTAAAGGCAGAGTTTAACACAGGTGAGCTGATGGGCTTCCTCTGCTTCACGCTGTTCCAAATCTGGAGCAGAAGGAAAAGGAGGCGCTCTTCTTATCTTAGATGGCCCCACCAAGGGTGAAAGTTAGAGTTTTGAGCATCAGTAGCTTATGGGAAATATTTGATGTAAAGTTCTGATCTAAAACCTTTCAAGCATCTACTCCCCCCACAGAAGATAAATAATAAAGTCATTGGGGGGGGGGGGCTGTTATCCTCCACTTTATCAACGGAACCCTGAAAATTGACTTCTCCCCGTCATCCTCAATAGCTTGTTGCAGGTCATGGTTGGGGCCTTCACAACACCCTCCACCCCTTAAAGAGAGGGTTGTACCGTGTCCCCATAAGATAAAAACCAGTGTTCAGCAACATGCATAACACAACTGTATCCAATCTATTTCTATGGTGGCTTTAAGCCTTTGTGTGTGTGTTTGGGGGGGGACTTGCTTCCAGACCTGCTTCACTTAACGCCCCCCCCCCGCAAGTCCTTTAGGTCTGATTTGTTTTGTTAGTTTCTGTCTGCGGCTGTGATGGAAGGCGCTTTTCTTAACTATGAATGACACCCCCACACCCCACACCAACAAAGAGCACCCCCCCTTCTTTCCTGCTCTTTGCAGAAGCGCAGTCAAGCATTTGCTAACAGATTAGTGACCATTCAGGTCTATCAGGAGACAAAAAAGGGGGGGGGGGGTTCCTCCACTTCGGGCCCCCCGAATCACAAGGATTACAGCGAGTCAAAGAGCGGTCAGAAGAGAAAATTGTTCCAAGGACTTTATTTTTGTAAAAAAAGCACAACTACAAACAGCACCCCCCCCCGCTCCCCTTTGTTTATTTTGTAGGCAATCATTGAGCAGCATTCTGGACTTCACTGTCACTACTGTCCCCCTTTATCCAAATCAAAACTGTTTTGCTTCTTAACACAACACAGGTGAGAATTTCACCTGTCAGGCTATGCAGAGGACATCCCCCTTCCTGCTCTATGAAAAAGACACGTCTTCCTCCACATGAAGCTTCTCTTTGCTCAGATTCTTCCCTTACAAAAACACCTCGATATGAAAGTCTTCACAGTGCTTGTACATCCCCTCCAGCTGCAACTCCATCTTTATCCTCCTGATACCCCCCTTTCACTTTTTCATGAGGTGGGAGATGGCTGCTTTAAGGGGGCGGGGCATCCCTGCTGATTGGAATTGATGCTTTGGTTTGATTGGTCCCTACACTCTGGACAGGGAGCACAGAAGAGGCTCCAGAGTTCAGATGGAGAGGAGAACTTCAGAGAAGCTGCAGATCAGCAGGGAAACAGATGAAAAGATAAAAGAGGAAGATAAGAGAAGGTAAGACCTGGACTGTTTTTGTGTCCTCATCGGCGATGGTATGGGGCAGTCAGACGAGGGGAGTGTGGGGTCTGAAAGAAGACAGGATGCAGCTTCAGCTCACAAGCATCATGTTTATCTCTGGTTAGACTTCCTCATGATTCAATCTATGGTCAGACATCTACGCTTGATGTGTCTTTCTTCCAGCCTATTGCTGTCAGCTAAAGTATTTTCACCTTTTACTGCTTTTAAATATAGTTTTTTGGGGGAAAAAAATTTTTTTTAGAGAAAAATGACCAGGACTCATGTGAAATAGTTGTCACTCCTAAATCAAATTTCTGGTTTTGCCATCTTCCCCCAACAACAAACTTTGTATTTGTGATTGGGATTGTCTAACATGAGAAATTCCTTGTTCTGTTTTTTTTTTTACCTGACCAAAATAAATATTCTCAGCATTGCTTTAAAAAAAAGTAAAAAATGTAATTCCGCACCTGTGCTGAAGTGGAAGTGTGCAACAGTGAATGCTTTTAAAACTCGCTGAGGTCATATGTTGTATGTTTTTATTATATTTATCAATGTTTATTTTAGTTTTTAAAAAACTGAAAACTCAAATTATTGCAAATTCCTGTTTTTAGTAACTGATGACCTTTTTTAACTGTAACTTAGTTACAATTTCCTGATTTTAAAGACTAAGTCACACATCTTAATTTATTAGTTGTCATTTTTCTCTGTAAATTCTTGTTTCATTGAAGGAATGATGCACTGACCAAAGAGCACTTTTTAAATTTGGTTGAACCAAACAAATTCACAACAAAAATTTAAGTCTCTTAATACTATCTATCTATATTTGATTGATCCATTTGGAGGTAGATCTGCTTTTTTGTTTGGACTGCTAAACAACAAACTGTGGCAAATAATCCCCACACCATCACACTTCCACCTCCATGTCTGATTCTGCTGGGGTAAATCCAGATGTTTGGGAAGTCACTCCTTCCAGAAACTTCCTCTTGGAAATTTTGGAGATGATCCAGATCTTTCTTTGTGTTTTTGTTTCTTAATAGTTTCTTTCTCCTTATATTTTACTGTAAATCCAGGTCAGTCCAAAAGTTTTCTCTGGCTGTTGAACCTTTACTGAACCTTTACTGATGAACTTTTATGATTCACCTGCCGCCTGTGCGTCTTTCCATCCTTTGCTGTTTCTTTGACGACCTCCGGGGCGAGTTCTTTTTGTGTTCTTGGACTTATTTCGGTTGGTTGTTTGTGAGGATCTTCTCTAATCAGTTTTCTCTATGTGTGGATGATGGCTCTCTGACTGTGTGTACCTCATGACTGTGTGTTAGGTTGTGCTCAAACTGCACGTCAAACAGTATCCTCCTGTTTTGAGGCTCCTTCATCAGTGATTCCTGAAGAAGGGGGCTTAGTTTGCTCTTTGTTTCAGAGCACATTAAACAAATGTGCTGCAGATAGATGTGAACTGCTTTTAGTTGAGCTTAAAATTGTATAAATGAAGTTTACGAAGCACTGGGGTGGAGGGGTCTAGAAAGAAAGGGTCCTTCTGCCTGGGCTTTTGCATCTCATGCTGCATTTAAGCCCCCACATGGAGATTCCCACCATGCAAAATCAATTGTGGTTAACAAATTGGCCGTGACATTTGTCCTGCCGGGGTGGGCGGCGACCGTTTTCATGGAACCACCCCATTTTTACAGACATTTTCCACAGCATGGGGGGGCTCTTTGAAGGTGCCACAGCAAAGCTGTACATGGATGCTGGAGTGCTCCACCCAAGAGATGTGCCACACACAGGAGCGCGAGCAGCTTCATTAGTGCTACAAAAAGTCTGTCAAATAACACGTTGAATCCTTTTTAGATTAATGTTATCAAAATAGGATTAAATAATCTGGAAATGCACGTTTTTTTTCACTTAAACTTAATGTAAAAATCCTTTTTAGGCTTTGAGAAAACTTGTGGCTTTTCCTTTACGGAGACTGATCACGAAAGTGTGTTTCTTTAGACTTCAGGAACAATGAGCAGGTCTGAACCTTTTGAAACCTCCTCTGAAGCCACATTTGTTCATCTATTGGTCAGCTTTTTACAGTTTTCACTTTGACAAATGAAACAAAAATTTAGAAACTTTAAGTTAAATAGATTAGCTTTGACACACTGCTCCGAATGTATTTGGAAAAACCGAAAGATGTAAATCAGCATTGCTAAAGTGTGTCTGAAGCTAAATCAAGTATGCAGATCACAAATGCAGACTTCAGTCTTCATGCTGGATCTTTAAAGTTCATTGGGTTTTTCTAGATTAAAGTCCAGGAGTTAGTCTTAGCCCAGATGCTCTGAAGAACAGAAATCCTTTGATAACAAGACCTGGATAAATGGGAACCTTCAGACATTTCTTCATGTCTTTCTGAAAGCCACTGTGCTTCTGAAGTTTGTGGCAAAAGTGGATGTTTCTGTGAACAAAAGACAGGAAAGATCAGCAGGTTTTTCAGATCGAACAGTAAATGTATTGAAATAATAAAACCCCAAATCTATCCTTACAGAGAGAATGCATTCAGAAGCTGAGGATTGCGGCAGTCCGAGGTGGTCTGTTCTAACGTATGGGAACCTCAGAGCAGAACTTTGTGAGGAGTTGGTCTGTGTCTGCGGCTTGTCTTTCTATCAGAAAAGTCTCTTCGTCTCCATCATGCAGGAACAGTTTCAGGAGTGAGATCAGAGCAGGTGGATTTGGAGAACGATGAAAGAATCACATTGTTGTGGCTTTGTAGAGTGTTTGTGCTGATAACAGAGCAGGAGTTTGTTCTTTTCTCCTGACAGAAATCAGATTTCAACTGGACAAGCAGTTTTCTGTTTTTAAATCTGACTTTCAGCCCCCCCACTTTCAAAGCAGGTGCTTCTTAAACAAACCACGTTAGCACTTGTGAACAGTTTGGGATGCCGCTCCTTCGCCGGTCATCTTATTATCAGGACCAACAAACAAGAGCCAGCAGGCCGCTGAACTTTCAGGGGGCGGAGCTGAGATCTTTTGGAAGCTAACTTGAGTTCATAAAGGAGCCCGGCTGTTTAAATGGGCGGAAAAGAGGAAAGCGGGCAGGTCAGAGTTTTCTGAACAATGATGCATGCACACACAGACGGCCCAACCTTCACAGACAATGTGGCCACGCCCCCCAGCCCCATGCTACCTTTTGTGCCCATTCAGCGATGATGAAGCGCACCAGAGCAACACTCCAGCTTTCTTTAACTTCATGGAGTCAAGAGTCAGATTGTTTCTGCATTTCTGTCCCCTTTTTTCCTGACCTTCAGCCCCCCCACCAAACCCCCGCACCCCCGGTTGCTAATTCAAGAAGCTGATCTATAAACCAGGATGCAGATGGGCAGCACATATGCCACGCACTGCATCTGAAAAGGCATTGATTCAAAGTAATCAATACCTTCAAAAAACCTCTCCTGTAAAACTTGGAAGGTTTGACCTCGACCACTTCAGAATTCCCAAATATAAAACAGTGACCCCCAACCCGAAGCGGTTCGGGGGGGTGTCTGAGAAAAACAGCTCTGGTAATGAGCTGCTGAGCTGAAGGAACCTTGTAAACATGAACAGTGAAAAAGTATAGAGTTGACAGACACTGCAGTCTGAGAGCATCACACCCCCAGGCCAATTACAGGCACTATGCAGGAACACCCCTCCCCCCACCCCCCCACTCCATGACAGGAGGAGGGGAAGAATGTGCTTCATTTATTTCCAAAACCAGGCATCTGATCATCTGCAGGAAACAAACTGCTTCATGTTTTAGCTGAAAATTCAGGACTGTCCTGTGTGATGAATTCTGATTTCATTTTCAGCTATAAAATACTTTAAGTTGCATTTAAGAAAATTCCCAGGACAAAAACAGCAGGAATAAGAAAGGTAGCTGGTAGTCTTCTGTGTTACGGCCAGTGGCAAAAAGAGATTTCAGATGGAAACAGATATTTTAAGAAATCCTACAGGCATGGGGCAAAACAGAAAAACAACGAGAAAGAATTATTCTAGAGAACCAACAGAGAGGGGGTGGAGCATCCAGAAGATGCACCCTGAACTGGCAAAGAAGCAAAGCAGAGAATGAAAATGAAACAAAAATTGGGACATGAGCTATGAAACTCTGACTTTACCCAGAATGCATTTCCAAACTTCTTCATTGTTCCTCCCCCCTTTGGTTCTCTTCCTCTCTTTGGAAAGTCTACGTTCACACTGAAGTGAACTGTACCAGAGTTCATCTGCAAGAGAACAGACCATCATTTTTATGAGGATCAGAGTTCTCCTGTTTGAGTCCACCTGAGTCAAGGTGAACTTTCACATCAGAAGAACCCAGAAAACCATCAGAAGAAAACCAAACATGGTTTAGACCCAAACCAAACCTGAATCAGATTCAAACTTAAACAAGATCCTAAACGGTATCAGGTCACAGCTAAACTGATGTTAGATGTGAATCTTACCAAATACATCACACAAAAGTACATACACTGACTGAATAGATCAGAGGGGATGTGAGATGATTGCTGGTCGCCTCGCTGTGCTGAAATTTTTTCGTACTTGTGCTTACAGAAAACATCTTTCATCTGTGTTTCTGCTTCAGAGGAACACGACCTTGAATTGGTACATTCACATTTAAACATTTGGACCCACCTTTCTAATTCAGCCAACCAAAAATCCCCATGTCAGCTGTTGAAGTTTGTCTGTGTTGTCAGGGATCTACAATGTTTTTGAAAAACACTGGTCAACAAACAAACCTCCATGATTCCAGCTTTTGCTCCTCTGGATCTCACCTGCAGATCCAGAAAACTATTTTATTTTCTGAACGTGGATCACTGTCACTAAAGTTGATGTAGGATCTGTTTTTCACAAACTCGTCTTTTGTCTTGTAGAACGCCAACAGCAGAGCTAATAAAGTGAACTGGAAACCCCGAAACGACTTGGTGTTCTGCCATGAGAACGTGGTTGCATCTTCGGACAGCTGTGAGCAGATGGGTCCCTCTGACCCTTCTGATGGTGCTGCCTCACAGCTTCGTAGCTGAACCAGCAGAGGAAAACCCTGGAGGCTCCACCCTGCTGCAGAGGGTGAAGCGAGGCTGGGTCTGGAACCAGTTCTTCGTCCTGGAGGAGTACACCGGACTCGAACCCCTGTACATTGGAAAGGTTGGTGATTGCAGTAAGCAGCATTGTTTGATTTTGTTTGTGTGATGTAAAGGGGTTTCACCCTTTTTCCCTCCATTTTTGAATGATTTTTCGTATGAACATTTTTATCTTATTTTATTTTTATAAAGCCTATAAAGTTTTCATCATCCCAACATAGTGGATCCACAAATAGTCTTTGTAATATTTTCATACTTCATATTACTTTGAGAGATTGGTGACGTCGCAATTAGCGTTTTTTTTGTTTTGTTTATTTGTTTTTTTAATGAGCGCACATGGTCTCCGAATTGCACTAAATAGTTTTGTAGTAGTTAGGGAGTAGGGAGGGAATTCAGGCGGCTATTTTTTTTAACTATTTGCATGACTTCATGGTTTTGATTTGGTACCTACCTTCTTCCTGTAGAGGGCGCAGTTTCATTTTTTTATGTCAGTGATCTACACATTAGACCTCATTACAAACTTATAAATGTAGTTGCATGATTTGAATCGGTAGTTTGGTCATATTTTTAGCTTGTTCATCATGGAATCCAAAATAATGAAATAAATCTGACCCTTCTCTGACAGGCCTCTCCTTTACTGCTTCTGATTTCTTTCAAAAATCCCACGAGGTCTCCAGAACACTCTGAGAACAATATCACTTAATCAATTAGAGTTTGATAAATGTGCTGCCTCGCCTCAGGAAGCTGAAGGATTCCTGAAAGCCTAATCCAGCCTGACAGTTCTGAGAGCTGAGGGACTTTTTCCCTACACGTGCTATCAAAATTCCTCACAGTGACTATGGTGGATTTGCCTCCATTTTCACCCTCCTTTTCAATTCGGCGTCTCTTATGGATTCTCCCCGACCTAATCTTTTCCAAGCTGAATGGAATAAGTGATTCTGACAGGCCGGGCTACTACCCAGAACCACTCAGGCCTAAAAGGCACTGCAGGATTTGACAAAGCAGAAAAAAAGATGGGCTGCAGTCTCCTCTTTTAGTTCACCTTTCTGCGGGAAATTCAGTATTCAGAGCTACAAGACCTTAAAGGTTTGGGATTTCAGCCTGACATGAAGCATGGCGTTGATAGCTTGAGTGTTAAATTGAAAGGCTTTGGAGGGAAAGGCGGATTAAGGCAGGAAAAGGTGGAGGAAGAGTTACAGCTGCAGATGTAACTTAAAATAAATCAATTCAAGGCTACACCGTTTTTTTCTGCAGAGATTGGAGATGAGTCAGAGGATAAGGATATCTGTGTTTTTGTTGCGGAAAAATGACATGGTCTTGTCTTCAGCAGCCTGACAGCCACGGCACCATTTGGTGATGAACCAATCCAAGGAGATTCTTTTTCAGAAAACATTCCATTCACCTGTGGATTACATTACAGAAACAGAGGTGGTTTTTCATTTTGCTTCTCGTGTGATGGTTGAGAGCCCCCCCCCCCTATTTTTTCAAATAGGTAATGAGTAACTTCATTTAATTACAATTTTGATCCAGTAACTGAGTGGAGGAATAAATTATTTTTTAGAATTAACTTACCCAGCACCACTACTACTACACAATGTATCATTACTAATACTACACAAAGTATCAGCACAACTACTGCAAGTGAACAAAGTAGCAGTAGTACTACCGTACAAAGTATTATTACTCCTACTACACTTTCTTCACAAAGTACCAGTACTACTACTACACTACTAAACAAAATATTAGTTCTACTACTACACTACAACACAAATTATCTGTCCTACTACTACTATTACACAAATGATGGGTACTGCTACTACTGCTAATACTACTACTACTACTACACACTAAGCAAACCGTAACAGTAGCACTACTACTACACAAAGTATCAGCAAAACTATTACACTGCAATTTAAAGTATGAATGGTTCTACTACACAAAGATTCAATACTATTGCTACTACAACTACACCACTACGCAAAGTAATCACTATTACTATGTAGTAATACCGTTTAAATCAAACCTAAGTTTCAGGTGTTTCATATTTTTTGCGGCTCTTCAGGAAGTGAAAAACATGTTGACTTGGACAAAGATAATGTGTTGGACTTGACTGCAACTCTCATTTTGCTGTGAGCTGTTTCAGGACCCTCCAGAGCAGCTTTCAGGCCCAGAATCATCCAAATATTTACTGAAATGTTCCTGAACTGAGTGAAAGAAGTACAATTGCAAATTGAAAAAAAAACACTACATGTGAATATCATATATTTATTTATAATATACTGTCTACAATGCAACAGAAGTAAATTTGCCCGTTTTCTTTTCTGTGAACCTCACAGCTGCACTCGGACATGGACAAAGGCGATGGATCGATCAGGTACATTCTGACAGGTGAGGGCGCCGGCACCACCTTCACCATCGATGACAGCACAGGAGACATTCATGCCATCCAGAGACTGGACCGGGAGGTGAAATCGCAGTACATCCTTCGGGCCCAGGCTCGCAACCGCCTGACAGACATGCCTCTGGAACCTGAGTCCGAGTTCATCGTCAAGATTCAGGACATCAATGACAATGAGCCCAAGTTCCTGGATGGGCCATACCAGGCAACGGTACCAGAGATGTCTAAAGTCGGTAAGGAAAAAAAAACACAGTTCAGACAGAAGTTTTCATTCCATGCAACACCATTGTGTCCTCCTTACCTTTACCGGTTGGTTTTTCCAGGAACGCCAGTGATCCAGCTGACAGCCACAGATGCAGACGACCCCACATATGGCAACAGCGCTCGTGTGGTCTACAGCATCCTGGAGGGGCAGCCGTACTTCTCAGTTGATGCCAAAACTGGTACATTTTTGAGCCTTAGAGACCAGAGAAGAAACTCTGGATGAGTTTATCATCACAGTTGGTTCATTTGAACGTTTGTCCACACCAAGATCAAGCAGACAAGAATTTCAGCTCAGTCTCCTCCTCTACTTCTGCTCAAAACATCACATGAGCTTCAGGTTCTTCCTTCATCTCCTCTTCTTGGATCCTCCTCAGGGATGGTCCGGGTGTCTTTGGCAGACATGGATCGAGAAACCAGGGAGAACTACACCGTGGTCATCCAGGCCAAAGACATGGGCGGACAGCTGGGAGGGCTTGCAGGCACAACCACCGTCAACATCACACTCAGCGACGTCAACGACAATGCCCCCGTGTTTGACCAGAGTAAGCATCAGCCCTCCTGGATTAAAGGAGGGTTCATCTCCTCCAATGATGTCATGAGCAGAACGGTCCTCAGTAGCTGGAAGGCAGCAGACATCTTCAGATGGTCCAACCATGTTCAGCCAGCAGAATCAAGGCTGCATAATCATAATATACTATTTTTAATCATGATTAATAATTTTTAAAGTTAATCTAATCCAGAAAATCTCCTGAATCTAGAAAACATCTCAGTGAGGTGGCTTGCAAAAAGTGAAGTTTGGCTGTTCAGAAGAATTAATCGACCTTCTGTTCCAAGAGAACCAGTTGGTCAACATCACCTCACGTCTTTGTCACAATCTGAGAGACCATGCTGCTTTCAGGTCCATTCAGATCCATCCTCTTTATGATACAAAAACACACTAAGATTAGACTGGACCAGGTTAGCCTTTTGGAGGGTAAAAGCTTTGGTGTCCTCCTTTTGCATTTAAAGTTGAGCAAAACAAACATTCATTATCTCGTTTCTTTTTAGTCTGCTTTGTAAAAAATGACAGAAGTGAATTTGAAAACAAAGAACTTCAGAATTTGAACCAGACCATCATAAAGTCCCTGGCAGCTCCACTCATTCATCAAATTTCCATCAGCAGCTCTGGTTTGACTGCTGCCCTCCTTTTCATCAATGGTCCTACCCCTCAGGGAAACCCTCTTGTAGATCATGTCAAATCAGGCAGATTCCAGGCTAAACACATGAAATTCAACCCTAGAGACGACCTGATTGTGAGGCTCCTCCCCCTTATCCTGCTGTACGGCCACAGTTTAGGGATGGGAGGGGTTCTGGCTGCCTCTACAGGATGACACTTGTAACTCTCTTGATCCCTGTTCTCAGGGCTGTATCAGATGAGCGTGTTGGAGTCGGCTCCAGTTGGGTCGGTAGTGGGTCGAATCTGGGCCAGAGACAGGGACGTGGGGGTCAACGCAGAGATGAAGTACAGGATCATCAATGGAGATGGGAGGGACACATTTGACATCAGCACAGACCCCACCAATCGCTTCGGTATCATCCTGGTGAAGAAGGTATACAAGTGAAACGCACTCAGAGACTCGCGTCTCCTCATGGAGGGGTTGTTTAAAAAATGTTCTCAGTGCTGGGAATTGTTCCTTCAGCTGCTGGACTTTGAGAAGAAAGTCCAATACACCCTGAATGTGGAGGGGGTCAACACCCATCCGGACGTGACCTTCCAAAACCCTGGGCCCTTTAAGGACGTCACCTTCGTGCACGTGAGTGTGGAGGACGTGGACGAGCCCCCCCTTTTCGACTTAGCAGCGTACTACATGGAGCTACCAGAGGACGCAGAGATCGGGACGGTGGTGAAGACGGTATCAGCGCGAGACCCGGATGCTGCCAACAACACCGTAAGGTAAGAAACAACAAAAACTCCTGTTCACATCCTCCTCTACCACATGGACCCCAAATACATCATAATACACCTGAAAATACTGCTGGTCATTCATGATTGGAGAAAGAACTCTGGAGGGAACAGTGTCTCATTCTCCCATTTTAAAGCCCATCTTACCAGGAATATCAGGATATCAGCCAAAAGTAAGCCTGGATCTAGGCATGGGCAAGGATGCCCCCCAAATGCCGGAACTGCCCCCCAAACATGACACCATGAAAACATTCCAAATTTCAACAATATTTAAAGAAAATGAAAGCACTCTCTTATCTCTCTGGCTCCCATTCAATGTAGCTGCTAATCCTGATTGGTAGATGCAAAGGAGGGTGTGGCCTCATGCTTCACTACCGCTCCTCATCTCAATGATTGCTCAGGAGCAGAGCTCCGTCGCTGTTCGGAGTTTTTGTCTGCCGTTTTTTGCTGAAATTATTTGATCACTCATTATTTTAAACCATTCTTGTCCTCCATCTATTACTCTCTTTGTTCTAGTTTGGAGTAAACCGAGAAACAAGTTGACTGTGCTCAAGTTTCTGGTTGATAAAGCTAGTGCTAGTGGTGCTGTGTCGTGGCATTAGTGGCAGCGGCAGACACCGACTTGGTTTGGTTTTCACAAAACATGGACATTTAATCATTGGAAAACTGCACTGGAAAAAGAAAGGGGATCACAAAGCATGCATCACATCAATGCCATATAAAAAAATTGCAAAAACCTGGTCTGAAATGTCCCAAAGAGAGGCCACAGGGGACACCCTTAGTAATCTAATAGGGCCCACACAAATTGAAATTGAGACACAAATTGAGATGGATAAACAGACAGACAGACTTAAAATTAATAAATCAAAGGAACCAAAAATACTCACTCACTCACTCACTCAAAAATAAATAAAATAGTTAAAAGAAAATGTAACCTCAACAGGGCATATGCCAGTGTCACATTGGTGCTGGTCACAAACTCAGGTAAATGCAGAGGGAAGTGTCAGGAATTACATCTTACATAAAAAAAAATTTAAAAAAATTATTTTAGGGGATTGGGAGGATTTTAAACCCAACCTCTCAGTATGCCTAAACTTATTTATCTCTATCTCTATAGATAGTATATAAATGTAGACTTCTAGTATGCTGCTTCATGTTTAGTATAGACTACTGTAGTATTCACTTACTTTTTGCTGAGAGCAGTCCAAGAAACTGCTATACTGAAAGCAGTTTTTGAAAAAGAAATTCATCCTGCTGGGTGGTCTACAGAAAAACCTTCATAGGTCCTCGTGGACATGGTGCATTCAAGTAAAGTAAAAAGGGTCAGAAATATTTTGTCTTTTTAAATCATTTTAGTAAAACTTTGGGTTTGGGATGGGTTCTGAGGATTATCTATGCAGTCTTATTCTTACCAGTAGAGGGCGCCATTGTAACACGTTACACGCATAGGGGTTTATTGTTTAAATTCTCCTTTTAAAAGTGTTTTTATCTATGAATTGAATATAGTTTGATCATTAATTCAAACATCTTGTTTTGGTGTTTTTTATCAATTATGTTTGTTTTTAAAATCCTTTGTTAGGTTTAAGTATTTTTGCTAGCATGTGGGCTTTTTTTTAAACAAAAAAATATTTATGTGTGGTTTTTATTCTTTTTAAAAAAAAATTTATGAAACATATGCAACAAGAAACAGTGAAAATAAAAATATCAATGTAAGTGTCTAAAACAGTTTTTCCACTTCCTTTGCATACATTCACTGAAAGTCCTCTGCAGGAAATGTGTTTGATCTCATTAGAAGAGCATGCGCCGGCTGCTCTGCGTGCTTCATCAGCTGCTGCAGGACAGGTGGAATTATCCTCTTCAGCCCCACACACACCTGTGACATTAGAGACCCTTTGGGGAGGCTCCCCCACACCAAGGATGTGTTGACATGCTGTTGAAGTGAACAGCTTTTCACAAAACATCCATGCTGAGCCTGAGTTTTTCCCTTCAGAGGTTTGTTAAAAAGTTAACCAAACATCCTCATGATGCAAAGACAAAGCAGACACCAAAGCGACGCTGTCTGCGCAGATTCAAATGAGCAGTCAGCAGGTCTTTGAACACCTTTACAGGCAGTAATTTGACCGTCAGTGAGGATTTTCAGCTAAATGTCTGTATGAAGTAACTTGAACAGCCCCTCCTGCCTTTGTTTTTACCAGGTTGTATTTTATCTGAGGCAAGGCACAGACCCAGACTTAGGCCCCCTTTTGGCTTCATAGTTAGGCAGTGTGAAGGGTCTTGCCTATAGACCCACACTGGATTAAACTGGAAAAACTCTGTTTTCCCAGCGTGCGCCAGTCCTCCACTCAGTCAACTGAGCCGCTGTTAAAAACACACCCCCAATGAGGCACCAATTTTGGGTCCAATTGACCCAAGCAGTTGGTTTTAAAACTGCCTGCACAACCACACTGACGTCCATGTGTTCCATCTGACATCCTTAGGTACTCCATTGAGAAGACCAGCGATCCCGACAAATTTTTCTACATTGAACTGACGTCTGGGTCACTAATGACGGTGCGTTCACTGGACCGAGAGGAAATCAGCTGGCACAACATCACAGTCCTCGCCATGGAGATGAGTAAGTCAAACACCAGCAACCTTTTCTGAAGAAACCACCAAATGGTCTAAAGCATCAGCTTCAGAATCCTCTGACTTTTTCCAGACATGGATAAAAATACTAAGCTGAGATGGTTACTCAATTTCAAACCAATTCAATAGTTAAAAAATCTACAGGAACAGAAATAGATATAAAATAAGGAAACCCTGCCAAGCAAATTAGATAACATTGTCAAAAAAAGTCTCTGTTCTGCCCACTTTTTCTCTCCATCATTACAACAATCTGAATCCTGTTCAAATAAATAGAAAAATGGTTACGTGAAAACGCGCATGCACACCTGCACAACCGCACTTTTATCGACTATCTCGAAAGTTATTTTTGTCCAACTTCTTAGTCTTGCAATGACACTCCACGCACTGGAGTGTGTTGTTAGGAATTGTTGAGTTTACAGTTGATTTTCTTATTTCCTAAAGAAAGCAGCTATAAAAGGAGCCCGCTGCACCTTCAGTGACGTAAAAAATCTGTTTTCTCTCTTTAGAAAAATGTGCTAGCATGCTTTTTTCAAACAAAAAGGTTGTCGAAGCCTTCACTGTGTGCAATGGTAAACAAATTCTAAAAATCAAAGTCTTGACCGACGGATCGTGTGATGGAACATGAGAAACTTGCTGCTCACCAAACACTTCTCCAGCCGTTAGCACAGGCGGTTAAGAACTGAAGACACCAACATTTCATAGCTTTAGAGGAACATCAAGGAAGGAAAAATGTGCTCAAGAACATCTCCAATCTTTACAACCTGGGAGGTTTTCTGTCTCTGACCACTGTGTTTATCATCCTGCAGATAACCCCTCACAGATTTCCAGTGTGTCTGTGGCTGTGAAGGTCCTGGATGTCAACGACAACCCCCCGTCTTTAACACACTATTTAGAGACGTACGTGTGTGAACATGCTAAAGCAGGACAGGTAAAGACAATGGCAGAACCTTTAGAAGTCCAGATACACACAAAAACCTTCCTCTACTTAATGCACTCGTCAGCTTTGTGGTGTTTTTGAATGAATCCCAGTATGAAGAAGACATAAATGATAGTGTTCTGCTGCCTTCCAGCTGGTCGAGTCGGTGACAGCGGTGGATCCAGATGAGCCCCCAGCTGGACAACACTTCCACTACAGCTTAGCTCCAGAAGCAGCCAACAACTCCAACTTCACCCTGAGGGACAACCAAGGTAGAAAAGCATCAACACTGATGATGACTGTCAAACAGATGCTGCGGTTTTCTTCTCCAGGGATTTCACTGCACTGCAGTACCGATACATGCTTAAATTTACATAACGGGTTTAATGTGAAGTGATCACAGACACAAACTGAAGATGCATTTATGGAAGTTTTTTCACCTATAATTCAAAGTAATATGCAATTACTTCCACATAGATTATTTTGATTTTAATTACAGCTCTGATAAAAGAAATCTACATCGCCACCCAGTGGTTGGTGTTGTAGTAGCACAGCCATGCTGATATGACTTCCAGAAATTGGCACCACTAATAGCAGCAGTGATTCGTATCACATATAGAAAATGTTTTACTTTAATTTTACTAAAACACTTCCTCCTTTAATTAATTTTAATGTTTTGGTGTCGTTATTCTGCATTCATGCAGGCAGCAGGTGATATGACAGCAGGTTGCTGTTTAACAGTCTTCTGCACACGGCTCCTATCTTTGTGTTCAGATAATACGGCATGGATCCTGACGCGTCGCAGCAGCTGGTCACAGAAGGACCAGACCGTCTTCTACTTGCCCATCTTTGTCTCTGACGATGAGCAGCCGGTGCAGACCAGCACCGGAACCCTGACAGTGCGCGTGTGCAGCTGCGATCACGAGGGCAACGCCATGTCGTGTAACGCAGAGGCCTACAGCCTGCCGGCCAGCCTCAGCAGAGGGGCACTCATAGCCATTCTAGCCTGCATCTTCGTCCTGCTGGGTGAGCCACCACCTCCTTCTGTGTGCTAACCTTAAACTATGGTTTCCATGGTAACCCATTTTGTTTTCCTCACATCAGTGATGATTCTACTCATGCTTTCCCTGCGAAGACAATGGAAGAAGCCGTACCTGTGCGACGAGGAGGAGAACATCCATGAAAACATTGTTCGCTATGACGATGAAGGCGGCGGCGAGGAAGACACAGAGGCCTTTGACATCGCCGCCATGTGGAACCCGCGTGAGGTGCACCACCGAGGAAAGAGCAGGCAGGACATGCTGCCGGAGATCGAGAGCTTGTCTCGCTATGTGCCTCAAGCATGCGTAGTGGGCGGCGGAAGAGGGGACGGGAACGTTCACGGGTACGTTCTGGCAAAGCTGCTGGAGGCTGACGGGGACCACTGCGCACCCCCATACGACTCGTTACAGACCTATGCCTATGAGGGCGACGGGTCCATTGCAGAGTCGCTCAGCTCTCTCCAGTCAGGAAACTCCAACGCTGACCATGAGTATGACTACCTGAACGACTGGGGGCCCCGCTTCAAAAAACTGGCAGAGATGTATGGAGTGGTGGATACCAACAGCCCGCCAGTGTGGTAGAAAGTTTCCTAAACTAGCTCCTCCCCACATCCATGACTGTCCACTCTCTTGCAAGAGCCCTTAGGGCCTGCAGCAGTGTCAGCTGGGGGCAGATGCCTGAACCACCAAAGGTGGAGGGCCTTGGTTCAAAGTATTACAAGAAAGTTGTGCTGGAGATGAAAACTGGAGCGAGACGTCTTCAGTTATTGCTGGATGTTGGCGGGTTCAAACCCAGTTCACGTCATGTTTGTTTTTAACTTATTTGGCTTCTTCAAACACTGTGCTGTAACCTGGCTCCAACTGTAGAGGAGACTGTCACACGACTCAAGTCCAAATGACCCAAATCATGCAGAGGAGGTGCTGCAAACCTTTGTGACTTTTCCTCGTGTTATTTTTATCATTTTTAACCTTATTGAACTTAACTTTCCCACTTTGGTTCCAATGATTAACATTTTGTTCTTCTCTGCAAAAAAAACCTTACCAGGAAATTTGCAGCATAGCGCTCAGATTTGGACAAAAACATCCTTCATTTCAGATTCTACTGATGTGCTGAAGTCTTAAGACCATGTCTGATGCCACGCTGCTCCTCACTAATGTGGTTTAAACTTCCAATCATGGGATGCAGAGTTTCAGAGAATCAAGTGCCAAATATCAAAAGATAAAATATGAAAGGAACAAAACACATCAAGGCCAAAAGAAGACAGAATTTTGAAAAGTGGCATTAAAGCAGCCTTTGTTGAATGTGGACACTTTTGTATTTTTCCTAATAAAAGGTTAAAACACAACGACTCTTCATTCTAGTTTCTGTCTGCAGCCCAATTTTGATTAAATATAAAACTTTAATAACCATAATAACCATATAAAACTCAGCATTACACCTTCATGCTGAAATAATAGATAAATAATCCCACTTTTCTTCTCAATCAATTACCATTAAATGTTGCCTTAAAATTCATGGATAAAATCTCTCTGATCCACAGACAACTTCCTAATCCTCCTCCACCATGTTCTTCAACAGAAGCGCTGGTTTGGCCCATCAGTATCTAGACTCTGGACTGTGAGCTCATCGCATGCATTGCAAGATGTCATCGGTCCAGAAACTAACTGCCAAAGATTTATGGGCCTATTTAATTCTTCACATCTTTCTGTATCACAACTAAATCATTACTCGTATTCCTCAGATCTCTTCCAATTGAGATGCTGTTGAAGATGAAGATTTTTGAGTCATGAATGTCTGCTGTTTTTGCAGTAATTCGTATCTACTGTAACGTCCAACCAGGCCCAGGACAAAGATGTAAAACTCGGTCCAGTTTTTTTTTTTTAATAAAATTAGGGGAATCCTTCACAAATAGGTTCCAAGTAAGAAATGTAAGACAAACTTGAGCGTAAGCAATGCCTTAGTCAAATGCACCCAGATGGGGGTTGACCTGTACAGGTGGTGCAGCTTTTTGTGTTGCCCTGGTTCATAGAAGATCATAGAGATCAGCGACTGTATCTTAAGGGGAGCACAGTGGTGTGTTGCCGTTCCCTTGAGGCTTTTATGGTCATCTCAAGGGATGTCATGAAAATGGAACATACCACTGTTGTGCATTTGGTAAGTGTATGGTGAAGTATTTGCATGGCTAATGGAAGTTACAAACATGACATGACATACGGGTGATGCTGCTTTTCATGTCCTTATGCCACATTCTAGTCTAGTTGTTAGTAAGGTACTGGCTCCTTACTGACTGCCCGCAATTTAACGTACAAAGTGTGCATGTGAAATTGAGGTGTTCGTAGTATGCCTGTAGGATATCCACATAAACTGCACTCTGATTGTCTAATTTCCTCATTTCTAATGTTGCGTGCACATTGGGCTCAGAAATGTGCGTTCAAGTGACCACTTTCAGTGAAAAGTCTTTGTAAATGCGCAAAAATGTAAGTTTTGGACTTCAAAACTCTCGCGTTCTTCTGTCGATACACAAGATTTTAAGTCAGTTTATGGGCTCTATATAAAAAATGTACAGCCACTGAACACGCATTGAAAGTTAAACCAGTTTAAATCTGACCAATCAGGGACTCAAATTTTTGTAGTGAGGTATGGATGGCGTCCTTTTCAATACACAGAAGTGCCAACCATTTAAAAATAGATCATAAAGAAGATATCAATAATTCCAGTTTGTGCCCAGTTGTAATTCTATAATATCAAGTCTTTCATACAGAGCTGTGAAAAGCAAATACTGGGAGCAAAATTCACCAGATTTTCACAGCTTTTACATTTTGTTCCAAGTCTCCGCCAAATGTAAGTCCATGAGCTAATATCAGGGAACAACAGTCCAGTCTGAACATCGTATGTTAAAAGCTTGTTCAAGAGTGCCTGTTGAACGTGTTTTTGAATGGGCATCACATGCCTGGTGTGTAACAGTCAGGCTACACACCAGGCATGTGCACACTCACGTATCACGTGAACACCACTTGGTTACAGGTTCCTTGTACAGGGGTTGAAAAAATGAACAATCTGTATGACAAGATTGCGTCTCACCTACTTCTCCTTTACTAACCATTACGTGTTGTATAAGTGTTCACTACAATCTGCAGCATGCACGTCAAAGCATGTGCATGAACATTTTCTCTCACTGAGCGGTCTATGACCTTGATATTTAGCGCAGGTTACCTTTGTGTCCTGTACAGGTTTGACCCTTTTTCACCCGCAGACAGCCCGTATCCACCTGTAAGGACTGTTGGGACAAAGGGATGAGGAAGGCTGAGAAAAACCAAACAGGACAGATGACAAATCAAAAATCCTCCTTCCTATGAGACACAGAGGTTTAGGATACAGATTTAAAACAATTTCATGAGTAAATTAGAAAATAAACCAGAAAATAAACAACGAACTTCCATTTAAATTGGTGAACTCAAAAGGCTTTCCGTTCTTCATCTTCTTAAAAGCTGAGGAATACCTACAAGGATTCTGGGCAGACAAAGACGCAGAAAATTTTGACAGGATTTGATTGGAAAGACCTGACCCAGCATTTTCTCAACACATCTGATGGATTAGATTAACCACAGTGAAGAAAAAAAACAGCTCGTCTCTCTCTGCAGACCGCATGCTTCATTTCAACAGGGCGTGAAGGAAACAAGTGGGCCGTGTGCATGAGTGTGTGTGCATGAGAGAGCATGTGTGTGTCTGAGATGCAGGTGTGCGCCCGCATAATTCTGCTTGTCTTCTTTTTTTGATTGTGGCCATAAAAATGCTCTGCTTGCAGAAACAGGTCTGCAGGCCTGTGTGATGATAACACAATAAAGGTTTCCACAGTCAATATTCCAGCACAGTGCAGTGATTTCACAGGGTTGTGCATCTCTGCAAGCTCTGGATCAATAGGCGTATAAATTAAGAAAAATGTCCCCAAATGGGAAAAAATGTCTGAGTAAATGGAGAGAAACGGCTTCTGCTTCTACATCAGGTTGGCACTTTATTCCTCTCTGGAATATCCAAACATGAAGCTGCTGCTCCTCATGTTCTGGGTGGGTTTGGGAAGCAGATTCTCACCTGTTGTCCCCCCACACATAGATCGTGTGACATGTGTGGACGAATGGTTAAAAGTCAGTGCATTTACATTTACATTTACAAAAACAAATCAGAGTTCTCTGGACTGAACTGGATGGTACGGACCACATCCCTCTGCTTCTCTTTTGTTTTGATGAGTGTGTGTGGGGGGGGGCACGATGATGGTGGATTTGAACTATTGACTGTTCAATGGTCCAGGGAACTGGACAAAGTGTGACGTCACCCATTGAAAAGGGTTTACCTTCACTTCCAACCAAATTAAGTCAATTCAGCTGACATTTTTTCACGTTTATTTGCTATTGTAGCCAGTTGTCGTCAGTAAGCATTGATTGGTCCAAGTTGGTCTGTGCCATCATATCTATGGCAACTACTCTCACTAATCAGGAGTGACTTTATTGAAAGCACACACCCCTTCCATTTGAAAGCGGGCTATACAAAATCTGTCAAGTTTTTTGAACCTACTTTTATTGAGACATTTGATTGGTCAGTGGATAACTTGGATAACTTGAACTACAGAAAAAAATATCATGAAAAAAAGAGGATTATGGATCGGGATTTTGGATTGTTGGAGCCAGCGGATACTTCCTGTTTGGAACACCAGGGGAAGGGGTCACTCAATCCAGTTCTCATGTACAGTCAACAGTTTGAATTAAGGGGGGGGTGTCTTGGTTTCTCCTCCTCTTTTCTGGAATAAAATGTAATGACTTGAGTTCAAGAGGGAGGTGGGAATGAAACCGTAGATCTTCACCACTGTAGAGTGGAGCATCCTAAATGTAATCTATTACTTCTGGGTCTACTGTGGACTACAGTTTGGCCTGAAACCTCAATGTCATTCAGCAAGAATTGACATATTCACCATCGGAAATGATGGCTTTGAGGAAATAAAGGAAAACTAGTTTTTATGTGTAACCAGTTTGCTTAAAATCAGATCAAACATCTTCTGTCATAAAATTATATCATGAGAAATGCCTTTTGTGTCCAACAAATAACAAAATGGTCACAAACATTAGTGGGGTCACCAACCTCCTTCTTTACTGAAGCTGTAATAAAGCCAGATGGGATTCTCTGTGATGTCAGGCCAGAACTGACTTTTCTGAGCAATCCTTCAATGCATCACCACCATGCAAACAACAAGAACGAATACAAATAGAATGTCAGACTGCTATAACAGCAACATTTATGGCTGAAATGTTCTGTAGTCTGATGTATTTTAGATTTTTGATGATTGAAATAAAAAGGAAATAGTTTATTTTTAAATTAGATTTCTTTTTTTATTTGTTGTTGTTGCATGTTTGGTAAAACCTTATGTTTTATTGATTCGACCAACAATGGAGAACAAAATGTTGCCAGAAACACTTTTTTTAAAAATGGTGGAAAAAATTTTATTTACAAAGTTTTAATCACAGAAGTTTTGAAAGTAAAAAAAAAATGATCTGAAGGAGACGAGTTCGCTTTTCTTCTTTGACAGGTGCAAAGATATTTGTAGCATCTGGGATATCCTCACTCATCACATGATGCCCCCTGATCCTTTTTATGGACCCCACCAAAACCACCATCTTATTCTATGAAGAACAGAAAAAAATCTTGTACTTTGAAAGCAGAAACAAGTCAAAACACAAACTAGCATAAAGGAAAACCTCCTTTCAGAAACATTTACGCCCTTTAAATCTACCCCCATTTGTGGTCCAGTTGTGGTGTTGTACAGGAAGTCAAAGAACCGCAGGTTCATCTGATCCAGTCATGCCCCTCAGAACTCCTAGATGTATCCAGAGATGCATGTAGAGTCCTTTGGGCTCAAGGACCAAAGACCTGCAATGTGAGTTCAGTCCCTCAGACGGGACACGGAGCTGGGGGTGTCGGCACCAGCTTGAGCCCCCTCCCTCAGCCGCAGGAGATGACGGTGAAGCGTTTGGAGATGCAGGACATATTGTGCAGCACGATGCCCAGCAGAAAAAGCAACACGCATGCCACCAGAATCACCGTGCACACGCCAGACCATGAGGACCCTTTCGCCACGCCCATTGGCCCGGTAACCCTCCTCTCCTCATCACCCCCCTCCAGCCCTATGGCTACGCCTAGAGGCTGCTGCTCGGGCACCGTCACCATGGTCACCCTCTTGTGCTGCTCGCCTGGAAGGAACCGACAGCCCAGCTCCCCCTGCAGGCCAGACCCCCGCTCCTTAGCGACGGGCAGGGGGAGCATGTAGCAGCCACTGCTGGGGAGGCGGATGAAGACGGGGGTGTGCTCAGATGTGTGAGGGACAGCAATCACTGTGATGACGTCCGGATCGTCCGGCAGCTGGGAGACGGACAGGCCAGGGGCCAGATTGGTTACGCTGCGGCACCAAGGGCAGCGGATCTCCTTCTGGCTACTCCGCATTTGGTTCAGACAAACTGAGCAGCAAGTGTGACGGCAGTCCAGGAGTTTGGGTCGCCGCCGGGGGCTGTAGTAGTTGAAGCAGATCTGGCACTCCAGGTTCGAGTCCTGGGAAAGAGTTTCCATGTCTGACAGGTGCATTCACTGATAGGAAATGGGACCAGGAAAATACAGCTTTCTCTTTGTACCCCAGAGCTTCACTGTGACGTCAGAGCAGGGCCATCATCTGCAAAAGAGGGGGGGGGGGAAACAGGATTGTGATAACTTTACTTCCTCTGTTTGACGCTTTGGATTAAAGCCTCTGGGAAATGACTCCTTCTAGATGCATGGAACAGAAGAATAAAGATGTTTTTACTGAGAGACTCAGCTTCCATGCTGAACTAGTTCAGACTGATTCTTCAGAGAATAAAAGCCTCAGCAGAACAGAGAGGCGGAACAAAGGAGCACAGGTCCTAGAAAACAACACAGGTTTTTTTTTTTGCTAAAAACAGCATAAACATAATTAAAAGACCACTGGGAACGCTTTCAAATTAGATCAAAAGATGGGATCAGGGTGGGACTTTAAGACGCATCAGTTGATTTAATGACACTTGATGCTTCATTAACGACTTCAGACAAAAAGAACAACACTGTTAATAAAATCATGGCAAAATATGAAAGAAGTTCAAGCATCTGAATTTCCCCTCACAGAAATCATTGTGTGTCATCAACCACTACTGGACTATGGACAACATGACAGCACTAAAGCTCATTGCTGCTGAGCAAGCACTAGGCAACAGTGGGAGTCTCATCTTCTACCTAGACCAAAAATGTTCCTGTAAATGACTATTTTCATGCCTTCATTTAGATGTGTTACCAGTCTTTCTCAGTCCAGCTTTGCTTCCCCAGCTCCATTCAGACCCGTGTCCATCTCCACGGGAGAGGGGGGTGGGGGGTGGTTGACGATTGATAACAGAAAAACAGCCTCTCCGTTACCTGATCAACCAACACATTCTCATTCCCAAGTCATCACATTTTGACGAATGATCAAGGACACTTCCGCGTCACTTTCTGATGTTTTGGGTGTCCCCAACTCGTCGTTTTTGAAGTGCTGGGTGTTCCAAATAAATCAAGGCTCCACAATCTTCGGACAACATACTGGTACCGGTCCGGGATGTGGACAACACCATTACCTTAACCCTAACCCCATACCAGACCCGGCTCGGTACCAGTTACGGATGCTGTACCGGTTCCAGACACAGTACCGGTTCCGGATGCGGTACCGGTTCTGGAGGCGGTACTGGAGGGGTACGAGGCTATCGTAAGAGTATTGGTTCAGGGTACCAGTACCTGCCGCGTCCTGAGGTTCAATCCGCATCATGTAGCCTGCCGCGTCAGACAAAACAACCACAGACCCCTGATTTTATTGGAACAGCCAGCACGTCAAAATACAATGAGTTGGTGACACCCAAAATATCAAAAAGCGACGCAGAGGGGTCCTTAACCATGCGTCAAAATGTGATGCTTTTGGAATGAGAATGTGTTGGATCAACATCCCCTTTGAAATCTGATCAACAGCCCCTCTATAACATGATCAACAG
>BSAI01000108.1:27953563-28039622 GCA_036245035.1 Adrianichthys oophorus
CATGATCAACAGCCCCTCTATAACATGATCAACAGCCCCTCTATAACATGATCAACAGCCCCTCTATAACCTGATTATCCTGATTAACAGCCCCACTATACCCTCTGGGTAGCTTCTATCAGGTCACAGAGGTGGTCTACCTTTTTTACCATAGCAACTAGTGTTTGAACCAATAACACCCCCCCATACACACACACACACACATTCACAACCCTCCATGAATATGCGTCTGCCTTTGGTTTTATTACAAATGCAAATGTTGAGTTTGCAATGGTGCAGATTATTCTGAAAACAGGTTGAACGTTGAAATTAAAAATGAAAATTGTAAGAAATTCTGTAAGAAAGCTTACAAAAAAACATTTTACAAGTTCACAGGTTTATAAAAGATGAAGTTGCTTTTTGCAGGAATAGTGCAAAAGAACCTTCCAGGTATGATGATAAGGACGAAAGCAGAGTAACCGTGAGCTCATGCTAACCCTGCTCACAACGAGAAGGACAAATTAAAAATAACCACAGAGCTCAGCACCACACGCTGACATAAAGCTCCAGCTGGAAGTGGCGGGGGGGGTCTTGATACCTCAGGTGCTTTAAGCTGCTGAAATGCTAGCACGGCTGTGACGCACAGTGAACATTGTACCTCTGATGAGTGTCTGATCGCAGAGAAAATCCAGACACAATGATGCTAAAAAAAATGACTTTGACCCACCAAACACCCTTCAGTCCGAAGACCAGAGGTTCCTCCAGCTGACAATCAATGGAAATGATTGTGATCCACATTAACAATCAGAAAACAAAATTTGATTAAAAAAAACGTATTAAAAACTTTGCTGCTTTTTCCGATATACCTGTGAGGCATAACTAACATCACATCTGCAAATGAAGTGTTCATTTACTTTTTTCATTTTAGAACGCACTTTAGGTTCATAAAGTTCTGCACAAAGAGATCAGTGTCTCTTCATAGGTTTGTGTTGCCTCAATAAAAACTCGTTTTGTTCATATTTTCTCTGTCCACAGCTCATTACTGCAGAGGAAACTCATCTTCAGGTAAAAATGGAAAATTCTATTCAACGGCTTTGCTTTGGAAACGGCCGTGAGAACGAGTCGTGACCTTCCTGACCTCATGAATATAAAATGGAGACACCTTCCATAAACCTCATCACATCAGCAGATTCATCTGTGGAGGACCCAGATCTGCATTAGAAACACAGATGCTGTTCTCCGTCCACAACAAGCCTCTGCTTAAAATGTGTAGACAATGATCTATTTTCAAAGTGTTCCCAGTGGTTTTTTAATTACAGTCAACTCCCAGTACAAACTCATCCAGTCACATGGAAATCTGGAGAAAAACCTTTACAGTGGGAGAGGGTTTTAGCTATTTATTATTTTTATTTATTTATTCCTTTATTTATGTATTACTTTATGAGTCTAAACATTTCACCCAAAATGGGTAAAAGTTTAATGTGTCATTGATCACAACTGCAAATATATTTAAAAGATAATCTCTCTATGGCGGCGCAGTGGTTAAGCGCTCCTGCCTCACAGCAAGAAGGTTCCCGGTTCAAGTCCTGGCTGGGGGACCTTTCTGTGTGGAGTTTGCATGTTCTCCCCGTGCATGCGTGGGTTTTCTCCGGGTACTCCGGCTTCCTCCCACCGTCCAAAAACATGCTTCACAGGTTAATTGGTTACTCTAAATTGTCCGTAGGTGTGAATGTGAGTGTGCATGGGTGTGTGATTGTGGCCCCTGCGACAGACTGGCGACCAGTCCAGGGGTGTACCCTGCCTTCGCCCATGAGTAGCCAGGTTAGGCTCCGGTGACCCCGAAAGGGATAAAGCGGATTGGAAGATGAATGAATGAATCTCTCTATTTTAATAAATTTTTATTTCACTATTAAAACTGTTTTAATTAGCTGTCTCCCACAAAAAATGATAAGATGAGAGTAATGGCAGAGAAATGAATTTAATTTAAATGTATTCAAATTTGTTTTTCTAAGAAAAGTTCCTGAAAAAGTAAAAAAGGCCAACTGATTACAAATTCTGGCAGAGGTTGTTGAGACTTAGGGTTAGATAATGCAAATGTTTCACTGTGGTGCCCCCTAAAGGGAGAACTGAAAGGCAAAAAAGAATAAAAATTTAAGTTCATCTATGGCACAATAATGTATCTATTATTACTTTACTGACTCACTGCAAATTTAGGTTTCTATTGAATGAATCAAAATGTATTCTACACTTAAATCTGCTTTTTCTTTGGGAGGCGATGTAAACCAATTATTTTTTTTGTGTTAAAGTGACATTCATAAAAGGTATTTCTTAGGACTTTTTTGTAGTGACCTTACATGTTATAAACTAACTTTTGACTTAGGTTATCTTTCATCTGTCTGGTCTTTTTGTGCAGGAAACAGGTGTAAGCTGTTAAATTAATCCGCCTTCGTTGTGGTCTGATCGACACACGTGTCTTGGGGGATGTCCCAGCAGGACAATGGCACTTGCAGTTTTGTAATCAGATGTATGCCAGCTGATAAGGTTTTTGTTTCTTCACCTATAAAAAGTAGTTTTTTCCTGTGTGTCAGAGCCACGCATTGAGGCTCTGAAAGGTCTGTGAACTGACTGCAACCATACATTAGGCTGTTTAATGGTTGAGAGGGCAGCAGGACAAAGACGGACACTTTTGAACTTCAAATGAACCTCACAACAACCAATTTTCCAGAGCTGGTGACATAAATGTTACTATCCCCAGAAAAACCAGCGGTCAGACCAGGACAGAATGTTAAAAAGTCCCTTTAGGTCCAATGCTGCTCACAAAGTTCTGACCCACTTCTTCAGAATAGCATCACCTACCCACATTATGTTTATAAAATTCTTCTGGATTCACACGTCTTTAGGTTCTGCCTTTCTCTTCTGAAAGGGCGCTAACATCATCTACCCTCTCTTTGCTCCACCTGTCTGTCTTTGTTTGATCTGCAACGATCCGCACCATATTCACAAACAAGTAAACAGAGATCCTGATTGGTTTGTTTGTTGTTTTCTTTCCAGAAACCAGGTGAATCTTCTCACATGCCCAAAAAAATGCAGCTCATGTGAGCAGACCCCAAACCACAATGTGCTGCTCATTCATTGAATCAAAGCACAAAATGTTTTACACTAGTAATCAAACACGGCAGAGGAAGCATTATGATGTAGGCTGTTTGTCTCAGATGAAAGGGATTTTTATAGCCATACTACATTCAGATTATTGTTCATATTTAGAATGAGAAGACATGTTTGTATTCACTTTGTGAAAAAAAAAAAAAACTCAGCAGCTCCTTCTGTCTTCATCTAAACAAAATTATTCTGCATCTCAGTTTGTCAGTAGTTCTCAGTGAACTACTGAATCTCATGCGCATGTCCAACGATGCAGATGGGAACGCTTGAAAATGGCAAACACCAACCCCGCCAGCGTGGCATTTCTGTCGGGCCCCGTGGGAGTCTGGGTGAAAATTCATGGGTGGAGCAGATGAGAAACAGCAGTGAAGCAAACTGGAGGAAGATGGTCTATCAAGAAACCGCCTCACATGTGACCTAATGCAGTCTGCATAGCTAAAATCATTGAAAAAAACTGATCTGAGTCAAAACCACAGACGAACTCGTCTGTTTAACCTGAACTGAAGTTCTGCTAAATTCTTTTGGAACAAAGAAACGTTTTCATTTACATACAAAAAAACCAAATGGACCTTTTTTCCTGTTAATTCCTTGTCGGATGTGCAATTATATATATATATATATATATTATTTTTTTAAAACAAAAATATTTGTGTCTTTCACCTGCATCTGTCAAAGTTAAGGCTCCAACTATGCTCTCCATACATGATGCTTGGTAAAATTAATTGTTTAACTGCTTGGCAATTTTCCTAATGAATCAAAATCCAGGTGAAAGGGATAAAAGCATTTTAAACTATGTAAGCAAAAAAACTTTTCAAATGAGGAGGCGACTGCTCAGGAGTCAGGAGCAGCAAGACAACTCATTTTCAAATACTGAATAAAATATTTGAATCTTTTCTCATATTAGTTTTGTTTCTGCACGTTTTCAAAGAATCAAAGCATCACAGCTCTTCACAGAAATGTCATTCAGACTTAATGGGTTTGATGGCTGCTTAAACAAAACCTCTGTCTGTTGAAAATGTGGAAAAGCAGGAACAGATCAATGATATCAGGATGACCAGAGTCTTGGTGCTGAAAGTCCAAACAGACTGAAGCTGCCTCTGAATTTTCTGATCAGAAATGGCTGAATGAAGATGGAGATATTACCATCAGCAGTCAATTATTATCATATATGATTTGTGCTTCTTTCTCTTTTCTATCTCTGGTTTCATTATGTAACTATCCAACGCTGTCTTCAGTGAAACAAAGTGTTTTCAGTTTAGCTTCATCAGATCTTCATCTGAAATGACTTGTTTTGATGCTCCCTTGTTTGTGGATTTATATTTAAATCCAGTTTTGCCACTTAATCTGGTCTCCTGCATATTGGGCCCCAAACCACCGGTTCCTTACATGTTTTAAAAAGTAGTTTATGAAGCAAATATATTTTAGACTGAAAATTGTTTTGAACTCAGCAGCTCAGCATCATGAGTCTCGCTCTGTTTGTTCTTTAGGCTAAACTTTGAAATTCTGTCTTTTCCAGCAATCTGAAGATGATTGCTGAATGGTCCTTGAACAGAGCACACCACTGTGACATTAACACTTTCACCGCCGTTTATATTATATAGTAGGCTATATCGCAGCGGTAGGTAAACTTTTTGACTCGTGGGCCATAATAGGTTCTAAAATTTGTCAGAAGGATCAGACCAGGAGGAGATGCGTGGCGTGTTTTGGTAATCCACCTCATAAGAGAAAGAAAAAATGGAATCTAGACAAAAACAATTTTGTTTTTATTTAAAATAAATATTTTAAAACCGAACTTTTTGGAGTTTTTATTTCAAAACTTTTGTCAGACAAGACAACAAGACTTTTGTCCTTGTTTTAGTGCTAATTGCACCATTGATGACCTTCTGGGAAAATGCAAATTTGGAGAAATGCTGCTTTCAAGTGGTTTTGGAATGATCATAAAAATGACTGTTTGACTCATGAAACACACATGAACATCATAAAAACAACAAACCTTCCAACAGCACATGAATGCAGAATCATTTCCTGCACCTAAACAAAGGTCAATGTATTTGTAATGTCCCTTCTATGGGGAGACAGCAGAATTACAATGAAATTAAACATTAATAAGGATTATCGATATAATTTATTCCAGTTTGGGCTGCATTGTTTGCCCACACCTGCTAAATTATCATGTAATTAACAGGGGCAGCCGTGGTGCAGCAGCAGGGCGGTCAACCTCTGATCGGTTGCAGGATCAATTCTGTCTTGCCCGCCCATGTATTGAAGTGTCCTTAGGCAAGACACTGAACCTCACATTGCCTCTGGTGGAAGGTTGGCACCAGTGTTCGGCAGAGGAGCCATCAGTGTGGGAATGTGTATGTAAATGGGACTGAGGCTGTAAAGTGCTTTGGACCTTCAAGAAAGATAGAAAAGTGCTATACAAGTATACACCATTTAACATAACTTCATATTGTACTATGTATGTATATGTATGTGACAAATAAAATAACATTTTGAACTTGACTTAGTTTTTAGAGATCGGCTATTAATTTGGTTTAATCTGTGACACTTTTGTCTAATTTAAATATATTATAGGGCAGAAGTTAACTTGAGCCATGCATTTTTATGACTTTTATAAAAAGTATAAATGTAATTCTTTCTAATTATTTGGTTTGGTTTGGTTTGATTATTTGACTATATGGTTTAAAAGCACCTCTTAAACTCAAGATATAAAGGTTTACGGACAACATAAAATATTTTGGAGGAAGCTAAAGGCAAAAAGCTACTTCTGACAAAAAAAAATACCTCACATTAGTTCTGACATCTTTTGTAATATCTAGGCATATTAAAGGGCAGCCCACTTTTTTTGCATGCAAAGAGACCTTAAAACATAGACTTTATACAGCACAAATATACATTTGAATGATTATGCACCTATAAATGAGGTCTTCTTCAGTGAGGTTAGTGAGACTCAAGGATGTTACAACCTCCTTCATCACTCCTCCTCCTCTTCTTCCCCTGACAGCAGCAGGTGTGATGAGGAAAATAAGCCCAATAACCCCCGCTGAGGTGCTTCTGCTCCATCAGACCGTATCGACAGCGCTGCAGCGTTCAGCCATGCAGGTGGAAACAACAGAGCGGTAGATGGGAGCAGCAAGCAAACGTGAAAAATGTGGTGTTCTTCAGGAACAAGGAAGAACATCTCATCATGAAAATCTCTTCAACATTCAGGTGAGCTAAAAGGTGCAGCTTCTCCATACTAAAATACTATCTGTTCAGGAAAGAGGAGGAGCCTCTGATCCCACATCTCGCTCCTGCTTTAATGTTTTTGCAGGCCATCTGGGGTGAGGCAGAGCTGCAGGATCAGTTTAACTTGCAGGGGGTAGGTGAATTCAGAATAAAGATAAGGCTTTCCTTTCTTATCTTACACCACACAGAGAAAACCCACCCCTAAAGCCCTATCTGACACAGCGGGCCCCGCCACTTCCCTGCAGCGAGGCGGCTCCGTCAGAGCACCTTGAGAGAATTACCTTAAATAATCAGTAGGAAACTATTTCATCTGCTTCTACTTTACAACAATCTGAATAAAGAAATCCTCAAAAATGCATTTTTTGTTTTCTTTATAAATGTCCTCCATCAGAAAAATGCCTCAAGAACATGTTAAAAACACACAAAAAATCCTACTCATTACGAAAAATTAATCAGAGTGGATCATTTAAGAACAAAGTAATCTCTGAAAAATTAACTTGAGTCATAATTCTTGTTTTTAGAACAATAATCCTCCTACAGTTGCTCATTTTGGAAACATGACAGTCTGAATCCATACAGAAGCTTTCAAACAGAAAGTCTGTTTAACTCCAAACCTCTAAAGCATCCTGCCTCTAAGGCAATTAATTACTGAATGATACCATGCTTGTGTACAACGACACTGACGGGCCCTGGGGGCTTTTTTTCTCATTACCAGGTATACCCTGTCCTTCACAGAGGGACGGGACAGGGGGGATTTTAATACATTTATTTAGTTTCCAGATTGAAACTCTGGATGCAGACAAACTTTCAGCTTCCAGAATTTCAGCTCCAAAGTGGGATCACTTCATGGTTCAGTTATATGAGAGTGGGTGGAGACATGTTCACCAGGAGGACAACAGCTACTGTCCGTCAAAGCAGAAACAGAGGAGAAGGTGGAGAAGGAAAAGAAATGTCATCTGACAAAACACTGAGGATGATTTTTGAGTAGCTGCTTACTTTGACTTTGACATAAATACTGATGAATAAATCTTGTGTCCACAAAAAATGGCCAAACAAGGACCAGGAAAAAGTTCTCTTAGAGATTTTGGAAATTCATAACAACTTTTTTTTATCTTATTGGAGACATTATGAACATCTTCACTCTCAGAATTTTTCCAGATATTCAGAGAAGTATCTGGGAATTCTGTTAACAAGAGAAAGGAGGAGATTGACCAACGAAGCATCACTGCATCTGGAATAATATGGACCCCCTCTCTACCTCCCTCACTTGTGAGCAAGTAGCAGAAGCAAGCTTCCATCAAGGGGGCTAAGGTCCTCCTAAGAGAAGGTCAGACATCTGATCTAAGAGAAGATCCTCTTCAAACGCAAAAGAGCCAGATGAGGTTGTCAGTTTGGACGGTTGAGTTCAGCCCCTCTTTGCCCCCCCTCCTGATCAAATCTGCCTCACCCTGATGAGGATCTGGTGCAACTTTAGCCCAGTTTTCCACAGTCTCAGTTCAGCTCTCGGTCTGCACAAAGTCCACATGTGAGGGCTTCACGCTACTCCAGAGATTACAGGAACTTCAGAAGATCCACACTTTCCTGAGGGTTTATGGAGAGCCATTAGCTTGTTGGGGCAGTGTGATTTAAAGAAGGTGTGTGATTTAAAGAAATCCAGTTGATTTCCTTTTCTATTGCGAAGAAGAAAACTAACTGGATCTTCACTGAGTTTAACTGCAGGCTGCTGTTTGACGCAGTTATGTAAAATAAAGTTACAATGACCCTTGGAAACTTTTATTCTGTCCCTAATTTCTTCTTAATGTTATCTGAAGTCATTTTGATGTCCTCGTGTTTGGTTTGTTAATGTGCTGCAGGACAAATGAAGGACAAACACACCAACTGATGCTGAAGGGGTCCACCTTTGTGGGGGTGGGCTCTGAGTGTGTTTCCAGCAATACCCAAAGCTGAAGACCAGCTCTCTTGGAATATCCACCTCCTGCATGGGATGTAGGAGGGACTGCATACATTAAAGGCCCATCCTGAATTTGCATTGGTCAGTCATAAATCTTTCGGGTAATAAGGTGTGTTTTCTCTGAATCCTGACGGAGCAACAGCAGCTTCAGTGTTTATGTGATGACGGTGTGTCAGCGGGGTCAGCGTCTGCAAACATGTGACCACACACCTCCCCGATGGCAAAGAGTTGGACTCCAATGGTTCTGTTTTCCACACCTGAAGGTAAAAGTGGACAGTCACGTGGACTCCTTCTCCTCTTCCTCCTGCTGCTGCTTAGCTTGTTTTATTCATCAAAAATGATCCCAGGAATGTCTGTATGAAGATCCTCACTCTGATTAATGAGACCCTGAAAGATTGGACTCCAAATGCGAAATAAAGACAAGAGATGTAGGAGAATGGATCTGAAATGGCACAATTTAAAAGCACAACATAGACAATTACGGGGAAAAAAAACTTTGCTGTCACCAAGATTTCAGTTTTTCTACATTAAATTGTGTTTTTCAAGCAGGTAGTCCTCAGGCATCTACATTAGGATCCATTCTGTTCAACTTATGGGGATGAATTCAATAAAAATATAAGATGTCTATTTTAAAATGCTCCATTATTTAAAATCAGAAGCACATTACATTTCTAAAAGACAAAAACCCAAATTTCTGAAGATTCATAAATGTTTAGACTTTGTATTATAAAGGTTTTCATCATAAAAGACTTTTAGAAGGACTTCTGGAGGATATATACCACACAATTTGGTTGATTTCTCTCTAAATAACTAAATCTAGAAGAAGAAGAAGTTAACTTAAAAATAATATCAAATCAGAGAGGACATCATTTATACATTGCTACTGATGCTATGACATTTTCTGTCTTTAAGCTTTAAGAAAAACTTCTAAGTTATCCCTCCATATTTCAGAGATGCGCTCAGGAAAAGTTGATTTGATGAAGTTTCTAGTTTGCTTTTTGATTAAATCCATCATCTGCTTTGGTCTAAAGCCTCTGGGTCTGCTGCTGCTCTCTGGGTTAGAAGATGTGGAAACCAGCAGTAGACCTGAGCTTTGTTCTGTGATAGCGTGAAGCTGCTTCCAAACATCCAGCTTCAAAGACCAGGTCCCGCTGTAGGTCAGAAGACAAAAAAACAACCTGGTCAACCCGTCTGGTTCTGATTCTGAGCAATGCATCAAAATAGTTCACGTCTCCAGAGGGTCACCAGGTTAGGTGGAGTCAGAATCACCTGAGCATCCTGATGAATGATCCTCAGAGGTGTGCAGGCACTTAGTGGAGAGCTACAGGGATTCAACCCTCGTGAGCCGAACACTCATCTGCCTCAGGGGTTCATCCTGACCCATATCAATCCCATAGCGGGTCACTGCAGGCATCTGAGGTCTTCATGAATCTCCAAGGCCACCAACGCTTCATCACATATTTACTTTTCTATTTTTTTAAATCTTTTTACTAATGTAAAGAAGTAAGTATATAACTTAGTGGTTTACTTTGTAATATTTTTAAATCTTTGAATTTTTGTATTATATAAACATTCTTTAGATTTGTTTATTGATTAAATCAACCTCCAACTTTTTAAAACTTTTCCTATACATTTTTGTGTCATTATCAACCTATATCTTTGTATTTTTTATATATTTTATTTGTTAAAATGCTATTTTTTATCTAGTTTAAGCATTGTTTTAATGTTTTACTAAGTATTTTATTTTTTTAAAATGGCTCAATTGTTTTGATGAAATATTGAGAACAGAGTTTCCAGAGTTTATTACTATTCTATTGATTGTTTTCCATTAAAGGTCATGACCTCATCAGATGATCAGATTTGTAGTCAAACATTATAAAAATCTGAGAACTAGTAACCAAACACCTGCAATAAAAAGACTATGATATCCACAAAAATAAACAATCAGAGCCAGAACCACTAGCAGGTTAACTGGTTAACTGATCCTGGTCCAGGAATGCTTCCCTTTACTGAAATATGAACAAAATATTTTCTATTTTTTCAATTATACCAATGAAATGTAATAGCATCAGAGGTTCAGAAAGAACCAAAACACCAGATCAAGTTCGAGGAAAGGTAAAAGAAAACTGGTAGATATGCTGGGAACAGATACTCAGCAAAGGCTACGGGGAAAAGGAAAATTAGAAAATTAGAAAACAATTGATGAAATTTACAATGTTTTTTTTCTTTAAAGAAAAATTATGATGCCTTAAACAGGATCACATTCAGATTGAGCTCCTGCAGTCTGTAGAGTCTCTGACCCTGTCTGAGTGTTTGTCATTCTGTTGGATTTTGTGCTATAACAGTGACCCGGTGTTCACGTCATGATGCTAGAGACTCATCTTTCCAAGAAAGACAGAAACAGTCAGTGGCAGGCCGCCTCTAAACAGCTAAATCTTCATCCTTTAGAGTCTAGAGTCAAAGCGTGAAGATCAATAACTTCTTCAACAGACCATTAGTCTTCAATTATGGTCACCATGAACAGCATTACTGATCAACAGGAACCTCACAAAACAACAGAAACTCTGGAAAAACCATAGATCCGCTTTGAAACCTGGCAACGGTCTTTTACCCTGGGTCATTAAGACCATATGGACGAATGAGAGTCACCTTGGAGTGGTTGAAGGAATCTGCTGAAAGCTGGCTCTCCAAACATGCACAATCGTGCACAAACGTGCACAAACGTGCAGATCTGTAGAGGAGGCTCAACACTGCAAGTCCACCACTTCTGAGTTGTTCTTCCATGTTTTCCATCATTGTTTCTGATTCTTGTGCAGTAAAACATTGATTTTATCAAATCAATTAAAGACCTTTATGCTGAATATGCTCTGAAACTGTTTGGTCTCCATAGTAAAGGAAATGCTGCTTTACATTTGATACATAGAAAAGCAGAGCAGCTCTGTGCTTTTTCTAAATGTCTACATTACTTCCTGTTTTGGTTCAACGGGCCCAAGCGAGGTTAAACCACTTCCTCTTCATGGTTTTATCTTAGCACAAAAACGCAGGCAGCAGCTGCTGGAATGGTTACAAAGGCATGAAAGCACATAGCACACTCAACAACGTGCAGAGAGCAGGACATTCGTCTGCTCAGATTGAAGTAGATGAAAGAAAAACGAGGAAAGAGATTTCATTTCAACAAAAAAAGACCCAAAACAAAATCTTAAAGATTTCAATCTAAGTTTGGGAGGAAAAACAAACTCATCCATTAAACGTGAACTTAAATGACCCAGTTTCCCAGAAAACCTGCTTTCCTCCCCAACAGATGGGAACCAATTAACCACCTGACTCCCAAAAACACTGATGTGGAGCCAAGATGGAAATAAAGCTGAGGGGAAGAAAGAGGTAAAACAGGAAGGGGTGTGTACTCATATCGCAGAGTAAAGTTGTACCAATAGTCACAATCCAGAAGCAAAATTCCAATGAACTCCTGCCTCTCTGCAGAAACTATGTCCTAAAAAATGACACAGTTTTTATTGGATTTTGATTAAAAATGACATAATCATGATTAAAAACCATTGGGAACACTTTGAAAATAGATCAGAAGATGATCTGATTGGGGCTTTTAGACAAATAGGAGCCAAACTAAACTTTACATCAATATGAAGTATAAAGAATTGTTAAGTTTTAAATATAAACAATGTTTATGAAGGTAAATTCTGGTCAAGAAGAATAGATGATGACATGTTCGGTTTGGAGGAAATCTTCATTTTTTAAAGCTGGGCTGAATGCAGAGTTTGGAGAGGAGGACGCCTTCCTGCTGTTGTTTCCAAGATTGTCAAATATCTCCAGTCCATTCCAAATGTGAGACAGAAAATACGCTAGCAGTAGAAACTAAGGCATTTAAAGCTTTACAGGAAACCGCAGAGATCTGAGGCTGTGCAGCTCAGAAAACTCACCTTCATTCTCCATGACTGCTCACAGAAACCAAGCAGCTGGGAGATAAAGCAAACACTGCTGAGAGTCTGTGATACAAGGCAACATCTTCCCCCAGAGACTTCAGCTGCAGTCATGCAGAATTTTATGGGTCTGGATGATCTGGAGCCTTAGCAGTGAAATAAACACTGAGCATGAATGTCTAAATTCATCTTCAAATGGCTTTTTGTCATCTGGGGTAATCCTTCCCAGACAGAAGTCGCATGATTAAAGTGGGCCTGTTAGTTTCACAATCATTTAAGCCTCCTCAAAGAGAACATTTGCTTCTAGATTAACTCTTTCAAATCCTGTTTCAATAAACCTCCATATTTGTTGATGTTCTGCGTCCAAAGCCCTGAGAACTCATCCTCGTTGACCAGGTTCAATCACAACACTTGGATCCACTTTATCAGATGTCACTCATCGTGTTTGGAGGAGAAAAGAGTTCCTCCCAAAAAAACTTGTACTAACTCTAAAGCATGGGGTGGAAATATCATGGTTCGGGGCTGCATTTCTGCATTAACTGATGTGTATGAAAGAAAGAATGGTGGTGAAAAACCTCCCTCCATCAGTAAAATCATTGTGGTTGAAACGTGTCTTGATCTTACAGCACCATCGCCATGGCAACAAAGAAACAGCTACGTAAAAAACATTTCAAGGTTCTGGAATGTTCTAGACAGTTTCTGGAATTCTATCTAAGAGGGATCCTGCAGAGGGAGTTAAAAGTGTTGCAAAGCAGCAGCACCAAAACATCACAGCTCTTGAGAAGACCAGAATGGGAGAATGGACCAAACTAGGAGCTACAGTTCAAACCTGCTGAAGATATGCAGGAAATCTTCAACCTCTATTATTTCCAGCCAGGATTACATTACAAAATACTTAGGAGAACTTTTTTTCCCAAATGCTTATTGTCTGCATCATTATACAAATCAATTCTTTAAAATGATCAAACAATGCTCTGACAGCTCAATCAAAAATGCCCAAAGCTAGCTAAGTTAACAAAAAACAAATGTCGTAAAAAAAAAAAGTTTCTTTCAAAAAAACAGGAAACAGAGGAGCTTTTGAATTCAAAATAAAACTAGTCTGTATTTAACAGACAAAAACAGGAGTTCTACTTTAAATATGGATATTCAAACATGTATTTGTTATTCAACATGTGGTTGTAGAGTTAGAAAAGCTAATTCTCCTTTAACAGTTCTAGCACATCGCCTGTCAGTCCTGGGAGAGGATCCTTCCTTAGTGTGGGCATTTCTGAGGTTTCTTTTTTTTTTCCAAAATCTGTTTTTTTAATGAGTTTTTCCTAACCGAGAAGGAGGCTCTAAGGGCAGGGATGTCAGTTTAGCTTAGTCTGTTTAGTTTAGTTTAGCAACCAGCTATAGTTTATGCTATTTATATTTTATGACTGACTTTATGTTCTTTGTATAAACATCAGTGTAAAGCCCATTGAAACAGTGATGGTTTTGATTTTGGGTTATATAAATAAAATGGAATAGAAATAAATTGAATCTGTTTTTTAGCTTGTGTTTTCAGGGTTAAAGTCGCACTCCAATCCTCTTCTGATCTATTTTCAAAGTGTTCCCAGTGGTCTTCTCTTATAAATATACCGTAAAGTTTTTTGCAAAAATAAAAAATCTGTAATTTTCTAGGACATAGTTTCTGCAGAGCAGCAGGAGTTCATTAGAAATTCACTTCGAGGTTGTGAGCGGGACTGTTGGAGCAGGTTGAGCCCGCACTTACTTCAAATCATCCATGTCTTTACACTCTCTCACAGCCCTTCACATCCCTAACCTAACTTTAGCGGTGCAATGAAAATGGCAAACAATATCAGAGCTATCCAGCCGTACAGTTTTGATTCAGATTCCAGCTCAGACAAAGAAAACAAAGACATTCATGAAATCAATTTGTCTGCAAGTGAATGCATCAGAATGGAGTGGAGCACAGAGCTTGGGACCCTCCCAGCGTATTTTCTTTGTAAGAAATACGATCTTTTTCAAAAGCCATTTTTTTCGTCTGCTCCTGATTTACAATAATCTTGCCACAGAAATCTTAATTATCTTTATATATGTTCCCCATCAAAAAAAAATGCCACAAGAACATGTTAAAAACACCAAAAACACCAGTTTCATGGGAGTGGATCTTTAAAGGAAAAGTTAAGGAAAAATCTATCATGCTTGAATGAATTTTATGTAGAACACAAAAGCTAGTGTTGAAAGACAGTTTAAAGAAGATGAAGACTCATTAAGATTACATTATTGGTTTGTAAAAGTCATCTATGATCTGTGAAAATTGACTAAAGGCAAAAAATACAAATTTTTACATAAAATTTCATCTTAGTTGGGGTCTCGAGAATAAACCACAGCACTAGGAAACTGAAATCAAAATCAGATTATTCCGCACAACAAGGAAATTGATAAAAGTAAGAATTTTTCTTCAGAAAAGCTCAGTCAGACCCAGCCCTTTAAATAAACTTTAGCACAAAAATGACTCTGAGGGTCTTCCTGACTTCACCTCCAACCTCTGCCCTCTGAAATATGAAGCTAAAGAACAAAGTATTGAATCAACAGGCTCTGAGACAAATCAAGCTCATACCCATGAAAACCGGTTTTTCTCTTCCCATCTCTCTGCTGTGACAAACTGCTCACGCGCATTAAGGTGAGACCTGCAGGAACACCATTCCAAGCCCTTGTCCTGCAGATCCAACACTCCAGGAAATGAGAAGATCCTCTTTAAATGATGGAGTCTGTCTGCAGTTTGAGAAGAATGTGGATCACATCAATCTTCCACTTCAGACGCTGCTGTAAACGACAGGAAGCAGCAAACAAACAGCAGCAGCTTCCTGTAGAAACAGCAGGTTTGTCAGAGACGTGCGCGCCAGTGTGAGAAAAGGTGTCAAAGACAAATGTTCTCCAAAATCCAAATTTGTCTTCTGCAGCATCCTTCTCTGCTCCAGAATTCACGCGCACTTCAGGACAAAGCCCGGCACGCACACGCCGCTCCGCGCACCGAGCTCACCTCTGCTCCCTTTGCGCGTCTGCTGCTCCGCTCTCGGTGCGCTCCTGCTTCCTGAGAGGGTGGCTTGCGTGAATCCCCGCTGCTTTCTTCAAAAAAGAACCCCCCAACCCCTCTCTCCACACACATAAACACACGTTCGCGCGCGCACACACACAGACTCACTCGGCAGCGCCTTTCCCCGAAAGCGAACGCGCCCCGTCACAGTCTAGAGGAGGCTGCTGTGCGCGAACACCTCCGGCTGCAGACGGAGCCAGGGGCGGGCGGGCGGCGGGGCTCCGGTGCTGGCGGGGCTGAGCGGCCTCCTCCCAGCCTAAAGGCAGCACGTGCTCCATAATTCTGCAGGAAAGCGTTTGATTGGACACGAGATGATGTCTGAGTTTTACAAGGAGGACACTAACTACAAACAGATGCTCTCAAAACAACAACCTATGTGTGTGTGTGTGTGTGTGTGTGTGTGTGTGTGTGTGTGCGTGTGTGTGCGTGTGGGGGGGGGGGGGAGGGGGGCGCTGCATGTCTCTTCATGTCATCACATTGCTTCGTTTGTTCATTCCTGTTGTTTTTGTCTTACAACTTTAGTTGTATAACTTCTATGGCGCAATGCTTCTTTTAAAATCTTGTTTACATCTTTTTTTTACATGGAGAAGTAAATGCTTGTAAATTATTTTCTTTATACAGGAAAATTTAAAATATCAGGTCTGATTCAGTACTGTGATATTCTGCAGGAACATTGAATGCTCTAAGCTTACCAAAGCAGCAGCTGCCTCTGGGATCTATTTGGTTCATTAAAGTCCCTATGATTATGCAGTTTTTAGTTCAAATCAAAAAGCATGTGTCATTTTGAAGACATGTTTTCTGCAGAGCTCATAAATTTGCTGTTGGGTTGTGGGTAGGAGTGTTGGCACGGAAATTAGCCTCGTTAATTTCCCAACATTCCTTTGTTTACGCTCTCTCCTGCTCACTCAGGCGCCTCCCAGGCCAGGCTTACATTAGCGTAGCAAAAAAAAAAAAAAAACGACGAACAATATCAGAGCTACTCAGCCATATAGTTTAAAGGATGATTCCACCTCAGACGAGGCAAATTAAGACATTAATGGATTTGTTTCTCTGCAAGTGAAGGATTTAGAATTGGGGCAGAGAAAGCGAGACTTTTGCGCGCCCATGGAAGTTGCTGTGTCACAAATGAGGTTTTCCATTGCTCCTGCCCAACACAATTTGAGTAAAGACATACTCAGACACGCAATTTTAATATTCAATTATTTTAGACATGGAGATAGAAACTAAACCTTAAAATAATGTTTCGGAGTGTTTCTTTTTTCATATTGTTGTGAATCAGGAGCTCATCCTGCTGTTAAAAAAAGCTTGTAGCTGTGACATAGAAAATATGCTGGGAAGGCCACAAGCTCCCTGCTCCGCCCCATTCTGATGACTCCACTTGCAGACAAATAGATCCATGTACGTCTTTGTTTTCCTCGTCTGAGCTGCTATCTGGATCAAAACTGTACAGCTGGATAGCTCCTTTATTGCTCGTCGTCTTTGTTGCACTCTCCCAAGTGGGAGGATGTGTAAACAAAGGGATGATGGGGGCTAACTCAGCGCCAACGGTCCCGCCCACAACTCAGAGGCAAATTTCTAATGAACTCCTGCCGCTCTGCAGAAACTATGTCCTAGAAAACGACACAGGTTTTAGATTTGGGCTAAAATTGTTATTAAAAGACCACTGGAAACACTTTGAAAACAGTTTTAACAGATAATCAGAGGTGGACTTTAAAACCTGTATTTTATACTTTCCTGTTAAAGCATAAAGAACTGGGCTGAAGCCAGGTGATTATCCAAACCCTTACAAAACCAAAGATCCACTTCACACAGAAAAATAAATTTACATCAATTTAACAAACATGCCACAAACAAACAAAATCAAACATTACAAACACATATATACAGATATATTCACTAATTCATAGATGAGCTACATTTTGCACTCATCAACATGCCATTCATCATTTAGCCAAACTAAAAAAAAAAAAACAAAGCAAATGAGGAGTCCATGCAACTCTGAATAAACCTTCAAAAAGTTTAAGTTTTCAGCTGTAGATTAAAATCAAGCTTCAAGTTAGAATGACTCAATTTTTGTTTTGTTGTAGTGAAGTGTTGACCCTCCAATAAAACAGCAAAACATTTTTAGACTTGAAAGCAAAACTAAAAACAAATGATCGCATATTAGTCACAAGTCTTTAGTCTCTGCCAGAGAGACTTAAGTGTAATTAGAGTCCAGAGAAATAGAATGTTTCCTGTAAATAAATAATTTCATTGAACTCTTTAAATTTGGATTTTACTTTTTATGCGATGATCCGGTTTCTGTGCCGTCAAACAGGTGAAGCAGGACATTCCAGGACAGGACAGTTTCTACTCAGAAGCAGGCAGAGGAGCAGGAAGAAGAAAAAACATAAACTCCAGGGGTGAACCTCCACATTACTCCTGGTGGTTTTCTACAGCAGTTCTGCTTCCATCCAAGAATGAAACCAAAGCGCTTTGGAGGAGGAAGAATGAAGACATTCTTCTGTATTCCATGTGTAATTCGCACCAAACTTTATGCAAACATTTAGCCAAAGAAAACAAAACTGGTCTGTGTTGCATCAACAAAACCTGGGCCATGTTCCAGAAAGCAGGGTATATTGCATATCCGGGTAAGTTAAAGGGTAAGTTTGTTGATATCCTCCACTTTCGGTTCCAAAATTGGCGGTTTTCTTCTGGTCATGCAAGTAATAAATAAATGGATATAAAGTGTCATGCATTTTGTTTTTGAGTACAAATAGGCCTGTCTATTTATGATTAAGAGGAATTATAATGGCATCATTTATGGATGTGTGGATGCTTATGTCTTTTACTGTTAATTTTGGATTTTCCAATCAAATTATGACTTCTCTTAAGTTTTTAATATTTATGCACAGATGTACATTTATTTTGTCTGTTTTGGTGATTTTTGTTTTGTCAATATCTACTCCTCATATCCTCTGAAACAAAATGATCCAAGATTTTAGCAAATGATTTGTATAACCACATTTTTTACTCTGGGCACCATGGCTGAACTATGGCACCTTATGAAAGTTAATTTGTGGTCAACATTTTTTTAGGACCATCCATCCATTCATCTTCTTCCACTCATCCGGGACCAGGTAGCGGGGCATCAGTCTAAGCAAAGATGCCCAGACTTCCCTCTCTCCAGCCACTTACTCCAGCTCCTCTGGGGGGACCCCAAGACATTCCCAGGCCAGCCGAGAGACAGTCTCTCCAGCATCGTCTGGGTCTTCCCCGGGGCCTCCGCCCACTAAAAAGGTCCTAAGAAACATATTTTTACAACGATTTTTATTTCAGGGTTCCCAATTATGATTGGATATACTGATGGCGAACATTCCCATCAAAGTTCCATCAATAAATGAGACTTTGTGGTCAGGAAATCTGTCTGTAGGATCAATGCGCAGGAAGCAACTGAATTCAGCCGAATACGCCCAAAGGTGGAGATGAAGGTTAGCATCCTGAAGTCTCCATTGTCTCTGAATCCTCTGGTCAGTCCTGAGTGGGCTTGTGACATCACGAAGACCCTTTTGAATGTGGGTGATCACACAGAATGACCAGAATGCTCAGACTGGATTTGCCTAAATCACTTTGATAAAAGATTTCCCAAAATGTTTGGAATATTTTCACTTTCATGAAAGAAAAGGGGAATAGATTTGTATTACTTACATTATATAATTTAACATGAAACAAAATAATCTTCACATTCATTCCAAACAAAACATGTTAGAGATTTACAAATTAGATTACACTACATGTCATGTACAGTTCAATAAAATAAGCATGCATGGAGCACAAGTTAAACACTGACTGTTAAAACATTCTGAAAGTCTTTAAGTGACAAAGTTTATTTGGAATTAAATATATATAAAGTTACACGTTTTCATTAGCTGCAGACACAGAATGGAATGGAATAAAAAGGACTCAGTAGAATGTTTGTGTTTCATCTTTACTTGCAGAGTCCTTCTGGCTCCAGCATGATTCCATCTTAACAAGCACTCAATATATTTCTATGGCAACGCACAATGTTACCTTATCCTTAAAGGGAAAAAGAAATAAAATCATGCTTGATTAGTTATGGAATGAATGAGTGTTTTTACTCTCCTTTTTTTATGGCCAAACTTTTAAAATTACCTTGACCTTGAAACCCTTCGAAATCTGCCTCAGTGACATATGCGGCTTGTTTCTTCTCTCCTTTAGTTTCTATTGCGATCAGGAATTCTGTGATCAATTGAGAGGGTCTTTGTGTTTTCAGCATGCACGCGCTTTACCTCTGAGTAACCAGCAGGAGGTTGATTGTACTAACACTTATCAGATGTCTTGGAACGCGCACTCAGGATTGGCAGGTTTGGAATTCATCAACCCCGAGCCCAGGGTTTATTAGATACGTTTAACCTTCTCTCGGGAACAGGGTCTTGATCTGCAGCAGTTTTCCTCCATCAAAACTGACCTGATGCCTGTCCATTCAGCACAGGCAGAGTTTATTTATGAACTGGAGGCTGATCACATGCTGGAAAGCTGCTCTGCCCAAAAATTGGAGATCACCAACTGTTCTACAGGAGGTGTTTAATTTTCTCTATCAAATGATACATAATCTGGATAAAAGTACCGTGAAGAAAAATAGAACTCTTTAGTGACCAATGACAAAACTTGTCAACACACGGTGGCAAAAGACTGGAGCTCAGCCTCAGAAAAAAGAAAAATTAATTTTTAAAAAGGTTGGAAATGGCTCTTTCTAGTGGACACAGGACATTTGCAAAACTATCAAAGCTGTGTTTATTTAAAATCAGAACGTGAACATTGTGCTTTATGATACATAGGGGAGTGAAAGGACTGCAGTTAAATGACGTGCACATTTAAAAGTTACAGTTAGTGGAATTGTGCTTGTGTGCACATCAGCATCGAGTGTCTTTCGTGCGGTTTCCTGTAGGAGGAAAAAATTGAAACTGGAGGAAAAACTTGAAGAAAAAAAAAAGCAACAAATGCCAACATGACAGAAATGCGACGTATTCCGATTAGGAATCAAGTTAATTAAAACTTATTCTTTTGACCCGTTTTTCATGCAGACGTGAGGGTAAAATGTTTTAAAAAATTAAATATTTAAAAATCAAAAAGAAAATCTAGTTAATAACATCCTCAAAATGGAAAAAAAAAATAATCCTGGTAGTCTGTGGCCTTTGATTTTTTCCTACTTTAAATTTCAACTTTTTTGTGGCAATACTTGATATCCACACTTTCAATATAACCCCATGCACCTCTTTAAAATATATATTTGATTATATACCACTTCAAACCCAAATCTGCCCCCAACAAATAAACACTTCTCAGCCAGATCTCAAATTTTAGTAAATTATTGTTTTTTTACTGAAAATAAATAGTTACTATAATTGAGATTTAACAGTTTTTATGTTTTATAACAAAAACATGGGGAGACAAAATACAAATGTAAAAATCCACAAACAAAGCAAAGACAAGGTCCAAATGAACTACTACAAAGATCCACTAAAATTTCCAAGGATTCATTTCAAAAGGTTTCATATTCAGCTCTCATAACTTTTGTTGTTTGTTTTAAACCTAAAAATGTTAAAGATCAAACATTTTTTGAAGCCATGTTAAATTTTAAATGACACTAATGGAGGGAATTAATTGAAAAACTTTCAGTGACTTCAGAAACTACTGTGGTAGAAACCTATTGGGGTATCAAAACTGAATGAAGAAGGCAACATGTGGATTAAAAATAACTGAAGACTACCCTGTTTTAGCTTGCAGGTCAGATTAATTTTAGGGCCATAGCATTTAGTTTTCGCCCTTTTTGAAAAAGATCAAAGCAATTTCATGTTTTTCCTTCAACCACCACTAGAAAACAAACAGGACAAAGGTTGGGGTTAAAGGTTTTCCGCTGCTTTAGCAGCTGCTTTTTAACAATAGAATCCAATCTGGACTGCGTCAATCATACCGTCTCGTTTAAACATCATTTAAAAACTGGATTTCAGATCAACTCATTTTGTTTTAGTTTTCAGAAAGTTTTGTTTCCATTTACATGGCAACCTAAAATCATTTTTGAAATCTAAGATGTGACCCACCTTGTGGCTGTGACATCTTGTGCTTGTTGGCGTGTTGTGATCTGTGGTGGTCCGTGTGGGGCATTGTGTCCCTCCAGGACCGCTCTGCTGAAACAATTCGTTACAAATAGGTCTGGTTCATGAAAATCCATTTTCTGGGTTCAAACGGCACCCAATTACCTGCTTGCCACCCGTGTCCCTGACATGGGTGGTCTCCGCCTCCCAGCTTGCCCTGCAGGTTTTTTGGAATCAAGCAGTTCTCATCCGTTTCAGGGATGTTGTTGCCATGGTTACGGTGATGCGGCCTCTCCCAGGCCTTAAGTTGAGGGTGTAGCTCTGTGCACACACACCGTTCACTCAGCTTTGGATGAACGGCTGCACACACATTTTGTTTGGATGCCAGACGCCTCTTGACGCCAGCCAGCTTCCTGGGGGCGTCAGCTAACCTCCATTTCATCCCTGCGGGGCAGGAACTGCTCACATCGGATTCTCCCTCTGTGTCAAGTTCATGGTGGGGAACATTTCGGTTGGTGTCAGAGGCCTTTCTCAGATTGATTTTGGCATGAGATGTGCAGGCGTCACATGTTGGCAAGAGGACATCATTCCACTGCTGGAATGGAGCGGCTTTCCGCTTCAGGCCTCTCAGGCCGTCCCATGCTGGACTGGAAGACGAGCAGATCCTGCGTTTTGACAAACATCTGGAGCAGAGACGCTCCACCTTGGACACATGAGGGTTGAACAAGTTCTCATTGAACTTCTTGCTGAGGCAGCACTCGTGGTCAGAGAAGCTGTATCGATCCACCTTCTCCTGGAGTTTGAACCTTTGTTTCGGTGGTTCTATGAACTCCAGGTCTAATTTTCTTCTTCTGCTGTGCGTGTTGAAGGCTCGACCACCCAGAGGTCTGCTCAGCTTCCTGGAAGCCGGCAGCATTTTATTGTTGTAGTAGATGTTCTCAAAGTCAGCCAGCCAGCTGCTTGAGGGGAGGTATGCAGGCAGTGACTCAAAGGAAGTGTCCTGATGATCAAGAAGGTCCATTTCTCTTCTGGGGTGGACTTTCAGTGCCTGCAGAGGCGAGCTCTCTAGCATCAAATTGGAAAAAAGGTCCTTCTCTGCTGGACCCGTCATCTTAGACTTCTGAGAGTCTTCTGAAGCAAGATCTTCCATCACAAAACATAGATCAGCTTCAGGCACCATCTTATCTCCAAAGCTGTCCACAACAGGCCTCTCAGCCTCAGTCCTCAGAGACTCCTCCAGTCCAGCCATTCTTTCCTTTGCCATGTTTGTGGAGCCGTTTTGGACCAGAGGTTCAAGAGATGAAACTGAAGTCTCCCCAGCTGACCAGACAATGGACTCCATCTTCCTCAGTTCATCAAGGTACTTGGGTTCAAACGGCAGATGAAAGCTTGGAGTTCCACTTGAATCTTGGTGGCTTCCTGGAGTCTTCTCTGCTTCCTTGAAGTTCAGGTTTTCAGCTGCTGATGTCTGCAGCTCCTCCAAACCCAAGACGTTCTCACCTGCATTTGGTGTCCCAACTGCCAGGATATCCGGACAAACTTGGACCACCGATTTAGACTTCTCTGCAGGAAGGCGAGGTCTTTTCTCCTGGGGGGGCGAGGTCTGTGGCAAGCTTTTTCCTGTCTCATGCACCAGCGGCAGTCTGGGGGGTGTGAAGCAACCTTCAATCTCCTCTGTTTGAATGACTAAACTGCATTTGGACGACGTCCCAGTAGAGGAGCAAGACGCCACATACTGGAGCACAGGAGGACTGCCACTCCGCTCTGATGAGCGAGGTTGACTTTTGGATGAACTGGGATTCAAACTCCCTGCACTCTCCGCGAGAGTCCTCTTGACAGCCTGGAGAGGCTCAGTCTGTACCTCTGAGCTGGTGGTTTCTCTGAACACAGAGACCGGCTGGCAGCGGAAGCGGCGGGCGTGGAAGGCCATGGTCTGGTAGTACTGAGGGCTGAGCATGCGCCTGTAGTCCATCAGATGGAGTTGAGTGTGGGGCACAATGAAGCCTGGAGGCTCCATGTAAGGGTTTATCTGATAGTGGGGCATCACTGGCAGCCCAAACCCTTTACAAAGAGACAGAAGTTCAAACCGTCAAGAGTGCCAGATAATACCCCAAAATGAGCAGAAATGTGTCAGATTTTGTTCTCATGGTTCTCTAAGGTGGGCTTCTTTGCATTTCATTCTTTTATTTTTCTATGAAAGGGGATTTGTATCCTCTACTGTTTCAATTAAAACCATTACTGAACCAAGCTGCAGAAGTTAAAAAAAAAACAACTTAACTCACAAAACTTCAGTTTTTCCCCACCAAATAAAAGTGTAATGAAAACTATAGCAGGGGATAAATAAATGTAAATAAGTTCAAAGTTTCTCACAACCAAACTTTTGGTGAGGTTTCAAGAAAATACATGGATCCTGTGGTGCACTGCAAAAGAGGCCTCGTAGAATTGAGTTAAAAAATTCTTAAAATTTAAATTCTTTAAGCAAAAAAAAAAAAAAAAAGCTGTATTACCAAGAATTCTCATTTTAAGTAAAGCATTCCAGTCACTAAGAGATTTAATTAAATTATTTTGCTATTGAAAAACTTTGATAGGATTGTTTTTCTTGCAAGACAAAATAAGATAATTTCTCTAGATTCAGTTTTTGCCGTGCAGATGTGTGAGAGGCTCAGAAAAGTCAGAATTACTGCAGCAGGACACACACATCAACAGATCTTACCCAAGCCAGGGTAGCTGTAGTAGGGGTTGTACGGCAGGGGCCACTGCAGAGTCTGCATGGGAAAGCATGGCTGCGATGACTGCACGTAGAAGAAGGGTTTGTGGTGAGACTGCTGCTCCTCGGGACAACCAGACTCTTGGGGGGATCCGTGGGACTGCTTGGCTCCAAGCACTTTGTTTGGACATTGTTGGCCCAAAGTGTATGAATGCTTTAAGGTAGAAGTGACTGCTTCCATGTCTACACAAAGAAGCTCATGTTGAAACAACATTCAGCAGAAAATGAACACCAACATGCAAAAAAAAAAAAAAATCACCTGCAAAGAAACCGGTAAGGCTTTCCAACACACTTCAGGAAGAAAACCAAAGGTGTGGACTGACTTGTCAGCTTCAGCTCTGAGTGGCTGCCATTCCGCCAGGTGAAGATTGTCCAATTAGGCCTTAATGAGCTGCAATAAAACCAGTAGAGAAGCCTTTTCCACAGCAGGTGACTCAGTTTACCTGAAGAGTCACTTCAGTCTTAAAAAATTTGTCTGATTGACATGAAAGACTCAGATCTACAGTGCATCATACATTTGGGTTTTTCCAGCTCTGTTCCTCTTTGACCTCCATCTGCAGCTGTTTAGAGCGGGTGGGGTGTGTGTGCTTGTTTTCCACATACACAGCTCTGGCATGTTGTAATTGTCTGAACATGCTGATCCAGGAAATCAGTCATAAGTGGGGCTGGAACATGCAGACACACCAGCTCCTGAAGCTCCAGGAGCTGGTTATGTGACATAACTGGATACATTTAAGGGTAAATACAAGGGGTAAACGCAACTTTAGATTCCAAAAACATGAGGCCTCTTTGAAGGTATGCAAGTAACCATAGCGACTTACTCAGACCATCACCTGCTCTGCAGTAGGTATGTTTGTTTCAGAATGAGGTCTGAACATGGCATGGCCTTTCAACTAAGATTCTGTGGCTGTGGAAAAACAAACAAGACCTTTATCACCATGAGATGATAACGAGACCACGTACTGGTCTGATTTTGTAGATGAATATTTTGAAAAACACGTTAACGTTTCTCACTGGTCCTTATTTTATTTAGAGAAACTTTAGAGACATCATAGATCTAAAATGAAAAACCACAGGTCCCACCCTGAGAGGAACACCTGTTTAATAAGATGGATCACGTGGAAAAAAAATCACATAGCTTTGATTTGTCAAAATCCCTTTCAAGTGTTGACATTTCATGAAGTAAAAGTAAAATATTAGTATTGTTGAGTTTCATGTTTAACGTGATTCCCTTTCGGTCTTAAGGAGGTTCTCCAATGTTTGTGCTTTCAGCATGGCCTTTTGGATGGACATTTCTATAATTCCAGAGTGGAGTCTGTTGAAGTTTTTGCAACAAAAGATGGAGGTCATTTCACACAGAAAACATCCTCCCCTTGGGATAGACACTGATCAGAAAAGCAGGAAAAGTCAGTGTCTCTTTTCCTGAAGATGAAGGACAGCATGTCTTCTGTCCCAGCAGATGTTAGGCTGGGAACTATTTATTTCATGGACTGTGTCATGGACGATGATTTCAATGAATTTCTTTTATGATGTATGTCTAAAACCCAAAGGCTGAAATGCACCCTTGGAAACCCCTTTTCAGGGACAGATAAAGTATTTATAATATCTTGCAGGTAAAACTACAGTAGAATAATGTTTTAAGTATGCAAATAACCATGGTGACTTCTTTGAATTTCAAGGAAAGAAAAAAAAAAAGATCTAATGTCCATGTCTAGTGTCCATCCTTGACATGGGGCTTCATGGGTTACAATCCAGTGAAGTCATGTTAAAGACTAAATATGGAACATAGTAATTTTGAGTGTGACTTCCAAAATTAAAGGCCCACTCTGATGAAAATTGTGTTTTTGATGTTTTGAACTTCTTGTGGAATTTTCTGATGGACATATGAAGACAGTTAAGCTCAAAATTACATTTCTAAGTATTTCTTCTTCAAATCATTGTGAATCAGGAGCAGATGAAAAAAAAGCTGTTTGAAAAAGACCATATTTGTGACGTAGAAAACAATATGTGCGGGGCCACAAGCTCTTTGTTCTGAGCAATGGAGGGGAAGGGGAGACGGGGTTTCTCCATACCAACGGTCTCCCACCCACAACTCAGATGAATTTCTAATGTACTCCTGCTGCTCTGCAGAAACTGTCCTAGAAGATGACTTGGCCTTTCTTATGGATAAAAACCGCATAATCATAATTAAACCGGTTTAAAAATAGATCAGAAGGTGATTGGAGCTGGACTTAAAACTTGGACATAATGGGTTCCATCCTTAGTCTGAACATGGAACCCAATACCTCCCAGTTTGACTTGCAACATTTAGGGTTTACAAAGTGGAGGCAGAAGGAATTTCACACAGACGAGGAACTTTAACGGTTTTTAATCATCCAGATAAACAGTCGCAGATCCATGATGTTCCTGTTGATGTTAAAGTGCAAATCTTCAGGAACGGATGGAATGAATTTGCTGCTCCCCCATTGAAAAGCAGCGCAGGGGTCATTAATCTCTATATCATGTTGCTCAGGAACAAAACTATGAAAACCAGTGAAGTTTTGATAAATTAAAAATGTGTCCATTTTCATTGTTCCCACTCTGTAAGCTAAGCACCTTCAGCTTACCTTTTATTGCTATCTATCTATATCTATCTCACACATATACAGGGGGTTCCTGCAATACCTGCACTTGATTTTTGACCGTGTCCCCTCAAGAGAGGAATGAATCATGTGAAGATGTCAGAACAACGACTAAAGCGGCTTAAAGAATGACATTTTATTGGACTGGCCCCAAACAGTGACACACCTTCCCCTGCAGCTCGAGCTTTCAGCCAACCTGCATCTCTGTGAAATCCATCCATCTTTAAGTGCAAGGCAGTGTCACTGCAGACATTCATAACTTCTCCAACCAAACTATTCTTCCTGTGCGTTTCACCTGGTGTTTAATTCTTCAACCATCCGTGATTATTTAAGCTTCTCTGGGGGACCTGAGGAGCAGAGAGGCCATCAACACACATGCACACGTGTGTGTGTGTGTGTGTGTGTGTGTGTGCAGAGAGAAACCAACACCTACAGTTCAACTCTTCAAATGTCAGAAAAGGACGTCAACATCTGGGTTCTGCTCTTCCTGCAGAGAGAAAAAGGCTTTAGTTTACAGAGATGATGATCCCAGGATAAGCACAGCGATCAGAATGCACCGCATTTAACAGATCCATGATCGCTGAAGACAGTTTTTCCTTCAGTTGTGGTAGCTTCATTACCTCCTTCAGTCTGTTTAATCCGTCTATTTGCTAAATCCATTTGTCCCTTTCTGGGTCACGGAGTTGCTGGAGCCTAACCTGGCCACTTGTGGGTGAAGGCAGAGTACACTCTGGACAGGTCACCAGACTGTTGCAGGGCCACAATCACACACACACACACACACACACCTAGAGACGCTTTAGAGTAACCAATTAACCTATGAAGCATGTGGTGGGAGGAAGCCGGAGAAAACCCACGCATGCATGGGGAGAACATGCGGTCTCCACACAGAGGAGACCCCCTTTGGTGATTTTGCTTTCAGGCCCCCAGCCGGGACTTGAATCCGGGGCCTTCTTGCTGTGAGGAAAAAGCGTTAACCACTGCGCTGCCGTGCAGCCCAGTCTTTTATTTTCAGAGATAATCCTGCAGAAGTCAAACAGGAGATTCATTCCTGCTTTAGAAACTTGCAGCTTTGAACTGGAAACAGCTTTGTACAAAATGACCTTCAAATGCTGCATTCAGAAATCAGAGACTTCCAGCCCGCTGCAGACTTCAGCTCCAAACTGTTTATCGTGAAATTTGATCTTTTTGTTGCCATGTCTGAACAAAACTCGTGTCTGCAGGCTTCACAATCTAGTCATCAACCCCCAATTGCAGATTAAACCAACAGATCCGTCGAGTTATATTTGAACCCCTGAAGATCATCTTCATAAACCTGCTGTCAGTAGCGTTTTTGACTGGCAGCTGAATTCTGTCACAATGTCTAACGTCAACTAAATGAATGAATGAATGAATTAATTAATTAATAAATAATGGATCATCTTAATCCCACCCCTCCAGCTGCATTGAGATGACGCTCAGAGCAGGAGTGGTTGTTAGGAGCTACATGTCTGGTGGTCACCTTGTCTCTGTTGAGGCGCCGCATGTCTTCTCCTGGGCATCACTTCTTCAGCCCACTGATCCACCGTGGTTCCAGCGTCTCTGCAGGGTCTGTCTGAGAGCAGATCAGCATGTTCACCGCTGTATCTGACATGGAGGGTGAAAACACAGATAGACCTGTAGTCGAGTTACCCTGACACGTCCTGCACTGCAGCTTGCTGTTGTCCTGCTCCTCCTCTGCTTCCATCGCCTCCTGCTTTCGGTCCTCCTGGTCCTGCTCTGCTGGTTCTGGTGCCTCTTTGTACTGTCCCCTTTTATACCAAGACTTTGGGGGATGTCTTGGGGGGAGGATGTAAGATTTTCGGGGTGAAATATGCTTTCTCACAACCACTCTGACCGGCTGCTCGCAGCTTCTCCCAAACCTGCCATCCTCCTCCTGCTCCTCCTCCTCCTCTGAGTCTCCAGCATCATCCCAGTAAATTTTAGACGTTTTGCTCCTGCTTGAACCTTTATTTAAGCTTTTCCCACAGCAAGCACACATAACCCTCTTCACATCAGGTAGCCACACCTCGCTGCGATGAGGAGATCCACTCATGACCTCTGCAAGCCGCCTCCCAGCATACACATGCTTGGGAAAGAGATCGACATCCTCCAGATCTGTGGAGAACATCTCATCTCTGGAGGAAAGCTCATCCAAAGACGGACTGAGCACACTCATGCGCTCGTGTGTTGCCTGCATGGAGAGGTAGTTGTAGTAGTAAGGGGCAGCTGGAGACAAAATGTGGCCAGCCCCAGCGCCGGCAGCAGCTCCAGGTGCCAAAACACAATCAAAGGGCAGTTTGAGGATCTGGCAGCCGAGTTCATAGTCAGGATGCTCTGAGTCAGAAACCACCTCACTGCTTTTAGCCTTTTTGGAGCCAGGCTGGCTGAAGGAGGTGGGGGGTGATTGTGTTGGCTTTGGGGTTTTCTCAAGATCGCATCTGGGAACACTCGAGTCAGTCATTGAGATATTTGACTGGATATCTGTGACCTGTTCCTTCTCGAGAGAGAAGAAGTGTTCCTCTGCTGCTTGATGCTTGTGTTCAACACAGTCTTCATGAACAGAAGAGCTATCTATTGGCAGCTCCTCCTCAAGTCCTCCTGACCAGCATGCCTGAGAGCTCTGAGTGTCCAAGATCGCTTGGCTGGACTCGCCGTCGTCCACAGCAACACTGGATTCCCCAAAAGTTACAGTAGGAGACTCCAAACAGCATCTGTGAGCCTCCAAAGGTGTGCTATGATCTTGCTCCTCCCTTTTCTTCTCTTCTGCTGGTGGAGACATACTGAAAGAGTGCGACGCCACACCAGAGTCAAGTTCTCGGTCACCACCCTGCAGCTCAGACACTCGGATCTTATCCAAACATTCAATGAGTTTTGTTATGGCGTCACTGGGATCCGTCTGAGCCTCTGAACAGGCCATTTCTCTGCGTCTCGGAGGCTGGGTGTGGGGCTGCGGGCGAGACACCTCACCCCAGGTGGGAGTGTGGAAGCGGGGCTCAAACACACGCCTGTAATCCATTGGATAAATTGGAGCGTGTGGTAAAACAAAGCCAGGATATGGCACATAGGAGTAAGGGGACATGAAGGGACGACCAACATTAAAGCCTATAAGCAGATACAAGGGCATTTCTTCAACAAATCTGCTCATTTTAGCAAATTTAGCTTCAAATGGCTTCTTACCTCCAGGCAGGCCGTACTGAGCGTATGGGTTGTTGAGCTGCAGGTGCTGGTACAGTAAGTAAGGTTGGGATGGAGGCTGGACGAAGAAGAAAGGCCTGGACGGTTGGTTCCTCTGTCCTCCACTTCCAAAAGAAGGTGGCTGCTTGCTTGAGTCTATAAAAAAAATGTTTAAATAGTTGAGAGAAATGTGACTTTTCATATATGTAAATCTAAAGGAGAAGATTTACCGTCCATTTTGGTTCACTTTGTGGCTCAGTTGGTCAGAGAGGGAAAAAACACCTCAGCTCCTGAAGTCAGAGTCAAGTTTCTTTGCTCAGTTATTGGTTTGGGTTTTGTCTTTTAAAACATCATTTTCTCTTAAACCAGACAAAAGGAAGAACTCTTCATTCTGCGTCCGGAGAACATTTTAGTCCTCTGACTAGAGTAGTGCTGGCCCTCCAGTAATCAGTCAAATATGACGCAGCTGGGGTCTTCAGAGCCACGAATCAGCTCTGAGGACATTCCTGCCAGAGACAACAATGCGTGGTTTTACGCTAAACTGTAAAATAAAAACATAACTAAAAGATAAGGTATGAAACAGAAGTTAATAAATTATTCTAAATTGATGAAGTCGCTGCGCAAACAGCGGCGCAGCTGCTTTGTGTCACTTCCACCTGCAGGAGTCGCTGTTTCTCTCCATCAGGCTGGGTCGCTGGGTTTGGGTGCATGCGCAGTATCCTCATTTGGCCCCTGGTCTCGGCGCTTCGTTGCTGTTCTGCTCCAAACGCTTGGTTCGGCCTGTGGATCGTCCTTGGCAGCTCTCTGGGATGGTGGAGGACGTTCTTACGGTTTGATGCCTGCCGAAACCCTCGGATGTGCTTCCCGGGAGCGGTTTTCCACAGAAGCGGCTCCAACAGGTCGCTAACCTGGGTTTGTTTTTCCGCTATTAGCTTAGGTGATGGGGTCCCAGCGTGACCGCAGCTTCTGCAGACCGCTGCAGCCATTTCTCCCCGTCGTTTCGGTGACAGTTTTTCTTCAATAATGTTGATTTTTAAAACCGTTATCTGTCTGCAACCTGGTGCCGCTAATGAAAGCACCGCCTGTTTGATTTTAAGAGGAGGCTAAAGCGGCTAACGAGCATTGGCTAAATGTTCAGCTAGAAGGATGACCAAACCGGATTTTACCCGCTGACAAAATAACGTAATGTGTATTAAAAAAAACTATCATGAAAGTTGTAAACTCGTTTCTATTAGTCTTCTTGGGTTTTTGAGAGAAACTCGTGCTGTAGTTTTGGATGATGCTATAGGTAGCTGCTAGCTTAGCATCGCGAAAACTACGATTTCCCCTGAAAGCAGCGCCGACTTCAGCTCACAGACTTGGGGTTCAAACTTGTTTTTTTTTTTCCTGGACCTCTGTGCCGCTGAAGTCATATATAGGGAAACTTGGTGTTGCTAACATGAACACATAACCTAACAAAGTACCACCCCGAAACGCCAGGCTGTTATAGCATCTGCGGGGCGAAAGAACCCACGGCCTGCCGTGGCTTTCGGATAAAAAAAAACCTCCCTCGGAGCTGCTTCTAAGAAGCTGCGGTTTGTTTAGACTGAGCCTGCAACATTAGCCCCATGCTGAAATGCTGGCGGTGTTTCCTCTGTTATTGACACAGCTTTGTCTTTCTGGATGGAGTTGAGTTTTTATTTACCTTATGCGAGTTTATAGGCTGGGAATTCAGATTCAGGCCCAGTTCCTGAACTCAACCGTATGGATTGCACCATGACAGCATAGACTCATACTGCTCTTTTTTTTTTTTTTTTTTGCAGCTCCCGTGCATCAGTGTCGGGACAGCAGTCGTGCTCCCTGTTCCTGCGCTCCTCGCTTCCTGACTTCAGATGATGGATGACAACTTTTCCAGCACCTTCTCAGCTCAGTTTTCAGCTCATCTTCTGCAAAAGGAGCACCTATCAATTTTTCTGCAGAGAGGCTGAACACTTGCCCTGCTGGGGGTGTTAAGGAATCTCCCCCAGTTACTCTCAACTCTTCAAGGATAGCATATATTAGTATTATTATTTTTTTTTCTTTTGGTTGGTCCGGTCCGGCCGGCTGTTTTAATTTTCAAAACTGGGGCGCAACTCATGGGATGCAACCATGTCGGATCTTAGCGAGCGCAGGCCGGTGAACGCGGACTACGCTGTCTCCCTGCTGGAGCAGCTCAAGTTCTTCTATGAACAGAAGCTGTTAACTGACGTGGTGCTGCTGGTGGAGGGCACAGAGTTCCCCTGTCACAAGATTGTCCTGGCCACGTGTAGCTCCTATTTCAGGTGAGTGTTGTCAGGCTGGTGCTGCGGTGTGGAATAACGTGTTTCAGTGGAGTGGAGGTCAGCGGCGCTCCTTTTCTCTCAAAGAAACCCTCCCTTCACCCCCAGCTGGACCTCACAGTCAAGCTTTTGACAAACCCTTCCGACCGCTGTCCAACCCCACTTCCCATTTGGCCACACACCCATATATTTTAAGATTGCCCCCTCCCCTCCACACATTGTTGATGTGGTGTAAAACATGCGCTTCCGCTATACCCCCCTCCCCGGCACTTCTGTTTCATGTGCCTCCTCTGCGTGCATGCCTCGGGGGTGGGGGGGTGGCAGCAGCTTGTTGTAGGAGGAAGTCTGGTCACGTAGGTCTTGGTGTTTGGGGGGGGACACATACCCATTTCGTTTGACCCACAGAAATAACATTTGTTTGCAGCAAATTATTTAGAGTCGACTGTAATGTATGTACTTAAGCTAAGAAAGAATAATTTTCTGTTTTAATAAGTCACAAAGACAAAGTTATTATCACGGCCGGAGGATGAACCATCAACTCACCGGTGGGCAGGTGACTGTGCTGCTGTCTTTATTTAGAAGCACACGAAAGAGATGAAGAACTTCAGGACTCCAGTTTTACTTTGATTACTTTGTTTCTCGTTAATGATTCTTCCAGACACATTTCAGTGTCCGAGGTGTTTCAGTGTCCTCTTACACAAAGAGGGAAAATAACATTTAGTTTTGAGAACAACTGTAATTGTTTAAAGGAAACAGTTGACCTTTAGGTTGAAAGTGTATCCATGGTAACTGTGTGGTTCACTGGATGCTTACAGCTGCAGTGAGGTTGGAGAGTGCCATGTCTTTGACATTGTTTTAGAGGAATTCTGCTCTTTTATAATTGTTAAATTTAATTTCAGTTACCACGATTTGCGGGGGGGTTAACAGGTGTGGCACCCCTATTTCACACAGGCTGCTGGTGAACTAATGAACTGATGGTCACACCCTTCTCCTTTGGAAGGATCTTCTAGTAGAGACAATTATTCATGGTTCAATCCGTTGTGGAAAGATAGAATTTCCAGATCCTGATGTTACTGGTACTGTAGTCTGTCTGCCCCCACAACACATCTGGGTTGTGATCTCTTAGTTTGTGTTTAAATGTGATAATGTTAACCATAGACCAAGACCAGCTTGTAAAGGTGGTCCAGATTCTGGTTCAGAGAACTGTTGAGCTGTCTGGATCTGCATAACGTTCTGGTTCTCCAAAGATACATTGGTGTAAAAACCTTCACTTTTGTGTCTCAACCATTGACTGCATATGAGAACTGAGGAGAACTGTGAGTATGACATGTATAGATAATGGTTTACTTCCAGCCAAATGAAGTCAAATTAATCGCAATTTTTCAATTCACTCGCCATTTTTTCCACAATATGGGTGCCGCCATGTTGGAGCCAGGCGCCGTTAGAAAGCAGCGATTATTCAGAGTCAATCTGAGTCAATGTTTCTATGGCAACCACTCTCACCAATCAAGCTCTTGCTTGTTGGAAGGCCACACCCCAACCACTTGAAAGCGGGCTACAGGAAATCTGCCAAACATCTTGAGCATTGGATGTCAGACCACCTACTTTCATTGAGGCATCTGATTGGTCAGTTAATAACTTGAACTACAGAAAAAATATTGTGACAAAAGAGGATTATCAACAACACATTAAAAACAGGTATCAGAGCAAGAATGGTTATTCTGACCAATAGAATGACTAAATAATAGCTGTTTATTTCTCGATAGAAGTCTTTGGGAGTTAAGCTTCTTGGAGTCAGCAGGTACTCTTTATTTGAAACATCAGGGGGAGGGGTCACCTGGTCCAGTTCTTTATACAATCAATGGTTTCAACATAGAACATAACACAACATAGCATAACAAACCAAACTTTAAACATAGTTGTGAATACATTGCATTGTATTTGTAAATGTTGAACAAACATACACTTACCCATCATCCCTTTTTCTGGCTGCTTTTGGTGGATGGTTAACCAATAGAAAGATGGTATACTGCCACCTACTGGATGGGAGGGGTAGACTCAACACCCAGGCTCTGATTATTATGGATAATGTGAGGCTGGGCCTGGAGAACCACTGGGCTGTAGTACAGTACAGACTCACTGCTATAACTAAGCCTGAAGCCCATACCATGGCATCGCCACGACCATGTCCCATGATCCCAAGGTCCCATAAACCTCTTCTATTCCAGGTTTTCTAAATCAGGTTTCTGTTTGAAATTACCTTTTTCAAACAACTAAGCAGAAGTCAGTTCAGTTTCTGTTCAGAAAACCCAATACTGACTAGATGATCAAATGTGATTAATTGACAGCTTCATTTTGAATTGATGCTTCAAAGAAAAAACTCAACCAAGAGGTGGAGCGGTATGTCTATTCTGCTGTTCTTTACCTTTCTAAATAAATCTTTCACGTCTTTGTGAATTTGTTGCAGATTTCTGAGCTTTGTAGATTTGTCGTGCCCAGTGTGTCGGAACATGCAGAGTAAATTCAGCTTTTACCCTGAAGATGTGTGAGAACTTCAACACTCCAGAAGAGTTCTGGATTTTCAGACAAACAAGATAGTTCTAAAATCATCTTAGTTATTTGATTAAACTGTTGATTCAGGGCCTGAAGGTCATGTTGTCTTCCAGATGTAGGAGATCTTCTGTTGACCTAAAGTGTGTTTGACATGAGGACTTCTGCAAAAAAGGAAATTGTACGGTTTATTTTTTGTGTCTGTGAATCAGGACCTAAATGTTTGCTGTAACTAACCTGTCCCGCAGAGCGATGTTCATGAGTGGACTGAGCGAGAGCAAGCAAACGCATGTCAGCCTGAGGAACGTGGACCCAGCCACGCTGCAGATCATCATCACCTACGCTTACACAGGGAATCTGGCCATCAGCGACAGCACGGTGGAGCCGCTCTACGAGACCGCCTGCTTCCTGCAGGTGAGGGGAACGTGCAGCAAAGAACCCAGCTGTGCTGCCCTGCGTGTACGTCTGACCGATGTGTTTGTCCTTCGCAGGTGGAGGATGTCTTGCTGCAGTGCAGGGACTACCTGGTGAAGAAGATAAACGCAGAGAACTGTGTCCGCATGCTGAGCATTGGCGACCTCTTCAGCTGCAGTGAGTTAAAGCAGAGCGCCAAGCGCATGGTGGAGCACAAGTTCCCAGTGGTGTACCGGCAAGAGGCCTTTCTGCAACTCTCCCATGAGCTCTTGATAGACATCCTGAGCAGCGATAACCTCAATGTGGAAAAGGAGGAGGCTGTGCGTGAGGCAGCCATGCTCTGGCTGGAGTACAACATGGAGGCGCGCTCGCAGCACCTGTCCTCCGTGCTCAGTCAGATCCGCATCGATGCGCTGTCAGAGGTGACGCAGCGGGCCTGGTTCCAGGGTCTGCCCCCTAATGACAAGTCAGTGGTGGTGCAGGGCCTCTACAAGTCCATGCCCAAGTTCTTCAAGCCCCGCCTTGGCATGACCAAGGAGGAGATGCTTATCTTTATGGAGGCCATGTCAGAGGTGCAAGGCGACAGCTACGTCATGTCCACATCTGTGCCGACAGCCATAGTGTGTTACAGCCCCCAAGCAGAGAAGGTGTACAAGCTCCACAACCCCCCAGGTGACCTACAGAAGGTGGGGACACTGGTTACCCCCGACAACGACGTATATATAGCTGGTGGACAGATCCCTTTGAAGAACTCCATCTCCAACCATGGCAAAGGCAGCAGGTTACAGGCCGTCTTCCGCTCGGTTGACAGCTTCTTCTGGTTTGACGCCCAGCAGAACTCTTGGGTCCCCAAGACCCCCATGCTGTGCGCCCGGATCAAGCCCTCGTTGGTGTACTGCGAAGGCTGCATCTATGCAATCGGTGGGGACAGCGTGGGGGGAGAGCTGAACAAGCGCACTGTGGAGCGCTACGACTGCGAGAAGGATGAGTGGACAATGATGAGCCCCCTGCCCTTCGCCTGGAACTGGAGCACGTCGGTGGTGGCGCACAGTTGCATTTACGTAATGACGCACGACCTGATGTACTGCTACTTCCCCCGCGCAGACACGTGGGTGGAGATGGCCATGCGCAAGACCAGCCGCTGCTTTGCCTCGGCTGCTGCTTTCGGTGACCTCATTTTCTACATTGGGGGGCTTCACGTAGTCAGCAACTCTGGAATCCGCATGCCCACCAGCACCATCGATGGCTCCTCCGTCACCGTGGAGATCTATGACGTCAACAAGAACGAATGGCGCACCGCCGCCAACATCCCAGCTAAGCGCTACTCAGACCCATGCGTGCGCGCCATGGTGCTGCTTGGCTCTCTGTGCATCTTTATGCGTGAAACCCACATGAACGAGCGCGCCAAGTACGCCATCTACCAGTATGACGTGGAGCTGGACCGCTGGTTCCTGCGGCAGGCGGTGTCTGAGCGCGTGCTGTGGGACCTGGGCAAAGACTTCCGCTGCGCTGTGGGGAAGCTGTACCCCTCCTGCCTGGAGGAGTCACCATGGAAACCCCCCACCTGCCTCTTCTCTCCAGAAGGCGCAGATGAGTTTGAGGTGGACGGGGAGCTGGTGACCTTCCCCCATGTATAGCTGTCACACCCCCTCCACCTGACTGAATGAACCAGAAGTTCAATATTAAAAGGGAGAGGGGCTTCCTCTCCCCACTTGGGCAATAGCTTTGTGTTTGTGGGGGGGTCTGCAGGTGAAAAGAATGCTTTCTCTGATGTTTAACGCCCCACAACTGTATCTAAAGATCCTCTACACTAACGTGGTGATGAAGAGCATGAGGAGGAGGAGGAGGAAGATGCCCTCTCTGACATCAATTACACCCCCCCACCCCTTTTAAAGAAATACTCTGCATTAAAAGCTGGTGGGTTTGATCTGTGAGGATAATCTGGAGATGTTCACTTGCTCTGGGGAAAAAACCTAAAGGAATAATGAGCGCAAAACTTGTCTGATCCAACCAGTAGCTATTCGTCAAACTGCTTCTTTCAATAAAGGTTATTCAAAAACATTCGCTAATGCTTCAAAGCTTTAAGATTGGAGCAGCTTCTTTGTCTCCAGATTTTGCAGAGTACTTCTTTACACATCCGATCATGCTCAAAAACCCTGCAAGGTTTTGAGATTGGCTGTGGGGGGGATTTGAACCAATGGCGGCTGCAGGTCCAGCCTCCCTCTTTGTCCCACCCTCCTCCCTGACTTCACCTCCGCAGCTCCATCTGCTTGCAGGCTCATGGTTTTTTTTTTGTTTTTTTTGTTTTTGTAAGCTGCTGAGATATAGAAATATCTATAAAAATATATATTTTCATATGTTCAAAAGACAGCTGTTTTAAGTGATGGGGGGACCAACTTTATTTTGTATTTGTTGTGTTTTTTTTTTATTATTATTTAACATCAGACTTTACTGTAGTGTGGTTGTGGGTTCCACCCCTTCACTTTTTTCCTGGAGTGATTATCCATAAATACTGCTGCTGACTCCACCCAGGGGTGTTGCTATAGAAACAGCCCAGCAGGAGGACTGTTGGGGAAAGAAAGGTGTGTGTGTGGGGGGGGGTTCCTCTTACCTTTAAGAATACATGAGCACGGGTGCTTCATGGTAAACCTTACAAGCATGTTTGGCTGCGTTATTTTCCGTCAGCACTGTATTTTAAATGAACTTTAATTTATTAAAATACATACCAAACCTTCTGCAGTTGTTTTTACTTAAACGGATTCTAACAAAAACAATGATGGTTGCTAAACTGGAGAGTTTGATTAAAAACTGCATTTGCCAAATTTATTTTCTTACGGCACATTCTTTTTTTTTATTGAGAAAGCATGTAGAAATTTTATTATAATTCAATATATGAAGTACAAAGTACTTGTAACTTATTTTTTACAAGAGCATCAGAACTTTTTTGCAAGTGGCGGGTTAAACCAATTTCTTCCATCTTCTTTGTTATTTTGATATACTTGAAGATCAAATCACAATGCTGGTGAGAACCAGCATTGTTCTGCATAATACCAGCACCAACTTGCTCAACATATTCCGTCCACTTGGACCATTGGTCAGATGGACCATAAAGGGTGTCCATCTGTATTTTTCAAAAAAAAAAATCTTCCATGGCATACGTGTCTTGTACAATCCAGCCCTCGATTGTTGGTGGCTCAAGTTTGAGCCAAATCCTCATATACTTGTTACCAGTTATAAAGGAGTTTCTTGTTCTTTTGAGTCCAGTCTACCTGTTTGATATATTACCTAGTTAACAAGTTAAAAGGAAAAGTGAATGCAAACATTCTGCATAAGCTCATTAATTCTGGTTAATGTTGAAAAATAACTTGGCAGTCCCCAAAAATATGGAAGTGGTTGGCATCCCCCACCCCACATCTCCTAATACCAATTCTGAACAGGTTTGTTAAAAACTCAAATATAAATCCAGCTGTAGCTCCCATAAACAATCCCAACTTCCGTCTGTGATCGTCAATTCACCCTCTTTTTCCCACTGCTTTGATATAAAGAGTGCTGATCTTTTTTGTACTTCTCACACAAACATTTTAGTTAGTCTGGTATCCCTGGTGGGCCCATCATCAAGTTAAAATCCCATTAGTTGTCATAGACCTAGGTGTGTGAAAAACATTTTCTGCATTTGACCCATCTCCTGGGGGAGTGGTGAACTGCAGACACAGCCGCGCTTGGGAACCATTTGATGGTTTAACTGCCCAAACCATCCTCTTAATGCTGAGTGTAAAGCAGAGAGGCTTTGGGTCCCGTTTTTTGAGTCTTTGGTATGACTCAGCTACAGATTCCAACTCACAACCTTCCAGTCTCAGGGCAGACACTCTACCACAATGCCGCTGAGCTGGAACTGCCATCATTATCTGTCCTGGGGGACCCTTTCTAGATTCCTCCATGTGTTCTTTGGTCTTTCTCCTTCCCTGGGGATTCTAGGTCAGGGTGATGCTGGATGACAGTCTCTTCAGGATGTGGCCGATCCAACCCCATCTTCTCCTGGTCAGTTTCTACCAGCGCCTGGTTGCTGATGATTTCCAGTCCGTGGATCTTGAAGATTCTTCTTAGATGGAATTTAGGTATGTTTGTAATCCAGAAATCCCACAATGAAATGTCCTGCCAGGGTCAGCTGACCAGACATTTTGCTGGTATATGTCAAAAATGCCTTTTGCTGCTGAGTTTGTTCCTCTACGGCAGGGGTGTCCAATTCCGGGCCTTGAGGGCTGGCCTCCTGCTGTTTTTTTCCAGAAACCCAGCTTTATCTGCTGCGGGTTACCTGGATCAGGTCTGTCTCGCCAGTAAGAAGCTTCAATGGGAGGTTGGTTGGAAAACATGTTGGACACCGGCCCTTGAGTCCTTGAATTGGACACCCCGGCTCTACGGCATCAACTGGGTGATGTACCATGCAATTGATGGAAAGAAAAACAAAATGCCATGTTCCCTCTGGTCACAGCTCGATGACCTTTCCCTAGTCTCACACACCCAACATCAGATGCAGAATAAAACGTCAAGTCTAGCCCCCGTCGTTTCCCAAGGTGGCCTTCATATCCACCCCCAAGAGATCCTGAAGATCACTTCTACCTGCACAGATCCAGCAAAGCTTAACAACAAGAACCTGAAATAAGTGGGTCTTTCACATATCTATGCAGTGTTGTGAAACAACAGGGAGGAAGAGACATGGATGTAAAAACCCACATTGACAAGGGCAAGTGCACCCTTCATGACCCTCAAGAACATCTGAAGGTCCATCATCCCAACACGCAGATATTCAACTGTTCAAATCAAGTCTGTGCTGATATATAGAGCTGCATGGAGAGCAAAAATCACCACCAAGAGATCACAGCAAAAATAGTTTATCAGCTGCGTTTCAGGTCAGATTCTCATCCAACTGCCGGAAACTGTTGAACAGCTGAAACAGAAGAGCAAGTTACTACAACGTATGGTTAGATGGAACAATAATGGTTCTGAAATATAAACCAACTGCAGAGCCACAGAACTCACCATTAATGAGTACACCCTCTTTAAAAAGTACTCATTTAATCAGTAGTGCGATGAACGAAGAGACAATTTCCAAACTTTCCACAAGGATGAGTTTTATTGAATACTTATTTAACTCAAAAACATGAAATAAAGGTGAATAATGTAACTTAGATCACAAAATCTTCAGTTTTACTCAAATTGGTTGAAGCAAAAATGAATACACCCTGCATCAAAACTACTACATCTAGTATTTTATATGAGCACCGTGATTTTGAAGGACAGCACCAAGTCTTCTAGGAATGGAATAAACAAGTTGGCAACATATTGCAACATCTATCTTTTTCCATTCTTCAAGAAGAACCTCCATTGAGGCCTGGATAGTGGATGGAGAATTCCCCACAGATGTTCGATTGGATTCAGATCAGGAGACATACTTGGCCATTCAATCACCTTCACCCTGTTCTTCTTCAGGAATGCAACAGTAGCTTTCCATGTGTGTTTTGAATCATTACCATGTTGGAACAATGCACGATGACCAAGTGCACGGAGTGATGGCAGCATCTTCTCCTTCAGTATAGAACAGTACATTGTTGGGTTCATGATACCATCAATGAAATGCAGCTCTCCAACACCAGCAGTACTCATGCAGCCCCACATAAGGACACTGCCACCACCATGTTTCACTGTGGGCACCATGCATTTTTCTTTGAAACCTTCACCTTTGTGAAGCCATACATTTTTATAACCATCAATTCCAAAAACAGTAATCTTTGTCTCATCACTCCAGAGTATAGAGTCCCAGTAGTCTTCCTCTTTTTCAGCATGGGTCCTAGCAAATTCCAGATGTGCTTTTTTTATCCATGGGCTTTGGGAGAGGCTTCCTTCATGGACAATGCCCAGGCATGCCATTCCTCTGCATTGAGCGCCGAATGGTGTCACGGGAAACAGTCACTCCAGTTTGGCTCTCTTGTGCTTTAGCTAACTGCAGTGAACTTTCATCGTGATTTTCTTCAATCCTTCTCATCAGAAGATGCTATTGTTGAGATGTTAACTTCTACGTACGGCCTGGACGTCTCTGTAAGATGGTTGCACTTCCACCTTTCTTACATTTTTGGATCACTTTTTTGCAACAGTATTTTGACTGATATGTAAAGCTTTGCCGATCTTGTAGCCCTCACCTTTTCTCAGGTTTTGTAGCATTTCTCTTCCATGAGGAGCTGTTTCTGACAGCAGGAAATGGGAAGGGCTTTTCTTTGTTAGGAAATGTTCTTTCATAGTCACCTGTGTCCTGGACACATGTTAAATGAATCATTAGACTCACCTGTGGTTGAATGCCTGTTCATTGAAGTTTTATAGTCTTAAGTAGAGCTTTTCTTCTGAGACTATACTTGTTTACTCATTTTTGCAACATGGCCTTGAATTAATTATTTGGGAAAATCACTTTGTTGTGTGTGCAAATTAATAAATTTTGTTTGCAATCAATGGCCCACTTTTGTGGGAGTATTTTGTAGTACCTCATAAAAAAGGTTGATTTTGAAAGGATACTAAAGGTTTCCTGAAAAATGTAGTGAGGTGTACTCATTTATGCTGAACACTGTACAAAGCAGGCCCATATCATGATTGAAAAAAATAAAATATAAATAATTTGAAACACTGAAAAAAAAAAAAGTGTAAATTGTAAAAGTGCATTTATTTATATATGTATTATCTGTCATACAGCATCGTAACACCTGGGCCATAATATACGATAAAATACCACTTCATTAAAAGTATGTTTCAGGAAAATATCCGGCTGGTTCACCGTACATTCAGACTTTAAATACAAAATAAAAAGATTTCAGGATAAAAAACTAAAACCTCTTTCAACACCAAAGACAAGAATAACACAATAAAAGCAGGAAGAAGTCAACAAAGAGCACTTTCTTGGAGGAAGGAGATCCTGTAAACACCTGAAGAGTCCAGGTGAACTTGGAGGTCTACCTTTCGAGCAAAACGTTCCTGAATGCATCACAGCATTAAATACAGACTGATCTGCTGAAGGTTTTCCACAGCAGAAGAATCATCAGCTTTGAGGCAGGAGCTGCGTCCTCTGTTTGGGGGCAGAGCATAGAAAGTTCTCAGGTTCTGCTACAACTGGGTCAAAGGTCCAGTTTGAAGAATCGATTGACTGAAGGGGAGGGGTTTAGGAAAGATGCAGGGCACACAGCTACTCTCATGGTTTCTCCTCAGTGGGAGGTACAGAAACTTCTGGTCCAGTCACAAGCGCAGGATGGGCCAGCGTTGAAAACCAGGAAGACATGGCGGACTTTGCACTGTTCAAAGCTCCACCCACTGTATGACCTGGGAGGGGCAACATTCATAAACCGATGTTATAAATGGCAGAAAGGAAGATTCACAACAGTAAAACAAATAAACACGTCGTGCTTCTCTTTCTAAGGGTCAGCCCAGGGTTCAGTGGGTGAGGTCTTACCCACTGCCTTCCCAGTCTGGACCATGCTGCGGCTCGTGGTCATCATGGCGTTCCCCAGCTTCTTCCCTCTCTCACTGTTCTGCACTGAGCTGCAGGCGAAAGGAAACAAATTTGTTTTCATATGCAGAAACTTCATTTATTTACACCAAAACAAACATTTAAATATGTTATGGGATAAATAAAATACAGAAGCAGTTCTGTTCATACTGACCACTAGAGGGCAACATTTAGCATGTTTTTAACTTACACTGGCTTTCTAGAGCAAAAAGGTTCTTCTGCCTGTAACTTCTGTGTAACAGCTGCAGTACTGGAATTCCCTTCACACTGGGCGGTTAGTGAAGTGCACACACACATACTCACTGTGAAAGGCGGAGCTTCACGTCAGCCACGCTGTACTGGCCATGGGATGGATGACTGGAATGCCAACAGAAAACAGAAATCAAACTATTTTATAAAAACTCATAAAACCTGAAGAAAAACTTAAATAATGCAGAAAAAAATCTGACATTTCTGAAATATTTTAACAAAAAAGTTGCTGTTCAAGTGTTTTGCTGCCAGGGGGCAGGCATTGGCTTACCCAGGGGTGATGCTGGACATGGCAATGTGCTTGTTGTTGGACCAAACCCTGAAGCTGTGGGTGATCTTCCATGCTGTGATGAAAGGAACTCCGAAATCGGCCAACAGCCTCTCGTTGTCTGAAGGGGGGCAGAGAACAGTGTCAAATCCCCCTCTCATAAAAGAGCATTCAGAGAGAGCGGAAGGCGACCTCTGGGGTCCATCTGCTGCTCTTATACCTGGCTGCAGTGTGGACGACAGCAAGGAGTGCAGGTACAGGGTGAACTGCGCTCTGATCCACTCGTCGCCCCCCTCCCAGCCCGTCCCGTCCAGAAACACGTCGTCTCTGTTGTCCGTCACGTGTTTGACCAGGTAATCGGCGAAGCGCAGGTCTGCAGTGGTTAGGCTGAGGGTCTTCCTGAGCTCTGGATCCTGGATCTGGATCTGAGCATCCTCCACCTGCGGCAGCAGCACGTTCAGAGTGCTTTCTCTGTTTAACTGGCGGTGGGGGAGGGCGGGACTTACTTCAATGATGGCATCACTGAGGTGCCTCTGCTGATGAAACAGGATGTTGGTCGCCCCTGCGACAAAGCCTCGCACGGCCACGTCTGACAGGAGGTGATGCTGCTGCAGCGCCATGTAAGGCAGGCACAGGTAACCCTGGCAACAAAACAGTAAAGTTTGTTGAGCTGCTGAAAGCCACGCCCCCCCACCCACCTGACCATCAAAGAAAAGACGAGGGGGTAGAGAAGAGCAGGTCTGAAGAAGAGGGGTCACCTTTGTGAAGATGGCAAGCGGGAGACCATACTGATCCTCCTCCAGTCCTGACACCAGGCCCTGGGTGATCCCCCCCTGACTGCTGACTGCTGACTGCGGCTGGACGGTGATAGGAACACCTGGCTGAGAGTCAAATGCGTCCAGGAGCTCCTCCTCTTTCTCAGGTGACTCTCGAGGACCGCCTTCCTCCAACATCCCCGGGTCCAGGGTCTCCCAGTCACTTTCTGAGGACACTGGAGAGGCAGACACCGGAGAGGCAGGCACCGGGGGTTTGAGGAGGTGGTTCCCCCCCTCCGTGCTGTTACTGGGGAACACTCCTGCGGGGGGCGCCGTTACTTCCTGGTTTGGGTCTGCAACATCACAGGCAGACACGGACACAAACTCCTCTGCTCCTGAGATGCTCTCCTTCAGGGGCGCCTCTTCTGACACGCTGCTCCTAGGCTTGTAGTGGGAGGAGTCCACCAGGCCGTGCTCCATCATTCCTGAATGGAAACAGCAAGATCATACCTGACTGCCTGCAAGTCGCTGTGCCCCTTTAGCAGCACTCACCTGGAAACAGCGACAGAACCGTCATGAGAGCTCCCACCAGTCTGCTGACAGGAGAAATGTAGAACAGGACCTGCAGGAAAAAAAGAAAAGTTTCACACCCACAACTTAACCGTAACAGGAAAAGGCTCTTTACCTTTTACCTTTTTCTCCAGCAGGATGAGTTTGAAGAGGATGAGAACCTGCACAGATCAGAGCAGAGTCACAAAGAGAGAAGACGACTCAGTTCTTCTTTGTCATTGGATGTCAGGAGTCTTCTGTCTGACCTTGTGTCGGAAGTGCAGGATCAGGTCTCTGGCTGATAATCCTGAGAGCAGACAGAATACTCACAAGATGTTCCTCAGAGAAGCTTTTTCATGCAGCCAGCAGCAGGAAAGTCAGATGATACAAGAACAAGTTGGGGGTGGGTTGGTGCGCGTGTGTGTTGGGGGTGGGTGGAGGGTGAGGCTGACGTACCGAGGTAAACCTGGGATCCGTCAAGGGCTGATCCTCCCAGAGACCCATTCATGTGATCGTAGAGCTCCTGCAGAGGACAAAGGAGGTGAGATGAAATCAGGCAGGACCACCCCCCCGCCCCAGTCTTCACCCACCTTCAGGATGGAGATCTGAGAAAAGTCTTTCTCCTCAAAGTAGGCATGTGTGATCAGCTGCAGCTTTGCTTGAAGGAGACCATAAAGAGGCTGCAGACAGAAGCACCCCATCATCCAAATCCAGAACCCTCAAGTTTGAAGGACGCACATCGCTGGTCACCATGAAGACACACACTCACCACTCTGCTGAGAACGCAAACGCTCTTCTGAACCGTCTCCCTGGTGACGTCTGCCTGTCGGACCTTGAGAGCCTGCAGAGAGAAGACCCCCCCGCCCCTGAGTTTTGGCTATGTCACTCAATAATGCAGAAATGTCTTTATTCTGATGGTAAATAATCAGATTTAATGTTAATATGGGAACTATTTTACTTTGTTTTAATAATCCAATCTTCATTTTAAGAAAAGTAGTAAATCTTAAAAATGACCTTAGCTTCTATCTGGCGATAACAGGAAACTCCATACACACACTTCCTGTCTCCAGAGAGAGGGGGCAGATGAAAATACACCGTGTCTGCAAATTAAAGAGAAGCACTGGTGTAAATGTTCAGCAAACATCTCCTTCAGGATGTGACAGGTCCTAAAGCTGTCTCCAAGTTCTGCACCGCTCACACCAGGTACACAGAAAAGTTCAGTTGTGGTGATCCATATTCAGACTTTCAGTGAAAATAAATCTTAATCTCAATAAATTAAAATGTTTTCTAAAAGAGGTCTTGAACATTCTCTGGTTTGTTGGGTTGTTGGAGTTGTTTTCCTCTTTAAAAATAACTGAGACCCCCCCCACACACACACACACACACATAACCTTGAGCAAACATGAATCTACAGGGATTCATTCAGATAAGACCAAATGAGACATCCTCCACCTGATGTCATTAGAAGAACGTCTCCTCCACTGCTCTGACATCAGCTGACAAGACAAAGATTGATGTGACCACAAGACAAGGTCATCTGACTGTCACTTGAAATAAACTCATCCCAGCTTGTGATGGAGCAGCCTTCTGATCCTTCAGGCTTCAAACTGAAGATGATTGAAGTCATTTTTATTTATTTGACATCAGTTAAACATGAAAAAGATTCAAACAGCTGGCTGGTGCAGACTGGGTTGTTTGAGTATGAAAGAATGTCTTAAAAGCAGATAGTGAAGATGCTAGAATGGTCAGAGATCATCAGGTGAGGTAGAGAAGCTCAGAGATGTTTGAGTCAACAGGACTTTTCAAAGCTGCAGCCTCTTAGCGTGCAGATCTGACGTACCCTCCTGGTAGTTGTGCGCCCCGTCAGGAAGGGCCAGGAACGGGAGGTACCGCCACTCCTCCGGCAGCAGGCTGCTGTCATGACCTTCATCCGGCATCAGAGGCGGGTATGAAAACTCCACCTGGAGGAAAAACAGATAAAGGTAGTTTAGGTCTCACAAATACTCACAGAGAACTGGTATGAGGGAGGGAGATTGGTGATTTGGGTTTGTACTGAAAACCAGGGAAAAGAAACCCAAACTGACTTTATGCAGCAGAAAGATTTGTTTACATTTTTTATTAAGAGGCTTAACATCTCCAGACAGAGGTGGACTTCCTGAACCTAAAGGCTCAGAATATTCCTTCTAAGACATTTGAAGAAGGAAATCATGGAAAATAAGCTGATCAGGAATGTGGAAGAACCTGAAGGCAGGACAGCTTCAGGGTAATTCTTTAAATAGTGATCAACGGTGGGAAAATGCAGCAAATCTCATCAAAAAAGATATGAGATTAAATGACCTGCAGGTCAGAAAAAACGGATCAAAGAAAACTCAGACTCTCCTCACCAACAGGAGACCTTAAAGTCCCGCTCCGATCATTTTTTTTTTAATCTTAAAAGCGTTCCCGTCACCCATCACTTTTTTAACACTCTCTCCCGCTAGCTTACAGCCCCTCATAACCCCAACCAAACCTTACAGGAGCAACAAAAATAGTGAGCGATTTCAGATCTATCAAGCAGTTCAATTTTAATCCGGATTCCAGCTCAGGTGAGGAAAACAAAAACATACCTGGATTTATTTGTCTGCAAGGATGCATCAGAATGGAATGGAGCAGGGAGCGTGGCCCGCTGATTGTATTTCTATGTCACAAATACTATCTTATTCAAAAAGCATTTTTTCCATCTGCTCCTAATTCACAACAATTTGAATGAATAAAGGAATACTCAGAAATGCAATTTTAAACTTAATTTTCTTTATGTGTCCTCCATTATGAGAAAAATACCACCAGAAAGTTTTAAAAACACCAAAATGACAATTTTCCTTGGACTGGATCTTAAAAATTGGCTGCAGCTGGAGGAGGACGGACCCTTTTAAGGATGCAGAACTCCATCAAACTGGTCCTAAAGAGTAAAAGACGGCCAATCAGAGCGTCTTACAAACTGACAGAATGTTGCTGCTGTCTGCACCTGTCCCCAAGATGCTTCTGCAAATTGCTGCAGATCTGCTGCAGACTGCTCAAGGAAAGCCTGCTGGTCCTGAACACCACACACCCAACAAGCGTGACTCATTCGTCTTCAGGGCGAGGCGCCGCTTCACAAGCAAGTGTTTGGTCTGCAGATAAAGCTTGGACTGTTTATTCATATTTATAGAAGACTGCTGTTGTTAAACATTCATGAAGAATTTTTTTTATAATCACAGAGGAAACACAAACCTGTCATTATGACTCTGAAGCATGGCAGTGGAGGTGTGATGATTTGGTCCAGAACACTGCTTTTTTCCCCACATGTTCTTACGTGGGACAACATAGAAGACAAACCATTCTGCAGCCAAAGCCGTTTTCAAGCTGCTGTGTGGAGGGAGGTGGGAAAGGAGAGCCTTGAACCCCACCTGCCAGACTCAGAAGAGATCACTAACCACTATCAAATAACCTCCACAAAGAAGAAGCATTGTGTGCTTTGTTGGGCTGCAAACATGAAAATCTGCTTCTTTAGGGTTCAGTCAGAACAGCAGCTGCTTCAGGGACACAGATGGGCACCTGCAGCATTAAAGCCAGGTATCGAACCAATGCTCACAGCTGTTTCTCTCACAGCCTGTGCAGATCTTCTGTGTGTTGTTCCAACATTTTCCATCTGAACTTCTCACAACATTAAGCAGAAGTGTGAGACTTACTGAAGCTTCAGGAAAGGAAAGGAACGAGGAATCTTTTATTTTAGGTTTTCCATGTATAGGATGAGAGAATGTCACACTCAAAACCTGCATTTAAATGTATGTGGAGGCTGTTTATTGTTGTAATTACACGGAACCTTTCAGATCTGCAGCAATATGCATTATCAATAGGAATGGTTTCTGCTTCCAAACACAAATCAGAGATAAAGAAAAACACCACAATATGGATCAGTGAAGCTGTTGGATTCTTGTGCCTTAAAGATGTATTCAGAAAAGGAACATCGGTAACACAGAACCAGGTTCTGGAGACTGGAAACTGAGCTAAGACTTTTATCTTTAATTTTGCAGTTCAAGTCAATCAAACTGGACGCGTTTTCCTGTTTTTCACACAGAAATCTGCTAAAACAAATGTGATAACTAGGTATCGACCCCCGCAGCAGACACAGACCCAAAACGATCACGTATATGACCCAGTTATGGTCAGGAACATCGATTAATGTCCATCTGTACTAAACTGTAAACGATCGATTACCGTGACCGTCCAGGATGAAGCGGGAACAATCGTTCTCACAGTTAGCCGTTAGCATATTTCCTCCCGTACCTGGCAGCCCTTTTTGTGGTGAAATCCGACCACGACGATGTGCAGAACCGGACCTTTCCCCTCGTCTCTGCCGTGACTCGCCATCCGCCTGCTGCCTCCCGGGCTCGGACCAACGACACCACCGAGAGAGCTGAGTTCCAGGACTAACGCCGGGTCCAACAGCAGGCGAGCCCGACAGAAGTACCGCACTGACCCGGAGGTTCGGAGGCGGCGCTAAAGGCTTCCCCGCAGCGCACTTCCGTGTTTGTTAGAGCTACAGAAGGAAAGCCTCTGGCTTTTTACGATAACATTCACAGTTTCATTAAATTTAATATATTTCTAATAAAGACTCAACGTTCAGAAACACTAAATAGCGACTTAAATAATTATGCATACAGAAAAAATGACACTTCCGTTTAGTAAAGTCCATAATCATTACGTCATTGCAGCTGTTGCTGACTCTTTCTTTTTACAGAAGTGGCTTATAATATTTCCATAATTAACCATGACCAAGTAATTTTATATAAAGTTTGATAATATAGAGCTTAAAAAAACAAGACGTGTACCTGACGTTGGTGTAAAGGCCGCGCACTTTCTATGTGGAAATATCTGGAGCTGGGCAAAGAAAGACGTCATACTTCAATGAAAAATGTATATAAATAAATCACAGTTTTAAAATTTTTCTTATTTATGGGTTTATTTTGGACTCCAATTTGTATTTTAATCTTAAAGAAGCGTTGCGGTTTACCTTAAACTTCGTCAAATAAAATGCTCTAAGATCGATTTGTTTTGCCTGCGGAGCGCGCTCATTTGTAGATTGGTTGGGCCTGCGCGGAAGCGTGTTTTTCAGCAAACATGGCAGCCACCCAGGGCTCAAACCCGTCACAGCTGCTCCCACTCGGTCCGTAAGCATTAAATTAAACTCGTTTTCTATCAGGGACCCGACGGGGATTCACGTACACTCCGTAGTGCCCGTGCGGGGGTCACAGCTGGGGCCGCGGAGAGGTTTAACGATGGCGAGCAGATAGCAGCTAACAGTCTGTTAGCATCGACTCGCTAATCTTGCTAACGTTCATTTAAATAACTACAAATGTTACGTCTTTTTTAAAAAGTGTTTTCTTTTATTAATATGTATTTCATTGATTGGTTAATCAGTCCTACCATGAAGGGTTCGTGGTTGACGCGCTTTTTAAATAGTAAAGAGGCTGCAGCTAACCGCTTATTTCTTCTGTAATGCTAATTTGCTCCTAAAAGAAACGTTTTCACTTCGACACCAGAATTAACATGCTCACTGACCTCTAATACAGAAACATACAGCTTAAAATGCCTGTTTTCTCGTGTTTGTCAGTTTTGTATGTATAAACTTGATGTTAAACCTGATATATTTTATTAAGCTTCGTCCTTGTTTTCTTCATCAATAGTGATTTTTGTACGGCAGCGTTACAGATTTTGATATATTTATATTCTGTTAAATGCACTTTTCTAAAACTGTCAACGCAATAGTTCTAACGTGGTTTATAGACTCAGCATGTATGGAACAAGAAACGCTGAAATAACTTTTTTTTCTCTCACTCTCTCAGAGCTTGTAGACAAATGCATCGGCTCCCGCATTCACATAGTCATGAAAACGGACAAAGAAATCGTCGGGACCTTGTTAGGTTTTGATGATTTTGTCAGTATCCTTAATTAAAAATCCACCTTGTGTTTGTGTTGGACTGTTTTGCTGTTGCACAACTGCTCCTTAACTCTGTGCCAGACATGGTGTTGGAGGACGTGACAGAATTGTAAGTATTATTATTATTTTGTATTGTTTTGACTGTGCTCGTTGTTCATGTGTTTTGTTTTACCAGTGAAATCACACCAGAGGGAAGGAGGATAACAAAGCTGGATCAGATCCTCCTCAATGGAAACAACATCACCATGGTGAGAAATCCATCAGTAGGAAGGATGGGGGTCACTAATATGATCTCTCATTAGAATGGTTCTCTCTTTGCAGCTCATCCCAGGTGGAGAAGGCCCAGACGTGTAGATGTTCAGTTTTCCAAATGTATATACATATTTCCTTTTCTTTGGTTATTCCCGGGTTTTTTTTTTTTTTTTTTTTTTGTGTGTGTGAAAATAACAGTTTTAGTTAAAATTCTTTGAAGGTTTGAATGAATCACGAACACAAAAAGCTCTTTTTGTTATAAATAAACCAGAAGATCACAGTTTGATTTATAAGTTTTATTATTCATAAAGGTTTAATTTAGTGCAATTTTTTAAAAAAGTGTTCCCACTCAACACCAGTAATAAAACCTCACTATTCATAAAGTCTAAATCTAAAATTCCACTCATCCAGAGCAAGTTTTCTTCTCCAACGCCTCCTCAGTACATGGACGATTTCTCCTCCCCTTTTGGATTGGTCACCTTTTCCAGGTTTTTGTTAATGATGTCATACAGTTCAGCCTGAAAAGGTGGGGTATACTTGTTTGAATGAAAAGGTAGGAGACTTTGGCTTTAAAACACCCACTATGTGCATCTGGCTTAAATTTGCCTTCAATACTTTCAAACTCTCTCGCCCAAACAAACAAAAGTTGTCTTACCTAAAACTTAGAATTACATGTAAATATTTTTCTTGCTAAAGCTCTGAAACACTTTTTTAAAACCCAACATTATGAGTGGAGGGAGGTTTAAAAAAACTTTCCATAAAAATATCTTTAAAATTTTCAAACTTAATTGTAAATCAAACAATTTATGCTACAAGAATCTCAAACTGTTAAGACACCAAAACGCTGCTATTTGGACTTTGGCGGAGTGTTTGACTTACGTAGAACCCGCGGATGTCAAGGATGATCACTTTGAGCTCAGAAAAGATGGCTCCATCTTTGTCGTGAACCAGTGAGCGGTAATCCATCTAAAGGTTAAAAAAAGGGAGTTAAAGATGTATTCCTTCAAGTTTACAATAAATACTTAAGAGTTTAAATTTGTTTTCAGTACAATTTCTATTTTTCAACTTTTCAATCACAGTTTTCATTCCCTTTAAAGTCACACCCCAACTATATGTTTTTGTCTCCTGTAGTCTTTTAATCATGATTATGACATTTATAGTAAAAATCTTTTTTTTAAACTGTCATTTAAGACATTTTCTGCAGCCCAGCAGGAACTGATTAGAAATATGCCTCCGACTTGTGAGCGGGACTGTTGGCGTGGAAGTTAGCTCTGCTTCTTTTAGACTCCCTCCTGTTAGCTTATAGCACCTCACAAGCCCAACCTAAAATTAGGGTAGCTAAAAACGGCGAGCAATATCAGAGCTATGCAGCGATACAGTTTTGATCCAGATTCCTCAGACGAAGAAAACAAAGACATACATGGATCTATTTGTCTGCAAGTGGATGCATCAATATTGTAGCAGAGCAGGAAGACTTTGGCCCACGCAAAGTTCTTTTTCAAAGAACGAGTTTTCATCTCCTCCTGATTAACATGATTTTAATAAAATACTCAACAACGCTAGTTTAACCGTATTCCTCTGTATGTTCTCCATTATGAGAAAAAAACATGTTAACACCTTTTTTATTGGAATGAGTCTAAAGTTGATCCTGATTTGACCCCATACTGATATTTCTAACATTTATAACAATGAATTTGTAAAGCAACTTTTTAAGTTAAAAAATAATTTCTTCTGCCAGAGTTTATCAATTTTTACAGTGTTGTGCTGATGCTAATGGAAACGTAACTACTACTAAAGAGCTTCTGCACAAAAATTAATAACCAGAAAATGCCGTCCACTCACCACGTGAATGTCTTTGGAGGCTTTGGCAACAGAATCTCCCCTCTCTGAGAAGTACCTGAAGACATGGTCACAAAAAAACCTCAACATGGTCAACTTTCTCCATGAGGAAAAAAAAAAAGTGACAGTTTGTCAAAACACAGAAACATTGCAGTCTATTTTACTTGTTGATGTTGGTCTGGAAACCGTCAACCTTGGTTTTTACGGCAGCGATACGCTCTAAGATCTTCTCCTGTGGTTTAAGAGTCAGAGACAAGTTAGCTCATTTGATTACCTCCGTATTTATGAAGTACTGATTCATCCAGCAAAAGAAGAAACTCACCTGTATGGCAACTCCAAAGTCATTCCCATCTTCTATTTTTGGAATGAGGTGCTGAATCCAGCAGGACACCTGCAGAAATTCAAACCCACAGCTTCAAAATGATGGTTGACCTTTAAGACTTTATCTGTTCAAGCTGCTGGAGGTTTCTTACAGTGATGATGGTCTCTCTGAGAGCCATGATCTCCGGCTTCACGAGCTCAAGGAGAATCATGATCTTCTCATTCCCTTTAATGAACCCACATTTTGGAGCTGCAGAGCAAAGAGAACAGTTGAAGAACCCACACATCAACAGTTCACCCACCAACTCTCACCTTTCTTCTTCTTCTTCTCGCTGTCTTCGTCCTTGTCAGTCTCCATGTCCTGAAAGAGGAAATGTTAATGCTGAAATCTGAGATCCTTAATGCTGAGTAATGTTCTGAGCCATAAAAAAGGGTGTGAAAGGGAAGCTGAGTTTGTGAAGAGGATCACCTCCTCTTCTGGTGAAGGAGTCTCTGGTATGGGGATGTCCAGATGAGCCTGGAGGGAGTCTGTGATACTGAAAGCATCATCCTGGAAAACAGAGGCCAGCATGAGAAAAAGTCAGAGCAGAAAGTCCAGAATTTCCAGAAAAGACTACTGAACCCTGAGCAGCGCGTCCAGCTGGATGATCTTCTGGGGGATCAGGTTGGAAAACAGGTCCTCTGCCTGCAAACACAATGACAGTCAATGCTGTATCTGCGGGTAATTTCGGGTTAAAGATGTTTGAAGTCACAAACCTCGAGATACAAAGACTGGCGGAAGTTTTCCACCTGCAAAAGTAAATAACATTTTTAGGTTTCTGTGGGGATCTCCACAGCTAAGCGGTTCTTTTCACCTCACTAGCCTCAAATTAAACATTAAAACAGCAAATAAAATTGATTTTAAAGACAATATTCAAATTCTCACCTTGACTGCACTCGAGCTACTAATCTTCAGGGTTGCCGCCTTTGACATGACGCAGCAAATTTCTAGCTCAATGCAAGATAAACTAAATTCAACTTAAATAAATTGGTAATTTCAGACGCAAAACGCAGCACAACAGCTTCAAGTCGGGCTATTTTATTTCCTTATTCGTTTTACTTTCGATTAAACGCCGCACCTCCTGATGTATTCATCCACCACGTTAACTAGTCCACTTCTAGCGCTTTAAGGATGATGCTGCGCACGCGCAGAAGCTAACTTTTTTTTTTCCCAACATTTTTTTTACTCGGATTACACTCATTTGAAGTGGTTTACTGTAACTAAACTAAATAGAATGCGTGACACTGGTTTAGTACCTTAATTGCTGTACTTTAAATAAAACATGTTTATATGCGATTTATTTATTTATGAAAAAAAAAAGAATGAATGAACTTAATCCATTTAATCCCACAGGTCACAATTGTGACTGTAAAAAATGTTTTTTAACTAAGGCTCTAAAAATGTTACTGAATGATCGATCTTGCATTTTCAGCATATATTGAAATAATAAAGGGTCTCAATAAAATATACGAAGTGTCACATGTGTACAATGAAATGTAACTTACCTGTGCTGTTCACTTCCTGTTTGCGCCGAGAAGAAGATGAAAGAAAAAGTTAGAAAATTTTGTTAACATGAAGATAGGACGTAGATTTTTGGTACACATCATGTTTAAGGTCTACTATTGATATTTGCATTTGCAATTACTCAACTTTGCTTAATGTGGGCTGCACAGTGGTTAGCGCTCTTGCCTCACAGCAAGAACGTTCCCAGTTCAAGTCCTGGCTGGAGGACTTGAAAAAGTGTCACCAATGGGGGACCTTTCAGTGTGGAGTTTGCATGTTCTCCCCATGCATGTGTGGGTATTCTCCGGGGACTCCGGCTTCCTCCCACCATCCAAAAACATGCTTCATAGGTTGATTGGTCACTCTAAATTGTCCCTTGGTGTGGATGTGAGTGTGATTGTGATTGTGTGATTGTGGCCCCTGCGACAGACTGGCAACCAGTCCAGGGGTGTCCCCTGCCTTTGCCCATGAGTAGCCGGGTTAGGCTCCGGCAGCCCTTTGACCCCAAAAGGGATAAAGAGGTTTACAAAATGAATGAATGCTTAATGTGATCATGGAACTTAAAAACGGTACTGGCAACAATAGTGATTGGTGGGATTAACCATTCTATCGAAATGCCAATACATTTAAGTTAGCTGCTCTACCTTATTTTCTGCTGCTACCTAAACTTTTACCAAATATTGCACACTGTGTGTGTTTGTGCAATATTAGGTAAAAGCACACAGTGTGTCTGGGACTGGTACTGTAAGGCGCTTTGGCCTTCTAAAAAGGTAGTAATAAAGATAGTGAACTACCACAGAGTAAACTACTATATACTCTAAGTATACGACACCTTTATCTCACACACACACTCATGCACATACACATGGACCCAAGAAAGACAAGCTAGACAACTTGTTTTGGTGCTACCTAGCAACCTACCTACTGCAACTTACACCCACACATACACACACAAAAACTTTCTTGTAAAAAAATCAATTTAACTTTCTATGCATGCACACCTATTCACACATGTGCAATTACAGGTAGGGATACACACACTCAATACACACGGTTACTGAAACCTCTGTCAGGACATGGATCAGACACCAACATGTCTTTGACAACATCCAACAACCTAAATGGATCAGCCAATACAATGAACACATCAGTGATTCAGACCTTTGTGACATACAGGATTCATGATGCCATATCTCAGAGGTCAAAGAAGTGGTGGCCCATCCATGGTCTTCTATGAACACTGCTCTTGTAAGTGGCCAGCTCTTTTAGTGGAGGGACCATTGACCTTCTCACATTCTGACAGATAGGCTCACAGTCTCTTCTGCAAAGGTTTGGAGCAAAACCACTTAATCATGGAAGATCTTTGCTTGTTGCTTTCATTGAAGATCAGGCAAGATACAGTAGCTTTTCACTGGATAGCTAACACAATGTGCTGCTTAGAGATGTTGCCATTTTGAGAACCACACTGCATGTGAGAAATGCTAAGTGCTGCTGCACATGGAGATCTTCTAGTTGTACCATGGAGCATAAAAGAAAAATAACAAAGACAGCAGAAAGGAGTCAGACTTAAAGTTCACAAGCATGCACACACATAGACACAAATGCACATACATCCAGCCCCCCCCCCCCCCCACCAAAAAAAAAAAAAAACCACACACATGGAAACACTGCACTGGTCAAATGTACTTGTGTTCAGTCTATACAGTGGTTGATACAACACAGTACCCTACCATTTACAATTATGACCGAACATAAAACACACTTTTCACACACATTTCCATGAAAATTTCAGAATATTGTGATTGATTGTTTCAAAGGGACACTAATGACATGTGATTTTAATATTTTTATGTGTAGAAGAAAATTCGAAATAAATTGGTAAATTTAATGTATAAATTCTAAATTGAAAAATCAATAAACTATTCAGATTTGCAAACTGACAATACACATTTTAGAATTCTAACATCAGTTATAATTCAATTTTAAAAGTTATAATTCAATCCAACATATTTGAGAGTACATTTAAAAAAGCAAAATCAATTGGATTTTAAATTGTCATTGTTGTTAGATATATGTCTATGGTGTTTGGTATGATAATAAGATAACTGTCTGGCTCATTCACATATTAGTGTTAAAAAAAGTAAAAAAAAAAAAAAAAAAAAGTTGAATCCAAATAATTAAATCCAAGGGATCGATGTTTCAGAACAAAGTAGCTCACAAGCTACAGTTCATTTATGAAAATCCTAAATGTAACAGGATATTTCAGCTCCGTCTCTTAAGTGAAGAGCAAGCCCAACCTGTATGTAAAGTCCCGGAAACTCCTTCCAGTCTAGAGGCATGTGGAAATCTAGACCAATCAGCTCGAACCTTCCTGTCCGTGATTGGTGGTTTGGTGTCAAGTTTGTAACACTGAGCTAAAAACTGAAAACTTTTGTGGTTGTGAACAAATACAAACACAAGGAAATGTAAACAACAGTAATGTGAGAAAACAAGAAAAGATAATCAAAGAAAGCTACAATATGACACATCATGAAGGCAAACTGACGTCTTCTATCATTTCGATATCTTTGACTAAAAGACAATTTATAACATTGTTGTATTATATTTTATTACCAGACAGTTATATTTTTAAAACTGTACATTTTGTTAATAGCTTAGGACGTTTAATTTAATGACCGGGACTTTTGTTCCATGTCTATTTATATTTGGGATCTAGAAGTCCAAAGTCAATGGATATTATTTTATTCTGAAAACCAGTAAGGGAAGCGGAAGTGGAAAAGAAAAGCAACGTCAGAGTGCTTCCTTGATACTCCGCTAGCTTCAAACTAAGAGTTGCATCACATTTGTGACTTTAGAACTGTTTGTTTGGATTTAGAAGACCGTAAAATTTGTCTTTTTGTCTCCGGAAGTCTGGGCTGAACCTCAGGAAGCGCAGCGGTGAGTAGAGAAATAATAAATTTTGTTTTTGTGAAAAGTTTCGGTTTCAGCTACTGGGAAAAGTTTCGCCCTACAGACGTTTTAGAATTCAGATGTTTGTTTACTGTTTTGTGATATTCGTGGATTAAATATAAACGTGTAAACATAAATGCATTAATTTTGCAGTCAATCTGAAGACAAGTGAGTTCAAGTTTGTCAACTGAAGAAATATTCACTTAAAAATCATTTTTATTTCCCCCTCACATAAATACCAGAGTCGAACTAAATGTTTGTCTCTTTAAATGTGTATATATTTCTGTGAGTTGAAATGTTTTGTAGTGATTTTTTTTTGTCGTCTTTGTTTATCCAGCAGCAGTTGTCAGGATGGAGGAGGTGAGGAGGAGAGCTAAGGAGCTGCTGTCCTCTCCAGGCTCAGCTCAGGATGTGAAGGCTCAGGTCCAGATCCTGGCCAGCACGTCTCTGCCACTGAGTGAGAAGTACCAGCTGCTGAGGGCAGAGGCCATGCTGCAGGAGAACACTGCCGGCTGCAGCAAAGAGGAGGTCTGTGGCCTCACGTCACTCCCTATGTTCACAAATGCTGTATTCCGTTTCAAGGATTACTTACTGACACAGTAGTTTGATTACTTTAAAACTGTAGACTCTGAACCAAATTCTGTTTGATGATAAAATATGATTGGATTTCTGCATCATGTTTTATGGTTTATGCAACATCACAAGTACAGATTTTACTCAAGTTATCTCACCTGGGCGTGTGCAGTTAAGGTTGCTGGTTCAGTTCAGAGCCACACAGTCCCAAAACATGGACGGCATGTAAGCTATGAAGGTTGGTGCTGTCTGTCTCAGCTTTTGAATCCATACACCTTGACAGAAACCAGTGTTTGGGGTAATTCATTACAAAGTAAATTACAGTAATTTATCACTGTGTAATGAATTACTGTAACTTAATAACTTTTATCAGTAATGTAACAAATTAAATTATAAATTTCAGTAATGAAATTAAAATTACTTAACTATAGAAACCCCTATTACTACATTACTCATATTTTGGTGGAGTGAAACCAATATAAGTGACTAATAAAAGAAATGTACTTGTTTCAGCATTTGGCTCTGACATTGTCTCTTGGTTAAATTACTCAAAACAGGTTCTAATAAATTAAAAAACAGTGCTAATGCAGAGTTGGAGATTGGTCAAAGTAAGATGAAGAGAGTGTAAATTCATAGGGACATTCGGCAACTGGACATATTCAAATTATTTGCAATTTGTTGAAAACAAAGGCAAAACATTTCAGTTAAGTGCAAGTTTTGTTCTGGAGGTGAACTGCTTTCCACTGCCCTAGTGTCAATAAGCAACCTGTCTATAAACTGTGAGGATTTTATACAATCTACATTTTCTCATGTTCATGTGTTGAAATGAATGAACCTGCCCTTGTGTAGCCTCTTTGTTTTTATTTTGTGGATTTTACAAGGGGATCTTGATTGCATTTGCTTTATTCCCTTGAGAATTATTACTTGATTTTTTTTAAACAGGGGAATGAGTAGGCTAAAGTTATTTAATTACAATGTCATCAAGTAATACAAGTAAAGTAATCAATTACTCTTATAAAGTAATTTACACAACACTGACAGAAACCAACCATTTCCTTCAATCAAAAGAATCTAGCACGACCAGAAGATCAGAGCAGCTCTGAGGAGCAAAGATCAGCAAAGATGCTACATACTGATAGCTAAAGGAAGAAACAAGGCAAAGCGTCAGTTTTATGTAAAGATCAGAGTTCAAATTTTGAAGACAGAGGGTCATGCCGTTTTGAATTATCCCTAAAATGTATCTACAGCAAAAACGAGAAATAATAGTTTTATATGTAGTTTTTTAATAACAGGTGAGAACATGTTCTATTGTAATTTGTTTAAATGAGAGCTGCCAGGAACTTTCACCTCAAGTGACATGAAATCTTCATTGTTAAAAGGAAATGACTCAAATTGACTATAGTTTATGAAATGTTTCATTTTCACATAATATATTTTAAATTTCCCCATTTTCAATTGTTCATTTTTTTCAATTTCACCAGGAAATACTAAACAGGACCCACATACTCTAAATCTCCAGTGTCACTCGTAGGGAGTTTTTTAAATTTCCAGTTTGGCTTGTTTGCAGTGATTTGAGTTAGTTGGACTAAAAGAGCCAAAGGCCTGCTGGGATGTTTCTCTCCTGGTTTTTGGTGGGACTTAAAGCTTCAAGAAGGAAATGAAGGATTCTGTCATACTTGTCAGCTGTACCTGTATCCTTTTCAGGCTCTGGACTCCATGAGCAGGCTAGTCAAAGCCTTAGGAATCCTGGAGAAGTACGGATGTAACCTGACCACCCCGACCCGGCCCAGATACTGGAGGAGTGTCAAGCACAACAACCCGGTCTTCAGAACTACGGTGGATGCCATCAAAGTGAGACAGATTCTCTTTGACTCTATGGTCTAAAACAGGGGTTTGCAACCTGCACCTCCAGAGCCACATGTAGTTCTTTTATCCCTTCATTCTACCTCTTTCACCCCCTCCATTGTGTCTTTTTTACACCTACATTCAAGCTCTTTTACCCCTCCATTTTGTATAATTTCCCCTCTTTTGTCTTTAGTATTTTTTAGTATACTATTTTATTTAAAAGGGGACAATTCAATTTAAAAGAAAACCACATGGTTAAACAAAACAAAACACTTGGTTTAAAAAAGCCAGAATTAGCCAGAAGGATAGTTTTCATCTGTGGTCCCCTGGCCATAATGACACAGAAAGCAATAAAACACTTAAGTACAACAGAAATGTACTAAAAGCATATACATTAAGAGCTAATCAAATTTGGAATACCACCAAGTATACAATAAGATGCACTAAAATACAGTATAAGATTACAAAGACATCACAATGAGTCAGAATGAACATTCACTCTGGCTATATCTTTTAATGCCTGCTGCAGTAGGTGTCGATAAGCCATATTTTCAATTTTTTTGTGAAACTATTACATGTCGTAGACAGTCGGATCTCCTCAGGTATTGAGTTCCACTCACGAGCACTTCTCACTTACAAGGCTGACTGACTAAAAGTACTTCTGCGTAAAGGAACGAGGCAGTCGCCTCTAACAGAGCCTCGAGTTACTCGCTCTGAGCTTTTTCTTTGGTCGAATTCTGCCAGAGGCATAGGCACATCAACATTAAGTCCATAAATCTATGGAGGCCATCCCAGTTTAGAAGATTGTATTTTTTTAAATGGCACAGTGATGGTAATGTCTTGTTTTTGTATCTAGGACTTTGAAATAATCCTAAATAAATAAATATCCAATTCGTTTGTTTTCCTCAGGGAGGCCGGAAAGTCCTTTTTCTCTACGGATACACCAACCAGCAGCTAGACGGCCTGAGTTTTCCCGACGACGTCGGTGAACCGGACACTGAAAAGGTGGCTGCAGTGACGCTGGAGGTGATGATGTTGCGCACAGAGGTGGACATGCTGTTGAAGGTCAGAGTTGGTTGGTGTCCGCCGCTGCTCCTGAGTCAGCAGTTTTTTTTAAACTCTTTCCATCCTTCTGTTTATTCAGGGCATGCACCCCCACTCTGAACACTTCAAAGACATCGCCCCATTTCTCACCCAGCAGGTCAGTTCACATTCCAGCAGTTTACATGCAGAAAAATGTCTATATTATAAGGTAAAACAACTGTAAAAATTAAATGCATGCTCACTGACAAAGTTATGCACACTTTGAAGAAAAAAAGAAAAAAAAATACATTTAGTTTTACATTTTACATGTCTTTTTTTCAAATTTGAATAAAAAATGTCTCCTGTTAAATCATTGTCAAAAATACATTGCAGGGTTGCAGGCTTTTATGTCAAGTTACAAAACATAAATTCAGTAAAGTGTGGATGCCTGTCAACTCCCACCAGGGAGACGACAGGGAATAAAGACGCCTCAGAATCAGACACTGGTGAACAGTTTACATGTTTTATTAAGAACTATAGTATTTTTAATTTTTTCAGAATTACTTTGCTTATGTTTTGTCAAAATTAGTGGTCACAACAAATTGTCACCAACCTGCCAACAAGCGAGAGTTTAATGAACAAAAATGCAGACAATAATACAATCACACCACATTTAGGGCAGTGTAGATAAAACAAAACAATTTTAATCTTTTAGAAAAAGATGAAGATGGGTATTTTTATCATTGTAACTTTTCTTTTTTTTTTACATGCAAAATGGTAGCTGCAAGTTTCTGTAGCTCTGCATTAGTTTACTTGTTTTTGTTTCATTAATATTCTCTTAAGTGCTGTCATGTGCTGTCAGTGTGCTGATAAAGAAACAAAAATGAGAAAAAGATCTATAAAACCAACTTTTAACAAAAGCTCTTATTTACTCATCGTTTTTCATGGCTGTGACTTCCTTAGAGCAAGCCACAGGTTAAGCCTCCAATTGCTTCAGAAGACAAACCGCTGAGGCATTCGCCTCCACCCAAGGCTGATCTGCAAGCAGAGTTTGCAGAGGTGAATCAAGGTGAGCTGATGCAGAAGCTGCAGTTGGAGACGTTTGTCTTTTCTCTATAAAGAAGCTGCTGTGACTCTTCTGTCTCAGAATCTCACAGGGACTGCAGTCTGTGCGGCATGACGTCCTGTATCCTGTGTTCGTCCTGTAACGACCGCGCTTTCTGCAACGCCTGCGACGACCTCTTCCACCGCCACCCCTCCAGGGCCAGCCACAAGAGAACCCAGAGAAAAGACTCCACTCAAGGCAGGAGCATCTGACAGACATTGTAAACAAAATTTCTCCTGTTGACTCTGTCCTTTGCTTTGTAGAGACCTGCAGCATCTGTGGCATTTCCTCTGCCCACGTTCAGTGCTCCACCTGTGCCCAGAAGCTGTGTGTGAACTGTGATAAGCTCTTCCACACCCACCCCGACCGCAGAGGACACACCAGAACCACCATCGGTCCGAACATAGCATGCTGGTGAGCAGAGCATCGGTCATAACATCATCACCTCAGGAGGAGCTCCAACATTTCCTTTTGATTCCAGCTCGTCCCCATCATCCTGGGAGTGCGCCCACTGCACCACTGTAAATGAGATGCGAGTTGTCCTCTGCACAACCTGCGAACGCCCTCGACTTGCCACGGCCGCACCCACTTCGCAAGAAAGCTTCGTGTCTGCCCCCACGTCCCCAAACTCAGGTGAGGCAAACGCGCCCAAGAAGCACCCGTGTGCTCCCGTACACAGCCTGACCTGTGCGTGATCTTACAGAGTGGCAGTGTAAAAGCTGCACTGTCCTGAACCAAGGCAGCAGCATCCTCTGTGAGGTGTGTGAGCGCCCTCGTTTGGCCACACGCCCGCCCGTCCTGACAAGTCCTGGATCTGTGTCAGACAGCAGAGGAAAGGTTGGTTTCCTGTGACCCATCTGCATGATTCCTTCAGGACTTTCAGAACCATCAGTCAGTAGATACATGTTCTCACTTTGATTGACTAAAGAAGAGAAATCTGCAGATCTCTGCAGAAGCTTGATACAGCTGGGAGATTTCTACAGCAGAGTTTGAATCTGCTTAGAGAAGATGTTAAAGTTGACCCTCACCCACCAGCATCATTAATTTAATAGTTTTTACAGATTTTATTTATTTTTGCAAACATTTATAGTAAATTTTCACAGCATAAGATGAAGCTGCTCAAAGGAAGTCATAAGCTACGTTCACACCAGACATTTGATGTGCCTTTAGGCTTTGGTGTTGACTCTAAGCAAGCAGGGAAGGGCTTCTTCTTCTTCTTGTTTTTTGCTACTGTTATAGCATGTCTTCCACCTACAGTTGGAAGAGGTTTGGTGTGAAATGATGAAGCTGTTCTAATTTGGTGAATCTTACTCCAGGCTTTTTCTTTAACTTTTTTTTCTTTTTGATATATGAAAGACTTGGTGTCTTAGAATTCCAGCCAAACACAAATCGCAATTATTAATTTCTCCTTTATGATCAATTTGCAAAAGGTTGTCACTTTTGTTATTCAAAAGGGACGCCATATATACATTACTTCATAATGACAGGCCTTTGTACACTGTCCACTAACTGCTCCTCTTCTGAACCCCTGCTTCCCCCAGTGGACATGTCAGTTTTGCACCTTCGTCAACACCAGGCCGTCTGCACTTTGTGAGATGTGCGGGCTGTCCTGCAAGGACTCCGCCGCAGTGTCTTTGCCGCAGTCTCTCCATCAGACGCCGTCCGTCTCAAAAGAGGTGGGTCAGCCAGGGGAGAAACCACAGCCGAAGCCGAGAGTTAACATGGAACTGAACCGGCAGAAGAAGATGATGGAGGACGGACTCGCTCTCATCCAGCAGATAAGGGTAGATCATGGAGATCTGAGATGGTCTTATCCACATTTTGAGCTTTTCAGAGGCTCTTTTTGTTGTTTAGCAAAAACATTAATGTGGCACAAATTTCGCTTTGGATTCTGAACAAAACAAAATGTATTTTGTTAGCTCTGATGTTAGGACTTTTTTCTGATAATTTGTCAAATGCACTGAACATTTTTATTTTGAAAACCTTAAATTCAATGAATTTAGCTTTTATTAGATAAAATTCCTACATGTTGGGAATCTAAAGAGACTAATCGTCCCCCTTCCTAGGAAGCGGAGAAGCGCGGTGTGAGCCCAGAGGAGGTGTACGCTGCCCGCTTCATGTGTGGCAGCAGCAACATTAACCCCTGTGACTGGCTGACTTCGGAGCTGCCTCACCTTCTGGATGAAGTCTGCGCCATGGCGGCATCAGTCCAGCTCAGCAGCCGAGCAGGTGACACCGGGACACGACCTTTGGTGGAAAGAGATGGATGTGAGACCCAGCAGGATGCAGCCGCTGAAGGGGTGAAGCTGTCCAGAGCGGAGGCCAAGATGGCATGGTTAGCAGCGGGAGGAGACACCGAGCGAGCCGCCACACAGATGCTGAGAGACCGGAAGGTTAAGGTAGAACAAGAAACACTGTGACTTCTTTTTTTTCAACGTGCCGGTGGAACAAAAAATGTCAGTCAGCTCTGAAGAGCTTCCAGGAGGATGTTATGGTTTCTGATTGCTGCAATAATCAGTTTATCCAAAATCTATCAGCTCATTTTCATGGTGTTGAAGCACAAAAAGCCTCAAGTTGCAGCAAGTTTTCCTAAAAGTTTTGATATTTTTATCTAAAGGCTGCGGAAGGCCTCACAGATTTTAATTACAGTTATGTAACCCCACAAGAAATGCACAGAACTGATGAAATTCCCTATTAAGGGAACTGATTTCTTTAAAAAAAAAAAAGCAACATTTTTTTTATGTTTGTGAGAGAGCAACAGTAAAACTTGAACAATTTATGTAATAGGAGCATGTCGAGTACATTTTAAACATAAATGACCAACATTATGTTTAAAAGTTAATTTTAACAAATCTAAAAAAAGTTTGCACACCAACATTTTTTTCTGTTTTAAATCAAAAATGTAATTTTAAAAAGAAAAATAATGTTTTGAGGAAAATACATGTATTTTATTTTTTGATTAAATGTTTCTCTTGGTCACTTAGCTTTAATTCAATCTCTTTTTATTCTGTTGTTCACAAATATTTAATCTTAAATTCTGTTATTAAGATCATTTTATTACATTATAAATGTATAAATTGTGCATACAGTGTTTTTATGTCCCTTTCTTGAACAACAGATCATCAAGTTTAGTCAGTGTCAACCATTGCAACAAAGTTTAAATGATGTTTAAATTAAAACATCGTTTTTAACTTGTTATATGACTACACTACCCAGAATGCTTAGAGGGGCCAAGAGGCAGAGGATTGATCAGAAGGCTTGATAGGAATTTCAATTTAGGAGCTCCAAGTGTCATTATTCTGGGGTGTTTATAGATCCACATAAAGTGAGAGCTAATCTCCTGCTTCTTTTACTGACTTCACCAGAGAGAGCAGCACCACAGAACCTGTTCAGAATCAGAACTGTAAGAAAGTGTCTGTGTGAAGAAACATGGGCAGGAACTGATGCAACGTGGATACATCGTGGAGGAAGTTTATGGATCAGACGGGTTAACGGTGCTTTCTGTCTTCAGATGAAGGAGCTCCACTCTCTGGGCTTTCGGGATGTGGCTCAGTGTGAGGAGGCCCTGCGGCAGAGCGGGGGCCAGGTAAAGGGGGCTCTGTCTCTGCTTCAGCGCCCTCTACTGGAGCCGTTCCACCAACGCATCTGGACCAACCAGTCGGAACCGCAGATCGATGCCAAAGACCCAGACAAGCAGGTTCGACAGCAGGCCAGAGCCCCTCATGTTTGTGTTGTTTTTGTGGGTGTTTCTGACTTCCTGCTCTGCTGTGCTCAGAGGATGTGCAGACGTCTGCTGGCGTTGTACGACTTGCCCAGCTGGGGCCGCTGTGAGCTGGTCCTGTCTTTGCTCCAGGAGCCAGACGCCAGTTACTCCCTGGAGGACGTGGTCCATGCAGTGAAGGAGTCTCATGACAAAGACTTCATCAGGCGGCTGCTGAACAACGAATGCCCCGTCTGTCTAAGCATCTTCCCCCGCAGTAAGGTGGGTCTCAGAAAGCAAGCATAAAAGGGAAAATTCATTTGAATGTTTTTGCTGGTCAGTCATTATAATAATTTACTCAAAATATAAAAAAAAGATGTTCAATAATTTACAAGTTTATTAAATTTAGTGAATTTCAATTATTGGAGCTACAGAAATGAAAATATTAAAGTATTTCAAAAGTTTAAATTATATTAGCTGCAGTTTTTCTTGGAAAATTTTCACCTAATCTTCAACATAAAATGGTTTTAGTGAATTCAGTAATTCTTTTACTTTGAAAGGACAGTGACAGGAGTGAAAAAACCTGTAAAAACCCACATTTATTGCAGGTTTCTATGACAGGAGAACCTCCCCTGTTGCTTTGCTAACAGTGTTTGGATTTGTCTGCCCCCTGCAGATGCAGTCCTTGACCTCCTGCCAGTGCTCCGTATGCCACGAGTGTTTCAGTCAGCACTTCACCGTGGCCATCAGGGACAAACACATCCGGGACATGGTGTGTCCCGTGTGCGGAGAGCCTGACATCAACGACCCACAGCAGCTGGACAGCTACTTCTCCACGCTGGATATCCAGGTGAGGGCAGAACCGACATCTTCCAGGTGTTGATGGGAAGGTTAAAGATGGGAGCTGTAAGCTGCAGTTTTGGCTGAACTCGGGAAACCCCACCCCCCAGCCTGCATGATGATGTGTTTGTGGATTTGAACCCACAACCTCCTAATATTGCTGCAAGATGATGGTTTTGTGAACAAACTGTACCCATAAGCCTCAGTTGCAGGTGTTGCGTCTTTTTATAGTCTTGTGACTTTATTTACCAAAGTTGCCATGGCAATGAGGACCAAAGAGGAGGTCCGTGTAATGAAGGAAGACATGTAGGGGGTTGGTAGGAGCAAGGAGGAGGAGGATTTATGATGGGTGGCAGCCGTAAATTCATGGTAACCCCAAGAGCATCCAGCAATGTTTCACCTCAACTTGCATGAAAGAAACTATATTTGACCTCTGGCCTCAGCAGATGTGATCATCTGGAACACAAGTTATATTATGTAAACTCCTCCTGAGGTCAGTGGTTTTTCACTCCTCAGGGAGATCTGGCAATGTTCACAAGGAAGCTGCCAACAGGCTGGATCTTTATTATAGAGAAGAAGAATGTACCAAATGATTCATGTCAGACCTTCAGCTCAGAGCCAAATGAGGTTTATTGCATCTTCACCAACCTGAAAAATGATGAAACAGGAAGTGATATGCCCCTGTTGTTTGCTCTGCAGCTGCGGGACTGCCTGCTGTCCGACGTCTACGACTTGTTCCACAAAAAGCTGACGGAACACACGCTGATGAAAGACCCCAAGTTCTTGTGGTGCTGCCATGTGAGTGGGCTTTGTTCTTCATCACGGTGTCCTCATCTTCTTCAGATACCGTTGAATGTCTAGCTCAACTGCGTCACAGTCAGCAAAGCACGAGATGTTTTTCTTCTGATTATTTTCAGATGATCTGTAAAGACTAACTCACAATTTTCAGTCACTTCTGAACTATTTCATAAAGCGAGGTCTGTCAGTCACTGTTACGAAAAAATAACAACGTCAGACATTTTTGTTTCACAAACTTTAATCAAGCATATTAAACTACTTAAACTATATTATAAAGTGATAAAAAGCTAAAAAGTTCTTCTGCCGTTTTTCCTTGAACAGCTTGTTGAATTGGAGCCGTGTGTTCGTTGTTGTCATGTTAACTGCACCGCGGTGCACAGTGTGCCGACTACAAAAATGTTCCGTATTTGTTCTTTCTGATTAACTTCTGACCTTGGAGCAGTCAAGTATAAAAAATGAAGGCCCATTAGCATCCACTGTTAGGAGTCTGACGCTGAATGCTCAAACCTTTTTAGAAGTTTATAAGGAGGAAAACTTCATATTTGTTAGTGGGGCGCTCAGTCTAATAGGAAAACACGTGCAGTGCAGACATGTATGTATGTATCAGAGGATGTTCGATTGGCCGATCTGCATGCCAATCGAGTGGCGTACTTTATGGATGATGATTGGGTGACAAGACTTTATTTTAAATATACATTTTTGTTTGTGAATTTTTGATGATTGACCCACAATTCCTTTGCAATTTGACTGGTCCATCGAGATGGAAACATTTGGACACCCCTGATTTGGATTTTTTAAGGCTGTAAAACTCCTCTACACACTTTCTATACTGTTCTCAGACAGACATGAACATTTTCACAGTTTTCTTTCTTGTTTAAACTCAAATGTTTGTAGAAAAATTAGTCCAGTTTTAGGAAACAGTTCATGATAGTCGCTGCTGCTGCTTATCTTGAGTGGTAAAGGGTGTTGGATTAAAGGCAACTTGTCATGTTGGGGGGGGGGCGCTGCACAGCATGTGTGTGAAATGCTGTAACAGTTGTGTGCGTGTGTCTGCAGTGCACCTCTGGGTTCATCAACGATGGAGACCAGCTGAAGGTCACCTGCCACTCATGCCACAAGAGTTTCTGCGTTAAATGCAAGAAAGCGGTGAGTCATGCTTTGCAGAACACCTTCAGACCTTCTGGAATCATTTCTTCTCAGATCACCTTAGTCATGATTTGAGCTGAAAGAAGCAGCTGAGTTGTACTTGTGCTTCAGTGGGAGCCCCAACACCAGGACGTCTCCTGTGAGCAGTTCCAGCAGTGGAAGAGGGACAACGACCCGGAGTACCAGAAGCAGGGCCTGGCTGGTTATCTGAGAGACAACGGCATCAGTGAGTGTTTACTTAAGAGCTCTTCATCAGATGATTGTTCCGTCAGCTGTACAGCAACAGAGTAAAGGCCCAGAACACCCCCCCCCACACACACACACATTTAGACTCTAGTGTGGCTTTGAATGGAAACCTGTTATGTCCACCTTTTTAATAGGCCTGAAACAGGTAGAAAATATATTAAAAAAAAAGATTCCAAATCTGAAGTGGAAGGAGCCTGTTTGGATGTTAAATACTGCAGAAGCTTCTGGACTAAAGTGTCCATCCTTAATTCTCCCTCAGCCTGTCTCCAGTGTGGCTTCCAGTACGCGCTGACCAAAGGCGGCTGCATGCATTTCACCTGCTCCCAGTGCAGGTACCAGTTCTGCAGTGGCTGCAACAACCCATACCACAAGGTGAGCTGCATCCGATGCTTAAAGCGACTGCAGGTGACTGCTGCACATGCTCAGATGAGAACGCGTGTGGAGGAAAAAATGGAACAAGGTGACATCTGACATGTTTGAAGCTCAAACATTAAGATCTAGCATGAAGATGGATCTTTGCGAGGGGCTTCCTGCTTTTCCTGTTGAAATTATGTTCAAGTCAGATTTGGGTTTCAAACTTCACAGTGTCAGATGTTTTTTTTTTCTATCTCAAACAATTTTCTGCCCTCATGCAGACTGCATGCAAAGCTCCTCAGTGCAGTTACCCTGGCCTACATGCCCACCACCCTCGAGACTGCCTCTTCTACCTACGGGACTGGGATGCTGCCCGGCTGCAGGCCCTGCTGCAGGTCAGCTCCTGTGTTTGTGAAGAGGAGTGACCGTTGATCCGTTCGGCTGACGATTTTTTTAAATGTTGTGCTCAGAGAAACCGAGTCGGCTACAACACTGATCCATCCAGCGGAGCTCAAACAGGTAAATTTCTCTCCACTCGTCACTCCTGCACTGAACTCTGGAGGTGTCTAAAATGCTTTTGACGCAGACACCTGCGGCGTGATGGAGCAGAAAGACGAAGGCGGGCAGCAGGTGGATTCTCCCTGCGGCATCCAAACACAGCCGGGTCAGGCCGGACTCTGCGAGTGAGTAAATCCCCAACTGATCCAAACATCTGCATTATGTTCTCTGCTGCCCCTGAAATCCACAAAATGTTTATGGTGTTATAAACATGGAGATTTAACACTTTAGGTGTCTCAGAGCCACGTGCAGTCAAAGGTCACAAAAAGATGGACACGAGTGTAAAAATCAATTTGTCTGTAGGTTCTTTGAAGAACACACTTTGCTCTAGACGTTTGAGGATCTTCCTGCCTTGCAAAGCTTCAGCCACTTAGCTGTGATGCTGTTCTAAGCCTTTCAGAGTAAACTATGCCCATTTACATGATATGTGTTACTTTTGGCACACTAACAATTTTTAAAGAAATATGAGTTATTTTCATGAGTTTTTTTTGTTTGATTTTCAAGCTATTTTGAATGATTTTGAAAAAAAATTTCCTGTTTTTCTAGAACATTTTTGTTTTATTTACAGTTGTAGTCCTAAATTGAGAAGATAAGGACAGATGTACAACTTGCATTACTTAAACATGCTGGTTCACTCGAAGAGAGAGTAATGATATTAGAGATTTATTTGAAGTTTGTTTTTACAGTAATGAGTACTTTATGGGATTATTTAGGGTGGGTTACAGAGTAATTGATCATCTTTGTCAGGGACATTTCAAGAACTTTGTCGGTCCCCGCCTGCCTCTGCAGCTTCACAAGCATCCACCTCAAGACAAACCTCAAAGGTCAGAGCATGCAGAGTTGTCCCATCCCAGTTGTCAAAAAAACTCCTGCTGAAACTCATTTTCTGACTATCACCTCAAACAAATATAAACAGTTCATACAAAAACAAACATTTTGCTCTTTAATGTTTGTGGATAAAGTAGGAAGAACCAAACAGACTGGCAATATTATGACAAGCACATGAACTATACAGATCGTGTCCATGACACGGACACATTGAGGCTTTTCAACTTTTAATTGCAGCTCATCTTATAGTTTTCATGAGCAGATAAGGTCAAAGCCCAGCCTGTTTTTAGTTTATTTGCTTTTGTTGTTCTTAAAACAGTTGCACGAAAATTACTATTTGAGTTGCATACAATACACTTCTATAGAAATGCAACTAGATGCAGCTAACAGCTACAAATGTCACATCAATTACATGTAGTTTGAAATGACAAAGATTGTATCCATTAGTGGCGACTTAGGCAGCAAAGCATTCAGTAATAACAACCAAGATCATAAGGAAGAATGTCACCCTCAGAGGACAGGACATTGGTCTTGAAGCTCCTCTGAAGCTGCTGGTTCTCCTCCATGTTTGCTCCTGCAGTAAACACTACAGGGAGTACCTGGTGAGTCTGATCAACGCTCACTCTCTGGATCCTGCTCTGCTATATCAAGCCGAGGAGCTGACCAGGGCCTGTGAGCGGTACCAGGTGGCCACACAGAGGGCTGACGCCGAGGACGACAACGATTACCATGCTCGCCTGCTGAAGGTTGGCAGTGAGCTGCAGGACGGCCTAACCAAAGAAAACTTCCCTCACTCATGCATGTCCCATTGTGTCCCACAGAAACTGATGGAGGTTCCTCTGGGAGAGAAGGTTCCTCGAAAAATATGAAGAAACTCACAGTAAATGGCATCATGTCCTGGGAGGTGTAACATTTTAGGCAGAGAGAAGTCCAGCACTGATTTACGTCTGTGATGACCCTCACAGTTGGGTTGTGGTTGTTTTTTGGCTTAAAGCCGCAAATCATTTAGACGTTTGAAGATCTGATAGATCTCTTGTTCCTGTTTGTGTCTGACCTGCTCAAAGCATCTTTTCCAGTGAATAAAAAGGCTGAAACAGCAGGAGCCATGATTGTAGTTTCTTTAATATGTTGGATTCACCTGAAATTAAATTAGTTCAATGAGATTTTTCTTTCTTTGGAGGATGTGTTTGGGTAATTGGCCTGTGGGGTAGTTTTGAGTGGTTACACTGAAGGTAGCAGAAGCTCAAACTTTCAAAAAGGAAGCACTCATTTTTATGACTGCACAATCCTGATGGCAATCAATTTTAGCTGTAATTTTTGTGGTTTGTTTAAGTTTTTGAAAGCATTTGTCATTTTTTTCCTGCACAGTCTGTGACTGTGCCAATTCTTTCTGGTAGCAGCTCAAAGGAGGGTATCATCACAATGTCTCACTACTTTAAAATGGCCATCAGTCCACTTCTCCACTCCCCTAGAAAAAGCCCAGATTTTGTCAAACAATCTAGTAAGAAGATGTAGATGGCGTGCATACACCGCGTTCCAAATGGTCATGGAAATCATATTTTCCTAATTTTTCTACATTTTTTTATTCTGTCATTTTTAAGTTTTAGAAGAATGGTATATTTTATTTTTTGTTCTTGATCATTCTAGCTGCTGTTTTTTACTATGCTTTTGAACTTTTGACCCACACATTGAAATCTGCTGTGCTGGAGTTTTTCGTGTGTCATCTGGAGGAAAGTTACAAGGAGGATCCGGGAGTGTCTGGAGATGAAAGCATAATTGCTCACTCCCATCCTGCAGCAGAAGTTTGAACGAGTGTATTGCTGACCACTGACCTTGCAACTCTTAGACTCATTCTTTTCTTTAACCGAGAAAACCCGATTTCTGAATAAATGTGAGGAGTTGAGCAGACATGCCTCTGAGCTGCTTTGACAGAGGGACAGATTTTTGTTTGCTTCAGCTCTCCTCTCGAGAAATCTTACAGAACATCGTTCTCTTTTCAAAGTGTTGCTCGTGGTCTTTTAGTTATGGTTATGCTGTTTTTAACAAAAATCTAAAAACTTGTGTCATTTTTTGGGACATAGTTTCTGCAGAGTGGCAGGACTTCATTAGAAATTCTTCTCTGAGTTGTAGATGGGACTGTTGGGACGAAAGTAAGTATCCACTGATATCCCATCATTCCTTTGTTTACACACTAATGGCTCCTTACAACCCCAACCTAATATGTATTATATTTGTCTGCAAATGGATGCATCAGAATGGAGTAGAGAAGTGAGCATACGGCCCCTCCCATTTCAATTGCAACTTCACCAAAGAGAGCATTTCCGGCATTTTTTCGCATGCTCCGGATTCATCCCGATTTGAATAAAGAAACACTCAGAAACACACATTTTAATCTTAAATTATTATATGCCCTCCATCATGTAAAAAATTGCTGCAAGAATATAGTAAGAACATTATTTTTAATCGACTGGGTCTTTAAACACACCACAACCTGATTGCACCTGCTTGGTCTGACCAGACCCACGTTTATTAATATTATGTATGAATTATACCAGCATTTCCCTCGCGGTTTTATCGTTTTATTTCTTCTTCTTTTTTCCGCCATGGGTGTTTTATCTTCCGCTTTAATGATGAGAAAATCTTTGACATTTTAATGGGTCTTCCGTGACATCTAGGATGAAAATTCAATTAAAACAGAGTAGCTTATCTGTAAAAGAGGGAGTTCGTAAAGGACGTTTAAAATAAAAAAAATAATCTGATCATGCTTTGATATGGGGTAGACTTGTTTTATGACATTTTATTAGGTATTTTTCATTTTTTAAATGTATTCCCCGTGTTTTGTGCTGATACAAATAACAGAACCTAAACTGTGCGCTTTGGCGCCCTCTAGCGACCACCGATTGGTTGTTTCTGTAAAGTCACGTGGTTTCAGGGAAAAGGCTGTGTACGGGGGCTGGACCTGGATTCACAGAACAGAGCCTTAGATAATCGAAAAGCGACAGCTTCGCAACGGAAACGCAGCTAAGGTAAACAAAACTTTATTCGGTTTCGTTTATTTTTCGTCTCACCTGTAATTCCGATTCGTGTAAATAAAAGACGCGCGGGAGGGGGTCTCTCATAAAAACGGTTTAACTCCAAAATTCTCTGTCAGAACCGTATTTAATAGCAACTTACAGCTCGTTGATTTTTTTTCATCTTAAATGATATATTTGCTGGCTCCGTACAGGGAGCGAACTATTTACTTGTTTGTGCCAACAGGTTACTTCCGCTAGTTCGGTAAAACCCGGTTTATTACGTCATGATCGCGGTTAGGATGCGCTCCACGCGCAGACTGCGCTCGTGGATCATCGAGCAGGTGAGTCTTTCTTTAACCAGGCAGAAGGACTAAGGAAGAGACATATATGTTTATGTCAGCAAATCTTGTGGATTGTTGAAGTGGTCATTAAAACAGCTTCTATGTGTGTAACAGACCCCATTCATTCATATGACCTTAACCACTAACAGACAAAGTTTGATGTTATTTCACTTTGAAGGGAACTCTTATGAACTTTTGCTTTGGTAACTGGAAAAGTCGAGACTTTTTAATTTGGGGGTCAACAGACCACTGCCTCCAGTGGCCTTTTGAGGAACTGCCACCTTCAGTTCTGTGTTTGCATCAAATTTAGGAGGGAAACTTGACCCTCTGCTGTGTTCTGGGATGTCCAGGTCAGCAGCGGGAAGTACCCCGGCGTGGTGTGGGACGACGAGGCCAAAACCATGTTCCGCCTCCCCTGGAAACACGCAGGAAAGCAGGACTTCCGTAAAGACGAAGACGCTGCAATTTTTAAGGTGAGGATGTGGATCAGAACCAGAGAGATTGTTGGTGCTGAAGGATGGTGGCTTGCTCTTTGCAGGCGTGGGCAAAGTTTAAGGGAAAGCTGACGGGCGAGGGTCAGGATAACCCGGCTGGCTGGAAGACTCGTCTTCGCTGCGCTCTCAACAAGAGTCCTGAGTTTAAGGAGGTTCCGGATCGAGCCCAGCTGGACATCTCTGAGCCTTACAAGGTCTACAGGCTCGTCCCCATCAGCGAGCAGGGTGGGGCCAATTTATTCAACCCTCACCCCCCTATTCCTAATTACTTTTCCCCAAATGTAACTGATTTCATCTCTAAAATCTCTGCTGTTTGAACACAGATTTAATTTACAGAAGTTTGACATGAAATACAGTAGTTGGATTAGTTAATTTACTAAATGAATAAAGATCTACATTAGTCTGTGCACGCTGGTGAAGATGAGTTTTCTGAGCGCGTGTAAAGGTCAAACTCAGAGGGCTGAGGATGAACTCGTCGCGCCCTAACCTGGATAGCTAATATGGCTGTTTTTGCACTTCCGGCTGCAGGTTTGGTGATGCCCGAGAAGAAAAGCAAGGAAAAGAGCAGCAGGAAGCAGAAGAGGCGCGGCAGCGAGTCCCAGAGCGACCCCAGCCAGGTCAAACAGATAAAAACCGAAGAGGTCCAGCCTCCACCGGTGAGTCAGTCAGGAGGATGCTGCAGCTTTGCGCTGAACATCCTTCAGGAAGTTCGAAGCTTCGGTCTGTTGGATCTGTTGCTCATGAAGGCTTTCTTTCTCCTCTCTCTAACAGCTGGAGGAAGAGCTTCTGCTGCAGAGCGCCATCCCGTCACAGACGGAGGAGCCCCTGCAGAGCGGCACTGTCCTGCAAACCGACGGTGAGTGTTTTTGAGCCTAAATGCTGGGGGGGAGACAGAACTTCTGTTTAGCACACCTTCTGCATGACGTTTCTCACCATAATGTGTTTGCCGTTTCTGCAGCTCTGGGTGAGATCCAGCTGGACGTGCGTATTGAGGAGAGTGTCTCTGCCCCTGCAGAAGGTACAGGGAGGCAGAATGATGCTCCTTAAACCCTGCCCACCTGAACAGTAACGGCCATATCTGCTGTCGGCAGGTCAGGACTCTTTTGTGGTGGCGGTTCAGTTTTTCGGACAGGAGGTGGTGAGGCGGCAGATTTCTGGCTCCGATGTCAGGATCCTGTACCAGCCACCATCTGCCCTGCCCCCGACGCCGGCCGCCCTGAACAAAGGATTCCCACGGATCCTGCTGCCGGAGCCGCCCTCGACGCTGCCTGCCAACCCGCAGCGCCAGGCCCTCTTCACCCTGCTGCCCTTCATGGAGAAGGGTGTGGTGCTGACCTCTTTGCCGCAGGGCATTTATGGAAAGAGGTTCTGCCAGGGGCGGGTCTTCTGGACCGGACCGCATAGCGGTGAAGTGGGCCTGCGGCGCATGGAGCGAAACACAGAGCCAGTGCTGCTCTTCAGCAAAGACGTCTTCAGGCAGCGTAAGTTCCACTGTCCTGACGGGGGAGGAGGATGCTCATGTTTCGGTCTAAAGTCTAACCCCCCCATCCTGTCTGATCAGAACTGGACCATTTCCGGACAAACGGGGGCGAGGCCCCGCAGTGCAGCTTCACTCTCTGCTTTGGGGAGGAGCTGACTCACACCGAGGACCCCAGCACCAAACTGATCACAGCCAAGGTGAGAACCGTTTCAAATTCTGTAAAGTGGTTTCTGTCCGTCTTTAGATGAGGGGTTTGTGAGAACTTACTGTACTTGCAGCTTTAGGTTCAGGTGTTGCTCTTCCTCATCTTCATCAGTAGAAACCTCCTCTCTATGTCCACACCTCCTCTGCAGGTTTCTCTTCCCTGGGCAGAGGAGCAGGTCCGGAATGCCTTCTCCATCTTCCAGTCTATCTCCGTACTCCAGAATCTGGCCAGCCAGTCTCCGCTGGGGGAGATCACCCTGAATCTGGTGTCGGTGCCGGCAGCAGCTCAGGAACTCTCTGCACTTCCACCTGTCTGACCGAGGAAATGGGAGCACCACCAGCCAGTTTGTCCCGCCTCCCACAAAGACAATTGCACACAGATCTAAAGAACTTCTCCTTCACCTTTAGGTCAAGTTTGAACATTCAACCCCTAAAAATCAAGTGAACTTCACTGATGAAGGTTTGAACAATCAGGAAACATTAAAACTGAAGCAACGTTTGAAAGTTTCCATGTGAACATTCCTCAGAAGATGGAGGAAAAACAAACTTTCATGTTTTGAACTGGGTGCTGACGTTCTTCTACCATGTTCCGTTCGTAAGCTTAGAGCTTCACATCCCTGATGATCAGGCATGCTCTGCGTATCACTAAATCTGTCTGATCTTCTTCTCTGTGAGCTGAAGATGTTCACGCTTACAGGAGTTCCTTGAATCTGCTTCACGTTTTATCCATCTTTTCAGTCCAGAGTAGATTTAAGTTTGTGATTAAAGTCATGAACGTTAATGTTTGACACGTGTAAGAAAAGTCAGCAGAACGGATCCGTGAAGGAGATGGATCTACAAAGGATTTCAAGTCTGGTTTCCCATACTGACGATCACAGATGGAAGCTTCATCAGATCATCTTCATGTGTCCAGCTGGAGCCGCAAACTGACCTCTGTCTGTGGAAATGTGGACGTCTGAACCAAAGAAGCTGCAGGATGTGTGTGTGTGTGTGCATGTGCACATTTGTATGTCTGTGCGTGAAAAACCACAAGACACGAGCCGCATGGTTAAAAGTGATTTTAAGTTAGGTTGTTGGTCAGGTGGCGGTGGGGTTGAACCACAAAGCTGACTCAGGGGTGGAAGACTGGGATGTACCAACAGGTCAGTCTGTTGTCATCACCACACCCTTGGAATATAGATGTCAGTGTGGAGGTGTAGGGGGTGTAGAAATAATGGAGACCCCCGCCTGAGCTAAATGCTCCCATTGGGGGGTGAGGACAACTCTGCTATCTTAGCATTGAGTTTCTGATTGGTCCAGTCCTTTGTGATGTCATCCAAGTGGCAGTCAAAGTCCACCAATAGGGTGTGATCTCCTGCCTCCAGCATCTGGGAGGCTATCGCCCGAGTCTCCTCCCACTGTCTGAGCATGATCCTGAGGGGGGCACAGAAAGTCAGAAGTGAATACAGGTCTATAAGAGCACGTGGTGCAGCGGCCAACACCACCGCACTAATGCAGGAACGTAAACAGCAGCATGAAACAAACCAGCTGCAACTCTCAGACATTGATCTGATCTATCCATTATAGAAAGGGGACTTTACAGACTTTAGAAGATGTTCTTCAATGCAGCATAACAACCCACAGTCATGAAGAGAAAGGACTACAGTGTGGATCCTGAATGCAACACAAGGCTCTTTTTCAAGAAAAAGCACAAAGACACAGGCTCACATTTCGATTTAGGAGTAAAACTCTACTGAGCAAACAGAATTATGGAATATTTCAAAATAAAAGTGTCTGTTTTCCACGTCAACTTGGAGATTTTTTTGACTCTTCAGAGATTTTCCAGATGCCTCAGGATCTCTAAGCAGGTAACTGTCAATCAAACGCATCATACATTGGACATGGGGGCCAGTAGGCTCCGCCTACTGTCAGTGAGGGATCTTGGTCAGTTTCTAACATGAAGTACAGAAAAAATAGAGGAAAAAAAAGGAAGGATTATCAAGAATGTGTAAAAAAAACAGTTTAAGAAGTTATTCTGACCATTAGAATGACTATTCTATGAGAAGATAAGTCTATGGGATTCTGCAGGTACTTCCTATTTTGAAGTACCTGGGGGAACGTAGCTACTCAGTCCAGTTTTCATTTAGTGGTATGGTAACAGCTAAGACCCCACCTTCCTGTATTTGGTCCAAACAAGGAAGTAACAGGTGTTACGGTTCCACCAAAGACCACTGTTGCAGAAAGAGTTCCTTGTTCCAATAACCTGGAAAAAAGTTTCAGTCTGAATGCACCCAAGCGGACTCTGGTCCAGGAACCGCTCTCAGACCCATCTTTTGAGGTGGTCTTGTTTCCTTTCCAATCGGACTGAGCTTTGGTTCGGTCAGAGATTCCTCAGTCTGAATACAAAGCGCTCTGGCAGTGGAATAACTGAACCAAAACGGCCACCGGTAGTCACGTGGTGTAAACAAAGTAGAAATGAATCAGCAGGACAAATGTAAAGCAGCAATTGTCGTGTTATCTTAGAAGAAAAAAAGGGTCCAAGTGCTGACTTGTTAGAACGTTTAATTAACACTGCTTTCGTGTATCTCGGTACACGGCACACGCTTGGCGCTGATGTGATGCAGGTGTGAAGTCATCCTAAAAGCTTTCTAACAGAATTCTCTAGAAAACAATGCTACAACACCACAACGATGAGGCACAGTAAACTCATTGAAATGTGGTTGGATGAATGCAGGCTCATTAAAACAACGTTTAACGTGATACACTTTAATGTGCTTCTCACATTTTTACTGGCAATCTATTTGTCATAAACACTTATCCTACATTCATAGCCGTCATTGTGCTAGTAACCACCTTCCAGCATGCCTCCGCCGTACCAAAGTAGCAGTAAAAAGTGTTATACCTGACGTTGATACAGACATTCATAATTAGTCAGCGTAATGTAAAGTTTGAATCAGTGAAATATCCTGCCAAAGATTCCAAAGCACAAGACTTCCATAACTTCCATCTCTTGTTGCTTTGCCCTACTCTAGTAAGTTCTAACTAATGAGTGAAAGGATCTTCAGTCGTGTGGTTTTGTTTAAAATCTTTGTTAAGTCTGCTTAACGGCAGTCTGAATACCGACCAAACGGAAGGTTCAGGTCTCAATCCGAAACTAATGATTTTTCCAGTCTGAATACACCCTTAAAGTCTGGGATCAAAAACTTTTATGACACTTATTGATTCATTCACTGTTGAAGGCCTGAATCCTCAAATAAATCTGGTGTTTCTCATTTAGATAAAAGTTTACATATTTATACGTCTTTTTTTATGACAGGTGGGTTAACCCAACAAAACTTCAGAACACCGTTTTAGCAGCAGCGTCTCTTCTCCGTCTGTCTCTGAACCTTCAGGGGAGAACGTGAGGAGGTGCAGCCGTGCAGACATGATGCTGCGACTGCGTTCTGATAGAACAGCAGACATCCTTCAGTGAACGCTCACACTGATTACCCAGCTCCTCATGAGTGCTCTATGTTCAAACTTATCAGGAGAGTGTCTGCATGAGCATGCAGACAGTGAAATCTAGATTAAGAGGTTGTCTCCTTCCTGTCTCCACGCTTAGCTCTACTCACTTGCAGATTATCAAATAATCTAATCTCATGTATTCCTAATTTAATCAATTAAAATTACTCATGTGATTTGTTTGAAAATATAATATTTTCTCTCCAAACAAATAATGTTTTGAATCTCCAAAAGTCCTTCCTGCCCTCAGAAGTTAAAACAGAAGGACCCTTACATGTGCTTGTCCTTCAGAATCCACCTGGAGTCTTTGCGCTCGTACATCACGATGGGAGGAACCCGATAATCCGGAGGCATCTTGCTGCCGTCCAGCTGTTGATGGAACCACAGCAGACAGAGTCAATCATCTGCTCTGCTGGAAATGCACGAGCAGCGTTCTCTTACCATCAACAGAACGGCGCCATCAAACTGCTCCGCGATCTTGTCAGAAATCTTCAGGGCGCACGGCGTCGGGCTGGTGGGGGTTGAAAACAAGTTACATAGAAGGAACTCCGTGTTCTTCCAGCAAGAACATTTCAAAACCGCAAAAAAAAAAAAAACATCCTGAAACTCACCCACTGTCTGATGCACAGGCGTTGGCTTGATAATATCCCACAATCCTCTGTTGAGTCTGGGAACACCACGCGTCCACCTGAACGCAGACGCAAAGGGGTGCTTTTGTTCAGACAGTTTACGTCAGATCCTTATTCTGACCGGAATTCACGGATTTATTTTCCATCTCCTATTATCCCGATCAGGTTTAGTTCCCGCTCTGCCTTCCTGTGTGTTGAAGACACTGAACTCCACACCGTTCCTGTTGGCTTCAGCTAGCATGGCAGCTCTGGAACCAGTGTGTGAGAATCTGTACAAAACTTTAGGTGTAAAAGTACTTAAAGTACGTACACGCCATTTCTTAATAAAAATGTACAACTCCCTCTCTTCTGTCAGATCTAAAGGATGTTTTTAACATCAAACATCCATAAAATCTAAAACTTTTATTCAAAGTCTAAGTCTACGTTTCTTTGGCAACCACTCTCACCAATTAGGAGTGATCTTGGAAGTCTACCACTTGAGGGGGGCAGAAGCTCCCTTTACTTTTATTGATTCATCTGATTGACCAGTTCCAACTTGAATAACTTAAATTGGTGACCCTAACCAGGTTCTTTAAAATGCTCTAAAGTTCCTCCCCCAAACACAGGAACACGATCTGCAGAACCAGCGAGGAGGCGGGCGTCAAACCATCAACCCTCCTTGACCATCATAGAACACACCTCCATTAGGGACTTTTAAAATCAACACCTCACCTGTGTGAGTGCCACCTGAGTGGGCAGTGCCAGCGGCAGGTGCGAATGACGCAGTGGCACGCAGTCCGTCACGCAAACAGCGCCCTCTGTCGAGCTCGAGGACAACAGCAGGCCGTTGATGCTGCCCCGCGGGTACAGGCACGCGTGCAGGTACATCTTCACGTAAGCCCGACAGGAGAGCTCCACCTCACCCATGACGACAATGCGGGAGGGGGGCACAGGTCCCGACTCTGAAATGACAAACACGCATGCGTCAGTTACAGCATAGTGTTAGCATCAGTTTTAGCGGCTGCTGAGCATCTTTTTCACCGGCGGTAAACTATGTTGGTTTTCTTCGGATGGAACTTCGAGGATGTAAAATATTTTCAGAGACGTTTGGAACCACGGATCTGTTTTTTAGCGGATTTATTCACAGAACATTTTACGATCTGAAGAACGAGGAGACCGCCGCTCATGGCTCCGCCCTCAAACACAATTCATTCGACAACAAGCGCAGACATCCAAACGCACTCGTGTTTAATTGGTGGAAAAATACGTCAATCACCTTTTCTGTCTCAGAAATTGTGTTTCTACATAGTTCGCCCCCTAGCGAACCGGAGGGAGATCGTTAAATTCAGTCAAATGAAAAAAAAAATCTTAATTCAGAACATTTAGACACACAGTAAGGAACATAGAACAATAAAAGTGTACATTATTTTCAAAATAAACGTCAGGGGGGTAACTACGGTTAAGAAAAAGTTTTATGTCATTCTATAAAACGGAGACAGGCTGTAAGAAATTAGAAAATGTTTGATTTTGGCAATTCATTTAAATATATTTTTTTGTTTTATTGATAAATGTAGTTTTATGAATTTAACATTTTATTAACCGAATTGTAAAATATGTTTTATTATCATAATCAGTTAAACCAAACAGGATTTTATTAAAAAGGTCAAAAAGTAAAACATTGAGAATCACTTCATCTGTTTCTCTACATTTCAAGTGTTATGTGACTCTTCTGCTTACTGATAACCCGAAAACTCATGTTACACTTTTTTTTTTAAAATCAATGCGTTCCACAGTTGTTGCCTTACATCAAGAAGATCTTGGTTCAAATCCCAGCTTGGTCCTTTCCATGTGAAGTTTGCATGTTCTCATACATGCGTGGGTATTCTCCAGGCACTCCTGAGATGGATAGGCTCCAGGAACCCTGTATAGGGATATGTGGGTATGGATAACGGAGTAAAATTTTAGCATATTTTTTTTAAGTAAGGAAATCCACATTCTAATCTTTATTTTAGCTTTAAAACCAGCTCTTTAAAATCAATCCTGAGCTTTAAAGGAAGACTATAAGAACATTAATTCTGGTAGGTCCATTCGTTTCCCCCTCCCCAGATCTTCTTAAACATTAAAGTTTTTGGAGATCTCACTTCTATATAAAGGTTATAAAGAACAACATTAGTTACCATAGCTTTGCAGATAACACATAGATATACCAGGATATTACAATGACACCAGGAGACTGAGGCCCTGTACAGGCTCTTGGTAAATGCATTGAAGACATTAATGACTGGATGTGTCACAACTTACTTTAATTAAACAAAAACAAAACTGAGGTTATTGTCTTTGGGGCTAAAGAGAAATGGTTGAACGTCACTACAGAGCTTCAATCTATTATCTTAACACCACCAACCAGGCCAGAAACTTGGGTGTAGTGATAGACAAAGATCTACATTTTGGCAGATTAAGGCAGTGACAAAAAAATCAGCCTACTATCATCTCAAAAATATTCCAAAGATTACTGATCTGATGTCTAAGCAGGACCTGAAAAAACTAGTTCATGCTTTCATCTTTAGTCGACTTGACTACTGTAACAGTGTTTTGACAGGACTATCAAAAAAAAAAAAAAAAAAAAAAGTCAGGAAACTACAGCTCATTCAGAACTCAGCTGCTTGTGTTCTCACAGGAACCAAAAAAGTAGACCACATAAGTCCAGTTCTGAGGTCTTTACACTGGCTGCCTGTCTGCCAGAGAATGACTTTAAGGTTATGCTACTGGTGTATAAATCTTTGAATGGTTTATCACCAAAAGTACATGACTGACCTCCTGACCCAGTATAGACCAGCCAGACCTCTCCACTCATCTGGATCCAGTCTTTGGTCAGTTCCTAGAGTCAAAACTAAACATGGAGAATCTGCATTCAGCTTCTATGCTCCACAGATCTGGAACAGACTTCCAGAAATCCTTAGATCGTTTTTTCCATGTAAAGCACTTTGAATTGTCTGTACATGAAATGTGCTATACAAAAACTATCCTTCTGTAACCAGCCTCCAGCTATCTTTAGATCAACTGCAACCTTTTGTACTTCTAGCTGACATTAAACTAAAATGGTCTTTTTGTGAGTGAGTGAGTGAGTTTCTAACAAACTGCACTTGGAAAAATAATCTTTTGATTCAATCCAGCACAGAGACTCCAAAAGTTAGAGTATTTTATTTAAAGACTGTAGTGAGTCAATTGTTTTGATAGTGCGGCCGCTTTGCACTGTAAGGTGGTACATGAGGCCTCTGGGGCATGAAGCTATGATGCGGGACCCTCTTTGGAATGTAGCGTTGCGCTTGCCGTTTCTGGTTTCGGAGGCGGGGCTCTTGCGGCCGTTTGGGTTGCTGTTGACCCACAGGAGGATAACTGGGGGCCTGTGGCTGTTGAGTTGGGGGAGATGCTTCAGACGGGGGCTTTTGCCAGGGATGTTCTGAGAAGTCAACGCTTGCTTCGGCGCTATGCAGTCTCTGGTTTGGGTAACCAGAGACGTCTTTGTGCTTCGGCTCCTGGAGGGCGTAGCCGGGCAGCTTAGGTTGAGGTGGGTAGCTGTTCATGTTCTGCTGCTGTTGTGGCAGATAGCCGGTGATCTGTGGTTGGTGCACGGGTGGCAGGTAAGACATTCCAGAGTGCTGGGTGGGGTAACTGGGGGCATGTTGCTGCTGGGACTCCTGGGGTTGTTGAGGAGGGTAACTGGGTGAGCTGTGGTGCGGGGTGGGGAAGCCCGACTCCTCTTGGGGCATTGGTGGCAGGAAAGGAGGTTTGGAGTGCTGCTGCTCATAAGGAAGGTAGCTGGGTAACTTTGGTTGTTGAGAAGGGTATTCAGACAGTTTTTGGTGCTGCTGAAGAGGGTGAACAGGCAGCTTGGGCTGCTGTGGGAGTGAGCCAGGAGACTGAGGGTGTTGCCACTCAGGATGGGGATGTTGCTGGGACGAGTAGCGAGGCAGCTCGGGGCTCTGGGGCTGTTGGGATGAGTAGTTGGGTAACTGGGGGTGTGGGGGCTGGTAGCCAGGCCCTTCAGGGTGCATGGGATGGTGGGAAAGGTAGAAGGGTAATTTGATTTGCTGAGGCTGTTGTGGAGGAAAGCCAGACATCTTTGAATGTTGTGGGAGATTGCTCGACCATTGGGTGCCCTGGGACTTCTGAGGTGGGTGGGGCATCCATGGGTGCTGCTGCGGATAACCTGAATCTGCAACCTGTCGCTGTTGGAAAACACAGCCAGTGTGAGGGAAGTTCCACCCCAGCCAACATGCCCCAGAACAGTAGCAATATTACCCACCTCACTCCCTTTGGAGGGTGAATTATCAAATGACGTCCATGAAGAGTCATGTTCTGAACTAGAATCTGGTTTAAATCTTGCAGTCATCCCTTTAGCTTTGGTTCCATCAAATCCAGCATTGTAAGCTGTCAGAAAAACATTTTAACATTTGCATGCAGAACACAGATCGGTCTAGATCAACAAACTTACCATTTACTTGGCGTTTCTGAAAAACGAACCAAGAAAACAGCAAAACTCTAAAGACAGAAAGACATCAAAATGAGAACAGGCCTCAGAATCCACACCTTCAATCAATGATGTTCATTTTACCTCACAGTCGTCGCCATAACTCAGTGACCAGCAAATCTGATCTAGTCTATCAGCTGCATTCAAATCAACCAACTGAACAAGTCAGAGTAGTGCAGAGCAGCTCTGAACCTTTTTAGAAGCTTTCAGCTGTTGATTGAGAGCACACAGGTGAGACAATCTGGACACAGGTGAGCCTAATTACCCCCCATAAGATGTCTGGAGTGTTGGACTGTTTTCATTTGAGCCTTTTTGATGCCCTAAAATGATTCACAAAATAAAAAGTGAAAAGAAATTCAAAAAAACATTAAAGAAAAGTGAGGGGTTTGACAAAAGTTAATAAAACATTTTATGCTCCAAATACCACCGAAACAAATGGGATTTACTTTATAAAATAATATATTATGATACAACACAGCAGGTGTCCTTTTTATAAAAATGAATCTTTCTTAAAAATTCTATATTATATTATTCAAAATAAGCAACAATACGGACACGTTAGGAAGCTCAGGTCAGTGAGAAGTAATGCTCCTCCATTTACACTTTTCATCAGCATTCATGTTTTTAGAAACAGGATTTCTCTGAGTTTTTATAATATCACTGCATCTATAGACCTTGCGACAGCAGGAGGCACTGTCTGGCAGTTCTTTGAATTTTTCTGCAGCAAAATTCTCACTTTGAATATGATAAAAAACTATTTTGCTTTGTTGTAAGCCCTTCATGAAGAAGGAGGAACACTGGCGAAACATGTTTTAAATGAATCTCATACAGGTGGACTAAAGTCCACTGAGCTAATTTTTAAAAAAGTCAGTATTGAATTATTTTTTAGAGCAAAATTGAACAAATTAATCTTTGGATTGGGAAATCTTCAGTTTTATAACCTTTTTATTTCAAGTCAAACTGACACTTTTCTCCAAAAAGGACCAGATTGGTTGTTTTTTTTGTTGCTTCTTTTTGCAGCGTCTTTAAGGATTTTACTCCTGTAAAACCAAAATGTTCATCTCTTCATTGAACAGTTTTTTAGCTGCTCAGGTCTTACACCTGTGTGACAAGAAGTCTAAACTCATTCTGCTGAAGTTCATCCTGCGGGTGGTGGTTTTATTTCCTGCAGGAGTTCAGCTCTTATTGTCAATGGAAGCATGGTGACATGGTGACCGGTGTGAGAATAACAAAACATTCCAAGCACAAATATTCAGAAAGTTATTTTATTTTAGCAGCATGAGACGAGTTCAGCCTCCTCACATCTGTCAGAAAGAAAACGAGGGTCATTCTCATGAAAAGACCACACACACAACACTACACAGTACAGAAACTGTGACTGACCTGCT